>OZ004707.1:112568680-113237430 GCA_963924515.1 Vespertilio murinus
AAACTTAAAACCAACTCACAACAAAACTCACACACATCTACCTAATAAAACACACATACCAACAACAAATCATAAATCACCCAAACAAACACACCAACATCTCTAAAAACACCCCCACATATATAATATACCCTCCCTATATTAACCTATTAATCTACACCCCAACATCCAATCTTAACCCTAACACTATCTCACCCCCCTATTCACCCCCACCCCCTACTTTTATAACCTTCTTCCTCAATCATTCATCAAACCACCACTCATAAACACAACACAACCAACAAAACCCACCACAACCCACCCCACCCCCCCACAAAAAACCCCAATCATAATTCAAACTACCTCAATAAAAAAAAACATACACACAATCACACCACCATATCAAAAATACAAACCCTAAATAAACATATCCAACACCCCAACAACCCAAATCAACACAATACATCTCAACCACATTCCACTTACCACAATCACATTATACATCACAAAACCCACACAATATTCAATCAAATCACCACAAAATAATCTACAACTCCAATACATAACCACCTTTCACAATTACACACCAACAAACAATACTAACCAAACAATTAAAACCCCAACTTCATCATCATTCACCACCACCCTCTCAATTCCTATAACCAAACACAATTCCAAAAATTTCACCAAACCTTCATTTATAACAAAACAAATCCATAAATCACCCCCACCCATATCCTCATACACTTACCTTTCAAAATAAATCATTTCTTAAAAAAAAAACAACCAAAAACAAAACACACATAACAATTACACAACCTTAAAACATCCACCACATCAACCCTAAAATAACCTTAATCCATAAACACTTCCAAATACCCAAACCCACACCCTTAAAAACTAATAATAACCACTACCAAAACAACACCACAAAATACAAACATATTAACTATAACCAAAAATAAACATAAATACAACAATATAATTACACACAATTAAATAATCTATACCTTCTAACTTAACATCCCAACAAACAATACACATAAACCAAATCACCTCAAATTGATACAATATAAAAATCAAACTTAAAATAATCTCTATACTACAAAAACAAATATCAACTAAAACATAAACATCTACCTTCTAATTTACATGTTGTTCTCAAATCTAAAAATTGTAGGTTTAAATAGTATAATATTAAATGTTCTTGTGGGTGTTATTTTATTTGTTTTGTATAGTATTGTTTAGTAAGTTTGTAATGTTAAGAACATTCCTCTCAGGACTGCTTTTGCTGTGTCCCATAGATTTGGGGTTCATCTGTATACATTTTCATTTGTTTCCAGGAAATTTTTTATTTCTTCCTTGATCTCATTGGTAACCTATTCCTTGTTTAATAACATTCTATTTAGCCTCCATGTGTTTGAATGTTTTTGAGTGTCTTTATTGTAGCTGACTTCTAATTTCATCCCATTATAATCTGAGAGGACTGTTGATATGATTTCAATTTTCTGGAATTTGTAGAGACTTGTTTTGTGTTCTAACATGTAGTCAGTCTTTGAAAATGTCCCACGTGCACTTGAGAAGAATGTACATTCTGCAGCGTTGGGGTGAAATGTTCTGTAAATGTTAATTAAATCCATCTGATCTAGTGTATCATTTAGAGTCACTGGGTTAATTCTCTTTGGCTTCTGCTATCACCATCACAACTTTCCTCAATTCCCATTCAATTTTCAACTCCCTCAATAGTCCTTATGTCCAAACTCCACTAAAAGTATATTTGTTGAAGTTAAAAATTATAAATCTGCTGCCAAATTTAATGGACAGGGGGCATCACAACTTGGGTATCTCAACAGCTATGTCATATCTCAGCGTGTCTAAGTGGAACTCACCATCTTTCCCCCGCAGTCCTTATCTGGTGTTGAGCCTGCTCAGCTGTGTGGCTCCCTCCATCTGGAAACAGTATTGCTTTTATTTGCAGGAACTTAATGTAGTAAGGATGTGACTTCCAATCCAACTCTGCTGACATTCTTGATTTTGGATCTCTGGCCTCCAGTACTGTGAGAAAATAAATTTTGGTTAAGATAACCAGCTTGTGATAATTTGTTAGCATCCACCTAACACTAATACATCGTGCTTCATTTAAATGGGCGGGGGCCAGTAAATTCTGCTTAGGAGATCTAACCTAGATACAGAAAGTAGAAAATTTCATAGCTTCTTCAGGACACCCTTCCCCATTGGGTACTGATGGAGGGTGGAGTCCTTACAAGATCTCAAGAAAAAGAAATTTCTGAGACTCACGTAGGAGAGTGAGTGTGTGTGTGTGTGTGTGTGTGTGTGTGTGTGTGTGTGTGTAATTAAACTTCTGGGTTTCCAAAGTCCTATTTCCCTTAATCCAATCCTAGGAGAAGTGTAACTGGGATTTCAGTAGAAGCCAAGTCCAGTACAGCATGAGGCTAGCTGCAGTGCATTAGTCCACTGTGTGTGGGCTTCACATGGCTATGGACCATTTGGGCAAATTCAGGAGAGCGCACTCTAAGATAGAAGAGTCCCAAGAGCAGTAAGAGTGCAAGAGCACCAGATAGAGAACTCCTTGGTGTTTTTGTTTTGTTTTGTTTTGTTTTGTTTTGTTTTGTTTTTAACCTCTTTTTAATTAAATTATTATCTGTGTACATATCTTATCATTGCCCCCCACCGCCCATACATGCCCTCCCTCCCCAGAGTTTTGTGTCCATTGGTTATACTTATATGCATGCATACAAGTCCTTCGGTTGATCTCTTATCTCCCCCAATTTCTCTACTATCCCAGTTGTAATTTGACAGTCTGCTTGTTGCTTTCTGTCTCTATATTTATCTTTTTGTTCTTCAGTTTATAATGTTTGTTATTATTTATAAATGAGTGAGATCATATGGTGTTTCTCTTTCATTGATTGGCTTATTTCACTCAGCATGATGCTCTCCAATTCCATCCAGGTTGCTGCAAATGATAAGAATCCCTTCTGTTTTATGGCAGCATAGTATTCCATTGTGTAGATGTACCATGGTTTTCTGATCCAATAATCTGCTGATGAGCACCTAGGCTGTTTCCAAATCCTAGCTATTGTAGATTGTGCTGCTATGAACATAGGGGGGCATATATCCTTTCTGATTGGTGGTTCTAGTTTCTTGGGATATATTCCTAGGAGTGAGATTACTGGGTCAAATGGGAGTTCCATTTTCAGTTTTTTGAGGAAACTCCATACTGTTCTCCACAGTGGTTGCACCAACCTGCAATCCCACCAGCAGTGCACGAGGGTTCCTTTTTCTCCACAACCTCGCCAACACTTAATGTTTGTTGATTTGTTAATGTTGGCAATTCTGACAGGTGTGAGATGGTACCACATTGTTGTTTTGATTTGCATCTCTCGGATAATTAGTGACTTGGAGCATGTTTTCATGTGCCTCTTGGCCTTCCTTCTATCTTCTTTTGAAAAGATTTGATTAAGGTCCATTGCCCATTTTTTAATTAGCTCATTTATCTTCCTTTTATTAAGTTGTATAAGCTGTCTGTAGATGTTGTAGATTAAAACTTTATCAGTGATATCATTTGCAAATAATGTTCTCCCATACAGTGGGCTTTCCTGTTGTTTTGTTGATGGTTTCTTTTGCTGTAAAAAAGCTTTTTATTTTGATGTAGTCCCATTTGTTTATTTTCTCTTTAGCTTCCATTGCCCTAGGGGCAGTATCAGTGAAGAAGTTCTTTTGGCATATGTCTGAGATTTTGCTGCCTTTAGTATTTTTATGATTTCCCGTCTTATGTTTAAGTCCTGTATCCATTTTGTGTTTATTTTTGTGTATGGTGTAAGTTGGTGATCTAGTTTCATTCTTTTGCATGTATCTGTCCAATTTTCCCAATACCATTTATTGAAGATACTGTCTTGACTCCATTGTATGCTTGTGCCTCCTTTGTCAAATATTAATTGAGAATAGTGATTTGGGTTGATATCTGGATTCTCTATTCTATTCCATTTATCTATATGTCTGTTCTGGTGCCAGTACCAGGCTGTTTTGAGAACAGTGGCTTTGTAATACAGCTTGAAATCTGGTATTGAGATCCCTCCTACTTTACTCTTCTTTCTCAGGATTGCTGCAGCTATTCGGGGTCTTTTATTGTTCAAAATGAATTTTTGGAGAGTTCGTTCTAGGTCTGTGAAGTATGCCCTTGGTATTTTAATGAGGAGTGCATTGAACCTATAAATTGCTTTGGGAAGTATGGACATTTTGATGATGTTGATTCTAACAATCCATGAACATGGTATGTTCTTCCATTTGTTTACATCTTCCTCTATCTCATTTTTCAGTGTCGTGTAGTTTTCTGCATATAGATCTTTTACCTCCTTAGTTAAGTTTATTCCTAGGTATCTTAGTTTTTTTGGTGCGATGGTAAATGGAATTGCTTTTTTAATTTGTGTTTCTGTAAGTTCACTATTGGTGTATAGAAATGCCATAGATTTCTTGGTTTCTAGAGGTTCATCAATCTTGTTTATCCTTTCAAAGAACCAGCTCTTGGTTTTGTTGATCTTATGTATTGTTTCTTTGGTCTCTATGTCGATTATCTCCACTCTGATTTTTTATTTCCTTCCTTCTGCTTAAACTGGGCTTTTCTTATTGCTCTTTTTCCAACCCTTTGAGTTGTAGAGTTAGATAATTTGTTACCTTTTTAATTGAGATGAGCCTATTGATCCTGAGCTTAGAAGCTGGGCCAATGTCAAATTGCTGTAAAACATTTTTTTAGATGTAACTGACATATAACAATATATTAGTTTCAGGAATACAGCTTAATGGTTCCATATATGTGTATATATAGTGACATAAGCACCACAGTAAGTCTAGTTAACATACATGGTCATTTTCTTTCTTTTTTTCCCCCGCTGTCCATTTTTTTTTAATTAAGATATTATATGTGTACATAGCTTACGATTGCCCCCCCCACCTCCCATTCATGCCCTCCCTCCCAAGAGTTCTGTGTTCGTTGGTTGTACTTATATTCATGCATACCAGTCCTTCAGTTGTTCTCTTATCTCCCCCCAGGTCTCCTTCCCCTCCCCACTGTCATTTGGCAGTCTGCTTGTTTTATGGTGACTATCTCAGGACCACATGAATAGAGTCCATTCCTCCTCTGGTTCACACGGCCCCTACCCCCAGGTCCCACTGCTTCGCCTGAGACACACGGCTCACCCGGGGCACACGGCCCCCTGGGACACACGGCTCACCCAGGGCACACAGCCCCCTGGAACACACGGCTCCCCCGGGGCACACGGCCCCCTGGGACACATGGCTCACCCGGGGCACACGGCCCCTGGGACACATGGCTCACCCGGGGCACCCAGCCCCCTTGGGGGACTCGGCTCACCCGGGGCACATGGCCCCCTTGAACACACGGCTCACCCGGGGCACACGGCCCCCTGGGACACACGGCTCACCCGGGGCACACAGCCCCCTGGGACACACGGCTCACCCGGGGCACACAGCCCCCTGGGACACACGGCTCACCCAGGGCACACAGCCCCCTGGGACACATGGCTCACCCAGGGCACATGGCCCCCTTGAACACACGGCTCACCCGGGGCACACGGCCCCCTGGGACACACGGCTCACCCGGGACACCCTTCCCCTTTGGGGGGGTACGGCTCACCTGGGGCACACGGCCCCCTGGGACACTCGGCTCACCCAGGGCACACGGCCCCTCTGGGGCGCTGGGGTTGCGAATTGGAGGTGCCGCGCTAGCTTCTCGCTAGCACGGCAGGCTGGCTGGAGCAGCTGCAGGCGGGTTGAGATGGCTGCAGGCAGGGAGACCACCCTCAAAGGTGTCTCATTCAGTGTGGAAGCAGAGCAGCTGCGGACACAGAGGCTAAGTTCTAAGGCTGCCCACTCCCTGAGCCTGGGGCATAGTGAGCTGTGTTCTCAGTGGATTTCCTTTATTTGCAGCAGCAGTGGCGGGTGCAACAGCGACAGTTGCTCCTGTGGTTCAATTTCCACTGTAGTTTTAAAGTTCACCTGGCAGCAGTGATGGGAGCTTCAGCCCAGCCATGCAGCGGCGGAGGAAGGACTCGCTGGGGCCGGGAACGGAAGGCGCCATGCCATCTCCACACCAGCATGTGCCATCTCCACACCAGCACGGAAAGTGTGCTGGGAAGGTTGTGGGTGGGCTGAGATGGCTGCAGGCGGAGAGTCCACCCTCAATGGTGTCTCCTTTGGTGCGGAAGCGGAGCTGCTGTGGACGCAGAGGATAAGTTCTGAACTGCACTCTCCCTGAGCTCGGGGCGGAGTGAGCTCTGTTTTCGGTGGATTCCTATTATTCACGGTGTCAGTTGGTGTGGCGGCAGGGGCAGCGGTGGGGGCAGTAGCGACGGTAGCTCTTGTGGCTCAATTTCCCCTGTAGTTTTAAAATCCACATGGCGGTAGTGGTGGAAGCTTCAGCCCTGCCATGCGGCGGCGGAGGAACGACTCGCCGGGGCCTCGAACAGAAGGCGCTGCGCCAGCTCCTCACCAGCACGGCGTGCGCAGAGGCTGGGCCGAGCTGGCTGAGGGCTGGGAGACGCTGTGCCATCTCCTCACCAGCAAGGCTGGCGGGCTGGGACAGCTGCAGGCCAGCATGGTTGCGGGCAGGGAGGCTGCGCTCACAGGCTTCTCGTCTGGGCAGGAGCCGAAGGCATGGCGGCGGAGGCCCCATATCAGCTCCCTGGCTCCCCGGCAGGGCTGGCCCACTCCCTGGGCCCCAGGGCGGAGCGAGGCCTGGCTTCCCTCATTCCCGGCAGCAGCGGCTCCAGCAGGTCCGGTTTCGCCGTAGTTTTAAACTCCACATGGCAGCAGTGGTGTCCTGCTTTGTGTCTAGTTGTAGCCTTCCCATTTCGCCAGCTTTCCTGTGGGTATGGTTGCAATCCCTTTCAATTTTACCTGTTGTTTTTTTCCAAATTGTTGAGGAGGTGGCAGCTTAGGAGACTACCTAGGCCTCCATCTTGTTTCAGTCTCCTTAACAGGACTTTTTATTTCTCCCATTTTGGATTCTTATTACTCTAGTTATTAAGAATATTACCAGTGGCATACAGGGAGCTTAGCCAATGAGCGATCAGAAAAGGTGTTTCCCCTGTAGTTCACACTGATCACCAACTTGGCCCCTGCTCTCTCCAATCACCAGCTCTGCCCCTGGCCATGCCTAAGGATCAGGCCCTTCCCAGGCTGCTTAGGGCCCATGTGGGGCCTACCTAGGAGTGACCTGGGTGCAGAAGATGTTCCCAGGACCCAGGCTGCTGCCACCCGTGTATGCAAATTAACCACCATCTTTGTTGGGTTAATTTGCACATCCACTCTGATTGGCTGTGGGCATAGCGAAAGTATGGTCAATTTACATGTTTGTCTATTATTAGGTAAGATATGTATAACCCATGGACATAAACAACAGGGTGGTGAAGGCCTGAGGTCAGGGATGGGGAGGGCCAGAAGGAATCAATGGGGTGGAAAAAGGGATATATGTAATACTTTCAACAATAAAAAAAAAATTTTTTTTTAAGAGGAGAATTCTGACTAGAGGGGAAAGAAAGGAAGGTTTGCATAATATATTTTGTCAATCAGGAATGAGATCTCATCTTTAAATCTACAGTGGTTTGAACTCTATAGGTGGTTAATGAAATCTGCTGAAATGATTAGCTGCCTGGAAA
This sequence comes from Vespertilio murinus, assembly GCA_963924515.1. NCBI lineage: Eukaryota > Metazoa > Chordata > Mammalia > Chiroptera > Vespertilionidae > Vespertilio > Vespertilio murinus. Next base: position 112,576,354 of record OZ004707.1, read on the forward strand.
GAACATCAGAAAGATATAATCCTGTTAAATTAAAGAGTCAGAAGACATTAGGACTCTACTTGCAATTTACAGATGTACTAGAAAATGTGAGACTCAGCCTCAGTTTTGCTATTTAAAACAGGCACTAATTTACATGCAATATTACAAGAATTCAAGCACTCATGTGAAGCATTTTAAGTTTCTTGCAGGAAGATGTTCTATAAATGAAGTAATGTTAACTAAGAAGAACCTGAATGCCTTGGCACAAAATTAGAAAGAACATCACATGTTCTTCCTTAGCATTTCTTCCTAGTGCATTAAAAAATATTACTTTCAGCCCAGCTGATGTGACTCAGTGATTGAGCATTGACATATGAACCAGGTTCAATTTTGGGTCAGGGAAAATGCCCAGGTTGAGAGCTGGATCCCTAGTAGGGGGCGTGCAGGAGGCAGCTCATAGATAAATCTCATCATTGATGTTTCTATCTCTCTCTCCCTCTCCCTTCCTCTCTCTGATATCAACAAAAAATATGTTTTTAAAAATTATTTTCTGAAGGTTAACAGTACAGTAGAGAATAGTAGTTATGAGGAAATTGGCTGTGCTGTAATGGGGAAAATATTTCTTTGGCATGAGAATATTTGCAAATCAGAAAAATAAAATCTAAGAAATCATTCTCTTTGCCTATAAGTAATAGAGACATTTATTTATACCTTCAGCAAAATAAGCAATGGAGCCCTGGCTGGTGTAGCTCTATTAGTTAGAGCATTGCCCTGTGCACCAAAAGGTCTTGGGGTAGATTCTTAGTCAGGGCACATATTCAGGCTGTGGTTTGATACTAGCTGGCACATGTACAGGAGATGGCTGATATGTTTCTCTCTCATATCTATGTTTCTCTTCCCCTCCTTTCCTCTGTCTCTAAAATCAATGAAAAACATATCCTCAGGTAAGGATTAAAAACAAATAAAAGCAACGGAGACATTTACTTATGCCTTCAGTGTTTGTGCACTGATATTCAAGTTGACTCATTTCTAGAAATTTTTTAAAAATCACATTTGAAATGGGAAAACTGTGTGCCTAAAATGCTAGAGCTATCCAAAGCAAAAGCACACGCCTTGTTTTCTTCTTTTCTTAAAAATACTTGGAATCTAAGTAAGGCTGTTTCTTAGAATATGTGGAAACCACACTTTCTTATCTTGCATATCAGTATCATTCCAGTACAAATGTCATTATGTGCTTACCTTCAGGCAAAAAGAACTAGGGCATTATGTGACACACTATTTTATGAATTGTTGAAAAATTACAGTACTATCTCTAGGAAAACACAGACACGTATTCTTAAAAACTGACATAATTACAGGAAATTCATACATACTACAATTCCAAATCCCATTCATGGAATCCTTAGGTTAAAATCCTCTGCACTAGAGCAATTTCATTTACAAAATCATATTTAGAAGCCTGTGGTACAATGAATGTACCAAGCCAATGAATATGAGGCACTAGGGACATAGTGGTACACGTACCCTTCAGGGTCTTTGTAAAATCATGGAGCTTACAGTGAGTCTAGTAGGGAAGATGGACATTTATCAAATAATCATACACATAAAAATGCCTAATTATAACTTTTGATCAAGGTTGGAGATAAGGAGTATATCTCACCTCCCTTCAAGTAAGCAAGAAGAAAATGGAGTGAAGAAATTAGTTAAATGGAAAATAACAAACAAACCAAAAAAACACCAACTTAAAATTCTGTACCCTGCAGAATCATCCTTCAAAAGTAAAGAAGAGATCCGGAACCAAGATGGCGGCCTAGGCAGTCTCCTACACTGCCGCCTCATCAACAATTTAATTAAAAAAACAACTAAAATCAAAAAGGACTGAACCAAAACCTCAGGAAAGCTGGCGGAGTGGAATAGCTACAACTAGAAAGAAAGAGAGAGGCTCACGGATCGGACTGGGAGCCGAAAAGCACTGAGGTAGGGAGACGCTCTCGCGCGGAGAGAAAGTGCGGCCGCCGAATGCCTGCCTGGTGGGAGGGGAGGAATTCCCCGGTTGCACGGAACCCTTTCCGACTGTTCTGAACCCCAACCCCGGCTGAAATTCCGTGGTCCCAGGCTCCTACGGGTGGAGAAAGGCACCCAGAGACTCAGAGACTGGGAGACCGGGGACCGGGAGCCGCAGCCAGCGGGGTCTACAGGCGCGCTCGCGCGTGCGAATGAGAACGCGCTAAGGTCTGACCGCCGCCTCTCCATAGCGGAAGGAGTCAGAAGCTCCAGGTCTGACTGCAGAGGCTGCCGCTGCCTCTCTGTACAAGGTGGCGGCCTCTCTGTAGCGGAAGGAGTCAGAAGCTCCAGGTCTGACTGCAGAGGCTGCCGCTGCCTCTCTGTACAAGGTGGCTGCCTCTCTGTAGCGAAAGGAGTCAGAAGCTCCAGACTACAGAGACCAGCCCAAATCCGGGTGAGCCCCTGGGGCACCCACACTCTTGCTTGGGGAAACTGGGACGGTCAGGCAGAAACTCAGGCGAGTGCACAAGGGCAGGGCAGAAGCCAAGACTGTCAGTTCAGCCCTGAGACTCCACCCCATCCAAGCTGAGCAGAGGCTTCTGCAGTTTTTCAAGTTGGATCCTATAAGACTGTCTCCAATACAGAAGTTATCCCAGAGTAGACACAGCTGATACCCACATCCAATTGGCCTGAAGGTCAATCCACAACAATAAAGACTTAGCTACAACAAGGCTGTGCACGCAGTCCACAAAGGGGATCACCAAGATTGTCTACCTAAGGTAACTGAGGAGGCTGACCCACTGGGCCATATAGGACACCAAACACACAAAGCCATCCTACCAACTCTGAAAAATAGTGATAATGCCTAGACAAGGAAATAGATCTCAAATGAAAGAGATGGAGGATATAGAGTTCAGAACTACGGTTCTAAGATTATGCAGCAATATCCTAGAAAAGCTTGATAAACTTCATGAGACCCAACTAAAAAGTATACATAAACTGACTAAATTGGATAATATTATGCAGAGATCCAACAGCAGAATGGAGGAACACAAGAATCAGGTCAAAGAGCCAAAAGACACTCCTTTGGAGAAGGAAGAAGAAAAGAGGATCCAGAAAGTTGAAGATAGTGTAAGGAGCCTCTGTGACAATTTCAAGCGCACCAACATCAGAATTATGGGGGTGCCAGAAGAAGAGGGAGTGCAAAATACTGAAAACATATTTGAAGAAATAATATCAGAAAACTTCCCTCACCTGGTGAAAGAAATAGACTTACAAGTACAGGAAGCCTACAGAACCCCAAACAAGAGGAATCCAAAAAGAAATACTCTGAGGCACGTCATCATCAATATGCCAAGGGTAAAAGACAAAAAGATCTTACAAGCAGCAAGAGAAAAGCAGTTGGTTACCTATAAGGGAGCACCCATACGACTATCAGCTGATTTCTCAACAGAAACCATGCAGGCCAGAAGGGAGTGGCAAGAAATATTCAAAGTGATGAATAGGGAGAACCTACAACCAAGATTACTGTATCCAGCAAAGTTATCATTCAGAATTGAAGGGCAGATAAAGAGCTTCACAGATAAGAAAAAGCTAAAGGAGTTCATCACCACAAAACCAGTATTATATGAAATGCTGAAAGGTATTACTTAAGAAGAGGAAGAAGATCAAGTGAATTAAAAATCTGAGGAATAGAATAAACTGGTGAATATAATAGAATTAGGGGCAAAGAAAGGGAGTGGATAATTATCAGGGTGAAAGGGGTGTGGGGTGCAGAAAGAGACTGGATTAAAATTGTATAACCTATGGATGAGGACAATAGTGGGGGGAGGGGGTAAGGGCAGAGGGTGGGGTGGGAAAGGGAGCTATGAGGGAGAAAAAGGAGAAACAATTGTAATAATCTGAGCAATAAAGATTTATTTAAAAAAAAAAGTAAAGAAGAAATAAAGACTTTCTCAAACGAAAATTGAGGGAATTTGTTGCCAGTAGCCCTGCCTTGCAGGAATATTAAAGGAGCATGACCAATGTGGCTTAGTTGGTTGAGCATCAACCCATCAACTAGAATGTCATGATTCAATTTCCGGTCAAAGAGCATGCTCAGGTTTCAGGCTCAATCCCCAGTAGGGGGCATGCAGGAGGCAGCCAGTCAATGATTCTCTCTCATCATTCATATTTCTATCTCTGTCTCCCTTTTCTTTCCACTCTCTGAAATCAATAAAAACATGTAAAAAATATATTTTTAAAAGAATGTTAAGAGTTCTTTAGAGAAAAAACAGTATATACCGTATTTTTCAGACCATAAGACACACCTTTTCTTCACCAAATAGTGGGAGGAAAGGTGCCTGCGTCTTATGGTCCGAATAGAAGTAGTGCCTGCGTCTTATGGTCCGAGTTGCAGAGCAGCAGCGGGTCCCCCGGGACCTTCCGTGTCCCTGGGGACTGCATATTTGGTGAAGAAAAAGTGTGTCTTATGGTCCGAAAAATACGGTAGATCAGAAATGTGAATCCACATAAAAAGGAACAGTGAAGAAGAAATCCTATATAATAAAAGGCTAATATTCAAATCAATCAAACAGTGAACAACCTGTAGCTATGATGTGCACTGACCACCAGGGGGTGCTCAGCCAGAAGCTGCCCCGTGGTGGTCAGTGTGCTCCCACAGGGGGAGTGCAGCTCAGGCAGAAACTGGGTTAACAGCTGACGAGCGCAGCGGCAGTGACAGGAGCCTCTCCTGCCTGAACAGCAGTGCTAAAGACCCCTCGGGGGTCCTGGAATGATAGAGGGTGCAGGCTGGGTTGAGGGCCCCCCCTCCCCCGAGTGCATGAATGTTATGCACCAGGCCTTTAGTAAGTAAATAAAAACTTTTTTTCTTATTCTTCATTAACTTAACATACAATATTATTTCAAAATGGCAACAGTGTATTTTATTATATTTATACTAGAGGCCAGATGTGCAAAATTCGTGCATGGGTAGGGTCCCTAGGCCTGGCCAGCGATCAGGTTCTCCTCCACCCCGCCTCTCTGCCTCATCCTTCCCTGCTCCCTCAGTGCCCCATTGCCACGGCTGGTCACCTACCATGTTCTGCACCACCACATGGTGGTCATCACATGTCATATTGAGCAATCAAACTCCCACTCTCCCAGTTGAACTCCTGAGGGAAAACTCTGTACATAAGCCATATATATATATATATATATATATATATATATATATATATATATATATACTAGAGGCCAAGTGCATAAATTCGTGCATGGGTGGGGAGAAGGAGATGGTGGGAGGTTTGTAGGGTCCAGCCCCTGATCGGAGAGGGGGGCCAATCTGGGGTGGAGCCGGGAGGGGGAAGGGGCTGCAGGAGATTGACCGGCCAGCCCCACCCCCTATTGGGGTGGTAGAAGCAATCAGGGGCAGGCTGGATGGATGAAGGGCCACGGGATTGACCAGTTCACTGGCCACTGTGGGTGATCTGGTCATTATGGCATTGTGGTTGCTACCTTTTTATATATATACACTAGAGGCCTGGTGCACGAAATTCGTGCATGGGGGCTGGGGGAGGGTTGTTCCTCAGCCCAGCCTGCACCCTCTCCAATCTGGGACCCTTTGAGGGATGTCCGACTGCCCGTTTAGGCCCAATCCCAGTAGGACATCCCTCTCACAATCCAGGACTGCTGGCTCCCAACTGCTTGCCTGTCTGCCTTCCTGATTGTCCCTAACCACTTCTACCTGCCAGCCTGATCACTCCCTAACCACACCCATGCCAGCGTGATTAACATCTAACAGCTCTCCTGCCAGCCCATTTGCCTCCAACTTCCCTCCTCTGCCGGCCTAGTCACCCCTAACTGCCCTCCTCTGCTGGGTTGATCACCTTCAACTTCCCTCCCTTGCAGGCCTGGTGCCTCCCAACTGCCCTCCCCTACTTGCCTGATCACTCACAACTGCCCTCCCTTGCAGGCCTGGTTCGTCCCAACTGCCCTCCCCTGCTGGCCATCTTGTGATGGCCATCTTGTGTCCACATGGGGGCAGGTTCTTTGACCACATGGGGAAAGCCATGTTGTGTGTTGGAGTGATGGTCAATCTGCATATTATTCTTTTATTAGATAAAATAGACAGATATGCTTATGTTTAAGAGAAATGAATGATAGTAATGATACGGGAATGGGTGGAACGAATTAGATTACTTGTTAGGTATTTTCACTACCCACAAAGCAGTATAGTTGTTGTTTGGGGGGGGGGAGGGTTGGTTGTCATGTTGTGTGTGTTTTTGTTAACCCTCACCCAAGGATATTTTTCCATTGATTTTTAGAAAGAGTGGAAGAGAGAAGGAGAGAGAGAGAGAAACATCAATCGGTGGCCTTCTGCACTTGTCCCGATGAGGTACGGGAATAAGACTTGGATGAGCCTGCATCCAAGGTATATGCCCTCGGATTTGAACCAGACCCTTCAGTCTGTAGGCCAATGCTCTATCCACTGAGCCAAACCACCTACAGCAGTATAGTGTTATTTGAAAGTAGACTTGGCATAGTTGCAAATGTATATTGCAAACTCTAGGGTAACCACTAAAAATTTTTTTTAATAATTTATTTTTAAAATAAAAATTATTTTTAAAATAAATAGTATAACACATATACTAAGGAGAGAAAAACAATTATAAAATGATTAATGAAAACTACAAAAGGCAGAAAAAGAGGAGAAGACAAAAAAGGGAATAATGAATAGGGCATAAAATAGGAAACAGTAAGATAATAAATCCAACTATATCAATAATCACTTTGAACATCAATGGTCTAAATGTACCAATTCAAAGAAAGTGATAGGCAGAGTGGATTTTTTAAAAAAGGACTCAACTATAAGTTTTTTGTAAGAAGCCCACTTTAAATATAAAGGCACACGCAAATTAAAAATAAATAGAGAAAGATGCCTTATTAATGCTATTAAAAAGAAAGCAGGAATAGCTATATTTGAATTTCAGAGTGAACTTCAGAACAAGTAAGTTATCAGGAAAATGAGAGGCATTACATAATGATAAAAGCATCAATTCTCCAAGAAGACATAACAATTTTTACATGTATAAACCTAGTAACATAATGTCAAAATACATGGGGAAAAAACAGATAGAACTGCAAAGAGAAATAGATGAATCCACTATTATAATTGGAGACTTTAACAAACTTATATAAGAAATGAACAGATCTGGCAAGCAGGAAATAAGTAAGGATATAACTAAACTCAAAAACACCATCTATCAACTACATATAATGGACATATACAGATTACTTTATACAATAACAGCCAAATACATATTGCAAGCTAATGTGGAATATTCACCAAGATATACCACATTCTGGGCCATAAAATATACCTTAACAAATATAAAAGAACAGAACTCATATGGTGTCTGCTCTCGGACTTCAATGGAATTAAATCAAAACCAATAAAAGAAAGACAGCTAGATCACATAGAGGAGAAACCAAGATGGTAGCATAGGTAAACACCTCAACCACCACCTTGCACAACAATTTCAAAACTACAACTAAAAGACAGAACGCACAACAATTTCAAAACTGCAACTAAAAGAACAGACATCATCCAGAACCACAGGAAAGCTGGCTAAGTGGAAATTCTACAACTAGAAGGAAAGAAAAAAACCTCACAGAAAATTCAGAGCTGTAAAGGACTGAGGTATGGAGACACGTGTACAGAGAGGAAGGACAGCTGAGTACCTGGCTGGCTTTCTCTGGTGGGAGAGGAAAGAAAGCCCCAGACTGCACTAAACCCCAGTTACAACTGCACTAGTTCCAGGTTAAATCCCATGGACCAAGACTCATATGGGGGGAGTCTGGACTGTCAGGTAGAGAGAAAGGCACACAGAGACTCAGGGAAACCACAGCAGGCAGGGATTTGGAGGTGCACATGAGAGTACACGAAGAGAGGAATGACTGCTGAGGTGCTAGTTCTCCCTAGCAGAAGGGAGTCAGAAGCTCCTGACTGCACTGAACCCCAGTTCCAGGCAGGCCTGGGGGAATCTGGACTGTTAGTTGGAAACTCAGGAGAGCTGTGGAAGGTGAAGGTCTGGAGGTGCGCACGCAAGGGCAGGGCTGACGGGAAGCCAAGAGTGTCTGCTCAGCCCTAAGACTGTACCCCATCCAAGCTGAGCACAGAGGTTTTTGCAAGTCTGGTTCTATAAAGCTATCTCCAGCACAGGTCTCCCAGCGTAAACACAGGTCTCCCAGCATAGACACAGCTGATATACATAGAAAATTGGCCTGGAGGTCAATTCCTCCCAGTGACACCAACAACAATCAAGACTTAACTACAACAAAACTGTGCACACAACCCACAAAGGGGTGCACCAAGAGTGTCCACTTCAGGTGACTGGCAGGCCGACCCACTGGGCCATATAGGAAACCTAGCATACAAAGCTACCCTACCAACTCAGGTAAGCAGGGAAAATGTGGATACAAAGTAACAGATCACAAATGAAAGAAATGGAGGGGAGAAAAATGACTGAATATAGAGTTCAAAAACACAGTTATAAGATTTTTCAAGAATTTCCTAGAAAAGGTCAATAAATTTAGCCAGATCCTCAAAGATATGAAAAAGGATCTGCTAGAAATTAAACATACACTGACTAAAGTAAAAATATACATAGACCGAAGAGCAGACTAGAGGATCACAAGAATCAAGTACAAGATTTGAAATACAAAGAAGAAGAAAAAAACACTCAACCAGAAAAGCAAAAAGCAAAAAGCATCCAAAAAGTTGAAGATAGTGTAAGAAGCCTCTGGGACAACTTCAAGCATACCAACATCAGAATTATGGGGGTGCCAGAAGAAGAGAGAGTGTAAGATACTGAAAATCTATTTGAAGAAATAATGAAAGAAAACTTCCCCCACCTGGTGAAAGAAATAGACTTACAAATCCAGAAAGCACACAGAACCCCAAATAAAAGGAATCCAAAGAGGACCACACCAAGACACATCATAATTAAAATGCCAAGGGCAAAAGACAAAGAGAAAAATCTTAAAAGCAGCAAGAGAAAAACAGTTAATTACCTACAAGGGAGCACCCATACAATTGTCAGCTAATTTCTCAACAGAAATTATGCATGCCAGACGGAGTGCCAAGAAATATTCAAAGTGATGAACAGTAAGAACCTACAACCAATACTCTACCCAGCAAAGCTATCATTCAGAATTGAAGGTCAGATAAAGAGCTTCACAGACAAGAAAAAGCTAAAGAAGTTCATCACCGTCAAACCAGTATTATATAAAATGCTGAAAGGTATTCTTTAATAAGAGGAAGAAGAAAAAATAAAGCGACGGCCATTTGTGTCTAACTGGGGGTAGCCATCTTGTGTGTTGGAGGAATGATCAATTTGCATTTTACTCTTTTATTATATAGGTTAGAGGCCTGGTGCACGGGTGGGGGCCAACTGGTTTGTCCTGAAGGGTGTCCCGAATCAGGGTGAGGGTTCCCATGGGGTGTGGGGTGGCCTGGGCAAGGGGCCTGTGGTGGTTTGCAGGCCAGCCACACCCCCTGGTGACCCAAACAGAGGCCCTATTATCTGGGATTTATTTACCTTTTATAATTGAAACTTTGTAGCCTGGAGCAGAGCCAAGCCTCCTGTTTGGTCCGTGGCTGCTGCCATTTTTGTTGGGATTTATTTATCTTCTATAATTGAAACTTAGTAGACTTGAGTGGAGACCTGGGCCCATCTGTATGTGCAAAAAGCTTGGCTTCCTCCATTGCCAGGGAAACCCAAGCCTCCTGCTTGCTCCATGGTCACAGCCATCTTGGTTGGATTGATTTGCATACTCTCTCCTGATTGGCTGGTGGGTTGTGGGTGTGGTGGAGTGACAGTTAATTTGCATATTACTCTTTTATTATATTAGTCTCCAGAGAGAAGCAACTGCCCCATCCTGTTGAAAAAAACTCTGTACACATGAGGATGATTACCTGGGGGCAATTCAAGTCAGAATCCTATTAGTCAGTAGACAAAGGCAGTCTCTGGAGGCTTTGACTCTTTGCCTGATCCAATTTATCATAAACAGCCTTTAATACTGTCCTACATTAGAGATTAAGAGGTGTAGAGGATCTACAGAAAACATAGTCACAAACCCAAACAGACAACCAAAATGAGGTGACAAAGGAACAACCTCCAAATGAAAGAACTAGAGAATTCTCCAGAAGAAGAGGTAAATGAAGCAGAGATAAGAAATTTATCTAAAACAGAGTTGAGTTATGATGTTAAAAATGCTCAACACTTTTAACATCATAAAATAAGATATAGTAACTATGAAAAAAGAACAGTTTGAGATAAAGAATGACATAACAAAAATAAAGAACAAAATGGAAGGAAAATAGAGCAGATTAGGGGAAGCTGAGGATTGATTCGGTGAATTAGAAGACAATGGAAAATATCACTCAGAGAAACAAAAAGAAAAAAAGAATTGAAAAACAGGAAGACAGCTTAAGGGATCTGTGGGACAATGTGAAAAGTAACAATATTATAATAACAGGTGTTCCAGAAGAGACAGAAAGGGAAAAAGGAATAGAGAACTTGTTTGAAAAAATAATGGCAAAAAACTTCCCTAACCTGGTAAAGGAAAAAGTCACACAAGTTCAGGAGGCACAGAGAACCCTAAACAAGAAGAATCCAAACAGACCTACACGCAGACACATTATAATTAAAACTAGTGGCCCGGTACATGAAATTCGTGCAAGGAGAGGAGTGGGAAAGGTGTCCCTTAGCCCAGCCTGTACCCTCTCCAATCTGGGACCCTCAGGGGATAACCGGCAATCAGACATCCCTCTCACAATACAGAACTGCTGGCTCATAACCGTTCACCTGCCTGCCTTATTGCACCTAACTTCTTCTGCCTGCCAACCTGATTATTCCTAACTGCTCCCCTGCTAGTTTGATTGCTCCTAACTACCTTTGCCTTGGCCCAAATCTGGGACCCAGGATTCCCTCCTCCTGCTGACCACAGGCACCGGGGTTCCAGATTTCCCTCCCTCTGCTCAGCCATACGTGCCCAGGTGGGCTGCAGCCACAGGGGATGGTGGGCAGGTAGCTTCTCCTGGGCTGCAGCCACAAGTACTGGTGCCCAGAACTGTGGGGTGGGTGACTTCTCCATCTACTAGGCTGTAGCAAGCCGCAGGTGCTAGCGCCTGGATCTTCTCCATCTTCTCTGGGATGCAATGTAGGAGAATTCTCTGGCTGTCTACGTCCTGAGATCATGGGACAAGTGGCTTTTGTCTTCTGGGCTGCAGCAAGCCTCAGGTCCTGGGGCCTAGTTTCTCAGTCTCCCACAGGATGTGAGGCAGGCGAATGTGAGGCTTCTGCTGCTGCCTGTGGCCTGGGATCATGGGGCAGGCAGCTTCTTTGTCTCCCAGGCTGCAGCCAGCCTCAGGCACTGGCACCTGACTTCTTTGCCCCCATAGGCCTGGAGCAGCAGGGGGGTGGGACTGCCGCCATGTTTTCAGGTTAATTTGCAAACTCACTCTGATTGGCTTGTAGCATATCCAAGTGACAATGATTTGCATGTTTCTCTTTTATTAGTGTAGATGTCTTTCAAAAACGAAAGACAAAGAGGAGAATCTTAAAGGCAGCAAGAGAAAAGAAAACTGTTACCTACGAAGGAGTTCCCATAAGGCTGACACCTGATTTCTCATCAGAAACTCTCCAGGCTAGAAGGGAATTGTATGAAGTACTCAAGGTAATGGAAAGCAAGGACCCGAGACCAAGATTACTATATCCAGCAAGGTTATCATTCAAAATAGATGGTCAATTCCCCAGGGGGCCATGTGCCCCGGGTGAGCGATGTTTCCCAGGGGGGCCTTGTGCCCAAGGGGGGCGGTGGGACCCGGGGAGCCATGTACACCGGGAGAGCCGTGTGCCCTGGGGAAGCGGTGGGACCCGAGGGCAGGGGGCGGTGTGAACCGGAGGAGGAGTGGATTCTATTCGTGTGGTCCTGAGACATTTGGACAGTCTGCACCCATTAGCTACAGAACACTCTGTTGTATTTCCCTACAAAAACAAATGAGAGTGTCCCCCTTGAAATTCATATACGGATAAAAGGAAAAGAGAAGGGAAAAAAAAATCTGAGGAACAGAATAAAGTGGTGAATATAGTAGAATCAGGGGCAAAGAAGGGGAGTGGGCCAAAACCAGTTTGGCTCAGTGGTAGAGCGTCGGTCTGTGGACTGAAGGGTCCCGGGTTCGATTCCGGTCAAGGGCATGTACACTGGTTGCGGGCACATCCCTGGTGGGGGGTGTGCAGGAGGCGGCTGGTCGATGTTTCTCTCTCATCAACGTTTCTAGCTCTCTATCTCTCTCCCTTCCTCTCTGTAAAATATCAATAAAATATATTTTTTTTTTAAAAAGAGGGGGAGTGGACTGATAATTATCAGGAGGATAAGGGGGTGGGAAAGCAGTGAGAGACTGGATTGAAATCGTATAACCAATGGATGAAGACAATTGGGGAAAGAGGGGGTAAGGGCAGAGAGTGGGAAGGGAACTGGGTGGTAGGGAGCTTTGGGGGAGAAAAAGGAGAAACAATTGTAATAATCTGAGTAATAAAGATTTATATAAAAAATAAATTAAAAAACAAAACAAAACAAAACAAAATAGATGGTCAAATAAAGAGCTTCCCAGACAAAAAAAAAAAAAAAAAGACTAAAGGAGTTCATCACCACCAAGCCAGCATTACAAGAAATGCTGAGAAGAAACAGAGAGAAACCTAGCCATGCAGAATTAAAATGGCTATAAATAAGTACCTCCAAATAATAACCCTAAATATAAATGGATTAAATGCTCAAATCAAAAGGTGCAGGGTAGCAAACTGGTTACAAAAACATGACCAACTATATACTGTCTACAAGAGACCTACCTCAAAACAAAAGGCACACACAGGATGAAAGTGAAGGCATGGGGGAAAATTTTCCATGCAAATGGAAAAGAAAAAAAAAGCTGGAGTAGCAATATTCACATCCGACAAAATAGACTTTAAAAGCATCATGCTAAGTGAAATAACCAAGTCAGAGAAAGATAAATACCAGATGATCTCACTCACTTTTGTAATGTAATTAAAAACATAATCTGATGAACAAAAATAGAGCCAGAGGGGAAAATAATGTATACTAGAATATAATAGAAATAGCCCTGTTATTTGCAGATTTTTAATATTTCCTGCAACTTTTGTGATATACTATGTTAGTACAGTTTTGGTAATGTTATTATATTTAAAATCCTTTTTTTTTTTAATATATATTTTATTGATATTTTACAGAGAGGAAGGGAGAGAGATAGAGAGCTAGAAATGTCGATGAGAGAGGAAACATCGACCAGCTGCCTCTTGCACACCCCCTACTGGGGATATGCCCGCAACCAATGTACATGCCCCTGACCGGAATCGAACCCGGGACCCTTCAGTCCGCAGACCGACGCTCTACCACTGAGCCAAACCGGTTTCGGCATATTTAAAATCCTTTTATTCTTATAATAAAATATTAATGTTTATTGCATTATTAATATTATTATATAATTAGAAATTAATATTATAGAATATTATCTATAGTTATATAACTATATATAATTATAATAATATTATATAATTATACATTACTATTATAGAATATTATATTTAAGATAGTTTTTCTTGAGATATTAAGGTTGATCACATTTAACATTATATTTAAAGGTTTTAAATTTAAAAACTGAGGGGGAAAAGGTATTCCACCCAGCCGTTGTCTCAGTGGTGTTGACCTATGAACCAGGAGGTCATGGTTCAATTCCTGATAAGAATTGCCAATATCCAAAACACTTACACCACCAAATGCTGATTGATGATGATGTGGTGCAACAGGAACTCTCAGTCATTGTTGGTATGAATGAATACAAAATGGGCCAGCCACTTTGTAAGACAGTCTGACAGTTCCTTACAAAACTAAACACTCTTTTTTTAAAAATCTTTATTTTTCAGATTATTACAAGTGTTCCTCCCACCCCCTTAGCTCCCCTCAACCTGATTCCCAACTCCACCCCAAACCCTTACCCCCCGCCACTGTCTTCATCCATAGGTGTAAGATTTTTGTCCAATCTCTTCCCGCACCCCTCAGAACCCTTTCCCCCTGTGAATTGTTAGTCCAATCCCTTTCTATGTCCCTGATTCTATTATATTCACCAAACCATTTTGTTCTTCAGATTTTTTTTTTATTCTCCTAATTTTTTACATTCGCTTGTTGGTAGGTATGTATTTTATGCCTTTTTGTTGTTCATAATTTTTTACTTTAAAATTTTTCTTCTTCTTAAAGAATACCCTTCAACATTTCATGTAATCCTGGTTTGGTGTTGATGAACTCCTTTAATTTTTTCTTGTCTGTGAAGCTCTTTATCTGACCTTCAATTCTGAATGATAGCGTTGCTGGGTAATCTTGGTTGTAGGTTCTTGTTGTTCATCATTTTGAATATTTCTTGCCACTCCCTTCTGGCCTGCATAGTTTCTGTTGAGAAATCAGCTGACAGTCGGATGGGTACTCCCTTGCAGGTAACTAGTTGTTTTTCTCTTGCTGCTTGTAAGATTTTCTCTTTGTCTTTTGCATTTTAATTTTTTTGTCTTTGCATTTTAATTATGATGTGTCTTGGTGTGTTCCTCTTTGAATTCCTCCTGTTTGGGGTCCTGTGCACTTCCTGAACTTGTAGGTCTATTTCTTTCACCAGGTAGGGAAAGTTTTCTGTCATTATTTCTTCCATTAAGCCTTCAATATTCTGCTCGCTCTCTTCTCCTGACACCCCAAAAATCCGGATGTTTATATGCTTTAAGCCATCCCAGAAGCTCCTTACACTATCCTCACACTTTTGGATTCTTCTCTTTTTTTGCCTCTCTGGTTGGGTGATTTTTGCTTTCTTATATTCCAGATCTATGGTTTGATTCTTGGGGCATGATGATCTATAGTTGAGTTTCTATATATTCTTTATTTCAGACTTTGTATACTTAATTTCTGGCTGGTCTTTTTCCTTTTTTTTTTTTTTTTTTTTTTTTTTTGAGTATTGAAGGTCTCACCAAGCTTCTTGGAGGTCTCATCAAGTTTCTCAAAGGTTTTTAGAAGATGCACGGAGCTGCCGGGGCGGGGGCACCACGCGCAGGATGCGGCCGCCCGTAATTAAATAGCACTTACTCTTATTTTTTTTTAAATATATTTTATTGATATTTTACAGAGAGGAAGGGAGAGAGATAGAGAGCTAGAAATGTCGATGAGAGAGAAACATTGACCAGCTGCCTCTTGCACACCCCCTACTGGGGATGTGCCCGCAACCAATGTACATGCCCTTGACTGGAATCGAACCTGGGAGCTTTCAGTCCGCAGACTGATGCTCTACCACTGAGCCAAACCGGTTTCGGCTAGCACTTACTCTTATTATTACCAAAAAAAATAAAGGTTTTTAGAAGATTCTTGAGTAATCTTATAAATGTGATTCTAAACGCCCTTGAAGGTCTCACAAGTATTGGGTAGCAATTTTTTCATGAAACAAAATTTATTCTGTTAAAATAGGTGTTCCACCTTATGTAATTTTTAAATATCTAGAGAAAAACAACAGACAAATGTGGATCTTTCATAATGACTAAATAATACTAGTGCTAGTAGCGAACAGGAGGAGCAGAGGGGTGGTGATGTTAGTAATGGAATATGTACTTACTTATTTAGCAAAATTAAAAATGAGCAACCTATGAAAATCAAAATTCTAGGAACTACAGCATTAATCTGTATTTCCAGTATAATAAAAATGAAAACTAGCTCAGTGGATGGAGAATTGACCTGCAGACTGAAGGGACCCAGATTCAATTCTGGTCAAGGGCACATACCCAGTTGCAGGCTCAATACCCAATGGGGTCGTGCAGGAGGCAGCCAGTCAATGATTTTATATTGTCATTGATGTTTCCATCTCTCTCACCTTCTGCTTTCCTCTCTGAAATCAATAAAAAAAAATTGTTTAAGTTAATTTTCAGGGGAGAAACCAAGATGGCGACATACGTAAATGCCTACTGCAGCCTCACACAACAATTGCAAAAAATACAACTAAAATGTAAAGTGGACATTATCCAGAACTACGGGAAAGTTGACTGACTGGAAATTCTACAACTAGAAGGAAATATTAAACCAGAAGCAAAATCAGAGGAGCTGTAAAAGCCTAAGGTACAGAGACACAGAGCATGTGTAGGGAGAGGACGGAGCCGGAGAGGAGGGGATGGCTGAGTTCCTGGATGGCGTTCCATAGCAGGAAGGAGATAAAAGCTCCAGACTGTGCTGAACCCCAATTTTGACTGCACTGAACCCCAGTTCTGGATGAGACTCTGGGGACCTAGGCTCATACAGAGGGAATCTGGGCTGTAAGGCGGAAGCTCAGGGAGCAGCAAAAGGCAGAGCCCCGGAGTCACGCACATTGTGAGCAGAGGACAGACTGTTGTTTGAGCTGCTGGATTGCCCTAGGGGGAAGGAGACATATGCTCCAGACTGCTCTCAACCCCACTTCCAAATGCACTGAACCCCAGTTCGGGGCTCATTGGGGGAGAGACTGTCTGGGAGTGGGCGAAACTGTAGGGCACCTTTCTCTCAGAGGTGCTTGCAGCAAGTACCAAAGGACACTGAGGAACACTGAGACTCAGGAACCTCATAGGGCGGGGCTAACCAGAAGTCAAAGCTGTAGGCTCCACCCTGAAACTCCACCCCATCCAAGGTGAACAAAGGCTTTTGCAGTTTTCCAAGTCTAGTCGAATAAGGCTTAGACACAGCTGATCCTCACAGCCAACTGGCCTGGAGGTCAGTTCCTCCCAGTGATACCAACAACAATCAAGACTTAACTACAATAAGGCTGTACACACAGTCCACAAAGGGGTGTACCAAGACTGTCCACCTCAGGTAACTGGGAGGCTGACCCACTGAACCATATAGGACACCTTAACACACAAGCCACCCTACCAACTCAGGGAAGCAGCGAAAATACCAAGACAAGGAAATAGATCACAAACTAAAGAAATGGAGGACAAAAAGTGACTGGATATAGAGTTCAAAACCACACTTATAAGGTTTTTCAAGAATTTTCTAGAAAAGGCCAATAAAATAAACAAGACCTATGAGGATATGAAAAGGGATCAACTAAAATAATAAATGATCAACTGGAAATAAAGAATACATTCTCTGAAAAAAAATATTATACAAAGTCCTAAAAACAGAATGTAAGATTGCAAGAATCAAGTCAAAGATTTGGAACACAAAGAGCCAGAGGACACTCCTCTGCAGAAGCAAGAAGACAAGAGAATCCAGAAAGTTGAAGATAATGTAAGAAACCTCTGGGACAACTTCAAACGAACCAATATCAGAATTATAGGAGTCCCGCCAAAACTGGTTTGGCTTAGTGGATAGAGCGTCAGTCTGTGGACTCAAGGGTCCCGGGTTCGATTCTGGTCAAGGGCATGTACTTCGGTTGCAGACACATCCCTGGTAGGGAGTGTGCAGGAGGCAGCTGATCGATGTTTCTCTCATCGATGTTTCTAGCTTTCTATCCCTCTCCCTTCCTCTCTGTGAAAAACCAATAAAATTAAAAAAATTAAAAAATAAAAAGAATGATGGGGGTCCCAAAAGATGACAGAGCACAAGATACGGAAAACATATTGAAAGAAATAGTGACAGAAAACTTCCCCCACCTGGTGAAAGAAATAGACTTACAAGTGCAGGAAGCACACAGAACCCCAAACAAAAAGAATCCAAAGAGGACCACACCAAGACACATCATAATTAAAATCCCAAGAGCAAAAGACAAAGAGAGAATATTAAAAGCAGCAAGACAAAAGCAGGTAGTTACCTATAAAGGAGAACCCATATGATTGTCAGCTGAGTTCTCAACAGAAACCATGCAGGCCAGACGGGAATGGCAAGAAACATTCAAGGTGATGAATAACAAGAACCTACAGCCAAAAATACTCTACCCAGCAAAGCTATCACTCAGAATCAAAGGCCAGATAAAGAGCTTCACAAATAAATTTAAGCTAAAGGAGTTCATCACCGCCAAGCCAGAATTATATGAATTGCTGAAAGGGGTTCTGTAGGAAGAGGAAGAAAATAAAGATAAAAATTATGAACAACAAATATGTAACTATCAACAAGTGAATCTAAAAAACATGGAAATTAAAAAACATGATGAACAATATTAACTGTTGACTATAATAGAATCAGAGGTATGTAAGGGGAGTGGCCTGACGATTCTCAGGGAAAAGGGGAGTAGGGAGGTGCAGGAAGAGACTGAACATAAACTGTGCACCTATGGATGAGGACAATGGGGGATGGGGAAAGGGCAGAGGGTGGGATGGGAAGCTGGTGGAGGGGAGCAATGGAGGGGGAAAAATGAGGAACATTTGTAACAATATGAACAATAAAGATTTTTTTAAAAAGTTAATTCTCCAAAGTACTGATATATGAATGTGTAGTTTGAGCAACTTTCAGTTGAATCATCTCTACTGAGGCCCTAACCAGTTTGGTTCAGTGGATAGTGTCGTCGGCCTTTAGACTGAAGGGTCCCAGGTTCTAGTCAAGGGCATGTACCTTGGCTGTGGATAGGAGACAGCTGATCGATGTTTGTATCTCACTGATGTTTCTGACTCTCTATCCCTCTCCCTTCCTCTCTGTAAAAAAAAAAAATCAATATAACATATTTTAACAATATCCACTTAGAAGGTCTTTGTACTTGAAGAAAAATGAAAAGTCATTTAATTAGATTTTTTTAATTCTTTATACTTTTATAACATGGCATAGCTCAAGCTGTATAAAACATTAGATATAAATCAACCTTAAAAAACCCAAACTATTTTGCATATATATGTGATCAAATATGACTGCTAAATATTCCTATTTACTAAATTCTATCAACTTTTTTCTTTTATCTTTCACCCCAAATTAATAATGTTAATGTAAGAAAGTAAACTACTTAAAAATATTTCCTTTTGATAATGGTGGTCATTATTTCCTTTCCTAATCACTATTCCTTACATTTTACTGAACACCTGAACCTCAGCTAATTTTATTAAAAGAATTAAGTAGACTTGGAATGTAAAATCATTTTTCACATCAACTTTTAAAACAACACAAATATTTTATAAGTTTTAATAAAGTACCTTTCACCCTCTAATATGATTAGTAAAGTACCTCACCTCCTAAATAGAAATCACAGGGGCAGCAATGCTATTAAGATCCATATACAGTGTGAAGCAAAAGTAGGTTTACAGTGAA
This sequence comes from Vespertilio murinus, assembly GCA_963924515.1. Lineage (NCBI taxonomy): Eukaryota > Metazoa > Chordata > Mammalia > Chiroptera > Vespertilionidae > Vespertilio > Vespertilio murinus. The sequence goes on from OZ004707.1 coordinate 112,595,620, forward strand.
TAGGAGAAAGTTTATTCTTGTATTATTATTAACTAGAGGCCCAGTGTAACTAGTTCATTAATGGGTAGGGTCTGGCCAGCCCAGCCCCAATCGGGGTGGATTGAGGCTGGGCCTGTTGGGAGGAGGAGACATCAGGAGATTGGCTGGCCAACCTGCACCGACCAGGGCCCAATCAGTGCCAAGCTGGCTGGGGGGAGGGGCTTCAGGTGATTGACCGGCAGGCTCCACCCCCAATTGGGGTGAAGGGGGTGAGTGGGGACTGGTCAGCCATTGGGAGAGGTTGTGGGCTGTTGGCCATCTGGTCTAGCTACCAAATGGGGTCGGGGAAGCTGATCGGGAGTCACTGACCGGGGGAGGGGCCATGGGAGGTTGGCTGGCCAGCCCCACTCCTAATTGGTGTGGGAGGAGCAAAGCTGGTTGGAAGAGCCACAGGCTGATAGGGTGATGGGGGCTGATCAGGGGTGGGGCTAGCGTGGGGAAGGGGCTGTGTGGGCAGTGGGGCAGAGCTGGCCAGGGGGAGGGGCTACAAAAGGTTGGCTTGCTGGCCCCAAACCCTCGGTCTGGTCGAGGTGGGAGAAGCTGATGGGGGCAGGACAGGCCTGGGGAAAGGGCCACAGTGGCTGGCCACTGGCTCCCGCCCCACCCATTAGGCCAGTTCGCTGGCCACAGTGGGCGTCATAGTGTCCAGTCATTCTGGTCATTATAGCATTCCAGTCACTGGCTTTTTTATATATAGACAGTAGTGGCCCAGTGCACGAGACTCATGCACATTAAAAGGGAATTAAGAGGAAATCGTATATAACAAAAGGCTAATACGCAAATTGACTGAAGGAATGACATCGCTGACATGCACTGATCAGGAGGCAGGTGCTCAATGCAGGAGCTGCCCCCTGGTGATCAGTGTGCTCAGCCAAAAGCCCTGAGCTGAACTCACATCTGATGAGTGCAGTGGTGGTGGCAGGACCCGGCATAAGCTGTCAAACATCCCCTCAGGGCTCCTGAACTACAAGAAGGCGAAGGCCAGGCTGAGGGAAGCCCCGAGTGCACGAATTTTGTGCACCAAATCTCTAGTATTTTAATATTGCTATTTGCCCTTTCTCTATAATAGAAGTTTCAGAGATGAAAGAAAATTAGTAAAATGTATGTGAAAATCTCCCTCCTGTCAAGAATGAGTCTGGGGCATGGTGCAGGACCCAGAGTCAAGTCCCCGCCCAACACTCACACACTCTTGGAAAACACAGGAGACCCAGACCTAGCCAGCCCCACCCCATCAAGCCCTTTTGGGCAGGGGCACAGCCTGAGGTTCCCCATCAAGCCCCACTAGGCAGGGGGCATGGCCTAAGATCCCTGTCAAGCCCCGCTGGACAGGGGGTGCAGCCTGAGGTCCCCTGGTCCAGCGCTGGGGTGGAGGCACAGCCTGAGGCCCCTCACCCTGGCCAGGCACCATGCAGGCTCAGGTCCCTGCTGTTCAGTTGTGACACTATACCATCCCAGCTAATTTTCATTTTCCTCTATTATTAGTATAGATTATTGTGTTTCTTTCCATATGAACAACTATAAACCTATTTTTGCTCACCCTTGAATAAGCTGGTAGTGACAAAAAACAACAGGATATACTATTAACCTTCTCATAACACTAGGTTAGTGATATTTATTGCATGTGTTCCAACGCTGGTATAAATTTAAAAGTTAAATTTCACCCAGGGGGCCGTGTGCACCGGGTGAGCCATGTGTCCCAGGGGGCCGTGTGCCCCGGGTGAGCCCTCTACCCCAGGGAGGCCGGGTGTTCCGGGAGAACCATGTGCCCCGGGGGAGACATGTACCCTGGGAGAGCCGTGCGCCCCGGGGAAGCAGTAGGACCCGGGGGGAGGGGCGGTGTGAACCAGAGGAGAGGATTCTATTCACGTGGTCCTGAGATAGTCACCCATAAAATAAGCAGACTGCCAAATGAGGAGCGGACTCTATTCAGGTGGTCATGAGATAGTCACCATAAAACAAGCAGAATGTCAAATGACAGAGGGGAGGGGAAGGAGACCTGGGGGGAGATAAGAGAACAACCGAAGGACTGGTATGCATGCATATAAGTACAACCAAGGAACACAGAACTCTGGAGAGGGAGGGCATGAATGGGGGGGGGGGGGCGCAATGGTAAGCTATGTACACAAATAATACCTTAATAAATTAAAATTAAATAATAATAATAAATAAATAAATAAATAAATAAATAAAGATAATTTCAAACAACCCACATAATATAGTCTTTATAGCAAAGTACATTCTTGGGTGAAAGAAAACACCCTGTGTTGTTACGATGCACTGTAAAAAAGCTTTGGAGACTGACAGTTTGGATCCTGGCTCTTCCACTTGCTAGGTAGGTCACTTATTGTCCACTTGCTAGGTAGGTAGGTCACTTATTGTCCGTTATCTATAAAATGAGGATGTGTATATAAAGGATCTAGTAAATAGTAGTAACTGATTAAAATGTAACTAATTGCCCTAACTAATTTAGCTCAGTAGATAGAGTGTCAGCCTGTAGACTGAAAGATCCCAGTCAAGGGCTGTATCTTAGTTCTGGACACATCCCCAGTAGGAGGTGGGAAGGAAGCAGCTGATCAATGTCTCATTGATGTTTCTAACTCTCTATCCCTCTCCCTCTCTGTAAAAAAACAATAATATATATATATATATATATATATATATATATATATATATATAGCCTGAGGGTTTTGTATTTAAAAAATAAATTAAATAAAATGTAACTAATTTAATTATATCTTAGATGCCAATCTTCTCGCTCCCAAAATTGCCTTTATTTTAAAGGCAATTTTAAAATCTTCAGAAGAAACTATGCACGTTTTTAATATTTACACTACTAACAATATGTGGCTGATGATGTAGAATATTTCATCATACTAGTCACATAAAAATAAATAGAAGACTAATATCTCAAAGGAAAATAAAATAGATTTCTCTAAGAATGTCAAGTTCAGAATATAAAGAAATACACATTATAATAGGTGAAAAGACATTTTATTATTATTTTACCATCTAACATAGTAGTGGATATATCTGATTACATTTTCTCAAATGGCAAATGAGAAGAGGACTTTATTGAAAACCTCAATATCATCTGTCTTTTGGAGGATTCAACTTCCTACGACGTGCATGATACCTTGAAAAGAAAAAAATATTTAAGATAATTTATTTCAGTAAGTGTTTCTGACAGAAATATCAAATTTCTATTATTATTTTGCCAACTATTTATTAGTACTCAATGAAATCAAACTATGTACATATGGAGCTAGATATATCTCAGATAGTTCTTAATAAGCCATATTTCCCCAGAGTGAAAATTATTTTCTATTAATTAAACATTTTGGAAAATCATCATTTAGATCTTGACGATAACTTCAATATGGTAACCTGGATGATTGTTAAAAACTAATAATTAACTAAAATTATCTTTATAATAAAGAGCACAATGTCAACATCCTCTATTAAAATTTTATTTGAAAAGAGATTTTCTTCTTCTAAATGGAGGGCTCTAGCTGCAAAAGTATGTTTTAACATATACTAGGATACAGTTAGTAATACATTTATAGAAAAATGTGCAATATCATAAAATATGAAAGAAGTAAAAATTAAAACAGTGAGGAAACTTTTATTTTTTGCTATTATAAATATTTTTAAATTCATACTGCCCAATCTAAGCACAGGAGTGGTGAAATAAGCACTATTAGACCTGATTGGTTAAAGTATTAACTGGTATAATATTTTTGAAAAGCAGTATTAGCAATATATATATTTTTAAAATTTTTAAACAGTCATAACTTTTTATCTAGTAATTCGTCTTCTGGAAGTCTATCCTCTAGCAATTTAGAAAAATAGGTAAAATTTTAATTGGGGCAGGAGGAGATACAGGATGCAAATTTAAATTACAGTATAAATAAAATCATATAAGCAAACGAACACAACTTATGTAAAGATACAAATAAAATAAAATGCATAGCTAGTAGTGATCATCTTTGAGTAATTTCATCATGGAGAATTTTTCTTTTTTTTTTTTTTTAATATATTTTATTGATTTTTCACAGAGAGGAAGAGAGAGGGATAGAGAGCTAGAAACATCGATGAGAGAGAATCATCGATCAGCTGCCTCTTGCACACCTCCTACTGGGGATGTGCCCGCAACCAAGGTACGTGCCCCTGACCGGAATCGAACCCGGGACCTTTCAGTCCCCAGGCTGACGCTCTATCCATTGAGCCAAATGGGTCCTGGCGAGAATTTTTCTTTTTGTTTCTCTGCATTACCTTATTTTTTTTATTGAGTTAAGAAAATTTCTGCAAAGTACGTGTGGTTTTGGTGATAAGTTGTCTTCAAGAAAATTCCCCTAAAGACAGATTTTGGCAAGTTGATCTGAGTTAAATTGTTTTTTTTAACTTTTTAAATCTATGAAAAAAATACAATGTAAGAATTTCTATACTATAAATGATGATACATGTAACCTATGCTCTTTAGCTGTGATGATTAAGATATCAAAAGCAGCCCTGGCCTGCTTTACTGGGTGGTTACAGTGTCAGCCTGCAGAACAAAGGATCACAGATTCGATTACCAGTCAAGGCCATGTACCTGGGTTACAGGTTCAATCCCAGCCAGGATGTGACTCATATGTCTCTTTCAAATCTGTTTCTCTCTCTCTCCATCCTTCTCCTTTTCTCTTCTTCTCTCTCTTTCTTTCTCTCTCTCTCTCTCTTCCTCCCTCCCTCCCTTCCACTCTCTCTAGAAATCAATGGGAAAACTATCCTTGGGTGAGGATTAACAAAAAAGATATCAAAAGCATTATTTGCTTACTTTAAGGTTTCATATAAGCAACTTTCCTATACATTTTTACTGATGTTGACTTTTTTTTTTTGTAACAATTTGTGAAATATAGCCTTGGCCAGTGCAGTGCAGTAGGTGGGGATTGTGTGTTAAAAGGCTGCCAATTTGATTCCTGAACAGGACACATACATGAGTTGTGGGCTTGATCCCCAGTAGGGGGCCTCCAGGTGGCTGTCCATCTATGTATGTTGCTCTTTCACATTAATGTTTCTCTCTCCCTCTCTGCCTTCCTCTCTCTCTAAAAGTCAATAAACTATTTTAAAAAATTAAATATTTGTGCAATTTAGAAATTAATTTGAAAAGGAGTACATCTATATATACTAACATGGCAACATTAAGTTACAGAATAGTACATATACCTTCTCTGTGACAACATGGATGAACCAAAGGGTATTATGCTCAGTGAAATAAGTCAGCAGAGAAAGACCAATATCACACAATTTCACTTATATGTATGTGGAATTTTAAAAAATAAAATAAATAAACAAAACAGAAATATACTCAGAGAATGAATGGGAGGAAGGTTGAGAAGCTGAGTAAAAATGGTGAAGGGGTTAAGAAGTACAAATTGACAGTTACAAAATAGCAACAGGGATGTAAAGTATAGCATAGGGAATCTATACTAATAAAAGGGTAATATGCTAATTAGCCTGGGAGACCTTCCAAACGTTCTTCTGGAAAAAGCCATGGTGGCAAGGCCAAGGCAGAGGCGTTAGAGGCCAAGAGGGGAGGGCAGTTTGTGGGTGGTGATCAGGCCAGGATGGGAAAGCAGTTGTGGGTGATCAGACTGGTGGGGGGGGTGGGGGAGCAGGGAGAGTTGGGGATGAATAGACCAGCAGGGGGACCAGTTGGGGGTGTTGGGGGTGAGCAGGCCATCAGTGGGGGTCAGATGGGGGTGGTCAGGACAGCGGGGCAGGGGGGGGCAGTTTGGGGTGAGCAGGCCAGCAGGGGGGAGGCAGTTGGGGGTGAGCAGGCCAGGGGGCAGTTGGGGGTGATCAGGCTAGTGGAGGAGCCATTTGGGGGTGAGTAGGCCAGCAGGCAGAGTGGTTAAGGGCAATCAGGCAGGTGAGCAGTTAGGAGTTAGCAATCCCAGATTGTGAAAAGGATGTTTGACTGCCGGTTTAGGCCTGAGCTCTGTAAATCAGCAGTAGGACATCCTTCAAGGGGTCCCAGATTAGAGAGGGTGCAGGCTGGGCTGAGGGTTACCCCACACGCACACCTGTGCACTAATTTTGTGCACTGGGCCACTATTATAGTCAATAATACTGCAATAATTATACATGTTGCTAGGTAGATACTATAACACTTATTAGGAAGGATCATTTTATTAAGTTATATAAATGTCAAACCACTATGCTATATATCTGAATCTAATATGTCAACCATAATAGAAAAAAATTAAGTTAGAAAAATACATATAGCAAATCATTTATGTAACCATTTCTACATGTACTTATATTGGCACAGTACTAGTCTAATAGTATCCCCAAAAGGTATTCGCTCAATGTAGCAGAGGTTTTGGAAGTCATAAACTTTGTGAAATTATTTATAAAATTTAGAATATGCATTTTTCTGGGAAACAGATTAATGTTTAATCGAATTCTCAATGAAGTCTGTGGTCCTAAAAATACTAAATATGATCTAACTTTTACATTGCTCAACTATTTTCAATATAAAAGAGTAACTTCAAAATGCTTGAGATCCTGATATCCCTAACCCTAACAAAGTCAAGTTCTAAAATATGCTCAATAAAGGTCAAATAGTCCAATAGCATTTATAGATGTCATATTATGCATGGACTTTCAATCACTAACCAGAAATAAATACATTAGTAATTTTAAAGTATCTTTATAACTTATCATAGAGAATAAAACCCACCCTTATTAACAAAAAAGTTAAGTTGAGAGTGCTCCTGACAAATCAACAGCGACTCAGTAATACATAATGACTCAGTGATATCTGGAAGATTTCTCCACAATTTTTAATCCAGAGTAAAACTTTACCTCCTGGTTCACACTGCAGCTAATTCCCAAATCCATTTCCTACTAATGATACCAACTAATATTTGTTTCCTCCATGGAAAATATTAAACTACTTATTTAAATAAAACAGAATTGCTATTTGTAAATTTATAGGATTGTTCTACATTTCAGAAATTTAGAATTACTTTCCAGATCCATCTTATCTTCAATATAGCCTTATTCCACTTTCTTTCCACTTTACATTTAGTGGAGCTATGTTCACTTACTACTTTTGTATTTATGAGCACACAATGGAATATACAGATGTATTATAAAACTGTGCACATAAACTTTAAGTTATTAACTAATGTTACCCCAATAAATTTAAAGAAAAGAATCAGAATGGTTCATTTATTTTAAAATATAAGTATCTATTATGTGCCAGGTACTATTTCTAGGTGCTAAGGATTCTGTAGTGTACAAAACAAGACAAACCACCCACCATCATGAAGAGTACATTCCAATACAGAAAACAGAACAAAAATAAGTAAGTTGGCCAGGGAAGGCTATAGTGAGTAAAAACCTGAAGGAAGTGAGCTAGCTTTGTTGATAACACCAGGCAGAACTTTTTACACAGAGTGATCAGCAAGTACAAAGGTTCTGAGGTGAAAGGAATGGCATGTAAAGAGGCAATATGGCTGGAACAGAGTAAACAAGGAAGGGATCAGTAGGAAATGAAGGTAGAAAGGTAGTGGGGTCAGATCATGTAGGTTCTGGTAGGTACGAGTTAATGCCTATAGCTTTTCTCTGAATGAGATGGGAAGCAGTTGCAGGATTTTCAAGAGAAAAATTATAAGAACTAACAGAAGTTTTAACAGAATTACTCTGGCTGTGTACTAAGAATACACTACAGTGAAGCGAAAGCAGAAACAGGAAACCAATTAGGAAACACTGTAATAAACCAGGCAAGAGATGGTGTGGACCAAGATGGTGGCAGAGGAAGAGATGATAAATGGTCAAATGGGATACATTTAGAGACAAAGCTAACAGGATTTGCTGATAAACAAGATGTGGAGTGTGAAACAGCAAAGAGCCAAGTGTGGCACACAGGTTTCTGGCCAAGCAGTTAGAAGAATGGATATGGCATTAACATAGATAGGGAAGGCTGCAGAAGCAGCTGGTTTGTGGGGGACCAGCAAAAGTATAGTTAGAGACACAGTAAGTTAGGTATACCAATTAGGAGGCTGATAAACAGGTCTGCAGATCAGGGGAGAGGTGACCAGAGATAGACTGGAATCCATTAGCATTCTGATGGTACTTAACAGCCATGAATCTGGATAAGAATCAGACAGAAATGAGGAAAGATCCAAGAACTGATCCTAGGGCACTCAAAATTTAAAGATAGGGAAGATGAAAAGGAATTAGGGAATCAGGAAGAAAAATTAAGACAATATGTGAACATTAGAAATGTAATAGTTTCAACCAAGTTGTTATGCTTGAATTAATGAGAAAAATAAAAGATGCTCAAATACAACCTTAAGGAACTCTGTTAATACTGCTAAAATGATGCATTCTGGAAATACTTAAATATTTATACTGTAAGGAATGCTTCATCACTTTTGATTTCTTTCATGCCAACTGAAGAAGACTCAAGAAAAAAACTTGTAGATAGATACTGACAACACTAAAGGCCAACAAGAAATACCTCAAGGGTAGCTGTGAGAGCAAAGAAGCTCAGAATCATGTCCTCAAAAACTATTTAGAGTGGTTATCAAAAGCAAATTACTGCCTTGGCTGGTTTGGCTCAATAGATAGAGCATCAACCTGTGGACTGAGAGGTCCCAGGTTTGATTCAGGCCAAGGACACATGCCCGGGTTGCGGGCTCCATTCCCAGTAGGGGGCGTGCAGAAGGCAGCCAATCAATGATTCTCTCTCATCATTGATGTTTCTATCTCTCTCTCTCCCTCCTCTCCCTTCCTCTCTAAAGGGGGCCTCCAATCCCAACTCTGATATATTCTCTCTCTCTCTCTCCATATATATCTTTAAAAAGCATGAAACCGGTTTGGCTCAGTTGAAACCAGTTTGGCTCCGTGGATAGAGCATCAGCCTGCGGACTCAAGGGTCCCAGGTTAGATTCCAGTCAAGGGCATGTACATTGGTTGTGGGCACATCCCCAGTGAGGAGTGTGCAGGAGGCAGCTGGTCAATGTTCCTCTCTGTAAAAAATCAGTAAGATATATTTTTTTAAAAAGCAAATTACTGCAAGCAAACAAAACAAATGGATTTCAAATGGATTTACTAGTACATAAGCGGTACCTTTCAAAGAATATGTTCATGTTCAAAGTTCCATGACTTCAAGTAAATATAATGTAATAGCTAAGCCAGTTTAATTTGTTTTCATTATCTATGATTTCATCAAACAGGAAGCAGCAGGAGCCTCATGGATATATGTTATTTTTCAAATCAATCTTTGCAGAAGTGAATTTAAAAAAAGTAATTCAGGCAAAGGAAGAGAGTAGGAAACTAAAAGTTCAATTTAAACCCAAACTCTCTGTCCTGGATTTCTTCGTTAGTCATTTCCCACACTAAGAATTCAAACAGTTCTAGCAATCAGTCTCAGTATATAGCCCAAATCTAAGATTCTGATTTGCCATCCTAAAATAATCACTATAGAATCAGGAAAAAGCAAAATCCAATTCACAGATTTCGCAGTTTTTACTTCACATAGCCTAATCACCAATGTTTAATGGCCACTATTTCAGCATCAATTCTGTACAATCACACTACCTACACTCCCACCCACTCACCTTGGGTGAGGCCAATAACTAGATGCAAGTACTTTATGAATGAATGAGGTGGGGCAACACCTTGGGATCATAAGTCTTTTGCTGACCTTGATTAAGAATCAGATAATGAGGAACACCTTTGTGACCTTCCTAGATCAAATGGAAATTAGATGAACCACAGAAATTTTCTTGTTTTTAACTTTTAAAGGTTTAATAAAAGAATCTCTTTTTAACAGGAGACCCAACATATATAACAAAGTAGAGCTAAAAGTTGAGGTAGGGGGCCTCCAATCCCAACTCTGATTTGCCCGGAAGAGGTCAGGCCAATGGAAAACAAGCCACGAGAGGTAGTCTGGACAAATAACCTAACTGTGGTTTGGAAGGAGGCACTATAAGAATGGTATCAGCCGAGACCGGTTTGGCTCAGTGGTTGAGAGTCGGTCTGTGGACTGAAAGGTCCCAGGTTCGATTCCGGTCAAGGGCATGTACATTGGCTGCGGGCACATCCCCGGTAGGGGGTGTGCAAGAGGCAGCTGGTCGATGTATCTCTCTCATCGACGTTTCTAGCTCTCTATCTCTCTCCCTTCCTCTCTGCAAAATATCAATAAAATATATTAAAAAAAAAAAAAAAAGAATGGTATCAACAAAGTTGCCTCTTACCCATCCTTCCCCTAGAGCAGGGGTGGGCAAACTTTTTGACTTGAGGGCCACAATGGGTTCTTAAACTGGACCGGAGGGCCAGAACAAAAGCAACCTGACCATGCTGGCACTCTCATCTTGGGCTGCTGGTGAAGGAGTGGAGGGGAGAGTAAGAGAACCCTCCGCTTTCGGCTCCGCGGGCCGGATAGAACATCCCACGGCTGCCCTAGAGACATCTTAGAGACACTGGCATACCAAGGGCAGTGGTTAATGAATGGGCAGAGAAAACTGAAGAGTCAGGGGTGGGCACCTGAAAGGTTTTAAATATCTTTTCACAGGGACATCACTTACATGCTCATTTGATGCAACTTAGGAAAGCATTAATGTAACTTTCCTGAAAATGCAAAATAACACATGTGCTCTTTTTACCACAACCCATAAACCTAAGAACTTAGTTTCTAGGACCTATGGGCTTTCACCAGCCAGATCCTGGGCTGATTCAGTCGTAGAAACAAGAGGCCAGTTTCAGGTCCCAGCCTCCTTCCTTCAAAAGGGCAAGGATGTCTATAGAATTGAGGCAATAAAGAGAGCTCTCCAAGGCCCCTCTCTGTGGCAGAGACCCCCGCCCTGGACAGCAGCAGCTCATCAGCTAGGCTTGAACCCACGTTACTTGATAGCTGAACTCTGGGAATAAAATTTCCAAGAATTACTGGGACATTTACCAGTGGGCCATCACAAATACTGTAAATAAACTACTATTTCAAAAGAAATTGAACAACTGTAAAATGGTGTGAAGATAATTAGGTAAGATAACACTCTATCACACCATAACTTAGCACCCACACATTGTAGTAAAAATACTGTTTGTTGGGCCGAAACCGGTTTGGCTCAGTGGTAGAGTGTCGGTCTGCAGACTGAAGGGTCCCAGATTCGATTCCGGTCAAGGGCATGTACATTGGTTGCGGGCGCATCCCCAGTGGGGGGTGTGCAGGAGGCAGCTGGTCGATGTTTCTCTCTCATCGACGTTTCTAGCTCTATATCTCTCTCCCTTCCTCTCTGTAAAAAAATCAATAAAATATATATTTTTTAAAAATACTGTTTGATGGAGTACTAGCCATAGCATTGAGACAAGAAATAAAAGGTATCCAACCTAGAAAGGAAGAAGTAAAACTGTCGTTTGCAGATGACAAGATACTATATATAGAGAGAGAACCCTCAAGATTCCACCCAAAAAACTACTAGAACTAATAAATAAATTCAGTAAAGTATGAGGATACAAAACTAATATTCAGAAATTGGTTGCATTTTTAAATATATAGTAGGAAATATACTGTGTGTTAATTTTCCCATGCAGAAGTTTGATAATGCAAGGTAAGTTACGTGTTCTTTCAGTGTGTTAGTGCAAGTTGAAGAAAACAGAACTTACTGTCCATGAGGATACCAACGGTGCTTAGTAGTAAAGAACATTTTGCTAAGTTGTTCTATCATGGGTCCTTGCTGTAAGGGTTCATCTCTTACTTCTAATCTGGTTTTCAGTATTTGATCCTGTGTTTCTTCATAATTATGCACAGGATTTGGCCGAGGGATAGGCTAAAAAAATAATCAGTAATAAACAGCATCGAAATACAGGAATGTTAGCCAGCATTTAATAGAGTTTATGACAAAACAATTATTATTCTCAAGAATTCATTACAGTACTTCAAGGTGGGTGGATAAGTTATTAGAACAGAGCTTCACTTAGTTGAATTATTCACTAAAGAATAAGAAATACTTTTCTTCTCACATCAAGTTTTGGGTTTCTTTTCCAATAATAAAGTTCTTATTTAAAGTTCTGTTTTCCCCTCAATAAAAAAGACCTATTACATTAATTTCTATTCCTTAAAACTATAAATTGTGCCTATTATAATTTTTAATTCAAAGTTTACAGTCTCTATCTTGAATAAAATGTAAGTAAAATACAATGAAAAATCTTTCATTGAAAAGGACATTTCTGGAGACTTGCCTTGGGTGGTGAACACAAAATACAGACGATATAGATACAATTGTACACCTGAAAACTATATAATTTTATTAACCAATGTCACCCTATAAATTCAATCTAAAAGAAGAGCCTGACTAACGTGGCTCGGTGGTTGAGCATCAACCCATGAACCAAGAAGTTGCTGGTTCAATTCCTAGTTAGGGCACATGCCCGGGGTTGCGGGCTTGATTCCCAGTAGGGGTGTACAGGAAGTAGCTGATCAATGATTCTCTCTCATCAATATTTCTGTCTCTCTAGACCTCTCCCTTCCTCTCTCTAAAAAATCAACAATAATAATAAAAAAATTTTTTAAAGTAAATGCCAGTAAAAAGCATGGGAAAGGGGTGGGTTTGAAGATTGATTTAGTAAAGATTACATTTCTTAGGTGGGGATAAGACAACCTGGACAATGTGAGTATATACTTGATTTCCTTACAAATAAAAAGAATATTATGTAAAAGAAAAAAGAAAATGTCTTATATATAATGGAAGCAGGAAAAACTTCAATGTGTTTAGATGACTGAAATGAAAAAAAAATAATGCTTTATGGTAATTTGAATATGTTTTAGCATACACTTACATTTACTTAGCTTATGTACATGAAACATTAAGACCTCTTTAAAAGGCAATATATAAATGCATGAAGGTGACACAAGTGTATCAGAAATGCAAAGTAACAAAGATATCAGTGAGAAGTAGAATGGGAAACTTGTCAGAGGATAGAATGTATTCTACAAGGGATTACCAAATCTTATGAGTAAAGAAATGTAGGTAAGAACATATGATAAAAAGGTAATTAATAAAAAGATCTCACCCTGGCTGGCGTGGCTCAGTTAGTTGGTTGTCATCCTCGACAACTGGTGGTGGTTCTATTCCCCGTCAAGGCACATGCCTGGGTTTTGGCTCCACCCCAGTTAGGGGCAGGCAGGGGACAGCCAACGGATGTTTCTCTCTCATCAATGTTCCTGTCTGTCCCTCTCCTTTCCTCTCTCAAATCAATAAAAACATTTAAAAAACAAATACAATAGTAAAGGTTTAATGAAAAACAAACAAAAAATGGATCTTAAGAAACCAAATTATAAAAGGCCTTCAAAGTTAGATTTAGAAGTAACAATTTGACAGAAGTAGAAATGAGGAATCGCTTAGTGTAATGTGGGAGTAAGGAGGAAGTATAATGAAGAGGTTAAGAACTTGGGTTTCAGCCTCTGATTCTATCACTTATTAGCTCTGTGCCTTTGAGCAAGTTATTTAAGCTCTTCATTTCCATTTCTGTAAAATCAAAAAATAGATACTTAATAAAGACTTGATGAGGATTAAATGAAATAATAATATAGAGTATGCATAGCTGTTCAATAATGGTAGGTGGCTATTAACATTTATTTTATATCCTCAAACAGAAAAAATAAAGTGATATAAATTTATTTTAAAGAATTTTAAGTCAATAAAAACCTACTTTAAAAAAAAGAAAAAGTGCTCCTTAAGACACTTTATCATCTCGTTTGTGAAGTAAAATATTAGTAAGTGTCTTTGCAAGTTACAATCAGATCCTGAGAGGTATCAGCAAATATGGGAGTGGAACCTATCGTTTCCTTTCTTTTATTAAATGTATTGTTAAAGATCAAATGTTTTAAACATTATCAAAAAGTTAAGTGATTTTCAAGTGTTAGTAAATATTCATTGTCTATGGTCCTATTCCCAAGCAGACCTAATACATCACAAATTCTCTCTCTGCTTTATATGATTAAAAAGAGTTTTTTTGTTTTCCAGGCATACAGATAAAAGACATAGGAATCACTGGATTCTTCAAAGTCTATACCAAAAGCCTCTGGCAGATTCAGAATTGACTATTAGGCAGTACTTGATCTCCTTGATCAACTTCAAAGAAAGGATACTTGAATGTTTCAGTAAAAAGGAAAAACTAAGATAAAACTGAATACCAACTTCATAAAACACTTGTAACTGTGATCCTGAATTTTCTTAATTTCTTATGAATTTTAAAAACGTGATGTTCAAAATTTTCCATTAAATCAATCACCAAAAAGAATTGCCGAGAGGCCTCCTGGTGCTTACCACAGGCTGTGTGCTTACACTGACTGTAAAGAAATAGGAGGCAGAGTAAACCTACCCCATATACACCTCAGCTCAGGCTCTTTGTCTAGTCTGAATTGTGAATGGGGAGACATTGAAAAAAAAAAAAAGAATTGCCTAGTACTTCTATTTTTACTTTTCTGATCATTTTTTTTTCTTTGCCTCTGGTGGAATATCTTTATTTTCCTAAATGAGAAATACTAAATTTGAAAAACATTTTTAGAACATTAGTTTAATATATATATTAATTTTATATATATATATATATATATATATATATATAGAGAGAGAGAGAGAGAGAGAGAGAGAGAGAGAGAGAGGGAGGAAAGGAGAGGGAGAGACAGAAGAGAGGAAGGGAGAGGGAAAGAGAGACAGAAACATCAATGATAAAAAGGAATCATTGATTGGCTGCCTCCTGTACATCTAGTACTGGGGATTGAGCCTGCAACCCAAGAATGTGCCCTGACCGGGAATTGAACTGTGACCTCTTGGTTCATAGGTCATGCTCAGCCACTGAACCATATTGGCCAGGCTAGAATATTAGTATTTTTAATAAAACATATACCAGGCAGAAGCAGAAAGAGAAGGATCTTTCTATGTGGATCTATGGAAGATAATCAACATGCTTTAGATTCAAATATAAATGACCAGAAAAGCAAAGATACAAATCATTTTAACTTTTTAAAAAATATATTTTATTGATTTTTTACAGAGAGGAAGAGAGAAGGATACAGAGTTAGAAACATCAATGAGAGAGAAACATCAATTAGCTGCCTCTTGCACATCCCCTACTGGAGATGTGCCCACAACTAAGGTACATGCCCTTGACTGGAATCGAACCCGGGACCTTTCAGTCAGCAGGCCGATGCTCTATCCACTGAGCCAAACCGGTTTCGGCTCATTTTAACTTTCTTAAAGCCAATCTTAGTTGGTATTTCTACACATGACTAGGAACTTTGTATATAATATGCTTTCCAGGAACTAGAAAATCAAAGGGCCCAATGGAGTTACAACCCTACTTCTTGGAGAAAAGAGGTAAGCCAAGTCTAAATTTTAAGTTATGTTTAAGGATTTTATTTCATTTTATTATTTATTTAGTTTGAGGATTTTTATTTAATATTATATACTATCATCATGGGATTTGTTAATCTGTATTCAGAAAGATCATACTTTATTCTAACAGTAAAATGTTTTCAAGAATGTTTCTATTTGTACAGTCCAATCTACAGTTTATTAGTTGAGAAACAAACAAACAAAAAAATCCATGCCTCCCCATGGAAATCCTTCTCTTTAGATACTACAAGGAAGTGTGAATACTTCTAACAGCAAATTAAAAATTATATGATTTTTCTTCATACATACCTTGGTGTGTTCATATGGAATATCCACAGAAGGATGGTAGCAAACTATTGTCCTGCCATCAGAAGTCAAAGCAAGATCTACTTTGCTAAAAAAAAAAAAGAGAATGTTTTAGAAAAAGTCACACTGTATTCAAGGCAGAATGATACTCTTAGAGCTAAAATTAACCAGTTAACTGCCATGCATCCAAACCAGAAACTATCCCCTCATGCCACAATATTTTGAATTTTAAAAATCAATTTGCAATGATTATAAAAATAAATTACTCACAATTCAGGTATTCTTGAATATTTTTAGCTGAAAATTCTCACGAAAAAATTAAAGTTGGTTATGACTGTCACTTAGGGAAAATATTTTCTTTTTAATAGACGCACGTAGTATGTGGGGAAGGTCCATGGCTTGCGTTTACAGATGCTTATGGAGTACAATGGGTTAATTGCCAAGAACCAATTCCAGCATGTAATAATTACAAGAGTTTTACCAAAAGGTTGGTGAAACTTGGGAAGCTCAACAGGATTGAGTCATATGTAGTTTACCTGTTGGAACCAGCTAAATGGCACTTACACCAAACCTGAATAGGATAATAGTTTACTGCCAGACAGCTCAGGGCATTTTATTGCCTCCTGTTGGCCAAACACCTGAACTGATAATGCTTCTGTATAATACCCTTTGATATCTTACCCTTTGAAGTATATATTTCCACCCTGCCTTGGGACAAATTGTGTTTAATAAAAGCCTGGGTCCTGAGACAAGCAGAGTCTTCAGCTCCCTTTAGCTGAAGTACTCTGACCTCCAATGCCTTTCAAAACTATCTTTCATCCTTGGATTCCTCAATCATCTACGTGCAGCCCCTTTCTCCAGAATGCTGACCCTTTGTAAGGCTGGGACAAGAACCCCAGCATTATGATGCCCAAATGAGGGGCACCAATAGTTAATTACTCATGAATCCCTAAGAATAGATGCCACTTTACTGGACTGGCAAACTGATATACTAACAAAAGGGAATATGTTAATTAGGACGGACATCTTCGGACAAAGCCACAGCGGCTGCGGGGCCCAGGCCTCATGGCAGCCATGGGCTCAGGCAGGAGTGAGCCCTGGCAGCTGGAAGGCCTGGGGCTCAGGCCTCGCAGCAGCCTCGACTGGCAGTGGCAGCAGCAGCGTGGTGATGGGATCGCTTTCCCCAGACCAGCCCAGTTGCCTCCCGCAGAGGGAGGCCAGACTGTGGCTTACAACATCCTTGAGGCTTCCAGACTGTGAGAGGGGGCAGCCCAGGCTTAGGGACACCCCCAAGTGCATGAATTTTCATGTACCAGGCCTCCAGTACCATATAATAGAGAACAACTCAAACCATTCCACAAAATATGTCAGTTTACTACCACAACAAACTTCTAAGGCCTCACCCACTATTACATCTAAGTTATTCTTAAAATTATTTGTTTTTTTAGACTACCCAGATTTTTGGAAGAGACCTTAATGTTTGTCACTATTATTACAACTTCTTTTTCTTATCTAACAACTTCAAAAAGTTGTCAGAGGACATCACTTGGTTGAATTATTAAACCTGAAGATCAGCAAAGTACATAATCTTCCAAGTAAAGGATCACCTGAATTTCTATTCATAAAGAAACATCTGTCTAGATCAGCATTTCAAGTGCCTTTGACAGAAAAGTACAACTGTAAGAAGCTTCCAATGAAAGAATTCTATAGGTCAAACAAATCTGGGAACTACTGAATATTATCCCTTCTCTCCATTGATTCCCCCAGAAGAACACATTTTGGCAGTATTTCTCTAAACACTTCTAGGAATGCTGACTGGAACTCATTCTTTCAGGTACTAACTTACCAAGTTTCTTTTTCAAAAACTCTGGCAACTAATATTGTACTTAGATCTACAGACATTTTAAGGAGTACAGCATTCAGCTTTTATTCAACATATATTTTCTAGATATCTATAAATTTAAGTTTCTAGAATTTCAATACCAACCAGATTTGAGCAAGACCAGCAATTAAACTATAAAGTGTATTTTAGCTTACACAAGATAAGGTTGTTTTATCATGATATTAAGATTAAATACCATGTACATTTAAGATTAAATACAATGAACATTTAGTCTACCAAATGATTTTAATGAAGGATGCAGTTTTACATAATGCACCTATAAGATTCACTCTTTTCAGGCTCAAATTAGACCTTGCCTAATTTCATCACTATCTTAGACACTTACTAATGTATAATTAAAACTACATAGTGTCACTCTGTGGGTGTGGCTCAGTGGTTGAGCATCGACCTATAAACCAGAAGGTTGATGTTTCGAAGGTTCAGTTCCTGGTCAGAGCACAAGCCCAGATTGCAGGCTCAATCCCCAATGGGGACCATGCAGGAGGCAGCCAATCAATGTTTCTCTCATCCATGTTTCGCTCTCTCTCCCTCCCTCTCCCTTCTCCTCTCTCTAAAATCAATTTTAAAAAAAACTTTTTTTTTTTTTTGCCAAAGCTGGTTTGGCTCAGCGGATAGAACACCAGGGTCCTGGGTTCAATTCTGGTCAAGAGCACATGACCAGGTTACAGGCTCAATCCCCAGTAGGGGGCATGAAGGAGACAACCAATCAATTGTCCTCTCTCATTGATGTTTCTATTTCTCTCTCCTTCTCTATAATCAATAAAAATATATTTAAAACTGAAAAAAAAAATTTTTTTAAAAACTAAAAGTGTCAACAGGGAAGAAAATATATTTTTACTAAAATTTGCAATAAAAAATGTAGCTTTAGAAAATACATTGGTTTCTGCACATCAGACTCTGCTGTAGAGGAAAAAAAAGACATCTTATTCATGTTATTCCTAGTTCTTAGCATAGTGACCAGAATAAACTGTGGTTGAATTAAATATTTGTGATTTAGAATTATTCAATATCAAGCAAAAGATAAGGTAAATAACTGCATAAACATATACCCTAAGACAAAACTAAAAAACTAAGTTTTTCAAGAAATTTCTAAAAAATGCTTCAGGGAGAAAAGATAGCATTTCTAACAGCATGTCTGCCTTAAAATAAAGTATTTACTGAAATAATGATTTTTATTTAAAATAGTTATAAGCCCATAGACTGGGTAAACAAGATCACTGAAATCTTTTTTTTTTTTTTTTTTTTTTTAATTAAAGAGCCGAAACCGGTTTGGCTCAGTGGGTAGAGCATCAGTCTGTGGACTGAAAGGTCCCAGGTTCGATTCCGGTCAAGGGCATGTGCAGTGGTTGCGGGCACATCCCCAATAGGTGATATGTAAGAGGCAGCTGGTCGATGATTCTCTCTCATCGATGTTTCTAGCTCTCTATCTCTCTCCCTTCCTCTTTGTAAAAAAATCAATAAAAAATATTTTTAAATAAATAAAAATAAATTAAAGAATAATAAAAAAGCAGAAAAACCACAAATAAATAAAATTAAATCAATTCAGATACAGCTAACAGACTGTTATTTTTTCAATTGAATTTTAATACATACCAATTATAGTCATCTGGAAGAGAAGAGTATGTGGATTTATGACAAACACAGTATAAAGCTCCATCTGCAAAAAACCCCCCAAAATAAAATGCATTTGTTAATTTGAGGATATGTTTTCACATAGATGCAAAGCTAGCTTCATTTACTCAAACAATAGTTGCTGTTTACTATGAAATAGGGATGTATTAAGGACCTTGGATTCAACAAGATCCAGGCCCTGCCCTTAGAAAGGGTACAAGTCTGGTGAGAGACAGACAAGTGAACAATTTCCAATAAAAAAGATAAACCCTGTCAGGATGGATTAAGTATTTGGAAAGAGAAGGGAACACAGAAAAGTTACAAAACACAACTGTACAGCCCTGGCCAAGTGGCTTAGAGTGGCTTATTACACACCAAAAGGCTGTGGGTTCGATTCCAGTCAGGATATATACCTAGCTTGCAGGTTCTATCCCTGGGCAGGGAGCTTTTGGGAAGCAACCTACTGATGTCATCTCTCTCTTTCCTTCCCTCCCTTAGTCATTCCCTCCCCACCCCTCTCTCTTAAAAAAAGAAATCAATAAAAACATATCCTCAGGTGATTAAAAAACAAAGCTGTACAGGTTCAAGAATGCCTTTTCAGAGGAGATGATGTCTAAGCTACTCTGAAGGATGAGGGAATAAATAGGAGTTAGTAAATGATGACTAAAATGTTGCTTGCAGAGGGAGTATCAAGTGCCAAAGACCAGAAGTAAGAAAGAATATAAAGTATTTGGATATTCTAAAAACTTTCATGTGAATGGAGTGCATAGTTCATAAAGGAAGCATGTTAAGTAATAAAATAAAAAATATATTATTCGAAATTAATTTCCATTAATCTAAATGCTCATATTTCAAAGCAGATTTTTCTTTTTTAGAATGTCTACAAATTCAAGAGCCATAATTACTTTTTAAAAAGCTTACTTGAGGGACACAACAAGATGGCGGCAGAGGTAAAAGCCTAACTGGAGCCGCCCTCAACAATTTAAAAAAATACAACTAAAATATAGAGTGGACACTATCCAGAACTACAGGAAAGTTGACTGACTGGAAATTCTACAACTAGAAGGAAAGAGAAAACCAGAAGGAAAACCAGAGGAGCTGTAAAAGCCTGAGGTACGGAGGCGCGGTGCGCGCGGGGAGAGGACGGAGCCGGAGAGGAGGGGCGGCTGAGTGCCTGGCTGGCGTTCCCCAGCGGGAAGGAGATAAAAGCTCCAGACCGTGCTGAACCCCAACTCCGACTGCACTGAACCCCAGTTCTGGGCGAGACCCCGGGGGTCCCAGGCTCATACAGAGGGAATCTGGGCTGTAAGGCGGAAGCTCAGCCCTGGAGTCGCGCACATTGTGCGCAGAGGAGGGACTGTTCGCTGAGCTGCTGAATTGCCCCAGCGGGAAGGACTCAAAAGCTCAGGAATGTGCTGAGCCCCAGTTCTGACTGCACTGAACCCCAGTCCTGGGCAAGACCCTCGGGCCCCAGCCTCATACAGGGGGAATCTGGGCTGTAAGGCAGAAGCTCAGGGGAGCGAAAAGCAGATCCCCTGAGTCGCGCACTTTACGCGCACAGAGGACAGACTGTTGTTTGGGCCGCGAGATTGCCCTGGCGGGAAGGAGACATAAGCTCCGGACTGTTCTTAACTCCACTTCCAACTGCTCTGAACCCCAGTTGTGGGCTTGTTGGGGGAGAGACTACACTGTCTGGAAGCGGGCGAAGCTCCAGGGCGCCTTTCTCTCAGAGGTGCTTGCAGCGAGTACCAAAGGACACTGAGGTACACTGAGACTCAGGAACCTCCGAGGGCGGGGCTAACCGGAAGCCAAGGCTGTAGGCTCCACCCTGAAACTCCGCCCCATCCAAGCTGAACTCAGAGAGGCTTTTGCAGGTTTCCAAGTCTAGTGGAATAAGGTTGTCTCCTGGCATAGACACAGCTGACCCTCCCAACCTACCAACTCAGGGAAGCAGCGAAAATGTCGAAACGAGGAAACAGATCACAAACGAAAGAAATGGAGGACAAAAAGCGACGGGATATAGAGTTCAAAACCACGCTTATAAGGATGTTCAACAATCTCCTAGCAAAGGCCGATAAAATAAATGAGACCTATGAGGATATGAAAAAAGATCAACAAGAAATAATAAAGGGTCAGCAAGAAATAATAAAAGGTCAACTAGAAATAAAGAATACAATCTCTGAAATAAATAATATTATACAGGGTCCTAAAAACAGAATGGAAGATTGTAAGAATCAAGTCCAAGATTTGCAACACAAAGAGCCAGAGGACACTCCTCCACAGAAGCAAGAAGACAAGAGAATCCAGAAAGTTGAAGATAATGTAAGAAACCTCTGGGACAACTTCAAGCGAACCAACATCAGAATTATGGGCATCCCAGAAGATGACAGAGAGCAAAATACCGAAAACATATTGAAAGAAATAGTGACAGAAAACTTCCCCCACCTGGTGAAAGAAATAGATTTACATGTCCAGGAAGCACACAGAACCCCAAACAAAAGGAATCCAAAAAGAACCACACCAAGACACATCATAATTAAAATTCCAAGAGCTAAAGACAAAGAGAGAATATTAAAAGCAGCAAGACAAAAGCAGGTAGTTACCTATAAAGGGGCACCCATACGACTGTCAGCTGATTTCTCAACAGAAACCATGCAAGCCAGACGGGAATGGCAAGAAATATTCAAGGTGATGAATAACAAGAACCTACAGCCAAAAATACTCTACCCAGCAAAGCTATCACTCAGAATCGAAGGCCAGATAAAGAGCTTCACAAATAAATTTAAGCTAAAGGAATTCATCACTGCCAAGCCAGAATTATATGAATTGTTAAAAGGGGTTCTTTAGGAAGAGGAAAAAAATAAAGATAAAAATTATGAACAAACACGTAACTATCAACAAGTCAGTCTAAAAACCAAGGGAAGTAAAAATGATGAACAATATTAACTGGTGAATATAATAGAATCAGAGGTATGGGAGGGGAGTGGACTGATGATTCTTGGGGAAATGGGGAGTGGGGGGTGCGGGAAGACACTGAACATAAACTGTGCACCTATGGATGAGGACAATGGGGGATGGGGAAAGGGCAGAGAATTGAATGGAAACTTGGTGTAGGGGAGCAATGGGGGGGGGGGGGAATGAGGAACATTTGTAATAATATGAACAATAAAGATTTATTTAAAAAAAAAAAAAAAAAAAAAAGCTTACTTGAGCCTAAACCGGTTTGGCTTAGTGGATAAAGCGTCGGCCTGCAAACTGAAAGGTCCCAGGTTCGATTCCGGTCAAGGGCATGTACCTTGGTTGTGGGCATATCCCCAGTAGGAGGTGTGCAGGAGGCAACTAATTGATGTTTCTTTCTCATCGATGTTTCTAACTCCCTATCCCTCTCTTTCTCTCTGTGAAAATCAATAAAATATATATATATATATATTTTAAAAGCTTATTTGAAAGGTTCTCCTGTGTTTAGATAGTGTTGTTTTAAATATTAAAAAAAATGTAAATGTAGCTCAGTATAGTTAAAAGCAAGCTCCAAATATATCTGGGCTATGTATCTCTCTCTCACTTTTCCCAACTGGGCCTCTTGCTTCTCAGTATGAAGCACAATTCCCACTTTGTTCAAATATCACTCAGCCTTCAAAGTCAAATGCTACTCTTGAATAAAAATTCTTTATCCCCTCCCCATGCAACAACTACCATTACAGAAGGAAGACTTGTCTATTATATACATCCCAAAACCAACAATTCATTGCTCTACCTTCTTTACAATCTTTTCTGCATCTGTTATTGATGTGTATTAGATATGTAAAAAAGATGTGTAGCCGAAACCGATTTGGCTCAGTGGATAGAGCGTTGGCCTGCAGACTGAAAGGTCCCAGGTTTGATTCCAGTCAAGGGCATGTACTTTGGCTGCAGACACATCCCCAGTAGGGGGTGTGCAAGAGGCAGCTTATTGATGTTTGTCTCTCATCGATGTTTCTAACTCTGTATCCCTCTCTCTTCCTCTCTGTAAAAAAATCAATAAAAAATATATATATTTTTTAAAAAGATGTGTCTCTTCCTTCTTGTATACCTATCCTTTCTCCAAGGATTACATTATATTTAGAGGTCAAAATATAAATTTTAATCCCAAAGAAAAAAAGTACGTTAACAAAATTCACTATCATACAAGAATGTTCAGCAAAATGTCAACCCCAAAATTTATTGATGCAAGATAAATACAAAGAATTAGAAATTTAACCTCATCTCTCAAATGATTCATTAATTTTCAATTAACTGTGCTAATACAAAGAAGCAGTAAGACAAATCAGAGGATAAAATAAAAAAAAACATTCACACAATTTATATTTTGTTTTGCACTTTGGAGGATCTTCTTAATTATGCCTGAACTAATTTTAAAAGAAGTTTTAGTCTTTGAATACAAACGAGCTAAGTGAAGTGCATGCTGGCTAAAAGAAACAGGGTTGGGTGGCAGAAGCAGGACATACATTATTAAGTATTCTCAACTAGGCAGGAGGGAAATCACAAGACAACAGTGCTTCAGTTCAACAAGTAACTTGTACAATTTTTATTCTGCTCTTACACAGACTTACGTACCCTCATGACATACATCACATTCTACCTCATACTCCAGATATTTCTAGTTTCTATAGATGTGTTTCACCTACAAATTTAAGTAAGTTTGTGGTTACTTAAGGCCAGTAATGACACCATGTTCATTAATGTATCCCTCTTAGTGGCTACTAAAAAAATAGTGGCTGCCTCAAAGGTGTTAATTTCTGCATAATACTACTTGAAAAACTCATATGACATTGTACCAAGAGGAAAATTCTAGTTACGGTAAATACCAGAGGTTCTAAATATATCATTAGGACAAGTTAACATCAATCAACCCAAAGCAACTAAATGTGCCCAAAAGAATTCCAACGAGAGTCACTTCTCTGTAACTTATGGGCCACTGTTACATAAATATGTTTAACTGCATTTTAATAAGATATATAAAAGCTGAGCCTTGTTGGTGTGGCTCAGTTGTTGAGCATCATCCTTTGCATCAAAAAGTTACTGGTTCGATTCCTGGTCAGGGCACATGCCCAAGTTGTGGGTTTGGTCCTCCTGTCAGGGTGCATACAAGGAGGCAACCGATTGATGTTTAGCTATTAAAAAATAAATAAATAAAAGGTGCCCTAACTGGTTTGGCTCAGTGGATAGAGCATTGGCCTGTGGAGTGAAGGGTCCCAGGTTAAATTCTGGGCAAAGGTATGTACCTTGGTTGCAGGCACATCCCCAGTAGAGGGTGTGCAGAAGGCAGCTGATTGATGTTTCTCTCTCATCAATGTTTCTAACTCTTTATCCCTCTCCCTTCTTCTCTGTAAAAAAATTAATTTATATATATATATATAATATATATATATATAAAGTATATAAAGTATATAAAGTATATATATATATATATATATATATATATATATATATATTTTTTTTTTTTTTTTTTTTTTAAGAGAGGGAGAAAGAGACATCAATGTGAGAGAGAAACATCAAGCGCCAGCAGCTGCCTCCTGCACACCCTCTACCAGGGACAAAGTCCACCTTGTCCTCCTGCTAAGACATACAATAAGTATATGCTTTGAACTTTCTATAATGAATACATGTTTCTATATTTGAAAAACTTTAAAACTCTTTTTACACATTAAAAACTCACTTACTTTGGATTGGAAATAAATGTTTCAAAATAGTTCTATTTGATATCGCCCATTTCACTGCTGATACTGCCATGGTGAATCAAGATGCTTATCAGGTGGTACAGAAAAAGATTTGAAGAGAAAATGTTTTCAAAATTTGCTTCTGGGCATACCTATTTTCATCCCTGAATGAGAGATAAGAAATAAATCAATCACTGCTATCTATGGTAAATTAAAGTGACACAATATATTGATCATTACAAAGACAAGATAGAAATCACTACCTAAACCCACAATCACCTAAAGCAAAACTTTTAAACAACTTCCCATTTCCATGTTACATAAGAGCAACATTATCAAAACACGTGATCAGAAACCCCAGAACTATGTCCTCAACAATTTCTCTTAAATGCAAATTTCTCAGCACCTAGTATAGTTTTCATTTGAGTGCTCAGTAAACATGGGATTACCCTTAGAAACGGCTATACAGAGCATCCTCTTCCATAATGCTAATGTCTGTGTACAATGTCCCAAGTACTATACAGATATGAAAGCTCTGAGTAGTATTCAGTTTCCAACTAAAACAAATATTAAACAAGACCTATCCTTGATTTAAAAAAAAATATATACTGATTTAGACAAATATATATTAACACCGTGAAGTGCCAAAGATAATTTCCACTTTATATACAGGGTGGGGCAAAAATAGGTCAACAGTTGTGAGTACATGAAATAATTTATTCTTGTATTATGTATTAATTATTGTATTATTTTCCATATGAACAATTGTAAACCTACCTTTACTCCACCCTGTATGTTTACGGTTTTTAATTTTCCAAGGTACCTTCATTACCACTTCATTTCACTCATATTAACTATGAAAGGTATCTTTATTTTGATTCATTAAGAAACTAAGTACAGCCGAAACCGGTTTGGCTCGGTGGTAGAGCCTCAGTCAGGGTCCCGGGTTCGATTCCGATCAGAGGCATGTATGTACATTGGTTGCGGGCACATCCCCAGTGGGGGGTGTGCAAGAGGCAAGGTTTCTCTCTCATTGACGTTTCTAGCTCTCTCTCTCCCTTCCTCTCTGTAAAATATCAATAAAATATTTAAAAAAAAGAAAAAAAGAAACTAAGTACAAAGTTTAAATGACTAACTTCCAAGAGTCAGTCGAAAACTGGGAAACATTGGGCAAGTTACTAACTAAATGACCCTCAGTTTCTTCCATGGTAAATGGGGAAAACCACCACAACCTCCACGGCTACTGTGAATAAAAGTATAGAAGAAGCATTGCTACATCGCTTGTTTTTAATTGGCCCTGATGGCTTTCTTCCCTCCCCCCGTACAGACACAATGGAATTATCACGCAGTTATGTTTGCCAGACTGCACTATGCGGGTTGATTCCTTGCCCTGCCGGTGCGTGAGCAGTGCTGCCCAGGAGCTCACAGTGTGCTTCTTACCGTTCACAACCCCCTTTCCCACATCACGTGCCCTCCCACCAGGCAGAGAAGTGGGCATCTTCACTTCACATCATTCAGAGGTCCAGAGAGGCCAAAGGATTCTGCCCACTACTCTGCCCCTGCTTCGTGGGTGGCCAGAGTGGCCCGCAAACCCGTCTTCTGAGCACAAACCCAGAAACAAAACAAGCGGGGGGCGGGGGGACCTCCTCTGCCGAGGCCCAGAGTGGGTCAGCTCACCCGTAAGTGGGTCAGATCACTGCCCCCGGGAGAGGGATTCTGAGGGTTAAGTCACTTGGTCCGGAACTCAGCCCCGAAGCAAAACCTGCAGAGAACCTCGGAGGGCGCTAAGTGTGAGGAACAGGCTCCCGGGAGCACGGGGACCTACATCCCGGGGCAGATCCGGAAGACGTGGGCCTGGAGGGGTCCCCGAGCGCTGGGCACCCGCGCGCCGCTAGTGCCCATAAGCAATGCGCGGCCCCACGCCGGCCCTTCCTTCGGCAGGACGGACCGGACCTGGGGGCGCCAGAGGCTTTATCCAGCCGCGAACGACAGGTAGGAGCCGTGACAACCGCGGACAAACCTTCCGGGCCTGCGCAACTTGGCTTTTAGGGACTCCTGGATCGGAGGAGGAAAAGGCACCGGTTACCTGGACGTCTGCTCACCGCGAGCCCGCCATCTTGCCTCCAGCCGGGTCCTAGGGCAGACCACGCCACGTGCCTGCCGGGCCTGCCGGGCATTCTGGGAAATGTAGTCTCGCGGGAAAGCGATCTGGAGGGGGTGGTGGAAGGGGCGTACTTGGAACCACCTAACATGCTCCGCTCAGTTGCTAGCAATTTAACTCACGTCACTCCAAAAACAAACAAGCCAACGAACAAAACACACAAGATCACTGCCCCACGCACACATCCTTAGAAAGTGACGAGCGGTATTATTTTTTAAGTTTATATTAATCATGGGAGTCCCTCCGTTGTGTTCAGTGGTTGAGCATGGACCTATGAATCAGGAGTCACAATTCGATTCCCAGTCAGGGCACATGGTGGAGGAGCGGGGAGAGGAGGTGCGGTTTTCTGGCTTGAACCCCAGTGTGGAGCATGCAGGAGGGAGCCCACGTGTGATTCTCGAATTGGAGGCCTTCCTCACTTCCCCATTTTAAACTTCACATCCAGCCCCACCCCTAAGGATTTAAAATGGGGAAGTGAGGAGTGCCTCCAGCGCGAGAGCCCAGCACTGTGTTCTGGGCTGGCTATTCACTATGGGAGGAAGAAAATGTGCAGAATCCTGGATTTTGCCTTTTATCTTGCACGGAGAAAAGGCCCCTGGGCCTTTGCACTTTCTGTTCTCATTGCCATCAGTGCTCTTCTTTGAGCTCTTATGACCACTGCCTTACTTTACCCATATTACTCAAATATCATCCCAGAGAAGGCCACACCATTAAAATAGCCTCACTCGCCGAAACCGGTTTGGCTCAGTGGATAGAGCGTCGGCCTGTGGACCAAAAGGTCCCGGGTTCGATTCCGGTCAAGGGCATGTACCTTGGTTGCAGGCATATCCCCAGTAGGGGGTGTGCAAGAGACAGCTGATGGATGTTTCTCTCCCATTGATGTTTCTAACTCTCTGTCCCTCTCTCTTCCTCTCTGTAAAAAAATTAATAAAATATATATTTTAAAATAGCCTCACTCACCCATATGCTGTTGCCTTCCTTTAGTTTTCTTCATAACATTTACCGTTATATAACATCATATTATTTGTCTCCTCATTTAATGTCTGTTTCATGCTAGAATGCAAGCTCCCCACAAAGGCAGGGGCAGGTATCTATCTTACTTCTATATCATATGCAAACCCAACATCTAGAACTGTGTGCTTGGCCTCATTGAAGGCCTCCAGGATTTGTTGAATGAATGAAACAAATAAGACAGCAGGCATTGAAAATAGCAGATGATTGACTGCTAAAGCAGCAGTGTAACCTGAAAATTCCTTTCCTTCATGATTTTTAAATTTTGTATTTGTGTACATTTCTCTGAAAAGGATTCATAGCTCTTATGATGTATTCAAGGGGGTTAATAAACCACTCAAAATGTTAACAACCATTGTCCTGAGTGATTAATATTACAAATAAGTGAATGTAGATTCACAGTAAAGAAAAATAAATGTGGGCTGCTGTGATTTATCTCATTTCCCACAGAATACAGGCTCCTTCTGCTGCTAATCATTGCTTTTGTGGAAGCCCACAATGAGGACCCAAGTCTGTCTTTTTAATCTTGTCCATCCGTGCTGAAAATGGTTTGGCTCAGTGGATAGAGCATCAGCCTGCAGACTGAAGGGTCCCGGGTTCGATTCCGGTCAAGGGCATGTACCTTGGCTACGGGCACATCCCCAGTAGGGGGTGTGCAAGAGGCAGCTGGTCGATGTTTCTCTCATTGACGTTTCTAGCTCTCTATCTCTCTTCCTTCCTCTCTGTAAAAATCAATACAATATTTAAAAAAAAAAATCTGCCGAAACCGGTTTGGCTCAGCGGTAGAGCATCGGTCTGCGGACTGAAAGGTCCCGGGTTCGATTCCGGTCAAGGGCATGTACCTTGGTTGCGGGCACATCCCCGGTAGGGGGTGTGCAAGAGGCAGCTGGTCGATGTTTCTCTCTCATGGACGTTTCTGGCTCTCTATCTCTCTCCCTTCCTCTCTATAAAATATCAATAAAATATATTTAAAAAAATAAAATAAAATAAAATAAAAATCTTGTCCATCCTTCAAAATCACTCCATAATGCCTTTTTGCACTATGCTGCAGGAAGAGACAGAAAAGAAAAACAGAAATGAATGAACAAATCAACTGGATTTGTCAAACATTCATTGTGCAAAGTGGAAGGGGATGGATTAAAGATGACTTTAGAGGACATGTCTTTTTTTAATATATATTTTATTGATTTTTTTACAGAGAGGAAGGGAGAGGAATAGAAAGTTAGAAATATCCACTGAGCCAAACCATTTAGGGCAGAGAACATGTCTTAATGACTGTGACAGAACAGGGACCACTGACCAACAGGAAAACTCATTGGAAAGGTTTACGAAACTGAGACCAGAAAAGAAAGCAATCATGTGCATGAAAAAGAGAGTAGAGCTAGCTTTAGGCTGAGGGAACAATGTAAAAGTCTAAAAGGGGTGGAAATAACTTACCAGCTGCTGGAGTACAGTGTGGAGGAGAGTGGCAGGAGATAAAGTAAGAACCATGTCATGTTGGGCTTTGTAGGTCTTGGTGGTGACATCATGGAATTGGGACATAGGCCTTATGTGTAAATGATTCTAAATGCAGTAGGGAGTCACTGGATGGGTTTAACATAAAAGAAAGGACATAAGATTTATGACTTGAAAAGATTACTCTGGCTGCATTGTGAGGAGTGGCAAGACTGCAAGCAAGTCTAATGAGACTATTGCTATCCTGCAGTCAAGTTAAGAGATGAAGGTGATAACACAATGTAGGGTAGCATCAGTGGAGATGAAGAGAAGGGAAGAGATTGATAAACAAGAATAGCTTGATCTAGAGACAAATGGTAGGGGTGAGGGGTTAGAGAGCAACCAAAGAACTTGTATGCATGCATATTAACATAACCAATGGACACAGACACTGGGGCAATGCGGGCTTGCCTGGAGTGGGAATGGCTGGAGGGGGGAGGGATCGATTGGGGAAAAAGGAGACATATGTAAAACTTTAGACAATAAAAACAAAAGAGAGAGAAGGAAGAGAAGAGAGTCTAGTTATATTTTGAAAATGGAAATGATAACCAAACTTGCTGGTGGATTGATTGGATGTGGAAGCTGAGAGAGTGGAAAGGACACTTTAGGTGATGCTTTGCTGTCTAGCTTGAAGGTGGTATGGTTCATGTGATAGGGAAGAGTGAAAGAGAAGCAGATTTGGGGATTTTATGAGGATGGAAATTAATGACTCCACTTGAAAGTTGTTGAGTTTGAGATACCTCTGAAATATCCAAGTAGAGATTAAAGATATAAAATGAGGCAGCTGATGGGGGGGAAAATATGTCTAGAGAATAGAAGTTAGGCTAGATACAGATTTAAAGCCATGGGAATGTTGAGTGCATATAGGTAGAGAGTATAGAAAAAATAAAAAAGGTGAGAGAGTAGTTAAGAGAGGCATGTCATGTCATGAGGTATTTCATAACTCTAGCATCCAGTGCCAACAAGTTTAAAACTTATTTCCAAAAATACAAACTTGAAATACCAATAAATAACTTACATTAGCCTACATAAAAGCTGTTACAATTCCTGCTAATGAAATGACAAAACAGATAAAATCATAGAGGTTTGGAGTTGGCTTCAAATGGCTTCAGTTGAAAGGGAGTCAGCTTTTTTCTTTTCAAACTTCACAGAATAAAGTAACTCTTTATATAAATCAGAGATCAAAGACTTCAGATCAATCTAACTGCCAAACCATTAGGGATAATCTTTCTAAAAATATTTTTTTATTACATAAAAGTTGGCTACAATTTTGAGCATTTACTATGTGCCAGATATTCACACCATACATGTATTGTTTTGTCTATTTGTGGGGTTTTTTTCTATTCCTACTGTTGGCCCTAGGAGATGGGTATAATTACTGTGACTGTCATTAGACAAATGAAGTAACAGAAGGGGAGTTGTTCAAAGCCATGTCAAATACAAGTGGTAGAAATATGATTTGAATCCAAGAACTTCTGATACCAGCACCCATGAGTTTAACCACTGTGTTAGACTGTGCCATACTCATTGCCAAATAGAAAATGTAGATTTAAAAAATCCAAGTTAAATAATCCAAATTCATACAGAGTTTAAAAACAAAACCCCAGAGATAATATCTATTAACATTTTGGTGTGTAACTTTTCATTTTATCTCTTCTTATATCTATACTAAAGGCCTGTGCATGGATTTGTGCACTGATGGGGTCCCTTGGCCTAGCCTGCAGGGAATGAGCCGAAACTGGGTCTCCAACATCCCCCAAGGGGTCCCAGATTGCAACAGGGTAATTCTCAAGTGACACACCCCAGAATCGGTCTCCCTTCTCTCTGGTTCCAGGTGTGTCACCTGGGAACCACAACTGCCAAGTCTCTGCAGCTTGGCAGCTCCTGCATTGAGCGTCTGCTCCCTGGTGGTCAGTGTGCATAATAGCTACCAGTTGGACGGTCAGATGGTTGCTTAGGCTTTTATATATGTGAATTATGATACTAATTAACATTTATTGGACACATTATGTGTACTATTCTAAAGTCCTTTGGTCAGTAACTGGCAGAGGTGAGACATGAACCACACAGTCTGGTACTCCTTCAATCTCCTGCTCTTTCACACAAACACATTATCTTTATTTCTATTAATATACGTATATAAATAAATACACATATACATATACACATAGACTTTCTTTTTATAGAACTATGTATATGTACTAGTTCATGCAAATTCATGCACATTAAAAGAGGATGAATTAGAGGAAATAATTTAATATTGCTATTTGCCTTCCTTCTATAATAGAAGTGTCAGAGATAAAAGAAAATTAGAAGAAACCAAGATGGCTGCATAGGTAAATGCCTAACTGCAGCCTCATACAACAATTTTTTATTTTATTTTTTATTTTTTTTTAATATATATTTTATTGATTTTTTCACAGAGAGGAAGGGAGAGAGATAGAGAGCTAGAAACATCGATGAGAGAGATACACCGACCAGCTGCCTCCTGCACACCCCCTACCGGGGATGTGCCCGCAACCAATGTACATGCCCTTGACCGGAATTGAACCCGGGACCTTTCAATCCGCAGGCCGATGCTCTATCCACTGAGCCAAACCGGTTTCGGCGATACAACAATTTTTTAAAAATACAACTAAAATATAAAGTGGACACTATCCAGAACTACAGGAAAGTTGACTGACTGGAAATTCTACAACTAGAAGGAAAGAGAAAACCAGAAGCAAAATCAGAGGAGCTGTAAAAGCCTAAGATACAGAGATAGGATGTGCGCGGGGAGAGGACAGAGCCGGAGAGGAGGGGTGGCTGAGTGCCTGGCTGGCGTTCCCTAGCGGGAAGGAGATAAAAGCTCTGGACTGTGCTGAACCCAGTTCCGACTGCACTGAACCCCAGTTCTGGGTGAGACCCTGGAGTCCCAGGCTCATACAGAGGAATTCTAGGCTGTAAGGCGGAAGCTCAGGGGAGCTGTGAAAGGCAGAGCCCCCAAGTCACACACATTGTGCGCACAGAGGACAGACTGTTGTTTGAGCCACTGGATTGCCCTAGGGGGAAGGAGACATAAGCTCCAGGCTGCTCTCAACCCCACTTCTAACTGCACTGAACCCCAGTTCCGGGCTCATTGGGGGAGAGACTAGACTGTCTGGTAGCGGGCGAAACTCTGGGACACCTTTCTCTCAGAGGTGCTTGCAGCAAGTACCAATGGACACTGAGGAACACTGAGACTCAGGAACTTCATAGGGCGGTACTGATGGAAATCCAAGGCTGTAGGCTCCATTCTGAAACTCCACCCCATCCAAGCTGAACACAGAGGCTTTTGCAGTTTTCCAAGTCTAGTCAAATAAGGCTGTCTCCTGGCATAGACACAGCTGGTCCTCACAGCCAATTGGCCTGGAGGTCAGTTCCTCCCAGTGATACCAACAACAATCAAGATTTAACTACAATAAGGCTGTACACAGTCCACAAAGGGCTGCACCAAGAATGTCCACCTCAGGTAACTGGGAGGCTGACCCACTGAACCATATAGGACACCTTAACACACAAAGCCACCCTACCAACTCAGGGAAGCAGTGAAAATGCCGAGACGAGGAAACAGATCACAAATGAAAGAAATGGAGGACAAAAAGTGACTGGATATAGAGTTCAAAACCATGCTTATAAGGTTTTTCAAGAATTTCCTAGAAAAGGCCGATAAAATAAACAAGACCTATCAGGATATGAAAAGGGATAAACTAGAAATAAAAAGGGATCAACTAGAAATAAAGAATACATTGTCTGAAATAAAAAATATTATGCAGAGTCCTAAAAACAGAATGTAAGATCACAAGAATCAAATCAAAGATTTGGAACACTAAGACCAAGAGGACACTCCTCTGCAGAAGCAAGAAGACAAGAGAATCCAGAAAGTTGAAGATAGTGTAAGAAACCTCTGGGACAACTTCAAAGGAACCAACATCAGAATTATGTGGGTCCCAGAAGATGACAGAGAGCAAGATACTGAAAACATATTGAAAGAAATAGTGACAGAAAACTTCCCCCACCTGGTGAAAGAAATAGACTTACAAGTCCAGGAAGCACACAGAACCCCAAACAAAAGGAATCCAAAGAGGACCACACCAAGACACATCATAATTAAAATCCCAAGAGCAAAAGACAAAGAGAGAATATTAAAAGCAGCAAAAGAAAAGCAAGTAGTTACCTATAAAGGAGCACCTATACGATTGTCAGCTGATTTCTCAACAGAAACCATGCAGGCCAGATGGGAATGAAATATTCAAGGTGATGAATAACAAGAACCTACAGCCAAAAATACTCTACCCAGCAAAGCTATCACTTAGAATCGAAGGCCAGATAAAGAGCTTCACAAATAAAAAAAAGCTAAAGGAGTTCATCACCGCCAAGCCAGAATTATATGAATTGCTGAAAGGGGTTCTTTAGGAAGAGGAAGAAGATAAAGATAAAAATTATGAACAACAAATACATAACTATCAACAAGTGAATCTAAAAACCAAGGGAATTAAAAAACATGATGAACAATATTAACTGTTGACTATAATAGAATCAGCGGTATGGAAGGGGAGTGAACTGAGGATTCTTGGGGAAAAGGGAGTGAGGGGTTCGGGAAGAGACTGAACATAAACTGTGCACCTATGGATGAGGACAATGGGGGATGGGGAAAGGGCAGAGGGTGGGATGGGAACCTGGTGGAGGGGAGCAATGGAGGGAGAAAAATGAGGAACATTTGTAATATGAACAATAAAGATTTATTTAAAAAGGAAAAAAAGAAAATTAGTAAAACCTTCCTTCTGTCAGAGTCTGGGGCGCACCATGGGACCCAGTCAATTCCTCACCCACTTACATGCGCCTTAAAATAGTATGAGACCCAGACTCAGCCAAACCCCCACAATTGGGCTAGATCCAGACCCAACTAGTCCCACCCTTGTCAAGCCCCATCAGGCAGGGGACATAGCCTCAAGTCCCTTGCCCCTGTCTGGGCTGGGGGACCTCAGGCCACGCCCCCCATCTTGGCACTGGGACAAGGGACCTGAGGCCGAGGTGGAGGACAGGGCCTGAGATCCCCTGTCAAACCCCATGGGGACAGGGAAGGCCATAGCCTCAGTTCCTGCTGATTGCTCATTATGGGAACTTGGCTTCAGCTGTGGGTGCAGCCATCTTTGTGACAAAGTGATGGCCAATTAGCATATTCCCTCTTTTTTCTTTTTTTTTCTCTTTGGAACCTTTTTTATTAATCATCTAACCAACAAAGGTGGTCATCTTGAACCAAAACAAGCTATAACAGCCTCAAAAAAGGCCTGATCATTACAACACAATAGGGCAAAACCAGAAATGAAGATAGTCTAGCCTCCGTTCTTTTCAGAGTAGGCCAAACATGTGTCTGTACATAGTTGCCCTATTAAAAACTGATTAGTGCCCAAACCGGTTTGGCTCAGTGGAGAGAGCATTGGTCTGCGGACTGAAAGGTCCCAAGTTCTATTCTGGTCAAGGGCATGTACGTTGGTTGCGGGCACATCCCCAATGGGGGGTGTGCAGGAGGCAGCTGGTCGATGTTTCTCTCTCATCCATGTTTCTAGCTCTCTATCCCTCTCCCTTCCTCTCTGTAAAAAATCAATTATATATATATATATATATATATATATATATATATTTAAAAAACTGATTAGCAACATATGTAATACTTCCAACAAGTAAGAAAAAAAAAAAAACACACACAAAAACTGATTAGCAGTGCACCATCACCAAAACCACAGTGTGTAGAAATTTTGGGGGGGATTCCTAACGTGTCATTCTCAGAGCCAGCCTCTTCCTCAGCAATAAACAAGTCCTTGCTTTTTTAGGGAGAAAGAATAGAAATATAAGATGATCAGCCCGTATCTTCGGTGATGGCACCATTTGTTTGCTCTGTAACTTTGATGGGGAGGGAACTCACTTATTTCCTCCCTGAATCTGAGATGCTCGTAGCCTGTTTGAACATCAAACAAGTGTCCTGGGTGATAGGTGGTGGAGGTTCCCTTAACAAAGAGTTTACAGAGCAGTTGTGTAGGGCTCTTTAAGTACTTAATCCTGTTGTTTTATAGAAGCCTTTGCACCTGGGCTCCCAAGAAGCAAAGAAGGCCAAATCAGTGCCCCACCAGCCTGTGAGTGAGGTGCTTCTCAGAGCAGTCACCCACAGAAGCGGAGGCCGCAGGGGAGGGCAGAGGTGGAGATGCAGGGGGACAGAAATCAGCTGAAACACTCCATGCTGGTTCTGACTCGCTCCATCTCATGCAGGAAGCTGTAGTACTGAGGCAAGGTTAACTCTATATATAAATTTTCAGTCTGATTTCCTTTTTTAAGCACCAACTTTAATTGTAAAAAAAAAAAAAAAAAACACTTCTCACTTTTTCCAGTTCACTGCTCCCAGAAGTCACTCCAAATGTCCACTCCATATCTATAAGCTGGTTTATCATCAGAGTCTGACCGATGGCCCGTCGAGCAAGGGTGGGGGCATTCTGCTTCCACTTTTCAGAAAAGTAAGTGGCTTTCTCTTCGCTAAGACCCAGCGTTATGACATCAGCCCGGACCTGCTCAGCTGTGAGACTCTTCTTCAAGGCACCATTTGGAACCAGAAGGAAGCTTTTCACGATGCTTCTGAGGGGGCCAAGACTGATCTGACTGATGGTGGTAAATTCAGAGAGCTGAGCCAGAAACCTTTCCACCTCTTTGGGCTCAGTTGGGAAGTGAAAAAGCACTTTTGTCAGGACTGAGAACTGCTGCGCGCGCCCAGCTGGTTCAGCTGCTGCATGTCGCCACCCACAGCCTCCGGCACCAGCACCAGGCCCTGTGTGCAGTGCAGGCGGCCCATGGCGTCCTCCTGCTTCCTCCTCGCCGCCGCATATTCCCTCTTTATTAGATAGGATATCTTCCCCCCCCATACACACACACACTTAATGTAAATGAACATTTTCCTATGAATCTAAATATTATCAGTTTCAAACCATCAGTCTCTTACACATCATCAGGATTTTTTAATTATTATTTTTGTTAATCCTCGCCTGAGGATATTTTTTCATTGATTTTTAGAGAGAGTGGAAAGGAGGTAGAGAAACATTGATGTACCCCAGCCAGGGCTGGGGATTGAGCCTGCAACTGAGCCATGTGCCTTGACTGGAATTGAACCTGAAACCCTTCAGTGCAAGGGTCAGTGCTCTATTTGACACACCCCCTCCCCCCAGTTTTTATTTTAAAGTTATTCATTATTAGGTGTTTTTTTTGCAACTCCTAAATTTTAAATTTATTCTTCATTCATTCATTTAACAAATATGTATTGAGCACATATTAGATGTACAAGACACCAGCACAGTTTTTCTCTTCATAGATTGTACATCAAATGGAGATGACAGATATGAAGGACATAATTATATAATTAATTATCTTATTATCATTGCACTAAGTATCTCAGAGGAAAAGAATGCCATAGGGCATATAACTAGTCCACTGGCATCTGACTAGTCTGTTGGGGTTAGAAAAGGTTCCTCTGAATTTAAGCAGAAATCCGAAGGAAGGGTAGAAATTAGGAAGAGGAAGAGGGCAAGAGGGAACAGTCTGTGTGAGGGCCCTAAGACAGGAAGTAGTGTGATTCCTTCAAGAGTAAAAAACAAGGTCAATGTGCCATGGCTCAGTTGGTTAGGTGTCATTCCCGGCCCCAAAAGTCCAGTTCCATTCTTGGTCAAGGCATATGCCTGGGTTGTGGGCTTTATCCCCAGTAGGGTGCATACAGAAATACAGGAGGTGGCTAATGTCGGTGGGTGTTTCTCATTATCTTGAAGGGTTCAGGAATCTGGAGAAGGTACTGTGGCATAAATTAATAAAGAGACTAAAATATAATATAAATTTGTAATCCATGGGGAGCCAGAGGAGCTTAACTGTAGGAACCAAGTTCTGGGAGTCTCTGGGTCCTTTGCTCTTTATTAACACAAATTGCCCTTAAGCAAAATAGACATAAATATCAAAGGTTAAGGGTTAGTATATAGTAGGCATTGTTAGATTGGGGGAACTGTCTTCAGCTGTTCAGATGTTTGGCCAGCAGGCGGCAATACCATGTAGATTAAAATGCCCTCAGCTATCTGATAACAGGCAATAATATATGCAGATCTTTAGGTTTGGGGAAATGCCTTCGGCCATTCCAACAGGCAATATTACCGAATGTATCTTCAGTCCTGCTGAAACCTCAAGGTTCCATCAACATTTTTTAAAAATATATATTTTATTGATTTTTTTTTTTTTTTACAGAGAGGAAGAGAGAGGGATAGAGAGCTAGAAACATCGATGAGAGAGAATCATCCATCAGCTGCCTCCTGCACAACCCCTACTGGGGATGTGCCCGCAACCAATGTACATGCCCTTGACTGGAATCGAACCCGGGACCCTTCAGTCCGCAGGCTGACGCTCTATCCACTGAGCCAAACTGGTTTTGGCTCCATCGACATTTTGATGAAACTTTTTGCATTTATGACATGCTGGAATTAGCCTCCGGCAGGCAGTCAATCCAATAGATCAGTGTTTCCCAAAGTGTGGTACACATCCCCCCAGGGGTACGGGAAGAGTTTGGTGGGGGTACATGTTGCACCGGAGTTTGGTGGGGATATGCACTGCACCATGCTTAGCTGCACCTAATTCTACGAATTTGAAGTGCTCCTCCTCCTCCCACCCCTGTGCCACCGAACACCATCACCAGACATCCCCCCTACACCTTTATCAGACATTTACCCTCTGGGGCCTGCCTGGGACTGTCACTGGGCTTGCTGGGGCTTGGATCTGGGCTGGAGCAGGGTCTGCCACTGACTGAGAACCTTCAGTCATCATGAAGGTGCGAGCCATCAGGTAGTGTCACCTGAGACAGACCAGCACTCACCACCTTTGCCACGTCCTAATCCTCCTGTTCTTCTACACGCATCTGCAAAAGTCTCCTCCTCTCTCCTGCCTCCCACCGCACTCACCGCTCACTCCGACCTCCACTCCAACTCCACACAGCAGTGATGTCAGGACTCCGCATAACATCACTGTTTGCACCACTCCAGTCGGGGCAGCCCTAGCGGCCAGTTTACGGTAAATTAATTTTCATTCTGAGACAGAGCCTGGGGCCTTATTTTCCGGGGATGCCTTATATTTCACTCAGAAGGAAAACTGTAAGTAGGTCTTATTTTCGGAGGATGTTTTATTTTCGGGGAAACACAGTATGATCTCATATAATCTGGCCACTCAATGTGTGTGTGTGTGTCCCTTAGTCCAGCCTGCACCCTCTCCAATATGGGACCCCTTGAGGGTTATCCGATTGCCCTCTCACAATCCGCAACTGCTGGCTTCCGACTGCTCGCCTGCCTGCCTGATTGTCCCTAATCGTTTCTGCCTGGCAGCCAGAGATTACCCCTAACCGCTCTCCTGCCAGCCTGATTGATGCCTAATTGCTCCCCTGCAGCCTGATTGCCCCTAACTTCCCTTACCTGCAGGCCTGGTCCCCCCTAACTGCCCTCTCTTGCAGGCCTGGTCTCCCAAAACTGCCCTCCCCTGCAGGCCTGGTTCCTCCCCAACTGTCCTCCCCTGCTGACCTGGTTACCCCTAACTGCCCTCCCTTGCAGGCCTGGTTGTCCCTAACTGCCTTCCCTGCTGGCCTTGTTGCCCCTAACTGCTTTCTCCTCCTGGACTGATCCCCCCCCAAGTGCCCTCCCCTGAAGGCCTGGTTGCCCTCAACTGCCCTACCCTGCAGGCCTGGGTCTCTCCCAACTGTTCCCCCATTGCAGGCCTGATCACCCCTAACTGTTCTCCCTTGCAGGCCTGGTCCCTCCCAACTGTCCTCCCCTGCTTCCATTGTGTGGCAGCCATCATGTGTCCACATCGGGGAGGCCATCTTTTGTGTGTTGGAGTAATGGTCAATTTGCTTATTTCTCTTTTATTAGATAGGATATTAAGCTAAGTGAAAAAAGTCAGATGGATAAAAAAAGTCAGATGGATAAAGCCAAAATCATTGATGTTTCTATCTCTCCCTCTCCCTTCTTCTCTGAAATCAATAAAATTGCATTTTTGAAAAAATAAAATGCTTAGCCGAAACTGGTTTGGCTCAGTGGATAGAGTGTCTACCTGTGGAATGAAAGGTCCCAGGCTCAATTCTGGTCAAGGGCATGTACCTCGGTTGCAGGCACATCCCAGTAGGGGGTGTGCAAGAGGCAGCCGATTGATGATTCTCTTTTATCGATGTTTCTAACTTTCTATCCCTCTCTTTTCCTCTCTGTGAAAAATTAATAAAATATATTTAAAAATAAAAAAATAAAATGCTTAAATGTATTTAATTTACTTTCATAAAAGTTTCCCTTAATAGTTTTTAGTTGCTAGTCTTATAAATAGGAAAATAATTGTAAATGGAGCTTGGAAGCATAAGGAAAATCTAAACTTTACTGTTATTTTAAAATTTTGAATGTTAATTTAAAACTATTCTGTGGCCCTAACTGGTTTGGCTTAGTGGATAGAGCGTCAGCCTGTGGACTAAAGGTTCCAGGTTCAATTCTGGTCAAGGGCATATGCCCCGGTTGCGGGCTCGATCCTCAGTAGGGAGCGTACAAGAGGTAGCCAATCAATGATTCTCTCTCATTATTGATGTTTCTTCCTAGATCAGACAAGATCGTGCACATTCAGGGTAGTATGGCCGTAGATATTGATGTTTCTAACTCTCTCTCTCTCTCTCTCTCTCTCTCTCCATCTTCCTTCCTCTGTGAAATCAATAATAATATAGTTTTTTAAAAAAAAAAAAAAAAAAACACTAATCTGTGAATAATCTCCTTGTGCAGGAAAGCTGCCTCAAAGACATCAAAATACTCATATCAGCCGAAGCTGGTTTGGCTCAGTGGATAGAGCGTCAGCCTGCGGACAAGGGGTCCTGTGTTCGATTCCGGTCAAGGGCATGTACCTTGATTGCAGGCACGTCCCCGGTAGGGGGTGTGCAAGAGACAGCTGGTCGATGATTCTCTCTCATCGGTGTTTCTAACTCTCTATCCCTCTCTCTTCCTCTCTGTAAAAAAAATCAATAGAATGTATTTTTAAAAAATACTCATATCAGCATAAAGATGTCATTACCCTCTTCTCTCAAAAATCACACCTGAACAATGAGAACAAGGATGGTAGCCAGCAGATGGAGGTATGGCACCTGACTTAGCAGAACACGGGAACGTTAAGCCTACAGACTCCACCAAAGCTCAAATAGTTGGTGGCACCACGTGTTGAAGAAGATGAAGTGAGAAGGGGGATGACATTCACGGAGTGCTTGAAGGTCAGTGTAAGATGCGATTAGACCTCAGACTCTCATAGCCATGAGCCCACCCTGCTTTCCCTCTTAAGAAAATAAGCTCAAGATCAGAGGTCTTACCTTGTTTATTTTTATTTACTTGTTTGTTTAAATTATATCTTTATTGTGAAAGTATTACATATATCCCTCATCCCCCCCATGGACCCTTTCTAGCCTACCCTCACCCCACCTTGTTTATTTTTAAAAACCAGTTCTTCGGGAGGGTCCAGTACGGGCTAGGTAGAGAAGAAAGGATGCCGGAAAGACAGAATATGTGCCAGGCATTCTGTTACTGCTGGACTCACAGCACAGAGAATATGATGGTCCCTGCCTTAGAAAGGAGGGCAGTGTGGTGAGGGAAGTAAACAGATTACTACAGTTAACATTTTTTAGAACATGATGTGCAAGATGTTTTATAGAGGATAGAGAAAATTTCTCAGAGCGGGGTGAGAGACCAGCAGGCAGATGGAGTGGGGAAATTGCTGTTGAAGAGACAAAATGAGGTGGGTGAAAAGATAAGATGTGAAAATTATGGTGTTTGAGTGTAGATATGATTGGTCACAAGATATCCAAAGCAACAAGATTGTCCAGACTGCGGTCTGAGGTGGCCTTTGAGATGGAA
Source organism: Vespertilio murinus (assembly GCA_963924515.1). Classification (NCBI taxonomy): domain Eukaryota; kingdom Metazoa; phylum Chordata; class Mammalia; order Chiroptera; family Vespertilionidae; genus Vespertilio; species Vespertilio murinus. Next base: position 112,637,181 of record OZ004707.1, read on the forward strand.
AGTAAGCAGTAGGATAAGAAAATATCAAGTGCTTTTATGATTACAAGGGAAGAGGAGTACGTTTTCTGTCTGGTGAATTTAAAATTACGAGCTTGGTCGCTGGGTCTGCTCGGCCTGGCCTCTTTCCCTCCTCTCATTCTCTCTGTCCCTTTTCCTCTAAATGACTGGGTGGCTATGCTATTGGGGAGCTGATGGAGGAATAGTAGTATGCCCAAATTACTGCTGACTTAGCGCTGTGTTCTGCAATCAACTTTATTGGTAATGAAGGCAATATTTTTGTGTCCATCTCTTTCAATTGGTTATAATTTGAGGATGGGAAGGGGGAGTATTTAGTGATGAGGAACAAGTGAAAATAGGGAATATATAAAATGGGGCCACTTTAACCAAGCTGCTGAAACCATTAACATTATGAAAGTGGAGGCATGAGGAAATGATTCGGTTTTTGTTCTAACTAGCCTGGGAACTTAAACCTTTTGAATTGCCCAGTCCTGTGTCAATGCCTGGTTATACATCTGGACATGCGCCAGAACTCCAGATAACCCTCTGAATACTCCCCTGAAGGACTCCCGTAACCAAGTCACCTGGCATCCATTATTCAGACCACAGGATGTGACGGGACCTCCTGGCACCCATCATCCAGGCTGCCTGACATCTGACTGATAACTGTCCTGAACCAATTTTAGGGCTAAGAATGCAGGACTGGGTTCACAGGTGTCAATGTATTATTATGCTTCACAACTTATAGCTTACACACTATGTATGAAATTATTTTTAAAAAAATCTTTACCATGCCCTCGCTGTTTTGGCTCAGTGGATAGCGCGATGGCCTGTGGACTGAAGGGTCCCAGGTTTGATTCTGGTCAAGGGCACATGCGTGGGTTGCGGGCTCGGCCCAATGTGCAGGAGGCAGCCAATCAATGATTCCCTCTCATCATTGATGTTTCCACCTCTCTCTTCCTCTTCCTTCCTCTTTGAAATCAATAAAAAAAATCTTTATAATTTATTTCTAGGCAAAACTTCCAAATTCTTTTGAGATCATTTGACATTGGCCTTTTCAAAACCTGGAATACTGAATAATCTAGAATACTGAACACTTGGGCCAACTTAAATCCCAACAATCTGAAATATCTAACACTTGGAGCAAGAGAATTAGACTAGGCAGGAGGAAATAGGGATCAAAAGGATAAGAACAACAACAACAAAAACAGGAATAAGAACCCTGGCTGGGGTGGCTCAGTTGCTTGGAGTGTTGTCCTGTACACTAAAAGGTGGTGGACTCAATTCCAGGTCAGGGCACATACCAAGTTTCTGGTTAGATCCCCAGTAAGGATGTGCTCAAGAGGCAACCAAATAGAAGTTCCTCACTTCCTTCCTTCCTCCTTCCCTCCCTCCCTCCCTCATCCCCTCTCTAGCCTCCTTCCCTCTCTATTCTCCTTCCCTTCCTCTTTTTCTGTAAGATCAATTAAAAAAAAAAAAAAACAGGAATGAGAAAATATAAGCCAAGGTTGATGTTGCAACTGTTTTGTTCCTTGAGCAGATCAGACAATGTAGGACAGTGACTCTCAAGCTTCAGACACTTCAGTGGTACCTGGGAAGCTGTTAAAAACAGATGCATGTGGCCTATGACTACCACTCAGATGATCTTGGGTGGGGCAGCATGCAATCTTCTCTTCCTCCCTCACCCACTTCCTCCCTGAGTCAGTGTTCTTGAAACCTCTTCTCACAGATACTTCTGTCTTGACGGCTCATAGTTTTCCTATGTTGCAGAAAATGATAAGCATAGTTGCAAACAAATACTTCTGCCAGATGGCTATTGCTCACGAATGGAAACAGGTCCTCTATTAAAGGTGACTGATTTACTCCATGTTGTCTCTGAAAAGCATTAGGTTTTCAGAGACAACATGGAGTAAATCAGTTGCTGTACAGGAAGTCAAGTTAAAAGTTTAGGAATGAACATAAACATCCTATGCTTTCTGTAAGCATTTACTCATGGATCACGAATCTACATCAACATTCTCAAACAAGTATTTATTTTCAGCCTGTAGTTATTGATACATTCCCTTGACAACTATTTATTTTTTGGAGATCTCATGTTGCAGTCCCTACTCTGAAGCCCCAAGCAAGGATACAGTGGTGACGCATATTGGAAGAAATCCATGACTCTGAGGAGCTCAAATATAAATGCCCTAAGATATTACCTGCAGGGTTATACATTCACTATTTTAGGACCAAAGTAAGGAACCTGGAATATTAGAGGGTAGAGGGTGGAGAAGTAGCAGGAGGCAATGAAATAATGTTCTGGGGAGTGAAAGGTTTGCATAGAACGGGACTCCTCTAATTCCTCCAACACTGCATTCATATATATATATATATATATATATATATATATATATATATATGTTTTACTGTTGTTGTTAATCTTCATCTGAGGATATTTTTCCATTGATTTTTTTTTTTTTGAGAATTAGAGGGAGGGAAGGAGGGAGGGAGGGAGAGAACATGGATGTGAGGTAGACCCATCTATTGGTTACTTCCTGCACACCCCTTCTGGGAATAGAGCCCAAAACCCAGGAATGTGCCCTGACAGAATGGAACTGGCAATCTCCAGGTACATGGAACTATGCTCAACCAACTGAGCCACACCGGCCAGGGCTCCAACACAGTAATCTTGCTTTCTCTTTCTCTTTCCCTATATTATAGTTAAAGGCACTTGTAATCTGAGTCCAGGAAGGAATATGGAAAAACAACCAAAGATGGATGACAGTGAGGCCAGACAAATTGCTGAAGAAAATTAATTAGCTAAGAGTTCTGCCTAGCACTGTTCAGCTCAGTGAAGCTCTCGATCACTGTAATTTACTCAAATGCCATGGATCAGCATCATTTTTATAAGTTTTAGGATATAATACTTTTTAATCAGTGTTGAAAGAACTTTGAATACCTCTTAGACCAGTTGTGGGCAAACTACGGCCCTTTCGGCTGTTCTAAACTATTGAAATAAAAAAATAAAATAAAAAGACCGTACCCTTTTATGTAATGATGTTTACTTTGAATTTATATTAGTTCACACAAACACTCCATCCATGCTTTTGCCCCGGCCCTCCAGTCCAGTTTAAGAACCCATTGTGGCCCTCAAGTCAAAAAGTTTGCCCACCCCTGTCTTAGATTGTTGAAATTAGTGTATTGGATTCTTATTTTAATGCTTTTGAATAGGTACCCACATGGTTGAAACTAAAAAAGGTACAGGAGTAAAGAGTAAAAATTCTTCCTTTTACCTCTGGTCTCCAGCTGTCCATCACCTCTCCTATGAAAAAATACATTCAATTCGTTTTGTGGCTATCCTTATTTTCATCCATATTTTATGGATATCATAAGTGGAATTCTAAAGCAGCTTCCCAATGTGAGAATAAACCTCATCTTGCCCTGTGGTAACCTGTCCTGGAATAGATCCTGTTCGACAAAACTTTCATGAATCAGAAGTTTAGACTTTATTTTCCTGGTGAGTATAATATGAGCTGTTCTCAAGGAGGAAGAGTGGGAAAAACACCCAGAAGAGACATGAACATATACAGTGTTAATACCCTAACAGAATTTCTGCCATCCAACAATCTCTGCCAAACTAGGTTATACCGTCAAGTTTTAAAAATCTGATTTCCTAAGGAAATTATACCTAGTTCTATCAATATTACAAAATAATAGCCATGCTAAGTGCTATGTCATCTTCTATACACATATAATTGAAACTTCACAACAATCACCATAAAGTACATTTTAGAGATGAAGAAAACCAAGGACAGGCAGGGGTTCCAAATACCTCACTTTTAAAAAATTGATTAATTCAGAGAAAGGAAGAGAGAGAGAGAGAGAGAGAGAGAGAGAGAGAGAGAGAGAGAGAGAGAGAGAGAGAGAAATATATGAATGAGAATCATCATGGCTGCTTCCTGCACAGCCCCGATTGGGGATAGCCTGAAACCCGGGCATTTGCCCTGACTGGGAATTGAACTGTGACAGGTTCACTTCTCCACCAGAGACACACTGGCCAACCAAACCCCTCATTCTTTTTGTTTTGTAGTTGTTTTTAATCCTTACCCGAGGATATTTTTCCATTGATTTTTATGGAGTGTGGAAGAGAGAGGGAAAGACAGAGAGAAACATCGATGTAAGAGAAACACATCGATTGCTTGCCTCCTGCACAAGCCTCGACCAGGGCTCAGGCCGGGGAGGAGCCTGCAACCAAGGTACGTGCCCTTGACTGGAATCAACCTAGGACCCTTTGGTCCACAGAACGATGTTGTATCCACTGAGCAAAACCAACTAGGGCAGCAAATCTCTCATTCTTTTTTTTTTTTTTTTCAAATTTAGTAAATCTTTATTGCTCAGATTATTACAATTGTTTCTCACCCCCCCCCCCCCAATAGCTCCCTTCCGTCCGGTTCCCACTCCACCCTCTGCCCTTACCCCCACCCTATTGTCATCCATAGGTGTACGATTTTAATCCAGTCTCTTCCTGCACCCCCCCACCCTTTTCCCCCTGATAATTTATCAGTCCACTCCCTTTCTTTGCCCCTGATTCTATTATATTCACCAGTTTATTCTGTTCCTCAGATTCTTAATTCACTTGATGATATATATGTATTTGTTGATCATAAATTTTTATCTTTTTTCTTCTTCCTCTTCTTTATTTAAAATATATTTTATTGATTTTTTACAGAGAGGAAGAGAGAGGGATAGAGAGTTAGAAACATCTATGAGAGAGAAACATCAATCAGCTGCCTCTTGCACACCCCCCACTGGGGATATGCCCGCAACCAAAGTACATACCCTTGACCACCCTTGACCGGAATCAAACCTGGGACCTTTCAGTCTGCTGGCCAACGCTCTATCCACTGAGCCAAACCAGTCTCGGCTTCTTCCTCTTCTTAAAGAATACCTTTCAGTATTTTATATAATACTGGTTTGGTGAACCAGTAGTTAGCTTTTTCTTATCTTTGAAGCTCTTTATCTGCCCCTCAATTCTGAATAATAACTTTGTTGGGTAATGTTGGTTGTAGGTTCTCCCTATTCATCACTTTGAATATTTCTTGCCACTCCTGTCTGGCCTGCATAGTTTCTGTTGAGAAATCAGCTGATAGTCGTATGGGTGTTCCCTTATAGGTAACCAACTGTTTTTCTCTTGCTGCTTGTAAGATTCTCTGTCTTTTGCCCTTGGCATTTTAACTATGATGTGTCTTGGTATGGTCCTCTTTGGATTCCTTTTGTTTGGGGTTCTGTGCACTTCCTGTACTTGTAAGTCTATTTCTTTCACCAGGTGGGGGAAGTTTTCTGACATTATTTCTTCAAATATGTTTTCAGTATCTTGCACTCTCTCTTCTTCTGGCACCCCCACAATTCTGATGTTGGTATGCTTGAAGTTGTCCCAGAGGCTCCTTACACTATCTTCAACTTTCTGAATTCTTTTTTCTTTTTGCTTCTCCAGAGGAGTGTCCTTTGGCTCTTTGTATTCCAAATCTCTGACTTGATTCTTGTGTTCCTCTGTCTGCTGTTGGGTCTCTGTATAATATTTTTTATTTCAGTCAGTGTATGTTTAATTTCTAGTTGGTCCTTTTTCATATCCTCAAGGGTCTCTTTAAATTTATTGGCCTTTTCTAGGAAATTCTTGGAAAACCTTATAACCGTGGTTTTGACCTCTATATCCAGTCTTTTGTTCTCCATTACATTCGTTTGAGATCTTTATCCTTATCTTGGCATTTTAGCTGCTTACCTGAGTTGGTAGGATGGCTTTGTGTGTTTGGTGTCCTATATGTCCTGGTGAGTCAGCCTCTCCAGTTACCTTAGGTAGACACTCTTGGTGCCCCCCTTTGTGAACTGCATATACAGCCTTGTTGTAGTTAAGTCTTGTTGTTGGTATCACTGGGAGGAATTGACCTCGAGGGCAATTGAATGTGAGTATCAGCTGTGTGTACTCCAGGATACCTTCTGTATTGGAGACAGTCTTATAGGGTCAGACTTGCAAAATTACAAAAGCCTCTGTCCTCAGCTTGGATGGGGCGGATTCTCAGGGCTGAGCTGACAGTCTTGGCTTCCAGTCAGTTCTGCCCTTGTGCATGTGTCTCAGACCTCTGCCTTTCCAGGTTCCCCTGAGTTTCTGCCTGACAGTCCCAATCCCCCCTGTAAGAGCATGGATGCCCCAGGGGCTCGCCAAGAATTGGGTTGGGTCTCTGCAGTCTGGAGCTTCTGACTCCTTATGCTACGGAAAGGCTGCGGCAACCTCTACAGTCAGACCTCTCTGCGCGCACTCACTTGCCTGTGACTGTAGACCAGCAGTGGGCAAACTACGGCCCTCGGGCCAAATCTGTCCTGTTCGGCTGTTCTATCCAGCCCGCGGAGCCAAAAGAGTGGAGGGTTCTCTTGCTTTCCACTCTGCTCCTTCACCAGCAGCCTAAGATGAGAGTGCCATCATGGTCAGGTTGCTTTTGTTCCAGCCCTCCAGTCCAGTTTTAGAATCCACCCCTGCTGTAGACTCTGCCCACTGCGGCTCCCAGCTCCCCTGAGACTCTCAGTCTCTGAGTCTGCAGGTGCCTTTCTCTACAGTACAGATTCCACCTGTATGAGCCTGGGTCCATGGGGTTTCGGCCAGGGATGGGGTTCAGTGCAGTTAGAAAGGGTTCAGTGAAGTCAGGGGCTTTCTTTCGCTTCCTGCTAGCCAGGCACTCAGCCGCCCTTCCTGTGTGCGAGTGTCTCCCTACCTCAGCAATTTGCAGCTGCCCTGACCCGTGAGCCTCTCTCCTTTCTAGTTGTAGATTTTCCATTCAGCCAGCTTTCCTGTGGTTTGGGATGATATCTGTTCTGTCTTTTAGTTATTGTTTTGAAATTGTTGTGCGAGGCGGCAGCTTAGGTGCTTACCTAGGCAGCCATCTTGGTTTCTCCTCTCTCATTCTTAATCTGCATGATACTTACCATTCCAACAGAGAATAGCCAAAAGAAGGTGACAATATTTTTTTTATATAGTTTGTTCTTGTTTATTCAAAAAATTTCACTCAAATATTAGGATCCATTAAAATTACCCATGATGTTTATGTACCAAACAACAGTGTGGTGATTGTGAGGGATGGGGTGGGGTGAATACACAATACAGTGCACAGATAATGTGTTGTAGAATTGTGCACCTGAAACCTGTATAATTTGGCTAAACAGTGTCATTTCAATAAATTCAATTTAAAAAATTACCCATGATGTTTAAATGTACATACCCAGGTCTCAGCACTGACCTAAGGAATTAGACTTTTGGTGGGGTGAGTGAGAGTAGGGAGGGGAAAGTCAGCATCTGAGGCCCAAAGGGAAACAGAGGCAGTGGTGGTCAGGTAAAATGGCAGCTGCTTTTCTGGCAGGGCATGGGTGCCAGCACAGAGAGCTGGGCCAAGTTTACTGAGAGCTTGGAGACCAGATACTGCCAGGGATTATGTTTCTCTCTCTTTTAAATTAGAGGCCTGGGCATGAAATTCATGTACAGGTAGGGTCCCTAGGCCTGGCTGGTTATCAGGTCCGATTGGGGCCTTCCTTCATTCCACGCTGCTCCCTGGTGGTCAGTGCAGTGAGTGGTCGAACTCCTGGTCTGTTGAACTCCCAAGGGGACAATTTACATATTAGCCTTTTATTATATAGGATGAGTCTCTTGGTACATGTATTTAACCATGGGTACACATATGTATGTGTGCAGTGTACATGTGGTCTTGCCACTCTACTTTCAAGAAGTGGAGTCTAGGCTCCCTATTTTTTAAAAAGTTTTTCATTGATTTTTTTTGGTTTTGTTTTGTTAATCCTTACTTGAGGGTATTTTTCCAGTGATTTTTTTCTTTTCTTTTCTTTCTTTCTTTCTTTCTTTCTTTTTTTTTTTTTTTTTGAGAGAGAGAGAGAGAGAGAGAGAGAGAGAGAGAAAAGGAGGGGGAGAGACATACAGAGAGAGAGAGACAGACTGAAATTGGTTGCCTCCTGTATGTGCCCTGAGGTACCTGTCCTTGACTAGAATTGAACCGAGACCCTTCAGTCCTCGGCCGAGGCTCTATTCACTGAGCCAAATTGGTAGAGCTATGCCCCCTACCTTTGAATAGGGTGAGGTTTTGTAACTTAGTTAACCAGTAGATTGTGGTGAGAATGATGCTATGTGACTTCCAAGGCTAAGCCAAAAAGATGATTCAGCTTCTGACTCTAGTTGTGCTAGCTAGAACAATCACTCTTGGAATCTAGCCACCATGCAGTAAGGAAGCCCAAGCTGCCTCAGGGAGGGACCTACTTGGAGAGAAATTAACAGCCAGAACCAACTTGCCAGCTTTGTGAACCGTGGCGTAAATGGATCTATCCCCAGTTATGCTGCCCAGGCTAACGTAGCATGGAGTAGAGATGTGCCTGCCTGCCAAGTCCTGCCCAAATTTGAAGATTCAAGAGCTAAATAAATGCTTGCTGTTATTTTAAGCACTAAATGAGCTGGTTTGTTATGCAATAATACACTTCTAACCCAATAGTCATCCTGCCTTTCTTCCTATATGGATGAATTCTCCTGGGCTCTCTCTAAATATTCTGATAGTGTTAGGGGCAGAAATAGAATAGTGGGGACTAGCAATCATTATAAGTAATATTAATCATGCTCTGTTAATCAATGCTTGCTCTGTTCTAATTAAAGAAAGCACATTCTAGCCTGGCTGAGTTGTATGCCCCTGGACATGGGAGTTAAGGAAGACAGTCCATTCTCCTATTATCATAGAAAGATTAACAACCTTATTACCTAAACAGTGGAGTCATGGAGATGCTCCATCCCACATTGCTAGTAACCTATAACCATTATACACATTCTTATTCCTTTTGCCTACTTTCCCATGCCTGTAATTCCATTTACCAACTTCCCCATATCATCAGTAGACGAAAAAGGACCACATGCTAACCTGACTAGCTCAGGGAAGGCCTGTGTGGCAGCATCGCAAACTCAGAGGCCTAAAGAAACCACAATGGATGGTCTGAAATGAAAATCTTTTAAACTAAAAAGCAGTTTATGGCTGGTATCTTCCCTGACAAAGTTCAATCTTTATCTTAACTGAGCTTGTCTATCGTATTTTTGCATCTACAATAACATATCATTGGAATGTCAAAGTACTTTCTTTTTCCAGACCCCTCAAAACACAGGCACTAGCTACCACAAATCCCCTCATTGTTATTGAGTTGTTGGCTGCTAACTATTCTGCACTCACTCGTGAGAAATGCTCAGCTGTCTGAATTAAAATAATGTACTTGGTGACAGAAATATGGGGAAAATGAGACCTTTAATATGTGCTCAAGAAGTGGTGTTTCTCATGTTGTATAGGCACGCATGGACTAGCGGATCATAGGCTATTAATCCCTAAGGTGCGAGAGTCCCTCCTCCGTCTCCTCATTGGCTAAGTACTACAGGGTTAACGGTTTCCTCATAAGTTGCCTCAACAGTTTCCTCATAAGTTTTTGTTTCTTACTGGGATATATTTTTAAAAATGGGCTAAGGCTTTTTCTAGTTGTTTCCATCTCCCCCAGTGTGTATGTGTGTGTGTGTGTATGTGTGTGTGTGTGTGTGTGGAGGGTTAGGGTGTTCCACCATGCTGTTGGCTCATGTACACAGTTCTTTGTTCTTATATCCTCTTCCCTCCTCCCTACACTCTGTTTGCCCTGGGGAAATTCAGTAACCATTTCCATGAAAAGTTTACTGTGCTGAAGATGGATCACAGAGGCCCACTTTCTACACCACCTACATAAAAGAAATATGTCTATCATTTTACTTTTTATCTAATCCCAGAGGCTTTCCGGCTTTGCTTTCTCCTGCCTCCCTAGTCTATCAGCAATGGATTTCAGGTAACCCATTTACATCTCCTCTTTGGATTGTAATATATAAACAAAGTGCAAAACTGCCCTTCTCTGGAGTATTATCTCAATTTGTTGAGATTCTGCTTCCAAGCAATTATCACCAGTTTGGCTCAAATAAACTCACAAAAATTCTTCACAGGTTTGAATGTTTCTTAGGGTAACAAATCTTTGTCTTTCTACCCAATATAAGGAGCTGGCTTCTGGGGGTGGGGAGGGTACAGAGCAGATTTCCCACAATGCCAGCATTATTGGAATAAATGTTCATACATGATTCACCCTTGTCTCTGCTCAAGTGGATCAAGTAATGACAGGCACCTATACCCAATTGTTGTCTGGTTTCAAAAGTATCCTTATCCAATTTAATTTACTTTCCCAGATTCTTCTAATCATAGAATTACTCAGTTCAGACTTCTGGTTATTTGAAGTTCTCATTATTACCCTGAGGTTTGGTTTCTCATCTAAAAAGCACTGGTAAATAAGCCTATCCTTTAGACTTTATAATTGAGATAATCTGTGTAATCATTTAGCATTGTGCCCAGCACAAAATGTTTTATTATTCTTATAGGTTTCTTGCATTTATATCCCTCATTTCTTTACTGCACTTTTTTTCCTTTAGCTTAACTAGAGGCCCCATGCACAAAATTTGTGCAAAGGGGTCTCCCCACCCTCTACCTTCCCTCCCCATCGCAGCTGCTGCCTCTGCCTCAGCCCCCACCACCGCAACTTTGTCCAGAAGGTCATCTGGAAGGGCGTCTGGTCTAATTAGCATATTATGCTTTTATTATTATAGATGCCACGTCACAGGCTATTTTCTATGACTGGTTTGCTCTTCCCTACCAGATCAGTTAGACCAGTAGTTCTCAACCTTTCTAATGCCTCGACCCTTTAATACAGTTCCTCATGTTGTGGTGACCTCCAACATAAAATTATTTTCGTTGCTACTTCATAACTGTAATTTTGCTCCTGTTTATGAATCATAATGTAAATATCTGTGTTTTCTGATGGTCTTAGGCTCTACAGCAGCGGCTCTGCTAGCAGGGTCGCCTAAGACCATCGGAAAACACAGATACTTACATTATGATTCATTAACAGCAGCAAAATTAGTTACGAAATAGCAACAAAAATAAGTTTATGGTTGGGGGTCACCACAACATGAGAAACTGAATTAAAGGGTCGCGGCATTAGAAAGGTTGAGAACCACTGAGTTAGACTCTTACCTCATCCTTTGGTATCCCACTTCTCCTTTGGGAAGCTTTCTCTGACTTCTCTAGTAATTAATACCTCTCGGTGCTCAAATAGCTCCTTGGAAGAACCTCTCTTATAGCCCTTAACACATTATGTTGCAATTAATTTTTTACCGGTGTTTCTTCTCCACTGAATTTTAGAGTCTTTTTAATTCTCATCTTCTAACCTAGCACCTGGGACATCTTCATTCACTATCTATATATGTACCATTACTCTAGGAAACACTGTTGGTAAGCAATTAAGGGGTTCAAGTTTTGGCAGGCTTCCCCGGGGATAAAACAGCTCCACTTTCTCCTGCAAAATTTTGGAAAATGTTCGTTAACATCTCGGCCTAATTTGTGAAGACTGCTGTGAAAAAAACCCGTCACATAGCATTCAATCATCAGGATGTCACAAAATGCTTACCCAACAACCCCGATTTTCGGGCACAGTCACTAGATCTAACCTTCCTTTGTGGCCCCTGCCCGCTATGGGTAAGTTCTCTAAGTCCTGGGCTCTCTAGTCCTCTCCTTGGTCTTTCCTCTAGGTAGTAACTCTGCGTCTCAACCACTAGGTCCAGGGGTTCAGAGCCATTCTTCCTTGCTCCCAACTCCCTCCAAACCCTTCTGTTTTAGCCTTCCCCAGGCTAAAAGGGTGTGCCAAAGATGCCTGATTTTTTGCGAACTTTTAGATATCAAAACTCTCTGCCTCGGACTTTCCTGGGTAACCCGCGAGCCTTTAGAAGATTTGCCGCCAAATTTTGGTCCTCGCACTCGATGAGAAAGAAGCCTGCCTTCCAACTACCCCGAGGTCGTTCTCAGCAGCGCCCGCCTGGGCCGCGCTCAGCGCAGGAACGTTGAATGGACAAACCAAGGAACGAATGAATGGGCCACGCCGGCGGCGGGCCTCTGTTACGTCACCGCGGGCGCGGGCGTGGCCGCGGAGCGCGCCGCCCACTGCCCCCCATCGCCCGGAAGGTTCCGCCTGAAGCTCCTGAAGCTCCCGCCGCCCAGCGCGCCTCCCCCGCCCCCCCAAATCCCTGCCCCGTCGCGTCGCGTCACTTCCGCCACCTCAGGGCCGGGGCTGGGGCGGGGAGCGCGGGGGAGGGCCCAGGTCGGAGGGAACCCCACCCGCATCCGTGTTCGAGCTGGGACTACATTTCCCGAGGGGCCTCGGCGGCGGCGGCGGCGGCGGGCGCGGCAACGTCCCCCCGGAAGTGGAGCCTGGGACTTCCACTCGTGCGTGAGGCGAGCGGAGCCGGAGACTAGACCGGAGGCCGAACTTGGGATCTGACAAGATGGCCGGGCTGCCCCGCAGGATTATCAAGGTAACCGCCCGGACCGGCCCCCGGCTCCCTGCTCTGCCCCGGCCTGCTCGGCCGCCCGGGCAGCGTGGTTGCTCGCCCCCGCCGGCCCGCGCTGGGAGGCCGGAGGCTGGCGGAGAGAGAGGGTCTGCCCGGGCGGCGAGCGCAGTCCGCGCCTGGGAGGGGGCGCGGGGAGACTTCCGGCCGCGGCGGGGCAGCCGGGCGGCGGTCCCCCGGGGCTCCCCGGGGGCCCTCGGAGAGCCGGGAAGGCCTGGCCCCCGCCCGGGGGAGGGTGGGGTTGCGGGGTTCTGGGCTCGGGCGCGGGCCTCCGCGGTCTCTCAGACCACCCCCAGGCGGAGGCCGCGGGCGCGCGGGAATCGCGGCGGGGCCGGGACTCTGGGCGGGGGTGGTGGCCCGACACGGCTCCCCGATCCTGGATTCCCCCTTCGGAGCCGGGGCCGGAGCTCCGGGGCGCAGCCGCCGCAGGTTCAGAATGAATGAACCAGGAGGGTGAGGCCGGGCCGGGCCCTGCACCCGGGAGGGCCGCGCGTCCCGCCGCCGTTGGCACATGTTCGCACCCGGCGGGCATCCCGCCGGGTCCGGGGACTTGGGGGCTCCGCGTCCGGCTGCCCTGGCTCCCACGATCTCTCCCTTAAGTGCGTTTCCGTCCTTGTCTCCGCGAAGGGATCTTACTCCGGTTTGCACACCCAGACCTGTTTTTGTTCAGAGGAAATAGTTTAATAGGGGCCCGAGGGGCTCACGTCTGGGGGCCTACTGCAGTCTTTTGCCTTTCGATTTTGTACACGTTCAATTAATTACTAGACCGTTCTTCTGCTCACTGTTAATGGCATAATTTTGAGAAGTACGTATTGAACCCTGTAAAAATTCGGAATCTCGGTTTTGTAAATTCTTTAAAAGTCCTCAACTGTGAAATGTTACTCGAACTTACAAAAAGCCTTGCATTTTTTGGGGGGTCAGCTTTAATGAAGGAAATAAGTTGAGTCTGTCTTGTTTAACATTAGGTGGGGCCACGTAGGTTTTCCATTGTGAGTACGAGAAGCACTTTATTCTTGTATTATTTTCATTCACTACTGTGTTTTCCTTAGGAAATACCTACTTTTGCCCCCACCCTGTATGTAAGTTAACGTGATTAAATTGAAGAAGCATCACTTTGCTTGATAAAACCAGGAGAATGTGTGTGTTTCCAAGTCTGGGGGAGAAAAGTACTCTGTGGGAGAAAGACCTGTTGAAGGATGATGGGTTGGGTAGTGCTTCGTGCAGTTTCAGTTAAATGTGTATGGGTGTCTCTGATCTAAAAGGTGCTTGATTTAGAGAAACAGGACATTTTATGAGATAGGAATTACAATAATGTGGGCCTTCATAGTGGGGAATTTGTTGTGCTGTATTACAAATTTATCTTGGACTTTGTCCAAGGAAGTTTAATTGCTCTATGCATTGCGAGGGCCTTACTGTGTGCTCTTAGTTATAATGCAATCACAGGGCTCCAATGGTCATGTTTATTGAGGGTTCAGTTGAAAATGAGGGGTGGAGGGAGGATAGAGCTGTACGCCAGATATTCTCGAATTATTATTTACTACTCAGGTTATTGATTAAGTGCATAATATAATTTGACATGCAAGATAATTCTTCAAAAATACATAATGAATTAAAGTCTTAACATATTTTCCCATTTTTGCTTGATTCTTAAGATACTGTGCAGTAACATGAAAGCCTTGGATGGAAAAATAAATTCTGTCTAACCTTGTTTAAAGTGATAATGGCTTAAGGTAATAAGTTCAAGTTTTCATAATTCATTTGGCACACAATAATTTTGTTTACACTAGGCATTTGTATTTTACTATTTAAACCAAGACAGCGATAATACGTAATTTTAATTTTATAGTATTTTGTTGGTATCATCTCTTTGATGAATGGTGCTGTGATTTGGGTTTTATCTTGTAGAACTTAGGTGGTTCTTTATGGCATTTGTAGCTTAAAAGAACTGCTTTCTCCAATCCATAGGAAGGATTAAAATATTATGCTGTGTGTGTGTTTTTAGTGCCCATGCTTATATAATGTAGGTTTTTCCATAATTAATGAAATGTCTATTTTTAATATCAGTTTTTTTTTTTTTTTAAAGTTTGCCACTTTTCTCACAGCACAAATTTCTTTGTGGAATTTAGAGGTGGTGGTGGTGGTATGAGTAACTACTGTCCTGAATGATAGGAACATACTGTAATATGATGCTGTCTATCTCAAAATGGTCATCATTTACATTTGCAAAATTCTCTAACCATTTGATACCTGCAGGAATCGTGGGATGTAGACAATACAGCTTGTAGTCTAAAAACCCATTGAAGTCTCTTTTGGCAAGAGGAAGAATTTGAATATTGATTCAGTGTGACCTTCCTCAGTGTCTTGTTATTATGAAATGAAATAATGTACTAGTATGTAAGAGTACCTTGAGATCTGTAAGTAACTATACAAATATAATTACTATTCACCCAGGTGGATTTCCGTTTCCAATCCAGGAGCAAATCCTGTAGGCTCCACTTTCAAAATATATCCTGAATCAGACTCATTTCATCATCTTTCTGAAACCATTGTTCATTTCCATCATTTGTTGCCTGGCCTACTATATCAGTCTCCTTTCGGCTTAAAAGGAGATTTTAAAAAATATAGATCATGTCACTCCCCTGCCCAGAACTTTACAAAGGTTCTCCATCCCTCACACTTAGAACTTTATCAAGGTTCTCCATCCCTCACACTTAGAATAAAATCTTGACTACCCCCTTCTGCGCACCCTCTCCCCCACCCCTCCCCCGCGCGTCCTCCCTCCTCCCTCCCCCAATACCTACAGGGTCCTTCATGTCACTGGGATCTGCCTACCTCTGAGATTATCTCCTGCACTTCTCTCTCCGTGTTACTCCACTTAAGCCACACTGTTGCTTTGCTGTATCCTATGCTGCACTGGAACCTTGTTTACTCCAGTCACAGGGCTTTCCTCCTGTTTATTGCATTGCTTATTGTTCAGTTCTTGACTCACATGACCTATCTTCTGAAAGGTTTACCTTAAGATTCCTAAAACACAGTTTTCCTCTCCCCCTCCCTATAGTTTCTCTTCATTCTCATATTTGCCTCCTCTTGGTTCTTGGTCGACACTCAACCACTGAGCTATACTGGCCAAGCAGCACTGATAGTGGTAGGATGAATGGATGTGCTTAAGTCTCTTTGGAAGAAAGTTTTAGGAAAGTTATTCTATATCATAATTTAAAAAAATATATATATTTTGTTGATTTTACACAGAGAGGAATTGAGAGGGATAGATAGTTAGAAACGCCGATGAGAGAGAAACATCGACCAGCTGCCTCTTGCACACTCCCCACTGGGGATGTGCCCACAACCAAGGTACATGCCCTTGACCGGAATCGAACCCGGGACCTTTCAGTCCACAGGCCAACGATCTATCCACTGAGCCAAACCGGTTTGGACTCTATTATCATAATGTGACAGTGTTACTACTTAGTAGATTCTTAAAAAAAAAAAAATAAATCATTATTTATATTATTATAAATGTTCTTCATTTTTCCCCCTCCATTGCTCCCCTCCGCCATGTTCCCATCCCACCCTCTACCCTTTCTCCATCCCCCATTGCCCTCATCCATAGGTGCACAGTTTATGTTCAGTCTCTTCCCGAACCCCCCACTCCCCTTTTCCCCGAGAATCCTCAGTCCACTCCCCTTCCATACCTCTGATTCTATTATAGTTGACAGTTAATATTGCTCTCCTGCTTTTTAATTCCCTTGGTTTTTAGATTCACTTGTTGATAGTTACATATTTGTTGTTCATAATTTTTATCTTTATTTTCTTCCTCTTCCTACAGAACCCCTTTCAGCAATTCATATAATTCTGGTTTGGCAGTGATGAACTCCTGAAGCTCTTTATTTGGCCTTTGATTCTGAGTAATAGCTTTGCTGGGTAGAGTATTTTTGGCTGTAGGTTCTTGTTATTCATAACCTTGAATGTTTCTTGCCATTCCCGTCTGGCCTGCATGGTTTCTGTTGAGAAATCAGCTGACAATCATATGGGTGCTCCTTTATAGGTAACTACCTGCTTTTCTCTTGCTGCTTTTAATATTCTCTCTTTGTCTTTTACTCTTGGGATTTTAATTATGATGTGTCTTGGTGTGGTCCTCTTTGGATTCCTTTTGTTTGGGGTTCTGTGTTCTTCTATTTCTTTCACCAGGTGGGGGAAGGTTTCTGTCACTATTTCTTTCGATATGTTTTCGGTATCTTGCTCTCTGTCATCTTTTGGGACCCCCATAATTCTGATGTTGGTTCGTTTGAAGTTGTCCCAGAGGTTTCTTACATTATCTTCAACTTTCTGGATTCTCTTGTCTTCTTGCTTCTGCAGAGGAGTGTCCTCTGGCTCTTTGTGTTCCAAATCTTTGACTTGATTCTTGCAATCTTCCATTCTGTTTTTAGGACTCTGTATAATATTTTTTATTTCAGACAATATTCTTTATTTCTAGTTGATCCCTTTTTATTTCTAGTTGATCCCTTTTCATATCCTCATAGGTCTCCTTTATTTTACTGGCCTTTTCTAGGAAATTCTTGAAAAACCTTATAAGCGTGGTTTTGAACTCTTTATCCAGTCACTTTTTGTCCTCCATTTCTTTTGTTTGTGATCTGTTTCCTTGTCTCGGCATTTTCGCTGCTTCTCTGTGTTGGTAGGGTGGCTTTGTGTGTTAAAGTGTCCTATATGGTTCAGTGGGTCAGCCTCCCAGTTACCTGAGGTGGACATTCTTGGTGTACCCCCTTGTGGACTGTGTGTACAGCCTTATTGTAGTTAAGTCTTTTTTTAAAAAGTATATTTTATTGATATTTTACAGAGAGGAAGGGAGAGAGATAGAGAGCCAGAAACGTCAATGAGAGAGAAACATCGACCAGCTGCCTCTTGCACACCCCCTACTGGAGATGTGCCCGCAACCAATGTACATGCATGCCCTTGACCAGAATAGAACCTGGGACCTTTCAGTCCGCAGACCGACGCTCTACCACTGAGCCAAACCTGTTTTCGGCTGTAGTTAAGTCTTGATTGTTGGTATCACTGGGAGGAACTGACCTCCAGGCCAATTGGCTGTGAGGATCAGCTGTGTCTATGCCAGGAGACAGCCTTATTCGACTAGACTTGGAAAACTGCAAAAGCCTCTGTGTTCAGCTTGGATGGGGCAGAGTTTCAGGGTGGAGCTTCCCGTTAGCCCTGCCCTATGAGGTTCCTGAGTCTCAGTGTTCCTCAGTGTCCTTTGGTACTTGCTGCAAGCACCTCTGAGAGAAAGGTGTCCTAGAGTTTCGCCTGCTACCAAACAGTCTAGTCCAGCCGTGGGCAAACTACAGCCTGCAGGCTGGATTTGGCCCGTTTGGCTGTTCTATCCGGCTAGCGGAGCTGAAAGAGCGGAGGGTTCTCTTGCTCTCCCCTCCGCTCCTTCTCCAGCAGCCCAAGAGTGCCAGCATGGTCAGGTTGCTTTTGTTCCAGCCCTCCGTTCCAGTTTAAGAACCCATTGTGGCCCTCCACTCAAAAAGTTTGCCCACCCCTGGTCTAGTCTCTCCCGCAATGAGCCCGGAACTGGGGTTCAGTGCAGTTGGAAGTGGGGTTGAGAGCAGTCTGGAGATTATGTCTTCTTCCAGCTAGGGCAACCCAGCGGCTCAGTCAACAGTCTGTTCTCTTCTCGCAATGTGCGTGATTCTGGGGCTCTGCCTTTCGCTGCTCCCCTGAGCTTCCGCCTTACAGCCCAGATTCCCTCTGTATGAGCCTGGGTCCCCAGGGTCTTGCTCAGAACTGGGGTTCAGTACAGTCGGAACTGGGGTTCAGCACAGTCCGGGGCTTTTATCTCCTTCCCGCTTGGTAACGCCAGCCAGGCACTCAGCCGCCCCTCCTCTCCAGCACCGTCCTCTCCCCACACGTGCACTGTGTCTCCGTTGAATTTCCAGTCTGTCAACTTTCCTGTAGTTCTGGATAATGTCCACTTTATATTTTAGTTGTATTTTTTGAAATTGTTGTGCGGGGCTGCAGTTAGGCATTTACCTATGCCGCCATCTTGGTTTCTCCCCCACTACTTAGTAGATTCTATCTAAACCCATCACTGAGCTAAAAATTAGTCTCTTTTTCCACCCATAATCATTAAAAAACAAAATAAGCCAATTTTTTATTTTGTTGCCTAGGAAATGTTTTAATTGAAAGGTTCTGAAAGGTACATAAGAAGATTTAAGGTCTTATAAAAAGGTACGCAGAGGAAGATTTAAGACTCTCCTCTGTCCTTCAGCATTCCAGTTATCCACCCCAAACAACCACCATTTTCATTGCATATCCTTCCAGAAAGACCAGAGGCTTAGTCCATGCATATATGTTAATCCCATTCCCTTCCTCATGCAAATACCTTGTTTCCTAGATTGTTCCCAAAATTTTGCTGTACAAACAATGCTGCAATGAATAGTCTTATATATAGTGGTATTTTTCACATATGCGAGTTAATACTGAGTCTTAGCAGTTTCGTGTTCAGCTATAAGTTAGTTTTGTTTTGTTTTTCCTCTTCCCTCCAGTGCCAAAGCTCCTTTAGTCCCTAAACGGGACTGAGCAGTTAAAGCTCAAACTCATAGGTTAAAAGGTACCTAAAGTAAGAGGTCTTTCCTAATCTCTCTGTCATAAAAAAGAACCAGCTATTTTGGGACAAATAAATAAGACCAATAGTTGATAAAAAGACCTTGGTAAAAAAACATTTATTTCAGCATTACATGTTGCACTGACAGTGACAGTCCTTTGTCTTCTCAAAATTAATCATGAAAACAATATAATATAACCTTAGAAAACTGGTTAACTTACTCAAGAAGTTAACTTACTTGGTTAAAACTTAGCAAACTAATCTGAGATTAGAATTTTATCAGTCTTTCCTAAAATTTACGTTTCTGTTTGGTGAGGTTTAGTTTCAAATTATGAAAAACCTAATATGGGAGTCTCAGGCCCGGTTCCATCTTCCACACACTCATCTTGAGAGGCTCTGAGGGGCCTTTCCAAACTCTCACCTTGCCTCTGGGCTTTTGGACTGTTTTATTTCTCCTGTGATTTTTCCCACACTCAAATCCTCTTTTTCCTCACATCCCAGGTAGCTGAGACTTAGCACTGGCCTGACCAAGGTCTGAGGCTGCAGATGACCAGTACTAAACAAACCAACCAACCAACCAACCAACCAACCTCATATGATCTGACTTTTCATTGAGACTTGAGTTGTTTATTTTTTACTTCAGTAATTTTGATTTAAAAAAAATACAGATAGCACTTTTTCCTATCACTATTTAAAAGCCACTCATTTAAAATATATAAGGCAGTTTTTAGTAAGAAAAGTGATTCAGAAAACTGCGCCTTTAAAAAAACTTCAGCAAGGATATGTTTTTATTGGTGTGTGTGTGTGTGTGTGTGTGTGTGTGTGTGTGTGTGAGAGAGAGAGAGAGAGAGAGAGAGAGAGAGAAACATCAATGTAAGAGAGAAATATTTGGTTGCTCCCTCTTAGCACCCTGATGGGGATTGAACCCAAAACCTAGGTATGTACCCTGACCAGGAATTGAATCCTTGACCTTTCTCTGTATGCTAGACTAGACAGTGCTCGAACCATCTGAGACATGCTGGAAAGGACACACTGAGTCTTGTTTTAAGCACTGAAAATCACTGGTGGGTAAAGTATCTTCGTTGTCTTCCGTCGGGTCCCCTTCCCCAACCATTGAAAGATATGAAAAACTTACCATGATGACGATGGACTTGTTATAAATTGTAATTAAAGCATCTTTTTTTTTTTTAAAAAAAAATTGATATTTTACAGAGGAAGGGAGAGAGAGAGAGTTAGAAACATCAATGAGAGAGAAACATAGATCAGCTGCCTCCTGCACACCCCTACTGGGGATGTGTCAGCAACCAAGGTACATACCCTTGACCGGAATCAAACCTGGGACCCTTCAGTATGCAGGCCGATGCTCTATCTACTGAGCCAAACTAGTCAGGTAAAGCATCTTTAGGAAACAAAATAAACTCATAGTAAAAATTTGACTAGAGACAGTATGGTTCTTAGCTCTTTTGTTTGTTCCAATTGAGTTTTCTGATCTTCTTAGGACAGTAAACCATGGTTTTTGCATATGACTTCTAGAGATCCTGTGGTAATGATTAAACTTCCAAGCTTATAAAGATATTGTTTAATATATTACCTAATGTTTTTATTATTAAATATGAGCATAATTGAAAACAAGTTAAAATAGTAGTTGAGTGTTAATTTTTTAAGTTTCTCTTTGTCAAGCACTTTCTTCAGTTAGACTGATCAACTCCCACACTATAGAAATTATTAAGCACTTTCTGAGTGCCCACCATATTAAATGGTGAAAGCACCAGAAATGTGTTTACTTTGCGGAAGTTCTGAGTTTTCACACTTGTGACCATTTATAGCCATAGAGATTTAACACAGTAAAGAACACCATCCTTTTTCTTTTCCGATGAGTCTGTAGGCCAAAGGAGTTGGGTCACTATGAGTCCCTATTTGCAAGTCAGTACCTTTGCTTTTTCGTATATCTAGTAGTTTGGTTTACCTGTGGGTAAATGGGTTTAAGAAGAAAATAATTTACCCTATAGATTCATATAGTATGGGTTCTGAACTTACATTTAAATCTGTTATTTATTGTGAGTTATGGGTGCATATGCCAGAAATGAGAAAATGAGGCTAGCATCCAGTAGGGGCTTTGAACATTACAGTTGTAGTCAACACAATTGTGATGTAGGTGCCTAATCACTGTTATAATTTTACTTTCTAAACACAAAATAAATCTAAAAGGCATAAATTCATTTAAAAGTGAATGAAGGACAGCATGGATATACAAATTAGGAGATGTAATAATGGGGAGACAGTAACTTAGCTAAAATCTCAGCAACTATATATATATATATATATATATATATATATAGAGAGAGAGAGAGAGAGAGAGAGAGAGAGAGAAAGAAACATCAGTGTGAGAGTGAAACATTGATGGTTTCCTCCTGCACTCCCCCTACTGTGGATCTAGCCTGAAACCGGGGCACGGGCCCTGACCAGGAATTAAACTGGAAACCTCTAGGTGCATAGGATGACACCTAACCAACTGGGCCACACTGGTCAGGGCAATCTTAGCAGCTTTTAAAAATGCTTCTCAAATGAGATATTTTGTGTGTGTGTGTGTGTGTGTGTGTGTGTGTGTGTGTGTGTTTTGTGTGTGTGTGTGTGTGTGTTTTAATCCTCACCAGAGGATATTTTTTCCATTGATTTTTTAGAGAGAGAGGAAGGGAGGGAGGAGTGGTAGAGAGAGACACAAACATCAATTGATTGCCTCCCGCACGCACTCTGACCTGGCCTGGGGTTGAACCTGCAGCCAGTTGGAATCTAGCTGGAGAGCCTTTGGTGGGAGGGCCAACACTCTAACCACTGAGCCAAAGCAGCCAGGGCGAAGTGATTTTTGTTTTTATTTTTAATGTTAAATATAGTCATCTTTAATTTGTAGATTAGATAGTATGTAGGATTACCATCACCATAGTCTAAGAGAATGAGAACCATGGCCTTAGCTTCTCTGGTGGCAGAGCCATTAGTGTGTGTTTGGAAGAACTGGATAACTGGTTAAGAGCCCTTAGAGAATCAACAGAAAGATTTCATTAGTCATTCTTTTAAGAGCTACACCATGTCATTCAGGCTTCGTATATTTGCTAAAATTCTGGACATAGTTATTCGAAAATCTTCTAAGGGTACTTTAATTTTGAATTGGTCTGTACTTGAGCTGTGTCTAAATAATTTGGATTCAGCTATAATTTAAAGTATTTTAGATGTTGGTTTCAGAATCTAATGTTGACATTTTATCTTTTATGTATTTCCTCTTCAGATTTGTAAACTTGTTTTCAGTACCATCACAATATGTCACTATTAGAGGTTTGGTCTATTTTGGGCAAATCAATTTTATTTTCAAAGTTTTTATAATCTAGTGATTGAAGGCATGGTTACCAAGGGAATTCTAGAAAGAAATATAATAAGTGTTATTTGTGTCTTGAGATCATGGGTGCTTTTTATTGCTTTATAACTTTTAAAGACTTTTTTATAGTTCATACTAAAAAACAAGTTGACCCTGTAAAGTTGCTATTTTTACTGACTCTTAAGGAGTATTGGGATTACCATTCCTTACCCCCTTTTACTATGGGGTGGGGCAAAAGTGGCTTTAGTAAACTAATGAGAGCCCAAAGTCAAATTTGGGTATTTTGTAACATTGTGATTTGTATGCCTTTTTATTACGCATTCATGAGATGTGTTTCAGTTCAATTAAATTAACATTTATTGAATACATAATATGTATTCAGCACGAAGCCAGGTGAATAAGATGGCTTCTTTACCTAGTAGAAAACACAGTTGTGAAACAATGAAATAAGTTATAGTGAGGTGTGCTATGAAAGAAGATACACATGGGATTTAAGGATGAAGGAAAGATATTTGTTGAGCAAATGTTTTAAATTTGAAGAGGAGGGAGAGTTTTGGGCAAAAGGAATAGCAGATGTAGAAGTTGGAAGGAGAGAGAATGAATGAATATGAATGAGAATATATATAAATGCATAGCATATTCCAGAAATCCAGTGTGTGTGGTGCCTACTGTTGAACTACTAACTTCAGAGAGTTCGCATTAAGCATTCTTGGGCAAACAAAGCATTGTTGGGTTTTGAATTGTTAAATTAATACTTAGTCTTTGAATTATATTTATCAGTGTGTGGCAACTGTTCTCTAAGGGAGATTAGTCTTACAGTTTTTATTATGTAAACGATAGAAATATTTTATTGAGCACTTAACTGTGTACAAGGCATTGTTCTAAGCATGTTACATGTATTGATTTAACAGCAATCCTATGATGTGGGTACAGCTTTATCTCTATATTAGAGGCCCAGTGCACAGATTTGTGCACTGGTGGGGTCCCTTGGCCTGGCCTGCAGGGATTGGGTCGAAACTGTGGATCAGATCGAAACCAGCTCTCCGACATCCCCCACGGGGTCCTGAATTGCCAGAGGGCGGTTCTTGGGTGACGCACCCTGGAATTGTGATCTCTCCTCTGATTCCAGGTGCATCGCTCGAGAACCACAGCTGCCAAGTCACTGCAGCTGAGCAGCTCCTTTGTCGAGCGTCTGCTCCCTGGTGGTCATTGTGCCTCATAGCTACCATGACGGTTACTTAGGGTTTTTTAATATATATATATATATATACACACAACTGATATGGACAGCTGCACAGAGGGATTAAATAATTGGTGGGCCGAAACCAGTTTGGCTCAGTGGATAGAGTGTCAGCCTGCGCACTGTAAGGTCCCAGGTTTGATTCTGGTCAAGGGCATGTACGGTACCTTGATTGCGGGCATATCCCCAGTAGAGAGTGTGCAGGAGGCAGCTGATCGATGATTTCATCGATGTTTCCTCTCTGTAAAAAATCAATAAAATATATTTTAAAAATTCAAGACACTATTGATTGTAAGACACAACATTGTAAAAAAAATTATTGGTGGAATTGCGATATGAACCCAGGCAATTTGATTATGTAGACTGTGGGTACTGTGGATGGAATGTGCCAGAACCGTGGCCGGCAAACTGTGGCTCGTGAGCCATATGCGGCTTTTTGGCCCCTTGAGTGTGGCTCTTCCACAAAATACCACGGCCTGGGCGAGTATTGAACTGGAAAGAAGTGGTGTTAGAAGAAGTTTAAGTTTTAAAAATTTGGCTCTAAAAAGAAATTTCAATCTTTGTACTGTTGATATTTGACTCTATTGATTAATGAGTTTGCCGACCACTGCGCCAGAACATACTTGCTCCTATGTGATAACTGAGTACATGTATTTTTATATTTTACTAGAGGCTCAGTCCGAAAATCTCGAGAGACTCAGGCCCACAGCGCTGGCGGGACCCAGACTGACTCCTGCCATGCCGCGAGACCCATCATTGCACCTCCTGGGCGTTACGGCGATATGGCCACTGGCCTTTTTTAATATAGATCATTTGGATACACGAAGTGAAATACGTTCATGTGCAGAGTCTAGAGTGCTTATTTACTAGCTTTCTGGGTTTTTTGTTTGTTTGTTTTTGTGTGAGTGTGTGTGTGTTTTTTTAATCAAAAGTCTCCTTACTGTAGTTATTTGGAGTCCCTGTTTAGTTTGCCTTAATATGGTATGCCTCTGTTCTCTAGGGGCCTATTCCTTACCTGCCCTCTGGATGTCTGGATTTGGGGACGTGTGGGGTTCCAGTCAGAAGGAACTAAAGAGCAGCTATTTCTCTTTCTCTCGATCCTTCCTTCTTTCATCTTCCTTTCTTCTTTTGTCTTCCTCCCCCTTTCTTCTTTCCCTCCCTCCCTCCCTCCCTCCCTCCCTCCCTCCCTCCCTCCCTCCCTCCCTCCCTCCCTCCCTCCCTCCCTCCCTTCCTTCCTTCCTTCCTTCCTTCCTTCCTTCCTTCCTTCCTTCCTAATTTGATAGTTCACTTGCTATTTCTTAGCAGCAAAATTCATTTTAGGTAACACCGTGTTAGACTATACCACTCTAATGTTAATTTTAAACAAGATTTTTTTTCTTCATTTAGTAAGCCTAAAAATGAACTAGAATTATATTGAATTTTGTGTTTTTCACTCAGAGATAGTATATATACCTACTTAATTTAATTTTTGCTTTGGCTTTTACAGTTGAGGCACAATGATTTAC
This sequence comes from Vespertilio murinus, assembly GCA_963924515.1. Classification (NCBI taxonomy): domain Eukaryota; kingdom Metazoa; phylum Chordata; class Mammalia; order Chiroptera; family Vespertilionidae; genus Vespertilio; species Vespertilio murinus. Next base: position 112,662,357 of record OZ004707.1, read on the forward strand.
ATAAAGTTTGAAATTTCTTTAGATGTGTAAGAGGTAGTACCCCTATTCATATGTATCTTTTCAAATACAGCAATCTGTTCATCCTGTCTTTATTGTTGCAATTCGGATAAAGGGTTAAACTGAAAGTGCTGAAAACTCCATTCAGGTTCTGCCACTGATTGTGATTAGAGATCAGTGAGTATTTGGCCAAACCTTGTATATTTCTTATCAGAATCTCCTCCCAGTTTAATTTTGTGGGATGCCGATGTATTGAATGGTAGGAACTAGAAGATATTTTCTGTGAATACTGTTTTTATTTTTTATTTTTCAAACTATAAGACAAAGTTTTCTTAGAAAGTCAAAGAGATAGAAGTGAGTGGTAGAAGAAATGGTCTCTGGAAACAAAGTTACAGAGGTAAAAAAGCTAGCGGCTCTTGAAGCATAAGAGGGAGAAAGGTAAAGGTATAAAGCATTTAGGGGTGAGAGGAGGGGGATGATGGGAAGGGTGCTGTGTGCTCCTGGGAGGGAGAGTGCCTATGAACGAACACTCGTTTTTAATCAGAGGACTTAGTTCATAGTGTGTATCAGAATGATCTGGAACACTTACACATTTAACAGTTGCTGGCCCAAACATGGTTTTTTTTATGTTTTGTTTTAAGATCTCCAGATGATTTTATTGTGTGCCATGCAGAAACAATGGCTTTCTGAACTTGGCTTTAGTGCAAAGATGGGTAGAATGTGGAAATACAACTAAAATCATACAGCCAGTACATTCTCACTTATAGAAAACAAAGGCAATAATGAAAACACCAAAGACGTGACTATCTGGGTGGGGGAACCCTCAAGATTGGTTTAGGGAAAGATATTTTTAGAAGTCTGAGATTTGAGCTAACTTTTGAAAGATAAATGGAAAAGTTGGGTGGAGTATAATGCCATTGCAGATTAACAGCAAACTCTAGGAAGATATTTTAGCAGTGCTAAAACTACAACATGAGTCAGCATGTCTTTGCTTGGACCACAGACACTTTAAATGCAATTGTTCAATTTGAAAAGTTTTTCTTTGGCCGAAACCGGTTTGGCTCAGTGGTAGAGCGTCGGTCTGCGGACTGAAAGGTCCCGGGTTTGATTCTGGTCAAGGGCATGTACCTTGGTTGCGGGCACATCCTCAGTAGGGGGTATGCAAGAGGCAGCTGGTAGATGTTTCTCTCTTATTGACGTTTCTAGCTCTCTATCTCTCTCCCTTCCTCTCTGTAAAAAAATCAATAAAAATATATTAAAAAAAAGTTTTTCTTTGGAAGTAGTTTATGAATTTGAGTTCATTACTAAAAACACAGTTAATGTAATAAATATGCTGCTTACAGAATATAACCAAGTAGTACAGATAATTATTTCCCTTTCACTTCCTTTTGCTATTCCAACTTATAATTTATAGGTAAAATACTATTTTACTGAATATGAAAGAAAAATCTAAATTTATTTTTTTGAGATGTAATTCACATACCATAAAATTTACCCTTTTAAAATGTACAATTCACTTGTTTTAACATATTAACAAAATTGTGCAACCACCACCACTATCTAAACAGAATATTTTCATCACCCCAAAAAAGAAACTATACCCCATACTCTCCACTTCAACCCCTGGCAACCACTTATCTACTCTGTTTCTATGCATTGGCCTCTTCTGGATATTTCATATAAATGGAATCCTGTATGGCTTTTTGTGTCTAGCTTCTTTCACTTAGCATGTTTTCAAGATCATCCATATTGTAGCATGCATTCGAACTTCATTCTCTTTAAAATATTTTAGCTGGAGTTTTCTAATACTTTTAGGAAATGACAATGCTGAATGAAGCAAAGCAGAAGTTTCATCAGGTAAATAATCTATATTGGCTAGCATAAACTAGTTACATTTTGAAACCTCCATTACTTAGAAAATGACCTTCAGTCTTGTGAGGCCCCCCCCCCCCCCCCCCCGCCCACTACATTTATTATATGCAAGTGGGGATTTCAGACTGGTTTAATAGAATGTGGTTCTAAGAAAGCAATTTATTTTTTTAATTATTGATTTGAGAGAGAGAGGAAGGGAGAATGAAACATCATCAGCGAGAGAAACATCAATCAATTGCCTCCTGCATGTCCCCTACTGGGGATTGAGATAGCAACCTGGGCATAGGTTGCTGCATTTGTAGATGCATTCTTAGCCCTGGCCAGTGTGGCTCCTTTGGATGAGCATCATCCCATGCAACAAAAGGGCCCTGGTTCGATTCCAGGTCAGGGCACTCAGTAAACTCAATAAAATATATTAAAAAAAAACACATACAAAAAAATTGCTACTTTGGCTAAGTCACTCTTCCTGGGTCTCAATTTTTCTAATTTCTATTTTAACTTGATGGTTATATGATACCTTTGACCATAATTTAAAATAATTAGAAGTTATTATTATACAATCCTGGAACTGATTTTCCCCTTTGGCTTTTAAACTGGCTATTAGGCAATTCAAAGAAAAAAAATTTAAACAAATGCTGAGCAGTAGCAGTATAGCTTTCCAGTAGAAGGTCTGTGTCATATCTACTGCAATAATTTTAAAGCCTTTAAATATTCATGTTCTCTTGGGGGTTCAGACCTTGGAACTCATTATGTATTCTCCTGAACACATTTAGTTACTTGGCTTTAGTCCATATTGATCATTGATTCCAAAATCTAGCATTTCAGGTTTCTCCAGTTGCCTACTTTTATCACCACTTGCAGACATTTTAAATATCTTGCAGACATTTTAAAATCAACTTTTATTTTTAAGGAATGTTTCATCTTATTGTCTCCTTCATATGCTCAGCACTTGTAGTGCTTCTTTATTGTTTTATCAACATTAACCTAGTTGCCCAAGATTTACTCCTCTTTACTATTTTCTCCTCCCTCTCTCCTCTCTTCCACATGCAGTTTGTTATTAAGTCCAATTGACTCCAAACTCAGAAATGCCTCTGCTTCTCCTAACCCATTCCTGTCTTTCCTTCTCCCAATTATTTTTGTATGTGGGCTCAGGATTTTTTTTTTGCAATAATTTCAAAACCCTCCCTCTCTTCCTTCTTTTCTTTCCCACTCCCTCCCACCCCCCTTCTTCTCTTTCCCATGCCCTCCTCCAAAATTTTTGACACTGCCACATTTTTCTGAAAATACAGATGCCATTATGTGGCTCTCCACTGTATACAGGATTGTTCAAATTCATTAACTTGGTATATAAAGCTTTTCATAGCCTGGTCTTTTCACCTTAATTAATTTCATTGACGGCTCCTTCTTTGTCTTCCCTTTCATACAACGTTTGATACTGATATTGTTTACCAGTCAAAATGATGTGTTTTCTAACATCTAAATTATGTTGTGATTGCAGAGGAAAGCCTGTCATATGAAATGTGACTGCCCAGGTACTCTGTTTTGGTTGGGTTTGTTTCCTCTGCTCTTTGGGGAAACCTTGATTGGAGTCATCTTGTTTATATTTCTTTTTTCTTTCTTTTTTTAATATATATTTTATTGATTTTTTACAGAGAGGAAGAGAGGGATAGAGAGTTAGAAACATCGATGAGAGAGAATTATTGATCAGCTGCCTTTTGCAGACCCCTTCGTTACTGGGGATGTGCCCGCAACCAAGGTACATGCTTTTTTTTAAAAAAATTTAAATATATTTTATTGATATTTTACAGAGAGGAAGGGAGAGAGATAAAGAGCTAGAAACATCAATGAGAGAGAAACATCGACCGGCTGCCTCTTGCACACCCCCCACGGGGGATGTGCCCGCAACCAATGTACATGCCCTTGACCGGAATCGAACCTGGGACCTTTCAGTCCGCAGACCGACGCTCTATCCACTGAGCCAAACTGGTTTCGGCAAGGTACATGGTTTTGACTGGAATCGAACCTGGGACCTTTCAGTTTGCAGGCCGACGCTCTATCCACTGAGCCAAAAATGGTTTCGGCTTGTTTATATTTCTAATACTAAGTAAATTATAGTTTAAGATATAGAAGTACTATATTTTATTATTTCATAGGCGCCATGAAAAGAAAAGCAGAGATAAAATTTAAGTCACTTGCTTTATTTTCTAGGATCCTGTTAAGGCTATCTTACCCTTTGAGATAATGTGGAGGGACCTGGAGAGTATTATGCTAAGCCAGTCAGAGACAAATATCACATGATCTTATTTATATGTGGAATTTAATGAACAAAATAAACTGACTAGCAAATAGGTTCAGAGACATGGAAGCTTACAAACAGACTGACAGATCTCAGAGGGAGGGGCATGGTCAGGAAGAGACTAACCAAAGAACTTACATACGTGTGTGCATAGCCCATGATCACAGACAGTATTGTGAAGGCCAGGGATGGAGTGGGGGCTGGGTGAAGGGGGGGATATCAGTAATACCCTCAACAATAAAAATTTTAAAAGCCTACGGACCCTTATTCTCATGGTTCACACACATATACACTAGCACTTTGTTTTCAACTGTTTAATTGATAACTGGATTAGTCATAAGAGGGTCATATAGAGGGAGGAAGGCGGGGGGGGGGGGCATTGGAGAACTCCAGTGTCATCCCCCTTTATTTTAAGGATTTGCCCTAACCCCTATTAGAATGCAACATGATTCTACCATCAAAGAACACAGTCCTAGCCTGGGAACAGATTTTAGCTTCCTATGACCCACAGGTGCTTTAAAAATGTAGATATTTAGGCTTACTATCTATGAAAAAAGAAAAGTAAAATTAGCATGAGTTATTAGTTACAACAATTACAATATTCTGAGAGTGCCCACATACACTTCTTTATAATACTTTATTTCTTGAGTTGGATCATCAAGCCAATAATGGTTATATATTTATGTGTATAAATTATGACCCCTGTATGTTAATCTTTTAAACATTACAAGTATTAGTGGGTGTTGAATATTTACTGTGTTCCTTATATTGGTTGTACACAGTTCCACCTATTGTTAATGGCAGATTGGGAAAAATACTGACGTTATTTCTGCATGGTATATATCAGCCACTTCATTTTAGCATTGGTTGGCATATGTAGTAAAAAAATGATTTAGTTTAGGTATTTGATTTTAGTAGATGAAAGCAAATCTAGATGGTTGGAGCAAGAAGGGAGGGATAATGTGGAAACACACCAATACTCATTTAAGAAAAAATAAGATTTTATTTTTTAAAGAATAGCTTACTGTTGTTTTTTTTGTTTTGTTTTTTAAGAGAGAGAGAGAAGGAAGAGAGAGATGGAGAGGGAAACATCCATGGACTGCCACTTGCGAGCCTGAAACCCAGGCACATATCCTTGACTGGGAATAGAATTGGCACCCTCCTGGTGTATTGGGATGATATCCAACCAACTGAGCCATATCAGCCAGGTCCAACCAAGATTGTTTATTTTTTAGAAGCTCCAAACAAATGTTGCATTCTCAGTCCAGAAATTCACTTTATAATTATAAATTTGTAGCTGTTTTACATTATCATGCTGTTTATTCTCTTTTATTATATCACTAGAGGCCCAATGCATGAAATTCATGCACTGAGGTGTGTGTGGGGATGACCCTCAGCCCAGCATGTGCCCTCTCACAGTCTGGGACCCCTCACTCTTTACCGCCCACCTGCTTGCTGCTCCCTACCGCTTGGCTTGCTGGTCCTTAGTGCTGTCCCAGAGGTTCCGGCCACCTCCGCTGCACTTGCCAACGGTGAACCTGGTTTCTGGCAGAGCAGTGCTCCCCCTGTGGGAGTGCACTGACCAGTAGGGGGCAGCTCCTACATTGAGCATCTGCCCCCTAGTGGTCAGTTCATAGCAGCCAGTCATTTCACCATTCGGTTGATTTGCATATTAAGGTTTTATTATATAGGATAGGATATTGAATGTGAAATGTAAATGAAAAATGAAATTTAAAAAAGAACCAAATAAAATTTTAGACCTGAAAAATCTTTAATTTATATATACTAGAGGCCCGTTGCAGGAAGATTCCTGCAAGAATAGGGCTTCCTACCATAACTGATTTGGCTCAGTGGATAGAGCGTCAGCCTGTGGACTGAAGGTTCCCAGGTTTGATTCTGGTCAAGGGCATGTACTTTGATTGTGGGCACATCCCCAGAAGGGGGTGTGCAGGAGGCAGCTGATCGATGTTTCTAACTCTCTATCCCTCTTTCTTTCTCTCTGTAAAAAAATCAATAAAATATATTAAAAAGAAGAAGGAGAAGGCTTCCTTGGGCATATTCCTGCAGCTGGAGTGAAGCAGAGAAGGCTTCGCTCCCATCTCCGCTGCCTTGCTCCCTCCCTTTTCTGCTGCCTCGCTCTCTTCTGCAGTGCTTGCCTTCCTTCTGCGCTGTCTTCAGTCTTTGCTCCATGCTTGCATATGCAAGTTAACCTCCATCTTTGTTGGCTTAATTTGTATACTCTCTCCTGATTGGCTCGTGGGGGTAGCGGAGGGATGGTTAATTTGCATGTTTCTTTTATTAGTGTAGATTTTTAATTCTCACCTGAGGATGTTCTTAGTTTTTTTTTTTTTTGTTTAAATAATATATATTTTTATTGATTTTTTTTTTTTAAAGAGAGGAAGGGAGAGGGATAGAGAGAAACATCGATGAGAGCGAAACATCGATCAGCCACCTCCTGCATACTCCCCACTGGGGATGTGCCTACAACCAAGGTACATGCTCTTGACTGGAATTGAACCTGGGATCCTTCAGTCCCCAGGCTGGCACTCTAGCCACTGAGTCAAACCAGTTAGGGCTGATGATGTTCTTAAAATTGAGTTTTAGAGAGAAAAACATGCATGTGACAGAGAAATACCAGTAGGCTGCCTCTGCACCTGCTGACCCAGAGGGATGCCCTAATCTAGAATCCAACAGGAAATCCTTTGGTGTACAGTTTGAGACTCCAACCAATTGAGCCACCTGGCTAGGACAGCTCTGGGGAAAAAAAAATTCATAAGTGTACCTCCAGGCCCTGGTCAGTGTGGATCAGTAGTTACAGTGTCCTCCCACACACCAAAGGTCATGGGTTCGATTCCAGGTGAGGGCACACACAGGTTGTAGGTTCCATCCTTGTCAGATTGCTTGGGTAACTGATTGATGATTCTCTTTCTCTTCCCTCTCCCTCTCTAGAATTAATGATCATCTGCCTCCTGCACATCTCCTACCAGGGATGTGCCTGCAACCAAGGTACATGCCCTTGACTGGAATTGAACCTGGGACCTTTCAGTCCGCAGGCCAACACTCTATCCATTAAGCCAAACCTGTTATGGCTGGGTTTATTTTATTTATTTATTTTATTATTATTATTTTTTAAAATATATTTTATTGAGTTTTTACAGAGAGGAGAGAGGGATAGAAAGCTAGAAACATTGATCAGCTGCCTCTTGCACACCCCCTACTGGGGAAGTGCCCACAACCAAGGTACATGCCCTTGACCGGGATCGAACCTATGACCTTTCAGTCCACAGACCGATCCTCTATCCACTGAGCCAAACCGGTTTTGACTGGGTTTATTTTTTATTTCAATTTTTATTGATTGATTATTTTAGAAAGAGGAAGAGAGTGAGAAAAACACCAGTGTGTTGTTCCATCTACTATGCTCTCTTTGGTTGCTTCTTGTCTAAGCTCTGACGAGGGATACAAAGGACAACCTTGCTGTATCAGGAGGAGGTTCTAACCCACTGTGCTGCGGGCTGCCTGTCAGGGCCCCTCAACAAAACCCCTCTGGGTGCCCTGGTCCCTCTGTGGGTGGAGCTCCTCTGCTACAGCAAAGGTTTGGTTCCGTTCTGTCAGGTTACCTACATAGGTTTTGGGTTTGATCCCTGGTCTGGGCTGACTGCTGCTCAGGAAGTGGCCGAGGACCATTGAGGTCCATGTGCTCTAGTCATTCAGTGGGGAACTGGGGTTCCATTGCTGACATGGCTGACTCTGATCCTCGCTACCCCCGCTCCTCCATCGAGGGCGACTTTAACTATGGCAGCGGGTGGCCTTCGGGTAGGTCCCTCTCTCCTTGGCTTGCCAGGCCTGGCTGCTGCACAGTTGCCTCGGGAGGTGGGTTTCCGGGTTCTCAGGGAGAGCATCCTCTGTGCTGGACTCCCAGGGAGAGTGGGGTTCCGGAGGGGAAGCACTTTGTTCCGCCTCCCTTTGGGGCTCCCAGAGCAGAATTCCCATCCTGCTCAGGGTTTGGAGGGGAGAGCCACCCCAAGGACTCCTAGTTGGGTGTGAGAAAACTAAACAGGAGGAGCCCTTCCTCCTTGAACCCTGTCATCTTTGTCTTTGGGCCTGTGAATGCATTTATTTTATTTGATGCAGCCTCACATGCCCAGCCTCGTGTGGCACGCAGCCACGCCCACCCGCTCCTGCCAGACATTATCCGTGAGGGTGTCCTGGCTAATTAGCATATTCCTTTCATTATATAGGATAGAGTTAATTAGACTTTTGTTGGAAAGTGAATGAAGTGTCTTGAAAGATATGTGTGAACAACGAAAATGTTGCTCGTTTTGCTCAGATGAGAGTCTTACTGCTCTGGCCAGGTGGTTTGATTGGAGCATCATCCCATACACCAAAAGGTTGCGGGTTTGATTTCGGGTCAAGGTACCTACCTAGGTTGTGGGTTCCATCCCAGGGAGGCAATTGATCGATGTTTCTCTCTCACATTGATCTCTCTCTCTGTCTCTGTCTCTGTCTCTGTCTCTGTCTCTCTCTCTTCCCCTCTCTGATTAATGGAAACATATCATCAGGTAAGGATTAGAAAAAAAGGGTCATACTGCTTGGCTGGCGTGGCTCAGTGGTTGAGCGTTGACCTATAAACCAGGTGGCTGTGGCTTGATTCCCAGTTCAGGGCATATGCCCAGGTTGTGGGCTTGATTTCCTGCATGAGGTGTGCAGGAGGCAGCGGATCAATGATTCTTTTTCATCATTGATGCTTCTACCTCTCTCCCTCTCCCTTCCTCTCTGAAATAAATAAAAATATATTTTAAAAAAAGAAAGTTATACTGTTACCATGTCTCAATTGAAAATGCTTTTTAAGTGGGAAAGATCAAGAAAGAATATTTAGCCCTAACCAGTTTGGCTCAGTGGATAGCTTGTTGGCCTGCTGACTGAAGGGTCTCGGGTTCGATTCCGTTCGGGGGCATGTGCCTTGTTGTGGGCACATCCCCAGTGGGAGGTGTGCAGGAGGCAGCTGGTTGATGTTTCTCTCTCATTGACGTTTCTAAATCTTTATCCATCTCCCTCTCTGTAAAAAAAATCAATAAAAATATATTTAAGAAAGAATATATGCGCTGGCAGGAAGATCCCAGCGTTTATTCCCTTTTTAATCCTGATTTTTGCATCTTACTTTTTTCTGTAGTTTCATATGACTCAAATATTTGAAGGTGTTACCTCAAAGGATTGGCTAAACTGTGTGTACAATTGCTGGGCCCTCAATATGATTTTTAAAAGATATATTTTATTGATTTTTACAGAGAGGAAGAGAGAGAGAGAGATAGTTAGAAACATTGATGAGAGAGAAACATCGACCAGCTGCCTCTTGCACACCCCCTACTGGGGATGTGCCCGCAACCAAGGTACATGCCCGTGACCGGAATCGAACCTGGGACCTTTCAGTCCCCAATCTGACACTCTATCCACTGAGCCAAACCGGTTTCGGCTGGGCTCTCAATATTTTACCCTGGGCATGGCAGAAGTGTGGTTGTGGAGAAGTTGGTTGTATGGTGGTTGGAAGTCTCAAAATGTTCCTAGGTTATGAAATTCTGTTTGGTTCATTCACACCTTGAGTGTGGCTTAGTTTTACCATATTATCAGATTCTCCGAAGAGCATCTAGCGAGGTATACTGCTTTGAAAGATGAGGAAGGATGGATCTTAGTATAGGATTGGTCTTGACTTCTGTGAAACTCACATATTCATACCAGTAAACAACTTTTTGAAAACTAAATTTTATTATTTTCAAGTTACCCGGTATTTGCCGGCGTATAAGACGATTTTTTGGCTCTGAAAATACCGTATTTGCCGGTGTATAAGAGACTGGGCGTATAAGACGACCCCCTAACATTTCCACTCAAAATACAGAGTTTGTTATATACTCGCCATATAAGACTACCCCCCACTTGGAGGCATATTTTTCAGGGCCAAAAAATCGTCTTATACGCCAGCAAATACGGTATTGCATTGTGGCTTCTGCCCCTGTCAATTGGAAGGGCTCCTAGACATCTGGGGACCTGAGATGTTTGCATGGGCACCCTCTAGGGTTGGCATTTCTTTTACTGGAATAACCACTTCTACTTCCCAGTCTTTGTATTGTATCCTATTAGGCGGGGTAGTATTAGGTGGTGTGTAGCCCACTGGGCTAATTCTTTAAAAAAAATTTTTTTATTGATTTCAGAGAGGAAGAAAGAAACATCAATGATGAAAGGGAATCACTGATTGGCTGCCTCTTGCACACCCCCTACTGGGGATGGAGCCCAAAACCCAGTCATGTGCCCTTGATGGGAATCGAACCTGGGATCCTTCAATCTATAAGCTCATGCTCTCTCCACTGAGCCAAATTCGCTAGGGCTGGCTAATTCTTGCTCTGGCAATTCTGAGAACATCTGGGAACTGTCACATATATAAAGTTGTTACTTAGGTGACAGAATGGGAGAAAAGAGAATGTTACGGTATTTTAGAGTTGGTAACTGTAGAAAGCAGCTATCACTCCTGAGACAAAACAATGGTTGAACTTATTCAAATTTAGAAACCTGGGAGAAGTAGCCCCAGCTGGGATCCAGACCTCTAGGGAGTGTGGTGATTAATTTAAGCTGTCTCTCTCAGTGTGAGATAAACTGCAGTATGGGTGAATGTGCTACAGGGATGTTGGGTGATGTGCCCAGGCATCTATCTCATGGGCTCAAGAAGCCCTGAAGATGCAAGTCCCCTCTTGAAGCTTCCCTTTAGCAACCGCCTGCACCCCTTCCGCCCCCCTCCCCCCCCATCTGCAGAATTTAACGGGAAGTCTATGGCAAAGCAGAAATGTGGTTTGCAGAGTACCACCCCCAGACCCCAGAGTCATAAGTGAGAGAAAATTACATTACTTTACATCTGGCACAGATTAGAATTTCTCAGTTTGGAGGGTTTTAAAAAGGTATATATTTTTATTGATTTCAGAGAGGAAGGAAGGAGGGGGAGAGAGAGATTCATTTATTGGCTGCCTCCTCCTGCACACCCCCAGTGGAGAGTCAAGCTCCCTACTCTGGGCACGTGCCCTAACTAGAAATCCAGCCATGACCTCCTGGTTCATAGATAGACTTTCAACCACTGAGCCACACCGGTTGGGCCCAGTGTAGAAGTTTTAAAGATAGAAAGCTGTCTGATCACCTGACCCCTCTTTTGAGATGTGGCAGTAGTTGACTTGTCTTCAGTCATGCAGAATTAGAAATTTTATAGGGTTTTTAAAAATGTTTGTTTTTATTTTGATTAAGCTTAGGGGAAGGACCCTTCCCCTCCGTTGCTTGGCTGTCAGTTGTTTCATTTTTTTTAAAAAAAGTGAATTCTGGTCTATATTATAAATAAATGTCTTTGTTCTAAATCAGTTGAATCTTTGCCCTACTTGATTGGGCCAGTTCTCAAATCTCAAGACAGAACTATGTGCTTTCAAGCTAGGATGTTAGGGAAGAAAGTAGAATTAGAGAGAGAAAAGGCCAAGGGACTCAGGCAAATGGTGTCCTAAGAGTTTACCCTCCCCCCCCCCCCCCCATATCCTTGGTGACTCCCTCTGCATTAGCTCTAAGGACACTTCTATCAGAACAAATTAAGAAACCTTTTCTGATTTTAGCTCTCATCTGCCTTTTTCAGTGATAATCTAAAGGACACATAAGGGCTCAATTTCATGTATACATAGGTATAAATACTGCTGGATGCTGAAGATTCCAAGTTCTAGCTGTGAAATGTGAAAAGAGCTCTTGACTCGAATGGGCTTCTATTCTGTGTTCTGACACTTGATAAAAATTTGGTACACATTTCCAGATAGTGTTTTCAGAGGTGGTTCTGAGGATTAAATGAAACTTGTATGTGAACATTCAACTCAGTTTATTTTTTATTTTTTTATTTTAAAATATATATTTTATTGATTTTTTTACAGAGAGGAAGAGAGGGATAGAGAGTTAGAAACATGGATGAGAAAGAAACATCATCCAGCTGCCTCTTAAATTTCCCCGTTGGGGATGTGCCCGCAACCAAAGTACGTGCCCTTGACCGGAATTGAACCTGGGACCTTTCAGTCCACAGGCCGACGCTCTATCCACTGAGCCAAACCGGTTTTGGCTCAACTCAGTTTTAAGGATTAATCCACATGTCAGTCCTTAACCTTGGAGTCATTCTCCCCCCCCCTTTTTTTTTTAATGTTTTATTGATTTTATTTTATTTTTATTTTTTTTTAAATATATATTTTATTGATATTTTACAGAGAGAAAGGGAGAGAGATAGAGAGCTAGAAATGTCGATGAGGGAGAAACATCGACCAGCTGCCTCTTGCACACCCCCTACCGGGGATATGCCCGCAACCAAGGTACATGCCCTTGACCGGAATCGAACCCGGGACCTTGTAGTCCGCAGACCGACTCTCTACCACTGAGCCAAACCGGTTTCGGCTGTTTTATTGATTTTAGAGAGAGAGAAAGAGAAACATTGTTCGGCTGCTTCCCACACACACCCCAACCGAAATTGAGCCCTTATGTGTCCTGAGAGTAAATTCAACATAAAATAAGTAAAAAGTCTACCAGTTGCAAGCATTTTTTAAGTTTAGTGATTTTTATTAAGAGGAGTTTAGCAATAAATTGCCATAAGCTACCTTATTGACTCTTGGTATTTTTTCCCTTTCTTTCTTCCCATTCCTGCATTGCTCTGTTGCTCAAAAATTCAAATTCCTGGTCAAACAGGAGAGCTCCTTCCCTCAAATCTCAACAAGTATTAAGGTGAATAAAGAGCCCTGCCTTCCAAAATGAAGACCTAGTGCCTTCCCTCAATAAGCTCTAAATGCACATTGCACATTTCCCCCCTTTTACATTAACTTAATACTAAGGTATAATTTACATACAATTAAGTGTATCCATTTAAGATTTATAAATGTCATTTATTCTAGCACAACATTAATTAAAAGATAATACTGTTGGAAGGATGTTTTCATTTTATATAGAAGGGATTATTTTTTTCTGGTGTTATACATTATATTTACAGCCTCTATTCCCCACCGGCTTTGATGTGATCATTATTTCTGGAGGTGTACCTTTGAGCCCATACCCAGTTTTTACTGTGAATAAATTCCAAGAGGTGGAATTGTTAAAGGTTAGATCAGCCATGCATATATAGCCAGTTTTCTCCACAACACTTATATAGCATTTTTTTTGTTTTTTGTTTTTACCTTAGTTCTGAGTTTTAAGAATTGTCTTGTTGATAATGAGACATTGTCACTTCCAAAATAGAATTACTCAAAATGCTTATTCAGTTTCTTTAGGTGATTTAAAATATATATTTTATTGATTTCAGAGAGGAAGGGAAGAGAGATAAACACATAAATGATGAGAATCACTGATTGGCTGCCTCCTGCATGCCCCCTACTGGGGATCAAGCCCATGACTCAAATTGAACCCGGACTCTTCAGTCCACAAGCTGATGCTCTATCCACTGAGCCAAACTGATCTAGGGCTTCCTTAGATGATTTTATTTAAAAAACACTTTTTGTTAAATTTTTGGTAAGTAGTACTTGCACATGTTACAGAATTCAACAAAAGGGTACTCATTAAAAAATGTCTTCAGCCCTGGCCTGTGTGGCTTGGTTGCAGTGTCCTCCCGAGCACTGAAAGGTCTCAGGTTTGAATCCCAGTTTGGGCATGTACCCAGCTTTGCAGGTTCAATCCCTGGTCTAGATGCATATGGGAGGCAGTCAGTTGAGGTTTCTTTCTCTCTCTGTCCCTCTCCCTTCCTCTCTCTCTCTCTCTTAAAAAACCAAAACAAACAAACAAAAAAAACCAAGTGTCTTCCACACCTGTGTCCCAGCTACCTAATTTTTCCCCTCAAGAAAACCTCTAAACCTCTTTTTACTTGGATCATTTAAATCAGTTATTTAATGATTTTGTAACCTCTTATTTTTATTTAGGTGCAGTTTTACATAATATCTTACCAGCTCACATTACTAGTAAGCCCAAAGTCTAGCATTCATATTATTTAAATGTATTGTTTCAGGGACTCTGGCCATTACATGAAGTGGATGAATTTGACCCAGTATTACTGTACACAGAGTTCTATCACATAATACATTTGCCTCAGTATATATATTTGTGTTTATTTCAGTTATACAGGCACACCATGTTTTATTGCACTTACAAAACACTTGAGTTGTTTTTTTTATAAATTGAAGGCAAGACCCTCCCAGCAAAAATATTGTGGCTTGCTCTATTAAGAGACTCACTTTATTGATAACAGTCTGAAATTGAACTCACAATGTCTCCAAGGTATACTGTATTAAAAATCTGAGTAATCTGGGTCATCTCCTCCTCTGAATCAGTAGCACAGGACAAAATAATCATCTGAAATTAAAGAAGAATAAAAAAATCTACTGAGTTATATACTCCAGCTGGAGACTTTCAAACCAAGTTGATAGTCCGTGAAATATTAAAATTTCTAAGCTTATATTAATTTGGTTTCTTGAACAGTTTCATTTCAAATTCTTCTAAAAACCTTGAGGTAAAGGACTAATTTTTAATATACTAACTAACCAGTTAGTACTGAGCAAATGATCATTATTAAAATAGAAGGAAATGGCTATTAGGTCATATCAAAGCTGCTAGTGGACAAAAGAACCTTAAGCCTGGTATCTCTACTGCCTAGTTTTTGGTGCACGACCTTTAGGAAAGATTTCAAAGCCAAACTGGGTAGGGCATCGAACATAGATTTTTAAAGCACAGTGAATGCCCATTTATCTACAGTGGGTTGGAAAATGGGATATTTGGGGTAATATGTTTCCATTTTATTAGAATTATCATATGTAATCAATTTTCCATGAGTCTAGCAATAATAAAAAATCAGCAATAATCAAGCTGATTTTTATAGCTGCTAGACTGAAATTTGATTACTGCTTTTCTAGGATCTTGCACTGCACAATTTTAGGGGTCCTGATTTGTGCAGACTGTGATGTGAATAGTACTCTCTTGGAGCTGTCTAGTTTGGCAGACTTGTTCTCGGAAGCTTATGTTGGAGGAGACAGAAACCCTGATATCTGATTGTTTCCCAATTTATCTCAGTATGCAGAGTGTGAAGAAAACAAATTCTTCCTTCTGGTGGCTTGGATTTTAGACAAAATTATGTTATTGGCACAATTGGATTCCAAATATGGAACAATTGTAACTTTTTATTTGCCGCTCCAAAAATTTCAACTGTTCTGCTTTCATGTCTTGTCTGTTAATATAAGCATATAGGTCTTTCCTATGGAGTCCTCAGGCATTAAGCACTTAAATTTGTTGTGATTACCCTTTGGGAACCTGAAATAACTAGTGGTCAAGGAAAAAAACTAAGATTACATGGTAAGTGTAGCAGTGTAGCCTCTAGCTCAGCCGTGGGCAAACTATGGCCCACAGAGCCTAAAGAGCGGAGAGTTCTCTTGCTCTCCCCTCCGCTCCTTCACCAGCAGCCCAAGATGAGAGTGCCAGCATGGTCAGGTTGCTTTTGTTCCGGCCCTCCGGTCCAGTTTAAGAACCCATTGTGGCCCTCGAGTCAAAAAGTTTGCCCACCTCTGCTCTGGCTTGTAGGCCAGGAAAAGTGCCTATTTCTGCCATATGGTCTGCAAAGCATATTGATTCATCCTATCCAATAAAGAGGGATATGCTAATTCACTGTCACTCCATCACAAAGATGGCTGCATCCACAGCTGAGTCCAAGTTCCCATAAGGAGCCTTAACGAACAATCAACGGGAACCTGAGGCTATGCCCTTCCCTCCATGGGGCTTGACAGGGGACTTCAAGGTGTGCTTTCTGTCCTGGTGCTGGGCTAGGTGACCTCAGGCTGCTCCCCCAGTGCCAGGCTGGGGGACCTCAGTCCTCGCCCCTCACGAGGTGGGGCTTGATGGGATTTCATTCCGCACCCTCCACCTGGCAGGGCTTGACGGGACCTCAAGGGGCACCCCAGTGCTGGGTTGGGAGAACTCAGGCTGTGCCCCTGCCAGGGGGCTTGACGGGAGACCTGAGGCTGCATCCCCTGCTGGTGGGGCTTGAAAGGGACCTCAAGGCAAGCCCGTTGCCCTGGTCTGGGTTGGGGGACCTCAGGCACGCCCCCCATCCTGGAGCTGGGCCAGGAGATGTGAGGCTACACCCCCTGCCCAGTAGGGCGTGACAGGGTGGGACTGGCCAGGTCTGGACCTAGCCCAATGTGGGGGGCCGGCTGGGTCTCATTTGATTTTGAGGTACATGTGGGTGGGTGGGGACTTGACTCTGGCTCCTGTGGTGAGCCCAGACTCCTGACAGGAGGAAGGTTTTCATATACATTTTACTAATTTTCTTTAATCTCAGACACTTCTATTATAAAGAAAGGGCAAATAGCAAAATTAAATTATTTCCTCGCCGAAACTAGTTTGGCTCAATGGATAGAGTGTCAGCCTGCGAACTGAAGGGTCCTGGGTTCAATTCCGGTCAAGGGCATGTGCCTTGGTTGCAGGCACATTCCCAGTGGGGGGTGTGCAAGAGGCAGCTGATCGATGATTCTCATCCATGTTTCTAACTCTCTATCCTTCTCTTCCTCTCTGTAAAAAGCAATTAAAAATATTAAAAAGGATTATTTCTTCTAATTAATTCCCTTTTCATGTGCACGCATTTCATGCACAAGATCACTAGTTTACCTATAAAGCAACTAGGAAAGCACAGCGCAGTGACAAAGTAATAAACAAATGTACATCTATTAAACTTTTGAAGGACTTTTGTTCTTATCAGAACAAAATAAAAACATAGTAGAATGTTAGCCAGATTTAGGTTACTAGGAGTATGGCTAATCTTAAATTGATATTCTATTTTTCTGTAATCAGCAAGTGAAAAGAAAAACTTGGGGAGAAAGTGGGCACCATTAGCAAAAATTTCTTCTTTTAAATATTGCACAAAAGGAAAAAAATTGCACATTAACATAGATGCTGGGGGATATAGGTGTAAATTCCTCCCCTTGACCAGGAAGATGAAATATTCAACAGTTAATTATAAGATAAAAGAGTATTTATAAAAAAAGGCACCTTCCAGTAGAAAGAAGCATATTGTAGTAAGGTTTAGCTCATTCCAGTAATAAAATGTTCAGTCACTTTCAGTGCCAGACAGAACTTTTGAAAAGCTCAAGGTACTAAATTTTAGAAGACTAGCGATGTAAATGAATTTGTGTGGTTGGGTAACAAATTGGTACAATTAGAATTGGGATTACATTCAGATGTCCTAGCTCTGACTTTTTTCCCTAGTAAGTACACCGGACTGCCTAGCGGAAGTTAGCCCTCTAATGTGAAATTAGCTCCCTCTGAAATGACTCTTAAACTAGGTAGAAGTTCTTTGATAAAGAGGTCAGCTGGCTTTAATGCTCTCCTCCTCTGACCCCATTTAATCCCAAAGAGATAATTTAGCTTCCTAACACCCCCCCCCTTCTCTCTCTCTCTCTCTCTCACACACACACACACACACACACACACACACACACACACACACACTATTATCTCTTACTGTTTCTTCACTTTCATGACTAGTTTAGACTTTATATTTTTAGAAGGAATTGTTGAGGACCTAGAACCTCTTCTTAGTGCTGTCTAAGGTAAACTAACTGCTACTGTTCTCTCCAGAATGGAGCCCTCTTTTGTAGTTTAGCTTTTGATGTCCAGGTCAGGCAGGGCACATGCCTGGGTGTGGGCTTGATTCTCAGTAGGGGGCATGCAGAAGGCAGCTGATCTGATGGGCGATTCTCTCATTATTATTTTAAAAAATATATATTTTATTGATATTTTACAGAGAGGAAGGGAGAGAGATAGAGAGCTAGAAACGTCGACGAGAGAGAAACATCGACCAGCTGCCTCCTGCACACCCCCTACTGGGAATGTGCCCACAACCAATGTACATGCCCCAGACCGGAATCGAACCTGGGACCTTTCAGTCCGCAGACCGACGCTCTACCACTGAGCCAAACAGGTTCGGCGATTCTCTCATTATTGATGGTTTCTCCTTCCTCTCTGAAATCAATAAAAACATTTTTTAAAAGCAGATTTTTAAAAAAATATATTTTTTATTGATTTTTTACAGAGAGGAAGGGGGAGAGATAGAGAGCTAGAAACACTGACCAGCTGCCTCCTGCACACCCCCCACCGGGGATGTGCCCACAACCAATGTACATGCCCCTGACTGGAATTGAACCTGGGACCTTTCAGTCCGCAGACCAACACACTATCCACTGAGCCAAACTGGTTTCAGCTAAAAGCAGATTTTTTAATATTTTACTTACCTTAATTAAAACTGTATACTTCTTAAGTTGCAGTCCCAAAAGAAAAGGGAACGATGGTATTGTGACTTAAATTAATTGACCTCTTTCATAAAGCACTTAATTGTGATTATGAAGGACTGAAAATAGCCCTTCCTTAACTTCTATGCTGTTACTGTCATGCCAAACATTTGACATTTACTGTCTTTTTGTTAAATGTCTTTTTATATCCCATTGAGATTAGGAAAACAAGCTCTGAAGCCAGACTGATTAGAGCCCAATAGCCTGGATTTCCATCTTGGCTCTGCCGTTTGCTAACTTTGATTATACTCTTTTTTTCTTTTTTTTTATTATACTCTTAAGTGACCACTCTTACTTCCTTTCCTCATTTGTAAAATGAATATGAGGAATAAAAAGTTAATGATACATGTAGAGCACTTAAGTCAGTGTTTGCTACTGTTTTTATTACTACTTGGAGTTCTATTGATTTTTTTTTTTTTTTTTTTGCATATCTGGGAATAGTATTTCATAACTGCATAGAAACCCTGAATTTACAGACTAATACTGGGAAGGGAAGGAAGAGAAACACAGAGTGCAATATAACCTGATTGAAATGTGGCCAGTTGGAATTGAAAGTGCTATAAATATAAATTACACATGGTATTTTGAATGCTTATATTGATTACAGGTGTTCAGTAGGGCAGAATAATTGGGGGTGGGGGGGAAGATGAAGGGCAGGGGGAGAGACAAAGAAATCAAGGAATTCAGCCTAACAGTTTTTTTTTGTTAAAGGCAGTTTGTTAGTAGGCTTTTCAGATTTTTGTCCTTTGCGGGTCATTGGAATTATCTTAAGTGCCATTCCTGGGTTGGAAGTTAACCAACTAACACAGCAGATATTCATTTACTCATTGAACAAACATAGCACTTTCCACCACCATATGCTAGCTGGAGTTGCCATCTTCAAATAGTTTAGGGTCTGACAAGTAAACCAACAATTATGTGATAGTTTTAGGAGTTGTGGTAATGCACAGTAAATTGGAAGTACAGGGGAGACAGTTCAGGTCTGAGAAACAATTTGGTTAGATACTTAGCCTTTTGGAAGTCCCTCACTGACTTCCACGTCTCCATTCTTTTCATGAACTTCACAGGAGCATTGATTTGTTTTTGGGATGAGGGGTAAATTAGAGCATAGAGATTTCTAGCCCATGTTGTCCTATTCTGTCTCTTGGAATACAGGGTACTTTCCTGTTCAAGTTAGTGAATTAGGGTAAAATAACTTTTATGAGTGTCAGTTTTTTCATTTGCAAAGGGAATGGGGTTGAAATAAGTAGATGTTGTCTAATGTCCACTAGGGGGTAGTGTGGACTGTAAAAATTAAAATTAGTCCTCAACCCTTACACCTTAATTTTATCATGAGGTTGCCTTGTTTTAGTTAATTTTTATCCAAGCGTTTTTTGAATTGCTACAAATATTTTCAATATTTGTTACTAACAAACAAAAGCAAATATACTCTTCTCTGTTACAGTGATTCAGATATACTGACATTACTTTTTGTATGGAATTTTTTTTGAGGGGAAAATAGTGATAATTTAAAGTTTTTCTAATAAATTTTTCTCACTATATAAGCTAAGGTCTTCTTAATGACCTCTGAGTAACTTCATTATAACAGGATTGTTTTGTGGTTTAACTAGACTAACCCCACGTGGCTATTGAAGATTTGAAATGTGGCCAGTTGGAATTGAAGTGCTGTAAATATAAATCACACATGGTATTTTGAATGCTTATATTGATTACAGGTTGAAATGATACTATTTTGAATTACCCATCTCTTTTTACTTTATAATGTGACTAGTAGAAAATGTAAAATATGTGGCTTGCATTATATTTTTGTTGGATAACATTGCTAAAGAGTAAAGCATTCTTCAACCATTTCTGTCATGGTGTACCTCTAGCTGGCCTTATGACTTATAAGTAAGTAGTATAGTTAGGAAATTAAGGACAACTTTGGTTCTCTTTCTAATCCTAACCAGAATACATGCAGTCAATTCTGTAATGAGAGATATAATGAGATATTTTATATGTATATGTGTGTGTATATATATATATATATATATATCCCACCTAATAAAATAGTAATATGCAAATTAACCACCACTCAGCCACGCTTGCCAGCCACTCAGCAAATATGCAAATTAACTCCGATCAAGATGGCTGCCACCACAGAGAACAGGAGGGAGGCTTGCGGTTCCCAGCAATGGAGGAAGCCAAGCTTTCCACACACCCTGGCTGGCCCAGGCCTCCACTCAAGGATACAAAATTTCAATTATAGAAGATAAATTCCAAGAAAAATGGCGGCAGCCACTGAGATGGAGAGAGCAGGCTAGGGTTGCCCTCGGCAAGGAGGAAGCCAAACTTTCCACCTGCCCTGGCCAGCCTAGGCCTCCACTCCAGGCTACAAAGTTTCAATTATAGAAGATGAATTAACCCCAAGAGAAATGGCTGTGCCACAGAGCGAGCAGAAGGCTTGGCTCTACTCCAGAATACAAAGTTTCAATTGTAGAAGATAAATATATTCCAGATACCAGCCCTCCCTTGCCCCTCCCCCCCCCCACCTCGCTTGGGTTGCTGGGGGGTGTGGCCAGCCTGCAAACCACCACAGGCTCCTTGCCCAGGCCACCCCTTGTCCCAAGGGAACCCCCACCCTGATCCAGGACACCCTTCAGGGCAAACCAGCTGGCCCCCACCTGTGTACCAGGCCTCTATCCTATCTAATAAGAGTAATATGCAGATTGGCCATCACTCCAACACACAAGATCAAGATAGCTGCCCCCATGTGGTCAAAAATCCTGCCCCCATGTGGACACTAGATGGCCACCACAAGATGGCCAGCAGGGGAGGGCAGTTAGAGGTGACCAGGTCAGCAGAGAAGGGAAGTTGGGGCAAACAGGCTATTAGGGGAGCAGTTAGACATCAATCAGGCTGGCATGGGAGTGGTTAGGTTAGGGGGTGATCAGGCTGGCAGGCAGAAGTGGTTAGGGGCAATCAAAAAGGTAGGAGCAGTTGGGAGCCAGTAGTCCTGGATTGTGAGAGGGATCCCAGATTGGAGAGGGTGCAGGCTGGGCTGAGGGACCCCCTCCCCTCCCCATGCATGAATTTCATGCCCTGGGCCTCTAGTATATATATAATGAGAGATGTATATAATGATATATATGTATAACTTATACGTGTGTGTGTGTGTGTATATATATATATATATATATATATATATATATATATATATATAATTCATTGTGTTGAGCAAAATTGTGTTATAAAAAAATGTTAGGGGTACTTAAAAAATGTCATTGGTAACATTTAAAAATGCCCACTCACATATATAGGGTGAACTTCTAGGTACTTTCAAATAGTTTACTGTTGTATGTAATGAAAATTTGACTTTTGCTTTATTTGTAAAGGAGTTCCCTGTTTGTTAATATTTTAGAATCATTTAAAAGATGTGGTCATAGAGGTTAGAATAGACAGAGTAGCTATCATTGAGGCATCTCTCAATTTTGACTTATCTTTATGATAAAATTAATAATTATTGATTGAGTCAGCTTTTGGGTGAGATGAACTAAAATATCTACCTTTTGCATTATATTAGTCATATATTGCAGTTTTGTTTCAGATAATATTTTTTATTTTACTTTTATTTTTGTTGACACTATTATAAATGTCACCGTCTCTTCTCCTCTCCCCCCAACTCCTACCCCTTTGCCCACCTTCACACAGCTCCTTCCCCCTTTCCCTCTGGCCATCACCATACACTATTGTCTGTGTCTGGGGATTATGCATATATGTTCTTTGGCTAATCCCTTCACTTTTTTCCCCCCAGAATATTTTAAATGGAGAACAACCTAATTGCTATACAGATGTGTGTTGGGTATATATATTATAAATTGGATCAACTTTTCTTATACGAAATTACCATTCTTTCTAAGACTGGTAATTATTTACATAAAATTCACTGTATTTAATTCAATCCTTACCTTACAAAATGTATGAGAAATCTATTTCTCGCAGATCTGGAGGCTGGGAGGCTGAGATCATGGTGCTGCCATGCTTAGAGGAGGACCTTGTATCCTCATCTGGCAGCAAGGGCCACCAATTGTTAATGAACCAAAAAATGGGAAAAGTACTACCGTATTTGCCGGCGTATAAGACGACTTTTTGGCCCTGAAAAATATGCCTCCAAGTGGGGGGTAGTCTTATACGGCGAGTATATAACAAACTCTGTATTTTTTAGTGGAAATGTTAGGGGGTCGTCTTATACACCCAGTCGTCTTATACGCCGGCAAATACGTATTTTTCAGGGCCAAAAAAATCGTCTTATATGCCGGCAAATACGGTAGTCTATAGTGCTTTCTGCTGCATGATTTATGCTCAGTACTACTCGGATTCAATTTTAGGATTACAAAATGCAACTAAGAGTTATTCTGTTTTCATTAAAACAAATGCTACTTAATAAATTTTGACATTTGTTAAATTGTGTTTTGTTCTTAACCTACATTCCTTTTTAATTGCTTATATAAGATTATGGCCTTCTATGATCCATTTGTCACGTTCTTTACAATGTTATTTCATTTGATCTTCATAGAAACTGCATGAAAAGTAATGTTACTATATAGATGAAGCTGAGACTCTGAGAAATGTAAATTACTTGCTCAAAAATATAGTTAAACAATGCAGTTAGGAATTTGAACTTGTTACTTTTAGACTTGAAGAAATAATACTGTATTTCACTGTCTTTCTACCAAAGAGAAATATAAAACTAGAAGGTGTTCTACAGTTAACTCTGTGTTGAATAGTAGCAGGAAGGATTTTATTTCCTATCTAGTTTTTGCCTTTTGAGGGGAGGGGAATCAACACCAACTTCTGTGGGTGAGACTTGTCCATTTGGTTTGGATTTTATTCTTTTTCCCTCCTATAATTTATGCTGTGGGTTATTTGACAACAGTGCCATGTAGTCAAGTAATTATGCACCTCTTTATTGTATCTTATCAAACTATTTCAAAAAGTCTTCCATACCTAAAAGCTTATTCTAGAATGTGTTCCAATTAAATCTTAACCATTTGATCAGGCCACGTGAAATGTTTAACATATACATTTTTTTAGAAAGACCATCTGATTTTGAGGGTGAACTGAAGATGAAATGATTGCTGTATCTATCTGGCTGACAGTGTACTGAGAGTGATGTTGAAGCTATTTTGGGGTATGATCTTGGAGGCCTTCTGGCAGCTTTTTATAGCTTTGAACAGAGCTGCTACTATTTTGTGTAATCAGGGAGTGGTGTTTTGGGGCTCTTGGAACTCAGCTTTATCTTTTTTCCCCCAGTTTTACTCTATGACATTCTAAAAATATGAAGACCTGGGGCAAAACAAAAGGATAGAAGTGAGAGGTCAAAATAAAAGGAATTTTAGCATCCAGTTAAAAAGATTGGCCTCTTTTGTTCTAGCTACATATTGGAGGACTTCCCAAGATGGGAGAGGCTTCATTATTGGCCTCTTGAGATTTTTAATGCAATAAAAAATGTTTTACTTGAAACCTAAAGAACATTTTCCTGAATGTGGTTTACAGTATTTTAATTTTCATTTACCCTTGCATTGCCACAATTAAAACAAAATATAGTCTTGAATTAAAGTACTAAAGGCATTACTTTAAGTGGCTATGGCTTTAACACATTCTGAGAAAGGAGTTGATTTTACATTGTATCTTGTGACTTTCTTTTTTAATATATTTTATTGATTTTTTACAGGGAGGAAGAGAGGGATAGAGAGTTAGAAACATCGATGAGAGAGAATCATCGATCAGCTGCCTCTTGCACACCCCCTACTGGGGATGTGCCCGCAACCAAGGTACATGCCCTTGACCGGAATCGAACCTGGGACCTTTCAGTCCGCAGTCTGACACTCTATCCACTGAGCCAAACCGGTTTTGGCGTATCTTGTGACTTTCAGTATATGACTGCTGACAGGTTTTTTGTTTGTTTGTTTCTTAGTACATGAACTGTAGGCTGTAGAACGAAATGGTGTCTAATTTTTAAAAAAAGCAAAAGCAGTGTAAATATAGTGTTCACATTCATTTTTTTATATCTAAAAGCATAGATTTAGTTGTGTTCTAAATGCTTATTACTACATTTTGCTTATCCAAAATGTTGAAAATTTATTACTAATATATATAATACACATACTATTGTCAGTTTGTATATTGAATGTCAACACTTTTCTGGGTAGAAATAATTTATAAATAGACGTTAGATTATTTCTTTCTACACCTGAAATTATCCTTTTGTTTTCTTTCTATGAAGTGCACATTCTGCTGTGAATAACACTGCTTTAATGTTAAAGATGAAATTCTCGCCCGGCCAGCATGGCTCAGTGGTTGAGCATCGACCTATGAATCAGAAGATCATGGTTCGATTACTGGTCAGGGCATATGCCTGTGTTGTGGGCCTGATCCCCAGTGGGAGGTGTGCAGGAGGTAGCCAGTCAGTGATTCTTTCTCATCATTGATGTTTCTATCTGTCCCTCTCCCTTTCTGAAATAAAAATACATTTTAAAAAGAAGATGACATTCTGAGTTTATTCCTTGTTCTTTATAATATCAAATAGATCCATATTCAAGTATTTATTGTACATCTGTTATTATAGACATTCTTTCAAATGCTGAGGAATAAAGCAGTAAATAAACCATGCAAATCTCTTCTTTAATGGCACTTTTATTTCTATTTAAGTGACATATGTAATATTTAGTAGTGCTGAGGAGATAAAGTAGGGGAACAAGGGTAGTGAGGACTTAGGATAGGGTAATATGTGGTTTTTGCAGCTTCAATCATGGAGATTTTACCGAGAAAACATATTAGAATGAAGATCTTAGTTGCTGAGGAAGTAAGCCATATAGAAATTTGGAAAGAAGAGTGAATGCAAAGCCCCTGAGGGAGGAGTGTTCCTAGCAGGATGAAGAACTAGGAAGAAGCTAGTCTGGCTGGAACAAAGCGAGTAAGGTGTGGAAAGCATAGCTGAAGATGAGTGAAAGGATCATTTTAAAGCCTTTTTGGGGGTGGAGGGGTGTATTATAATGACTTTGGGTATATTTCAAAGTTCAAGCTTATAAAATTTGTTGATTAGGTTAAATGTGTTGGGTATGAAGGAAAAGGTGGATCAGTTGGAATGATGGGTCTGTGGATAATTGACACGAGGAAGGCTTTTCGAATAGGAGCAGGTTGAAGGTGACAGTCATGCTAAGTTTGGGATGCTTATTAGACATTTAAAAGGAGCTGTCAAGCAGGCGCTTATGAAGAGAAGAGGCAAGATCGGGATAGATTTGTGCTGGCTATGATTTTGGAGAAACTGCAAGTACAAAGTGTATTTAGTATAAATTGATTGTGCTAGATGAGATCACTACGGAAATGTATAGACAGGAGAGAAGCCCTAGGGTAGAGCCCTGGCACACTTCAGCTTTAGAGTGTTGGGGCGATTAGGAAGGAATCAGCTAGGAGGTTGCTGCCAGACAAATCTGAAAAGAGCGCCCAGAGAGTTGTGGCTACAGGAAGCTAGATAAAGCCTTGCGAGGAGGCCTAGCCAGCTGGGCAAGATGTTATATTTAGGTCAAGAAAAATGAAGATTAACAACACATTGGTCATTTGATGTAACTATGCGGGGAATCATTGGTGACTTTATTTTTTTATTTTTCTGTGCTCTTATCCAGACTTGGTGTTAGGTTTGTTTTTGTTTTTAATTTCTTTATTGCTTATGGTATAAATAATTGTCCTCATCCCCCTATTCCCATCCCAAACCCCTCCCCACATATGCCCCCACCCCCTGTTGTCCAAGACCAATGGTTAGGCTTATATGCACGCATACAAGTCCTTTGGTTGGTCTCTCCCCCTTTCCTCCACCCTCTCCTGCCTTCTCTCTGAGGTTTGACAGTCTGATCGATGCTTCCTTGTCACCGGGTCTGTTTTTGTTCTTCAGCTTATGTTGTTTATTATTTCCCTTAGATTGGTGAGATCATGTGATATAAGAAATATACTTATAAGAACCAAAAATGAGACAAGCCATAATAGTTGCTTGCTGAGAGGCAAATGAATCAGTCTGTAGTGAGTTTCTTTCTGGCCAACAGTTTTTTTGAGTCCCAGTTTTAATGTCGAACATTTCCTTGTGTGTACATGTCAGCCATGATATTTCAGTTCTGGGTGATGGACAAATGATAGTGATGCAGGTCTGACTGTCTCTAGTTTGGTCCTGGGCATCTTTCAGTGGCACATAGCTACTGTCTGCTAGTATGGCAGGGCGCTGTCAGCGTCTTCCATCTCTGGATTGTTTCTCTTCTGTCTTCATGGCATTGGTGACTTTAATAAACACGTTAGTGGCTAAGCCTGATTAGAGAATTGTGTTCAAGATAGGAGGGGAGAGTTTGGAATCAAGCAGGTATAGATAACTTGAAAGAGGAGAGAAGTCATGAGGCAGTAGCTTGTAGGGAGTCAGGTCAAAGTCCGATTCTTCTCTTACTGGGAGACACCACAGCAAGTTTGTACAATTTAGAGAAAGACCCACTAAAAGGGGAAAAACATGATTTAGGAGAGGAAAGAGATGCTAGAGCAATGTCCTTGAGTAAATAAGGAGGAGGTATGATCTAGTTCTTAAGAGGAAACGTTGGCCTTAGCCCAGAGTGATAGACATTCCATCCGTAGGGACAGGAGAAAAGGCAGAGCACAAATTTAGGTAGGTGTACAAATGCTACAGAGGAAACTCCAGGAAGATTTGGTTTTCTCATGAACTCTATTGAAAGCAGGATGAAGATGGAGAAGTCAGAGGTTTGGAGCGAGGAGGAAGAATGTTACAGTTTTTTCCCTGGGGGAAAACTAATGTGATAGTTGGGGACCAGTAAGGGTCCCTTTAAGTTTCATCAATCTTAGAGACTTAATTGGCATGGTTGTATATTATATTTCTCTAGACCTGATTAGGAGGGGAGATTTTCAGTGGCTTTAAAACTAATTTTACTTTTTAAACAACTTGGTTTTGATAGAATTTTAAAAGGCAAGTTGCCTTAGCTATGTGGTAATCCTAGTGTTATTTCCCTCTCCTCCCCTTCTAAGTACAAAATTAGTTTCATTTGTCTAATTTATTATCAACATATTTGTAGACATTGTACCTGGAATGTATATGTCACCAGCATTTACTTGTAGTTAAAATAGCTGACTGATTATTTGAATGGCCTTTTCTATGAACTTTTGTGTTTTATAAGCTACATAAAAACCCTATCAGGAGATAGGAAAGGTTCAGTTGTATTCAATTTTAAGAGATGAGCTTTCTAGTTTTTATATAGGTGTCTAACTAAATGACATTTGTTTCACAAACCTGTTACGTTTTTCTGTTGTAGGAAACCCAGCGTTTGCTGGCAGAACCAGTTCCCGGCATTAAAGCAGAACCAGATGAGAGCAACGCCCGTTATTTTCATGTGGTCATTGCTGGCCCCCAGGATTCCCCCTTTGAGGGAGGGACTTTTAAACTTGAACTATTCCTTCCAGAAGAATACCCAATGGCAGCACCTAAAGTACGTTTCATGACCAAAATTTATCATCCTAATGTAGACAAGTTGGGAAGAATATGTTTAGATATTTTGAAAGGTAAGTGTTACCTTTATCATTATGCACTATTAAGATTTCTTCATTTTGTCTTAGGCATTCCATATTGAGAATCTGTACATTATAATCTTGCCTATCCAAAGACCACAGAGGTCTGTGGGAGGGCAGTGCGGCAGTTCTGGGGCTGGTTATCTCTGTTTGATCATTTTGGGCCTGTTGCCTTCATAGATAAGTGGTCCCCAGCACTGCAGATTCGCACAGTTCTGCTATCGATCCAGGCTTTGTTAAGTGCTCCCAACCCAGATGACCCATTAGCAAATGATGTAGCGGAGCAATGGAAGACCAACGAAGCCCAAGCCATAGAAACAGGTATTTTATACTCATTCTCTTTCACACCATCTCTACTTTTTAAACATACCTGTGCTGCCTTTAAAAAAAACTTCTTTTAGAGTCTTAACAAGAAAAAGGAAATATATATTAAAGGGAATAAATCAGATCCTGCTTATAATATGTAAATAAATACCTCTTAACAAAAGATCTTCATGCTCCATCTTATGACCTACTTACTACGTGACCCCCAAGTTTAAAGACAACATGTAATTGGGAGATCTTGGACTCCTGTGTAACCACGCCTAATTTAACAAATACTGAGTGTCTACCATTCATCTAGCAAATACACAAAGGTAATGGAAAACTTTTGAACTCTTTGAGTTGTTTTTGCAAGCCATTTGATTAAATTACATTGGTTTATGTAGCTAGGGACTTTGAAATCAATAAGCTTTTTCTACAGATTGTAAGAGGATTAGTGGGGGACATTATATATCTAGAAATGGTGACAAAAGGAGATAATTCTTTTCATCCTGTTGAATTTTGTAGAACATTTGGTAATTAAGCATATACTAGTAGACAATCTTTCTGCCCTGGTCCAGATTATGAAAAATGACATGAATTTAAGAGATAATAACATGATATTTCCATAATTAATATCAGAGTGTTTGCTTACTTTTTAATAGAGCTTGGAAAGTAACATTGAACTAAGTAAAATAATTGCATGTTTGTTTTTGTCTACAGCTAGAGCATGGACTAGGCTATATGCCATGAATAATATTTAAATCGATCTGATCATCAAGTGTGCATCACTTCTCCTGTTCTGCCAAGACTTCTTCCTTTTTTGTTTGCATTTAATGGACACAGTCTTAGAAACATTACAGAATAAAAGCCCAGACATCTTCAGTCCTTTGGTGATTAAATGCACATTAGCAAATCTATGTCTTGTCCTGATTCACTGTTATAAAGCATGAGCAGAGGCTAGAAGTACCATCGGGACTATTGTGAAATGTCTGAAAGCAGTGACCCCTCTCTGCTTTTGTTCATTTCTCCCCATCATGGTTTAAGTATAAAGCACTGTGAATGAAGGTAGTTGTCAGGGTTAGCTGCAGGGGTGTGGGTGTTTTTTTGAGGGGGCAAGTAGTTTAATTTTAATTTTATGGGCTCCTTTCCCCCTTTTTATGGTGATCTAATTGCATTGGTTAAATGCAGCTAACCAGTTCTTTAGAATATGCTCCCTAGCCAAGTCTAACTTTATTTAGATTCTGTAGGTTGGACAAGCTTGATTGTTTGAACCAAAATGGGAACATTAAACAAACACCATGGCCCTCACAAATAACATTGTGACTTTGCTGTCAAATGTAGAATCCCCCTTCAAGAAAAGCTTGTGACCATTTTGTATGGCTTGTCTGGAAACTTCTGTAAATCTTATGTTTTAGTAAAATATTTTTTGTTATTCTACTTTGCCTTTGTACAGTTTATTTTACTGTGTTTATTTCATTTCCCCAATGTGACAATTGTATTTAAAAATTAAAACTAGTGAAATATTCTGTTTTGGTCTTTACCATCTGACAAGTAGAATGGTAAGAGGTGGATTATGCCAGTTTCTTTCCACTGATGCAAATTTGTGTTATGATATTACTGAATGGAGTATTTCTAAGTTGGCCCTGAGCATACATAAAACATCCATATCTTAACATTTTTTACCTCCTTGAAATTTGAAATAAATTGTTTGTGTTGTCTGATTAGCTAGATGAGCATTGGTGTCTTGCCACAATGTTTGAAAATTACTGTACATGAGAGTCCCAACAAATCAGCAGTTATGACTGACTTTGTGTAGGACTTTTCTATGTTGTGCCACATTTGTGACAGGCATTTGGGTTATGACCCTTTCCTTAGTTCTTGTCTGAAAACTTCATGTAATCACTGATGGGTGTTATTAGGAAACATCAATCTGATAAGCATTTGGGATTTGCTGAGACATTTGAGTCTTCCTAATAGACCTAATGAGCAAATCTTAAGCTACCAGTTTGCAGAAGTATCATCATAAAGGCTTCATTTGAGAGTGTCAAATTCTTAATTACTTATTCTCATATTAATCCCTTTAGTATTTGCTATGGGAGCTCCTTTTATTCTTTAATTTGATATTCAATAATTTTTTTCATCATTGACAGAGTCCTATGCCCCACAAAACTGTTCTTTCCCATACCTCTCCATTTCTGATTGTTGTTATATTGAAGTCATCAATGTAGCCAGTTCTAAGTATGTATATGTTAACCTATGGGTTGGAACCCTTATCTCTCGCAATTTCAAGGTAATGGATATTGTAGCCCATCTGAATTTCCCCCACTTTTAATCTCGTAACTTTTGGAGTTTCTTCAGAATGTGGTGTATTTTATTGTGCTCCTATGTAAGATGAAGAATTATCTATTAAAATTACATTTTCAACATACAAAAGTTTTTTTATGACTGGTAACTGGTATCCTATTGAGTAAATGCATTGCTTAGAAACAAATATAAGTTTAATTCAGAATAAAATTGTTCATACCTAAATATTGTAAATTTAAAAACTATTCTTAGGCTATTAGAGAGTGTTTTAGAACTAAGGAAATAATCTTATTCTTGGACTAAAATATTCAAGGTGGCACTGCTCAGGATGATAGCTAGTTTCATATAGTGATTTATAATTCTAAAATTATACATTTAAACCAATTGCACTATAAAAATCTGTCTAAAATAGGACATGTCTATTAAGTTTGTAATAGAAGTAATGAAATGGAATAATTCAGTTTTCATTTCAAATACATAAATTCCTAATGTCATGGCATCATGTTTTTTTCCCTTTGTAAATTTGATGAGTCCAGATTGTTTGGTAAAATCTGCTTTCTCAACCTTTGGGTTGTAACAAGAGTCAGTGTGTTCACTGAGCTTTCACGGGATTTCAGGGAGAGGCCTACGCAGAGTTTGCAGCTGTTTGGATTTTGGGCCTATTTTTCTTGGCCTCTACAGTGTGGTTGGTTAAACATTTTAAATTCATCGCCAACATTTATGAAAATTGGGAGATTTTAATGAAATTACAGAATTTTGGTAACTTGATCTTACTATCTGGCAACAGAGGACATGACCCACCTTTGCATGTCACTGGCTGGGAGGAAGTGGCAGCCTTGTCTCTGATCCGGTGGCTCTGCAGTTGGCTAAAGTCTCTCCTGCCTCCCAGCACACCTGCTGCTTTATGCAGTCCTGTTTCCTTATAAGCCTTTGACTTTGTAACTCCTAAGCTTAAGGAAACAATTTATTTGACAAATAAAAGTCTTTAATGTATGTTCAAGACCTGACTATTTGTTGGGTATGATTGGGGCCTTTCTTTCCCTCTTGGCCTTTCTAATCTAATGAGGGAGGACAGTGGATAAATAGTTGCAGCTGTCTTGGAGAAGGGAAACAAGTACTTGGAGAGGCTGTTCTTCTGGGGTCCAGCCACATGGACACGTCCAGGCTGGGGCAGCAGCGTGTGCGGAGTCGTAGGAGCAAGAAGGAGAATCTGCGTATACCAGGTGTACCAGTTAATAATGTGGATTTTATAATGAAAGAAAACACGATAATTTCGAGAGAAACATTAAAAGTGCTTTATTCAAAATAATGTCCATTGCTAGCTACACGTTTCTCCCATCTTTCAGGTAATTTGTGGATACAGTCCCAGTAGAACTTTTCTTGTTTTGAGGCAAACCATTCAGAGACCCAGTTTTCCACTTCTTTGTATGTTTTGAAGTGCTGTTCAGAAAGTGTGTGTGCCATCGATCAGAACAAGTGATAATCTGAAGGAGCAAGGTCTGGTGAATACGGCGGTGGGTTAATGCTTCCCAGGCAAGATCTTTTAGTGTGTCTATAACTGGTTTTGAAGTGTATCATGGTGCATTATCATGAAGCAAAATTACTTTTTTTTGTGTCTTCTGGCACATTCTGGTCGTTTCATGATCAAAGTGTGGTTCAAATTGATTATTTGTTGTCAGCGATCAGTATTAAAAATTTCACCTTTTTTTAAAAATATATTTTATTGATTTTTTACAGAGAGGAAGGAGAGAGGGATAGAGAGTCAGAAACAGCGATGAGAGAGAAACATCGATGATCTGCTTCTTGCACACCCCGCACTGGGGATGTGCCCGCAACCAAGGTACATGCCCTTAACCGGAATCGAACCCGGGACCTTTCAGTCCGCAGGCTGACGCTCTATCCACTGAGCCAAACCGGTTTCGGCAAAAAAAGTTTCACCTGGTTTTAAAAGCTCATCATCCACCACACCTTCCTGATCCCACTAAACGCATATCATTGTCTTCTTTCCCAAGCGATTTGGCCTGGCAGTCAGTGTTGATGGTTGACCTGGATCAACCCATGATTTTGTGCATTTGGGATTTTCATAGCCGCTTTTTATCGCCAGTCATAATTTGATGCAAAATTAAGACTTGAAGCAACATTTTACTGATGACTTTTTGGTTTTCCATTTGTCTTTCATTCAGTTGATGTGATACCCATTTTCCTTCCTTTAAAATAGTTCCAATTGTTTGTAAATGATCAGAAATTGTTTTTCTAGCAAAGTTTTATCTTTCTGCAAGTTATTTTTTTGAGTTTGACATGCATGTTCATCCAATAATACCGTATTTGCCGGTGTATAAGACGATTTTTTGGCCCTGAAAAATATGCCTCCAAGTGGGGGGTAGTCTTATACGGCGAGTATATAACAAACTCTGTATTTTGAGTGGAAATGTTAGGGGGTCGTCTTATATGCCCAGTCGTCTTATACGCCGGCAAATACGGTATTTTTAGGTCTTCAAACTTTTCGGTTGACCCCTGACATTCTTTGTATTTCCTATCGAATGCATCACTTTTAATTCGTTTAAAAGTGTTCACAAGTATCTTGAGATTGAGCATGTTCACCATAAGCTTCCTAAAGTATACAGTAACTTTCAGCACACTTCAAGTTAATGAATTAAAACTTCTTGAAATGCTTTTTTTTTTGCATGAAATTTGACATTTTTAAGGGTAAAAATACGTTGACACCTTTAGAAAAGTTGACATAGGAAGTTTTGAAGCTTGCTGTTAATACAACAAAATAGCATACATATCAAATCGCATATATACCACATATGTATAACTCCATCTATTGAAAAAAAATCTGCATTATTAACTGATACACCTGGTACACCTGGTATTGATAAGTGGCTTGAGTCAACTCTGCCCGAACTCTGAGGTATTGATATAGGAGCTTTGTATTACTTAATTTTAAATTTTGTTGTAATCTACTTGGCTGTGATTTGCTTCCATTGTAGTTCTCTTGAATCAGCCTAATAAGATCTTTGTCTGATACAGAACTTAAACCCTGCTCTAGACTGAGATTAAATACAAATAGATACAAAAGGCACGGGTGGTGCTATGGTTTAACACTGTTTAAGGAGAGTGTAGGGGGAAGGAAATATGGCATTCTATAAGACATTACGAACACAATTCTTGCTAAATGGAACTAAATGATGTCATGGGAATGATAGGGATTTGGCTTTACATTTCTACTAGAGGCCTGATGCACTAAATTCGTGCAAGGGGGTTGGCCCTAGAAGCCCCTGCTTCGCCTGGAAGGTTTACTGGATGGTCGGTCTTTCTGCTGTTCAGTTTAATTAGCATGTTAGCTCTTTATTATGTAGGGTTTGATAGCCCAGGGATCTTTTGGCTATTCTAGCTACATCCATTTTTGTTGCAGTAGCAAACAGTTTGAAAATAGTATTTTCTAGAAAAGCTACCTCTTCCCCCCCCAAATACCATGATTTATAGAACAGCTAATTCATCAGACTGTTTAAGGAAATGTAATAATTCATTGGAATAATGTATTTTGGGGCCCGGGGCAGCAGTTCATTTAGCTATTTGGCATGCTGCTTAGTTTAAGGAATTAAATCAAGGATTTATTTTTAAAAGACTTGATCACAAAAACAAAACATATTGAATGTAATAACTTGAAAGAAATAGAAAGAATATAAAGACTGGTGATACTTTGTTTTCGTAATTATACCCCCGCATTAATTTCCATTTTATCATTGAGGTTGAAATTTGGGAGGATTGGTTCCAAGAGTTGACTGCTGCAGCTGTTACAAATTGGGCATGTTCCCATTGGTTGCAAAACCAGGAGTTGGACTCAAGTTTTTTTCTGTTAAGTGTAGAGTTCAACATGAAGGGTTTGGGTCCTCCCTCCTGTCCCCAATTTCACCTTTGTCGCCCTTCAGCTGCTCTCATTTTATATGGGCCTGAGACACTTAAAGTGTGTGAATGTAGACTTGCTACTAAGCGGAGTCTCTCCTGACTTGATAGAGTTCTTTCAGTTTCTGGTTGTGGAAGCATATAGTAGTTGCCTCAATAGTTAGACCTTACTAACGGTCTCCAGTTGGCATAGCGACTGAAATTCTATTATCTTGTGAAAGTACATTTTATGGTGCTCATTAAGATGCTTTAACATCTTACCTCCTCTAATCATTGGGTCAAAACATGTTTTAGAAATTAGAAGATTGATAACCTCATGTTCTTACCAAGAATAAGTATTTACTTTTTATACACTCCTGAACCATTTTCACCGACCACATGATTCCTTTTGAAATAGTTCCATTATCTAGTTTAGTAAATTCCAGTAGCTTAATTGTCATTATAACCTAACCTAGCAAGTTTACAAAGTAGACAAGACTTAGACCAGTCAAAAGCAGCTTAGACACGTTAGATTAGTTGCACTAAATTTATGAATTTGTGCTGTTTTCCTTCAGTTTTGGCAGGAAACCAAGGGCCACATTCTTGCAATCTACTTTTCCCTTCTAAAGCTAAGTATTTTGGGCTTTGCAGGCCATGGATATGTCTTACAGTAAATTACTCAGCTCTGCTATTGTAGTGAGAAAACGTCCATAGACAATTTTAAACAAAGAGGCTTCTGCACTCTGATAAAACTTTAATTTTTACATGTCACAGGTTTGTTTTTTTAAATCACTGAATGTTAACATTCTAAGTTTCTGGACTGTTAAAAACAGGTTGGGGCTACGTTTGACCTATAGGTTAGCTTACTTCCTCCTTGGCAGTGATTGGTAAGTCACTGCTATAATGTTTGAAGCAAATGTGTTAATACTTCCCCTTTAAAAAGTGATACATTACTGTTACTCCAGTAACAATTAGATGAAACGTTTGTATACAAAGTTTCTTCCCCTTTGATTTTTTGATAAGTGTATAGATCAGGTCGTTAAGCCCATTTTTTCATGCAAGATTATTGAATGTTGTCACATAGAAAGTTTCAACATTTCATTAAAAAAAATCTGAAATATGTACACTCCACTTTAAAAAGTGAGCTTTACTCGCTCCACCCCGGGGCCCAGGGAGTGGGCAGCTTTGGAGCTTGGCCTCCGCGTCCGCAGCCCTCAGGAATGAGAAGCCTTGGAAGTGCTATCTCCCCGCCCACAGCCATCAGCCCACAGCCATCTCAGCCCGGCCTCCATGCCCTCCATGCCCGCAGCCGCCCCAGTCCGCCCGCTGTGCTAGGGAAGAGCTGGGGCAGCGCCTTCCTTTCACAACCCCAGAGCCTGGGGGGGGGGGGCCAGGGGAAGCGGTGGGATGGGGGGGGAAGGGGGATGGGGGGGACGGTGTGAACCAGAGGAGGAGCGGATTCTATTCGTGTGGTCCTGAGATAGTCACCATAAAACAAGCAGACTGCCCAATGACAGCGGGGAGGGGAAAGAGACCTGGGGGGAGATAAGAGAACAACTGAAGGACTGGTATGCATGAAGATAAGTACAACCAATGAACACAACTCTAGAGAGGGAGGGCATGTATGGGAGTGGGGGGGCAATGGTAAGCTATGTACACATATAATACCTTAATAAATTTTTAAAAAATGAAAAAAGTGAGCTTTAAACAGATAATGCTGTGTAGTGTAATGTAGTGATTTTTAAAATCACTGTTACTAAAAGAACCTCCACCTGTAGCAGTGTAATTTGATAGTGATATCTAGAGGACGTTCAAATGGATGAATTTAATAAATCCTACAATATACATCTTTGATCACATTTTGATTGTGCAACTTGAGTTATCTCCCAAAGATGGAATTGTTGGGTGAAGGGCTACATTTTATATCTATAACATATGGACATATACTAGCTAACCATTACCCCCCTTTAGGCATGCCTGAGCATTTTATTTTCACACCTTACCATTTTAGTTGCCTTAGTACACAAATCTTTAACGTTTTTGGAGACTTTGTGTAGTTGATTCATCAAAATGTATGTTTATGTATATTTAAGTTTCTTGGTACATATTGATAGCCAAATAATAATCTTTTTATTTCACTAATCTGATTGCATAAATTTGAGTAAAAGTTGAAAAAATAACATCCACAGTATTTATATATATATATATGCCTGGCACTGGCATTTAATAACCAGGAAATGTGATGTCCAGAGGGTAGTAATCCACATATTGGGAAGAGTAACTTTTGGGGTCACAGTTAAAGTTACATCAAATAGAGGAATTTGAGACTAATTTATGGCAAAAAGACATGGAGCCTTTGAGTAAATTTGGGCCTTTGCTCTAAGATATTTAAAAAAATATATTTTATTGATTTTTTTACAGAGAGGAAGAGAGAGGGAATAATGTTAGAAACATCGATCAGCTGCCTCCTGCACACCCCCCACTGAGGAATAGTGTTAGAAACATCAATGAGAACCATGGATCAGCCGCCTCCTGCCCACCCCCTACTGGGGATGTGCCCGCAACCAAGGTACATGCCCTTGACTGGAATCGAAATTGGGACTTTTCAGTCTGCAGACCAATGCTCTATCCACTGAGCCAAACCGGTTTCGGCAGGGCCTTCTCATCTTACTCCTGTAACTTAGCCAATGGCACTAGTCAGGAAGGTATTGAAAATAAAAGCAAAGCAGCACCAAGGATAAGATCACTTTTCCACCAAATTGCAACATTGTATATGGAGCTGTGTGGAGTAAAGTATTTGGTGGGGGAAATCTTAGTTTTAAATATTACTTTTGAAGATGGTGCATGTCTTTTAAAAATGAGATATTTTAAGAACTTCTGATGAGTTAACACCTAGCTTAATCTCTACTCCACTGAATAAAGTTCCTTGGGGGCAGAAACTTGTTCTGTGCTATACAGTATCAATGCCAGGCATAAAGCAGATCCTGAAAACTGTATGGGTTAAGAATGTATGTGTTATGCCGAAACCAGTTGGCTGAGTGGATAGAGCGTCAGTCTGTGGACTGAAAGGTCCCAAGTTCGATTCCGGTCAAGGGCATGTACCTTGATTGCAGAAACATTCCCAGTAGGGGTTGTGCAAGAGGCAGCTGGTTGATGATTCTCATCGATGTTTCTAACTATCCCTCTCTTCCTCTCTGTAAAAAAAATCAATAAAATACATTTTAAAAAATGTATTTTAGTTGGAAACTTCGAGACAAAACCAACTATGGA
The DNA here is from genome assembly GCA_963924515.1 of Vespertilio murinus. NCBI lineage: Eukaryota > Metazoa > Chordata > Mammalia > Chiroptera > Vespertilionidae > Vespertilio > Vespertilio murinus. The sequence goes on from OZ004707.1 coordinate 112,700,238, forward strand.
AATATTCTAGCTGTAACAAACTGATTAAAAATTATACTTTAATAAGTCAATTGTTGCTGAAACCGGTTTGGCTCAGTGGATAGAGCGTCGGCCTGCCGACTGAAAGGTCCCGGGTTCGATTCCGATCAAGGGCATGTACCTTGGTTGAGGGCACATCCCCAATAGGGAGTGTGCAGGAGGCAGCTGATGGATGTTTCTCTCTCATTGATGTTTCTAACACGCTATTCCTCTCTGTAAAATAAACTGTTTAGCCCGGTCACTTTGTTTACAGAATTCTGCTTCAAGAGATCTGTGGAGAATTCTTGTATTTCAGTTTGAAAACAATACTGGAAAATGCCAAACTTTCTCTTTGCCTGCAATTTAAAAAAAAAAAAACGAGAGGGAGGGAGAAAAGGATTGAAACATCAAGCCTGCAACCTGGGGCATGTGCTTTGACCAGGAATCGAACCGTAACTGACCTGGCTCCTAAGTCAATGCTCAACCACTTAGCCACACCAGCTGGGCTCCTTTCCTACAATTTAAATGAGACTCCAGTAGAACAATTTTTTTTTTGGGGGGGGGGGGGGTAAGGACTCTATAAAGTTGGTCTTGGTTGAGGACATACGGCTGGCAGGGTAGCCAGCTTCCCATTTAAACAGCAAAATAATTAAAATGATGGTATTGTGTAGAAAGCATCTATAACACTTTACAGCAAAATACAGAGTACACCAAGAGCTCCTGAAAATCACTTAATTATAGCAGAGCCTGGTTAGGGCAGGGGAGCAGTGCTGTAAGACAGCCATAGGGCTACTGTGTAAGATGGGAAATATCCATTGGGAGAGTAATGGCAACATCTTATTGGTGACCAGCTCCTTTTATAACCCAGTTAATCATAAAGGGAAATGTATAAAATGTACTTTTCCTGAGAACATATGTGACCATCAGTGGGAGAAGAGTAATGTTACTGTGGGATGCAAGACAAGTTTTTCTTGGTCTTATATTAAAAAAAAAAAAGATACTTTATTTCCATTTTTATTTGATGTTTCCAAATATAAAAAAAAAAGTCAAGATTCTTACACCAATTATCTCAATGAGACCATGCAAAGCCATTCAAATGTATACAACCATCACCCCCCCTTCAGTTTTGCTTCTTTATACAAGTGTGGTCAACACCGGAAAATTGAATAGCTGTCTTGTTGGAAAATTTCACCTGTAACAAAAACCAAAAAACCAACAACATGCAGGCTAGTTGCTACTTGGTGTCTACAAGTCACTTTACAAACTTATTTTAATTAGGAGGCACATGGGACTGAAAATTTTAGCTGTCCAATTTTATCCAAGTACCCCACAGAAAGCACAAGTGACAATCCCAACACTCCCTTTAGAGGTTGAGATAAGTAGACACTTTTTGTTATCCATAGTAGATTAAACTGTTGAGCCTGAAAATGTAGGCTTTTACATTCTGCTAGACGGGGTTCTATAAGAATAGCAAAGAACCCCTCATATGAAATTTAAAGCATGACAACTGTAAATCTTCTGTTGCATCATTCAAATTTCGCTAGTTGCATAGACTAAAGACAGCTGGTTTGCTAAATGGCACTGAAGAAATCCTGACTCGAGTGGCACTACTTCGTCCAAATGTTTCTGACCAAAGAAAATTATACAACAATATTTATAGACTCACTTTTAAGAGATGGCTGACATTAATACTGTACATATTTTACAGGTCAAATACATAGTCTAAGAGTTTATAAAATAATTTCATGCATTGTTAACTCTCAGAATGTCATGTACAAGATACCCACTTCCCCTCCCCACAAGCACTGTGACAGCATTTCAGGTGAACACAGTCCTATATACAAAAACAATCCAGTTTCTCTGTTGTGTTAAGTATGTAATTTAAAGAAACTTCAGAGATTACTGAGAACAAATATCTTAGAAATCTTAGTCCATTTAAGATTGATAGTAAGTGTCAATCTGTGGAATTTAAACTCCCAGAATACATAACCTCTGTACAAAGAAAAACAAACATTCTGGATGATTGTGTTTGACCACACCACATAATTTAGAACGAAGTGTCAATGGTTAATTTACTCATTCCTTTGACAGCATTAATTTATGAACTAATGTTTATATCTAGTTCATCTGCATTTATGGCACAAGATCTCATTTTATAAAGTGGCACCAATTTTCCTCAAGTGTAACAGCACTCTATTTTTAGCAGCAATTATATTTTTTAAGGTTAATAATTTGTAGGACAAATGTATAACTATACTTACTTTCTACTTTATACTCATCAGTTACAATATTTACAAAAGGCTAATGTCTACATACAGAATGATCTTGCCTTCATCCCCCACCCCACATCTTATTCAAAGGTTTTCCCTACCACCTTATTCCTGGCCTGTTTGGGGGAAATACAGGAGTTTCAGAAAAGGAACCTATATATTTTAGATAGGATTCTTGATTTTAATACATATAAAGACAAATATAAGACAAAATAATTCTTAGTTCTGATATGTTCCAGTGCCCCAAAAGTATGTGATATGATAAATAGTACCTATTGATAACCTATAAAAGATTAGCATTCCAAAGGTACCCTAGCAATCTAAGTCTGTAACAGCTGAACAGCAAGAAGGCCATTTTAGTTGTGAAGCAGTCATCACTGACTGGCAGTTGAGGTTAGATTCCAAACCTAGGTGGGTTGGTTATCGGTGACCAACAAGTTTGAAGAGGTGTCACTAAATTCAAAAACTGGAAATATATTTTAAAAAGCAATTTACATCGAGGGAAATTTAGTTCTCAGATATTTGGTGTAAAGAGATTATGGATAAAGGGAAATGGCAATTGGGTGTGCTAACTCAAATGCCATGAATCCAGATTTCATGATAATCTGTATTTGCTACATGTGTTTTGCTTACAATAAATACCTCCCTAAAAATTGCCAACTCTATAGAGTTAAAATTTTGTGTTAGGGCTATTGAGCAATAGGGGAATTATGTTAGTGACATAATACCAGTTGTAAAAATTGAAACAAATTAGTTGGCAAATTCCTGAAAACAGCAAATTAGGTCCTTTGTCAAAATATTGGGCCATACAGAAATATTCTAAATATGAAATTTATGAATCAAAATTGTGATACTCTGAAAAAGTTTTCCTTTAATATCAAGAATTATTTTTGCAAATTCCCACAACAGAAGGATTTGTTGAATACATTAATGCTGTGAATGAGAAAACAAACTGGGGGTAAAACATACCCACAAGTAAGGTGATCTGACAGAAACCACAGACTGACATCAAATGAACGGAAAACTGAAGAAGAAAAAAAATGACAACCAAAATAACACGGAAGGTGGGAGGGTCCGGGCACAGTTAAGGCATCTTAAAAAAAAAAAAAAAAAACTAAAAAAAAAAAAAAAAACCAAAAAAACTCCACATGGCTTTGGCTTATTAAAATATTTTACACTATTAAAAAAAAGATACAAAGCATCTGAAAAACATGCAAATTGTTTGAAAACCTTGTATGGCAAATTCAGACAGTTTGCGAGCGTCATTCAGATGTTTGCCAAGGAAAATAGAGAAGCCTTTCCCCATGAGCTTGCACATTCTATCTTATAGTAGATGGCAAGCCAGGGGTCTGGGCAGCAGTTACAAACAAGGTGTTATTATCTGGAAGAGAAGGGACTGTGGAATTTCCATTGGATGGAGAACAACCCAGCTTTAGTTTTTCCAGGTACTCTGCATGTACAGGCTTGTGACATTGGAGAACTTTGATGGCATCTTCTACTTTGAACCACTCTCTCTTCCTTCCTAGAAAACAGTAATGACATTGGTTATTATACAATAAAGTCAAATTTAAAAAGTAAGGCATACCCTATCAATAATGTTCCTCACTCTCCCTTCACAAATGACCATTTTTTTGAATGGCTTAGACAACAGTATGTTGAAGAATTTTTAAATAATTCAAATATTGTTCTTCCCTTCAATATTTGGTTACCTAAAAGAAAGGTAACCAAAAATAATTTAAGATAAAATTGGATATAAGTATGCAGTATTTTTTTAAAAAAATATATATTTTTATTGATTTCAGAGAGGCAAGGAGAGAGGGGTGGAGAGTTGGGGGGGGGGGGAGATGCGGAAAGAGAGAGAATGATGAGTATCATTGATTGGCTGTCTTTTGCATGCCCCTACTGGGGATAAAGCCCACAACCCAGGCACATGCACTTGACTGGAATAGAACCTGGGACCTTTCAGTCCGGAGGCCCACACTCAAGCCAGCTAGGGCATGTATGCAGTATTTAAATTAAGAGAATTCTGATGACAAAAGAAAAGGGAAACTTACCTATATTAACAGAATCTTCCCAATCTTCTAATATTTCAGTGACAGTAAGAACGTAGACATATGTTCTGTGCTTTCGGTCTTGGTTCTGCTTGAATGTAAAAAGAAAAGCATTTTAATCTATAGGAACTAGTCATGTACATACTTTTAAGCACACTGCTGATTAGCATAGCCTATTCACCAACACGGGCAAGTATACTCAGTTGTATATTCCAGCACAGAAGTGAGTTTATGTAAGACAAAACATTAAAGGGGTGAAATTAGCTCCCAATACTAAACTTTTAGTACTCTGATTTCTGTCCGTCAGATAAATAATTAAAGAACTACATTCCTATCATTTTTAAAAAATATATATATTTTATTGATATTTTACAGAGAGAAAGAGAGAGAGATAGAGAGCTAGAAACGTCGATGAGAGAGAAACATCGACCAGCTGCCTCTTGCACACCCCCTACCGGGGATGTGCCCACAACCAATGTACATGCCCTTGACCAGAATCGAACCCGGGACCCTTTAGTCCGCAGACCGACGCTCTACCACTGAGCCAAACCAGCTTCGGCAATTCCTATCATTTTTAAGGTCCTATTCTGTGGGGCTAATACTGATAGCCTTTCCACACCACATAAAACTGCTTCCCTCACGACCTGTAGAGCAGTATGCCCAGTTAGTTCAGAGCATTCCCCTCAGAGGTTTACAAGACACACAAAAAGCACAGCTCTGCTAACTTAGACTAGGGCTTCTCAATCTTGGTTGCCCATTAGATCACTCAGGGCAACTGGTTTTTTGAGACACCAATTCAGTTCGTTTGAATCAGGCCTAGGTATTTAAAAACTTCCAGATGAACTATGCACAGACAAGGTTGGGAACCTTGCACAGACCTGGGTTCCAATCATGGAACATTATTTTTAGTCCTATATTCAACCTCAACTTTATCCATATTAAAACTGCCACCTGGTCTTGTCTCTAGGTTCAAAATTAAACACAAGTTGGCCTTAAGACAAAGGGGCTCACATTCATCTCAACTAAAGTTAGCCTTGTTTGGTCTAAGACTAGAGATAATTGCCCTAATTTTTTCCTACCACAAATAACCTGAGTAATCCATTCAAACAATGTATTTTGTCTTTGGAAAGGAATAAGAACAGCAATAAAGTACAGGCATCTCTCACAACATTATTATTCTTTATTCTTAAGAACTTGTTAACTCTGTGCCTGGCAAATCAATATCTTTATTATGCTATGATCACAAATTCATTGAAATCACCAGGATGAATGAGTTGGGCCATTCTAATTTTGCTATATTTCCCAAGGGGAAAGTATACTGATTATCATTTCCTGTTCAAATTCTATAAAATTTAAATTGTATTCAATATACCATTTACCTTCCCATGTTATATAAACATTTGTTTATAATGTGAGAAGTTTTCACCCTAGCTAGTTTGGCTCAGTGGATAGAGCACTAGCCTGCAGACTGAAGGGTCCTGGGACCATTTCAGGTTGGGCATATACTTTGGTTGCAGGTTTCCTGGCCATGGGTGGGGTGTGTGCAGGAGGCAACCAAATCCATTGATGTTTCTGTCTCTGGTGAGGATTTTTAAAAAATGAAATAAAATAAAATGAAACATAGTTTTAAAAATCTTGTCAGCATATTGACAAATGTGCTCTTTATACTATGGCTATTCAGAATTACAGAAAACTCAGTATGTTTTTTAGTTTAACCAGGAGAAAGTGCTATTTAACTGGGCAAAGCAAGTGCTGAATTCTGGGAAAGTTTGAACATTATCTTAAGAACTTTACTCCTTTTTTTGTTATTAAATTGATTGGGGTGACACTGGTCAACATGATGGAACTTTACCCAACTGTTACTATAATCTGTGAAGCAATTCTACCAAGTACTGTACAATCAGAATTTTTTCTAAATTCCTGTAAAAGGGCTCACAAATCAATTTTATAGTTCTATCAGAAGGACTGAGCTACCCTTAAATAGTGTCTTGGGGGAAACAATCACACTGTATCTGGTATACCATGTATCTTGTATCTGGTATACCATGTATCTAGGCTTGAATCTTGGGTGAATGTCTATTTGAGAATAGCTTGGGCCTCATGACCACATTTCCCCCTACTTTCCACAGACTATCACTTCCAAATTCCCTCCCCATAAATTCCATTCTGCATTCAGTAATAAAGGATTATACAGATGAGAATTCTATGCTTTTAGCACCTGTTCTATGTATTCTCACACAGCCCTTTAAGCATGGTCATTCTGTATATCATTTAATGTTATATGTTAATGGTAAGGGTACATTTCCAGACATTCTTCATAAGAGACTTAAGCCCTTAGGTGATATACTGTACCTCCTGAAAAATCTATACCTAAACAGTATCCAGTGAACCAAGAGGTAAGTATTTCTCCATCAATTCCACTGTATTGTCATAATATGCTGTATATAACAATACAGGCAAGTTAAGTAGTTGTTACTTCCCTCCCTCCTAATGCTTATGACTTACTTTCCTACTGACAGTTTTAAAGGAAGAAATTATTAATTCTCTTATCAGCAAACCAAGGATTACTTTTTTTTGAGAGAGAGAGATCTATGTAATAGAAAAACATTGATTGTTTTCTTCCCACATGTGCCCCAACCAGGGATCCAACCAGCAATCTGGGTATGTCCCCTGACTGGGATCAAACCCTCCATCTTTTGATGCACAAGAGGACACTCCAGCCAACTGAGCTATACCAGCCACGGCCCCAGGATTATTTTTGTAACTCACCTCAAATATGCCTAGGAGTCTGCCCAATTTTCCTTTGACTCCAGCCTATGGAAAAAAGATGAAATGTAAAAATGTTACATTTTATAACAAAATTGATATGAAAATTACTTTCAACTTTTAAATCTAAACACATTAGCTGCTTCCACACTAAGCCTGCTTCTGTGATTTTTTGGATGTGCTGAGATTCATGACCTGTGGTTTGCTATAACACACTGACTTCATTTGCTCTACATGCAACTTCCTGTTGATCAGACTTATTGCCACTTATTAAATATGAGATGGCAAGAGCTGACCAAATATTAACTCCCTACAAATTTTGGACAAACTTCCTGAATGAAAAGAGACTTTTCTCTGTGAACTGATAAATACTCCTCCCCCTTCTTAAATTTAGGCCGATCTCCCTTTAGTCACACACCTCAGGAGGTACAATTCCTTCTACAGGCAGAGTCCTTATTACGGTTATCAGGAGTGATTGGAATGTCAGTGTGAACTAACAGACTGGTACAAGCTTCTCTATCTAAAATGTGTTCTTCCCTTAGGAAGCCACTAATCCTTCAAGACCCATTTCTATGAAACCTCCAACTATACACCAAGGCCCAATGAAAGCTTTAGCATTATTTTCCCATTTATACTCTTAACTGCTGTTCAATAACTTTGTGGCACTTATTACCGTCTGCTGTTTTGCTTGTGAGTAAAGCAAATGGTATATCATAACGTGTAAGAAGACAAGCAGGCCATGTATGCTTTTGTGCATGTACATGCACCATTTTATTGAACTTACAGACAAAAGTAAAATAAAAACAAATTTGTTACTCATTTACTCAAAAAAGAATCATAGCATATGATTAACATCTCTATGTTTTTGCCCAATGTTTTCGCAAGGCCATCATATTATATATTGATCACTGATCAGACTTACTGTTATGCAATTCCATGTTCCACATTGATGTTAGCTCTAGTTTACCAGGTAGAAAAAAATATATGCTTAGCAAAATGCTAGATATAGCCACATGCTTTAAAATATTAAACTAGGCAACAACAAAATCACCTATGTGACCTGCCTTCCTGACTTCTCCTCAGTGTATGGAACAAAGTCCCTTGTTTGCGAACCAGAAGGCTATCTGTAAAACCCCAAAATACAGTTTACGTGAAAAGAGAAAATACAAACTACTGTTCACCTCACCTCTTCATAAACCTCCCTCACGGCAGCACCACCAGGCTCCTCCTCGGGCTCCATTCCTCCTCCTGGTACAATCCATTGGTCTGGGTACCGACTGCTGCTCACCAACAGCACCTGAAAGAACCACCATAACCATATATAAGCAACATTCTAAATCCTTATAGACTGTAAGTCTCTTCTAGACTAACCTACTTTTAAACTTCATTAAAATTATTAGAACACATTATAGTACAAAAAAGCATTGACACTCTTTGTCAACACTGTGAATTCAGAATTCAACAATAACAAGATCTTACCACTAAATAATTCTTACCTAATTAAATCAAGTAAGTTGTTAGATTCAGTTAGTAAAACTTTCCAATTTTTAGATATCAACAAAGGATAAAAGCAAGAGACTTAGTATTTTAGCACCAGCGCTGTACACCCTGAGGTTTGTGGTCAGATTCATTATTCAGTTACATTACCTTACTATTTTTCCAAATGTAAGGATATATAACTATAGGCAGGTCACCCTGTTCTCTCATCTATAAAATGTAAGAATATTCATAAGATAACAGATGCTATGAGAAAGGATTATGGAAATTAATGTAAAGCCAATGCTGGGTTCATAAAGAATTCTTATTACCTTTTAGGCTTTTTTGCTTAAGATTAGACAGAGGCCCCCTTCATAATCTAAATCTATATAAGTTAGAAAAAGTTGCTCCATTTGATAACAGGCAGTTTTAATTTATGATCTAGCAAAGGTTTGTCAAGCTATGGCCTACTGCCTGTTTTTATACAGTCTGTGAACTACAAATGATTTTTATATTTTTAAATTATATGAAATTCAAATTTCAAATGTTCATAAATAAAATCTTATGAGAATCCAGTCATTCATATTTTACATATTATCTGTGAATGTTTTTGTGCTACAACTTGACTTGAGTAGTAGTGTCAGAGATTACATGGCCCGAAAAGCCGAAAGTATTATCTGGCCCTTTACAGGAAAAGTATATGGACTCTAGTCAAGAACATCATTAAACTTGAGATGTGCAAACACTTAAAAAAACACACACAACAGCCATTATCACAAAGTATCTTAGAGGCTCACTATTTTTTTAAATTTTCAGGTTTGTAGTACCTGAAACAAGTATTACATATACACCCTACAAATGAAAAATTTGTGAGCTAAGTTAGGTTGAAATTCACCCAAGTCAAAAAAAAAAGTCTGATAAATAACCAAATGACGTTTATTAAGATAACAGATGTCTTAACTGACCTGAAAATGTTACCTTAGTATATAGCCTTCAAGTAAATATAAACAGTTCTCATAAGATAAATCAATTTAGAGCAAAGTTTAATCCCCTGTGTAGGTGCTGATTTTTTTGACGTGCATGCCAGTTGTTCTCTGCCCAGCTCCCTCCCTCTGACCAGAGGAACTGATGGCCTGGTGAGTTCACAGACAGCACGATATTCACCTCCTACTTGAGTAAGCTGCCAGCAACTCAACCTGCCCCAACTGTAAAGTTCCAGGCTGACAGTAGTTCGGCAACTGCCAGCTTTCCCCTAAAACCTCTAAAATGTTAAAAGTAATACCGATTCAGGCACATATCTTCAATTTGAAAAAAGCAAACAACTTTGCTGATGGACACACCATCACCGCAGAACAGTGATCAATCAATGCTGAAGGGGTCTGAATGTTGTTTCTCTCTTAAATCTGGATAGGACTCTTATTGCTCCCATCAGCATCATTCCTTCAGGTAAATAACTGTCAGAACAGTGGCAAATCCAGAGAGATCAAGAGAGCGAGAGAGAGAGCACACTGTAAATTGACACAATGGTTGACAAAGCCTTAGCTAAAACAGAAAATACTATTGGCTGACATTGAGGTTACCACCATGTCCAAATACAACAATTTTGGTGAAATAAAATGAAATGTCTTAAATGTAAGTTTTCTTAAAACAAAGCAAAACATTAAAAAAATTTATTTCATAGAGAAAGGGAGAGGAAGAGAGAGAAACATCAAGGATGAAAGCAAATCATTGGCTGCCTCCTGCACACCCATCACTGGGGATAGAGCTGAAACCAGGCATGCACCCAGACCAGGAATCAAACTATGACCTCCTGGTTCATAAGTCAACACTTAACCACTGAGCCAAGGCCAGGCTAAGCTTTCTTAAGTATTAGCAAATAGGGCTTACATATCAAAATTGGAATTAAAGAGCCAGAATAAGCAAATCGAGCAAGAACCTATGGTATTCAAAGGCTCTGGCCCTGGCCCTAGCCCTAGCCGGTTTGGCTTGTGGATAGCGATTTTGGTCAAGGGCACATACTTTGGTTGCAGGCTCAATCCCTATGAATGTGGGAGGCAACCAGTCAATGTTTCCCTCCCTCTAAAAATCAATGGAAAAATATCCTCAGGTGAAGATTAACAACAACAAAAAAGGCTTTCGCCCTATTATCAAGACTGGTAAATGAATGTAAGTTTTAAAGTTAAAACAAAAATGTTTAAGGTACACACAAGCATTATATCTTGCAAAAAAAGAAAAATAAATGGTAACTACTGGTTCTGACTGCAGAGTTGGAGACTGCTTTTCCTCCTCTGGATTAGGGATAATCTGGTTTCTATTGCCTGGATGAAATTCTTACTACACAATTCTATGCTGTAGAAGCAACTTGCTTTAAAAAAAATTTTTTTTTATTCATTTTTTTCAGAGAGGAAGGGAGAGGGATAGAGAGCTAGAAACATTTATGAGAGAGAAACACGGACCAGCTGCCTCTTGCACACCCCCTACTGGGGATGTGCCAGCAACCAATGTACATGCCATTGACCGGAATCGAACCTGGGACTTTTCAGTCCGCAAACCAATGCTCTATCCACTGAACCAAACCGGGTTCGGCAGCAACTTCCTTGATTACCTTCACAATGGGGCAGAATTGTACAGGTAGCTAGCCACCAGAAAAATACATCTTCATTTAGTAAATCATAAATATTCATGTTTGAATCCTAAAAACATAAAATTCAGTGTTATGTACCTATGCCAATGACTGTTATATTCCCACTAGAGGCCCAGTGTACACTAGTGGGATCTCTCAGCCTGGCCTGCACACATCCCCTGAGGGGTCCTAGATTGCGAGAGGACGCAGGCCAGGCCAAAGGACCCCACGGGTGCATGATCGGGACTGGGGAGGAGGGGCCACAGGAGGGCTTCAGGATGTGTCCAGACCCTACTTGCCCAGTCCTTTTAGCCAGACCCAAGCATCAAGCTAACCTACAGGTTGGAGCATCTACCCCCTTGTGGTCAGTGTGCTCATAGCGACTGGTTGAAAGCCTGAATGGTTGGACACTTAGCATATTAGGCTTTTATTATATAGGATTTGTTCAAGATAAAAGCTAAATTACATAAGATTAATAATGTAGGAAAACCCCATTAGTATAGTCTGCATCTGCTTTTCTGGAACTAACACTTAAGCTTCCAATTTAATACCAAATCTTTATCTATAGGACATCATTAACATGACTAAACTTCTCTTCCAAAGTCAGTGAACCTGTATGGTTCAACACCTCCCTTCATAAATTACTGTTTAGAAAGCCTCAGAATAACAGGCCCATATATGTTTTGGACAAATGACTTAGCTGAAACCAAGAACTTATTGTGCACTGACATTCCAAAAATAATTAAATTGGATCAAACTATTAACTTAAAATGCATATTTTAAAAAAATGATCATGTCCTAAGCAGTTTGGCTCAGTAGATAAGAGCATACTAAAGGGTCCCAGGTTTGATTCTGGTCAAGGGCATGTACTTTGGTTGCTGGCACATCCCCAGTAGGGGTGTGCAGGAGGCAGCTGATAGATGTTTCTAACTCTCTATCCCTCTCCCTCTCTGTAAAAACAACACACAATAAAATGTATTTTAAAAAAGCTTTAAGTAAAAAAAATGATCAATTTAAATTAATAATACGTGTGTACAGAAATGATCAATGTCTGAATTACTAGCTTAAGAGATTTGCTAAAGTCTTTGGTGATGGTACAGATTTGAAAATCAGTATGTTTCATTAAGTACTTGCCTACTCATCTTCAGTACTGGGAGTTCAAATGAGGTCATGGCCACAATTGTTTTGTAGAGCAGAGGAGGGCAAGGGGAGGGTGAAATACAAGAGCAAGAACTGAGGGATATACTCCATAGACAAGAGTAGATAGAACTATGGCATGGGTTTGTCGGGGCAGAAGAAATCAATCTGAGCAGCATAAGCAAAGTCAAGGACAATTAAAACTCCTCTAACACACCTGGCCAGTGTGGCTCAGTGACTGAACATTGACCTATGAACCAGAAGGTCACAGTTCTGAGTCAGGGCACATGCCCAGGTTGTGGGCTAGTGTGGGGCATGCAGGACGCAGCCGATCAATGATTCTCTCTCATCACTGATGTTTCTAAACTTCCTTCCTTTTCCCTTCCTCTCTGAAATAAATAAAAATGTATTTAATGGGAAAAAACAACAACCCTCCAATGCACTGGAAGAACCTAAACCTATAGGTTCTTCCCAAAATATTATTATTCAATAGTCTCTCCCCCAAAGCCATCTAAACTTTCTAAAATCTAGAATTTACAAAGCCTCAATCTACTAGAATCTATTAATATTAGCATTAGCATGCTAACTAATGCTCTGAAAATGGCATTAGTAAAGAAACAAAGGCTATAAAAGCTTATTCAGTAAGTATAAGAATCAACAGATAACAGAACCATACATAGTAATTCATTGGTTTTAAATTTCTTTTCAACTATCTTTCTGGGTACATTACACTTTGTATAGCCAAAATAATGACAATTTGTCACTTTAGTGACAAGACAGATGCAAGTAGGCATTCCATGTTCTGGATAAGCCAGAGCCAAGGCCAGAGAAAAATTTATAAAAAAGAGGCTTGCCAACCCACCAGACTGCAGAATTAGACTTGAATTGCACTCAAACTCTAAAGCCAATGCTGGTCGAGTGGTGAAAAGTGAAGACATTCTTCTTCTTCGATCCAACCTAACCACCTCCATATAAGCATTCCTCCTACTACACTAATAGCCCTTACCCCTCTTTGCATGTATTTTTAATATATATATATTTTATTGCTTTTTTGCAGAAGGAAGAGAAAGGGATAGAGAGTTAGAAACATCAATCAGCTGCCTCCTGCACACCTCCTTCTGTGGATGTGCCTGCAACCAAGGTACATGCCCTTGACCGGAATTGAACCTGACGCTCTATCCACTCAGCTAAACCAGTTTCGGCTCTTTGCATGTATTGATGATTATCAGAATAAAACACCACTCACCAGGCACTGCTGAAAAGTCATTTTTCACATTTGTCTTTTTCTTAGATGCTAATGTTTTAAACATTTGGAATAGAAGTATTTCTCATTTTAAGTAGTGACAGTGTTCAACTTGGAAGTAGCCCTGAGTCTGTGAATTAAGATGATCTATATTATTGAGTCTGCGCCTTACACTGCCCAACAATTCCTCCTCATTGGGGAGATATAAGAAGAGCATGTAAACCCTCAGTGGTTGGAGGGTTGGCCCAAGGACCAAAGGGTCAAAGGTTCAGATTCCCACATGCTTCAGTTACAGATTAGAACCCCAGCCCCCATCAGAACATGTGTGAGAGGCAACCAATTGATGTGTCTTTCTCACATAGATGTTCTCTCTCTCCACCCCTCTACCATTCTCTCTCTCTCTCTTAAAAAAAAAAAAAATTCAATGGAAAAAATAACCTCAGGTTTGGATTAAAAAATAAGCGTATAAACTAAAAGTGCAGTTCAAAGTCTATGCAATTCAGGTATGCCTCCAGAGGCTGGAGGTACATGGGATAACTAGTCCTCGCCAGCCAGTGGTTCCAAATTGCCCTTTATGTTTCACCTGCTGTCTGCAGGCATAGATGTAGGGGTCAGTGACATTTCCCTGTGTTTAGAAAGTGCTACTTTTGGATCTTTATTTCATTTTGATGAAGTGGTCTCCATTTGAATCAGGTATCTTCAAAGACTTAAATCTCTGAGGAAGTATGAGTCCCGGAACATACTTCTGAAAAAGGTGGGCCACCTGAAGATTCTACACATAAAAATGCTAGTAGAGAGTTAACTGCACTGATATTTCTTATTATAATTGTTTTTTATTTATTAGAGTTCTGGCTTTAGAGTTGTATAGGTTTTAGACTCTACTTTCCCCATAAGCCTTAGTTTCAGTGTATGATTTCATAGAACTCAGACATTTTGGGATATATACATTTAGGATTCTGGAAGACATTACCCCTGGTTTAGGGAGCTTAAAAGCTAGAGAGCAGTAAATAAAAATGGAAGCCAGCCCAGGAGGCAGGTGAGTCTCCCCCCCCTCTGTGGAAGTACTGGTACAGTGTGTCTCTGGGGTATGGGGGGAGTAGCTGTGCATCCCCCCTCCCTCAGCTCTGCCCGCTCCCAACAATAAATTGCCCTCTCTTAAAAAAAAAAAAGTTCTTAAGACTGTCTTCTCAATGTTTTCCATTCACAACTGCGCCTGGATCCCACCCAGAATCAAGTCATTTCTCCCTTTAGCACTCTATCCTATTTTGCTGCCAGATCATTCTCAACCTTTAATACATCTAAAAGCTCAATGCTACTTGTTTGAAACGAAAAGTTCTTTTCTTACCTATTCTTCAGATATTCTTACATTTAAGGTGCTCTGTTTTTCAACTGTTTGTCCTATGCTGTCTTAAACTGTAGTCCAACCAGACCACAGCAACACCCAAGTCTTGCTCTGTGATGCTTGGTCTTCCTTACCCACTAGCTGCAATACAACTCCAAATGACTCACACTTAACCCTGGAGTAGCTGCTGGCACTTTCACCCTCCCCTTTTATCAGTCATTTATCTAGCCTCCTGCTATAGACTATGTTCCTTAGGAGCAGACACTTGATCTTTACATCCCTTTTAAAACTATCAAACATGTAAATACAGTATGTTCAAAGGAATCTTTTTTTTTTTAAACATTTTGTGAATGTATTCACAAAGAACAGTATCCCAACTACACTATGGGACATGTACTTGTGGGCTTGTCCAGAACCCCAACTGCCAAAACTTAGGGTGATTCCACACAGAAGTAGCTAGCTGAAGAGATGATCAAATGAAAATAGATTTAGAAGAACCTGGGGTCAAAATGATCTGCCAGCTTCTGTGACCTTGATAAATCACTTCTGCTGCCTAATTTCTTCCTATAAAAAATGTAATGTTTATAACTTAGTTCACAAAGCAGAAAAACATAAAAATGAACAAACACATAAAACCACCCTAAATAAGACTGATCTGTTAGAACAACCTTCTTTCCTACAACCTGCTCAAAAGTAAGGGCTACTTGAGAACTCCTTCAGTACAGGGACAACCATGATTGCACTGCATAGTTTTTTGGGGTCAAACAACAATTACTATTTTAATTTACATTCTGTAAACATCTCATAAAATACAGCATACATTTAAATCTCCCATCCAGGATTTAGGTGTTCTTAACCCAGTAGGGGGAAACGAAATCTCATCAATTACCTAAAGAGAGGTGAGTTCAGGCTGGCTTGTATTCTAGTCTTGGAAAGCTAGTAATGTAATTTCAACAGAATGGGAAAAACTCATAGCAAAGCACCAAGATGTCCAGGAAAGGTAACTAGTAGGGTTCATTCTATAAATACCATATTATAGAAGATCTCCCAACTGTACACAACTACAGAAATCCTTCCCTCAAAGCATGTTCTCTAACAAAGTGTTTCATTTGGCTTCTCAACTCAGAAATGATCAAATTTACAAAGTTTTATGTAATGGATTTGAGATGTTGCTCCTTATACTTCATTTTATCTAATGACACTAATCTCTTGACTCAAATAGAGGCTAGTAATTTAGCATTTATTACAATAAAATAATTCCCCATCACAAAAAGACCTTGTTTATTTGCTAAGGCAACTTCTGAAGTTCTCAGACTTTGCTTTACCCCCTTCACACACTACAGACCACTTCAATTTCCTCCCATTTCCCATATTTCCCATAGAGCTTGTGTTTTACAAAACCTGGATTCCAGGTTCAGGTTATGACAAGACTTCGAAGTCACGACTTTCAGGAAAACCTCCAAGCTCAGCCTCACAAAATCTCACTCATTCAGCAGATAGTGTGCACCCAATTGCTATGAGCTGGGACCAGTGATCTGACTCTACCTCTTCTTAATTAGTCAGTACTTATGCTCTGCAACTGTTTTTTCACCTATAATCCAACACTAAGCGGGTTAAATGTAACAAAGTTAAAAGTCTTTAGGCAATGCCTCCACAGTATAAACACTCAACTAATAACAAGATCCTTAACCTATTTTGATTACTCTGGGCTATTGTTTTACCCTCATGTGGTCCTTCCCTCAAGGACTTTCCAATCTTTTATCTTTTTTAATAGAATACATTTCGTGCTTGACTTTATTACTTGTAAATGTTAAACACCTTTCCCCTTTTACTTTCCAGCTCTCCTAAGTAGGGCCAGCTCAGACTCAGACCAATTTCTTCTGAAAATGTAGGCTTAACACTTAAAGACCCCACAACCGAGTACTGGTATCACTAAAAAAGCTTCCTTTCCTTTTGTTTAAAAAAAATAAAGACAAAGCAACACTTGGAAGAGAGCCATTTTGAAGCACTTTGATTTTTGTTAACAGGCTAAGAACTGGGTGTACACAATGTCACACTCCGCCTAACTACAGGGACCAGCAATAAGGAAGCCATTAGATTCCCATCTCCAGCTTCAGCCTGGTATTTTATTGTGCACATTCTGAGCAGAACTCAGAATGCTGTTCCCCTCCCCCCGCCCTAATCATTTTAGAGTGGAAATGCTAAAAAAAAAAATTCTTGCCCTAAGCGAAATATTGCCCTTAGCAAATTTAAAGCAGTAAGCCATTTTTAAATCAAGTAGATGTATAACTGAAAACGAGTAAGAACGGCCCAAGAGGGAAAACTCAAGGACCTCACTATCAACCCAACGCAGCTGGGCGGATTATAGGTTGACTGCTTCCTCTTGGGACCAGAAAGACAGAGCTCCTCTCCAGATGTCAAACCAAGCACAGCAAAGTAAAAAAGCTTTGATGGTTATGCCGAGAGCCAGAGCCGGTGTGGAAAATGGCAACTCTGCCCACCTCTGGAGTCCATCTATCTCCCTTCTGGCGTTGTTCTACTAGCCATTTTTCTGCAACCAGACAACTCTAAAGGGAGGCTTTTTTAAAAAAAAATTCAAGTGTAATTATGACAAGTGCATACGAGTTCAACGAGCCCCTTGAAACAGTGAGGCTAACAGAACCAGACCGAATGGGCTTTTATTTGCAAGCTCGGGGTCTGTTAGGCTTTGCCACAAGCCGGCCTCCATCTCAGACGAAACCGCGAGCCGCTGTAATATCGGAGGAGCGCGGAAGGGGCAGAAGGCAGGCTGGGGCGGCCACACTCACGCCATTTCCACTCCCTCCATTAGCACTCGAGGTCCACCGGGCTTCGCGCCCGGCTCGCACGTTAAGATGGTGACTGGCGGGCGGGCGGGCGGGCGAGGCGCGACCGGGCGGCGGGGCTCCCCGGGGCCAGGGCGGCTGGGCCTCCGGGGCGCCCCGCGTCCCGGCGGAGACGCTTAGGCCGGCGAGCCCCTTTGTCTCCGCTATCAGCCCCGAGAAAGGAAGGAAGGAGGGAGGGAGGAAAGGAGGGAGGGAGGGAGGGGAGGAGGAGGGAGGGCGGAAGGGGGGCTAATCCCTCCCGGCCCCGCAGCCGGGCGGAGGCCGGGCGGGGCGAGGGGCAGCCGGGCGCCCCCCGGCCCGGCGCCCCGCGGGCGGTGCGCGCCGGGCTCACCTCGTCCTCCTGCTCGCTCCGGAAGCACAGGCACGCCGCCCGCTTCTTGAAGCCCTCGCGGTCGTAGGTCCGCGTCTGGTTGGGCTTGAACTTCATCATAGAGGCGGGTTCTGGCGGCCGCTGCTCCTCCAGACGCCGCGGCGGGGGCCCGGCCGCCGCCACCCCGCCGGGGAGTGGGGCCGAGGCGAGGCGAGGCGGGCGCAGGGGGGCCGGGGGGCCGGGGGGCGAGGCGGCGGCGCGGGGTGGGCGGGCGGCGGAGCCGGTCGGTCCCGGAGTCGGCGGCCGCTCCGACGCGGGGCGAGGCGCGAGCGCGGGTCACTGGAGCCCGGGTGCCGGGGAGGAAGCGCCGCCTCTGCTCCGGCGTCCGCCGCTCTCCATGGAGCCCGCCGCCCGCTCGCTTCGGCTCCCTCCTGCCGCCGCCGCCGCCGCCGCCGCCGCCGCGCCGAGAGCGAGGCTCGAGGGTCGCACCACGAGGAGACAGTTGCGGAGACGCGCTCGGACTGGACGACGGCGGCGCCGCCCCCGCCCCTGTTTAAGCGGCCCGCGCATGCTCCGCCCCGCGCGCCAACGCGCATGCGCGCCGCCCCGAGCGGCGGGGGCGGGGCGGGGCGGGGCGGGGAGTCGGGAGGGGGCGGCCTGGCCGCTCGCGAGTCGGCTCCGGCGACGGAGCTCCCGCCGAGCGCGGGAGGGCAGGGCCCGCTGCCATCCATGCTGGGGAGTGGGAAGAAGCAGAGACCCCTTCCTCCCCGTTTACTAACGCCGCGGCGTTCCCCGGAAGGACAAGTGCCGCCCCCGGGAGAGGGCCCTCCCTCACTCCGCGCGGCCTCGGCGGAGCTGCGCCCCGGAGGACGGGCCGCAGGCGCCGCGGCGAACCGGGCCCCGCGGTGCCTGGGCGGACGCGCCCAGAACCCGCCCGGGAAGCGGGAGGGAGAAGAGAAGGAAGGCCTGGAGAGGTGGGGACGTGGGTTCAGAGGCTTTGTTGTGTGTGTTTGCGTTCCCGGAGGAAGGGAGGAGGAAAATCCCTCCCACCCACCCCCGACCTTTTTAAATCTGTGGTTGAGGAGTCGTTTGTAGTCTGCGAAAAGTCAGCTCAAGCTTTAAACGTTTCTTCAAATAACCGGCTCCTTCCAGAATGCATTCCTTAATGCTGGCAATGGCTCATACGTACCACTAAATGGTTTTCTATGCTAAGGAACAGGTAAGCTAGATCCTGGGGCCACCGCACTAAATATAGTGGGATGCCTGCTATTTGAGAGCGTCAGGTCTCCCAGGGCCTCGGGACAAGCACGCATTTAGATCTCCGGGTGTCACTCACACGGGGGCTGAGAGAGGCGCCGCACGGCCTGGTGGTTAATGAAGCTAATCCACGCCACCCTGCCCTTTCCCGGAGGGGGGCCCAGGCTGCTTAGATCCAGGAGCTTCTGAAGGTTCGCCTTTTCATTCCTGGAGGGCCTACTGTGTGCAAAGCGCCCCACTGCTAAAACCAGCCCCTGCCCTTCCGGGATCGTAGGCACCCGAGAGCAGATAGTCAAATATGAACACAGTCATACTAGTACCTGTTAAAAGACAAGTGTCCTAAGGGTCAAGGTGGTAGAGGGTGTCGTAAGGACAGCTGACCAGATCTGTAAGTCCGAAAAGGCTTCCTGGGGCAGCCTGGTGGTGGCCGAGTGCTGAGGGAGGAAGAGGAGCTAAGTAGATCAAGAGGAGCCTGCTGAACGCTCAAGGCTGAGGGAACTGGGAGTTGAGCAATGTCCAGTGGAGGAGGGAGTGAGGGGGGGCCTGTAGAAATGAAAGAAAAAGTGAGCAGACAGGGTGGGGGGGAGCTGGGGTCCATCTCTGCCCCAGAGGGGTGTGAGGCCTGACCATTGGGAACCCGGAGGCTCTCGGAGAGCTTGGGGCAGTGCAGTGGTCTGTCTTCCTGTTCCAGACTCCAGCCTCCTTTCCGTTCAGGACTTCGGTGCTAACTCAGTGCCTTACCCCCAGAGCCTATGCGACTTTGTAAAACGAGTTAATGTTGAACTAAGTGATTTAAGAAATGAAGTTTCACCACAACACAATTAGAAATCTTATCAACTCTGTGCAGGCATTTTCTAAGCCTTCGCTTTCTTACAGAAGCCACTGAAGTTTATTTCCACATTTACAAACAGGAACAGAACGCGTCTAGCTGTGGACTCCAGTATGGCTAATATGCAAATGTTCTTTTTAGATAATTGGTTGCAACTGATAAAAGTAATTAATTTCACAATAGCGACAGAGTGAAATAAGTGACAAAGAAGATTAAGTTTCTCCTTAAAACTCTTCAGCCTGGCCGGTGTGGCTCAGTGGTTGAGCACCGACCTATGAACCAGGAGGTCAAGGTTCGATTCCTGGTCAGGGCACATGCATGGATTGTGGGCTCGATCACCATTGGGAGGTGTGCAGGAGGTAGCCAATCAGTGATTCTCATCATTGATGTTTCTATCCCTATCCCTTCCTCTCAGAAATCAATAAAAAACATTTTAAAAAATTCTTCAAAGGTCTGGCTTCTAGTGGACATTTAATAAATACCAGTTGATTAAATGTTGGTTTGCTCAAGTCTTTCCCATTTAGTAATTACACGAGGTGAGGCATGAATCAGAATTAACGAGGAGGAAAGAGGAAGATGCCTGGAACCAACTCCATGATGGGGGGTGGTGGGCGGAGAGCAGCCGTATCCCAGTGAGCATGAGCACTGGCCGATTGGATGTAGTTCAAAAGACATGTATCAATTACTGTTTGTAGCTTTTCTCACCTCACAAGTAGGTGTATTGTTTATACCATCTGGTATAAAAACACAGTGGGTCTGAAAGTGCTTTAAAAGGATCAAGCATTAAAAGCAGGAGTGGGAGCCGAAACCGGTTTGGCTCAGTGGATAGAGCATTGGCCTTCGGACTGAAAGGTCCCAGGTTCGATTCCGGTCAGGGGCACGTACCTTGGTTGCAGGCACATCCCCAGTAGGGGGTGTGCAGAAGACAACTGATCGATGTTTCTAATTCTCTATTCCTCTCTGTAAAAAAATCAATAAAATATATTTTATAAAAATAAAAATAAAGCAGGGGTGGGGAACATCAAGCTCCATATAAGGCCAGATAAACCATTTGATCTAGCCATGCCAAGGCAACTGCAGGTGGGACTTGAAATTCAATAAATCTAGGAGCTTTTGTTCATAGCAAAAAAATTTTATTAAGTGAATTATATTAACGGAATGATGTTATAAATATCCTAATGGCCCTTGGCAGAAAAAGGTTCCCCTTCCCTGACTTAAAGGAACATTATTGATTTAAGAGATGAAGGTAGGAGAGAGATAGAAACATCAATGATGAGAGAGAGTCATTGATTGGCTGCCTCCTGCACACCCCCTACTGGGGATTGGGCCAGCAACCTGGGCATGTGCCCTGACTGGAAATTAAACCTGGTTCTCCTGATTCATAGCTCGACACTCAACCACTGAGCCATGCTGGCTGGGCAACATAAAATGTTATGAACAGGATATTTTCACTGGAGACTTCTTCTGCTTCTCCCTTTCCTCAAGGAGTGGAGAGAGGTGTAATGGAGAGGACCAGGTGCTTGGGGAGAGCTATGCATTTTCACACTGTGAGGGAGGAGGTTTTAATTTAAAAAGAATTCTGCAACAAATGATTTAAACTATGACTAACCACTTTCCCCCCTTTTTTGTTGATTAATTTATTAGGTTTTTGCTATTATTTGAGAGGGGCCCAACAGAAAAGGAAACTTGTCTGACCAAAGTGAGAAAATGGAGAAAGGTGGAATTATACACTCTAGGTCTTCATATTCCTGTGTAGTTCCCAGATTAGCATTGTCACGCACATATTATGCATAAAAAAAAATGCACTTAGGCACCGTCCAAAGCTTAGATCAGATCCAGCCAGATCATAGTTGAGATATACAGACGGAAGCTTGTTTTTTCTGCGGGGCTGGTAAAGACTGGGTTACACCAGTCTGTTCCCTTGGGGATCAGAGTCCAATTTCAGGTTAATCTCCGTTTAGTTCATTTACCACAGTATTGTCTTACCTAGAACTTAATATACACAGTCTTTTCTTGTACTTTTTTCAAATATTTGGAACCTCAGCAAGGGAAACTTGAACATTGCCCAGGCAAGATACTGCTTTTCCCAGGGTCCTTTTAACACTTTTAAACAATGTAACAGAGTATCTGGGAAAGAGATAGAAACATCAGTGAGAAACATCAAAATGATGGGCTGCCTCCTTCATAGCCCCTCTCTCTCCCCTCCTAGGGATGAACCTGAACTGGTAATCTTGGAGTGCATGGGTGGACTTGTAGTCACTGAGCCACACTGGCCAGGTGTAACCCACTTTCTTAACTCCTACAGTTGCTGTGAGCTCCTCCTGCTTCCTCTGCTACATGGCAATTTAATATGTCTGTGAACGCATTATTGTTTGCATTGTGTTGTGTTCTAACACTGGGTTTCAGTTTTGAAGTGGAAAAGGTGTGATCGTTAAGAGATGTTCCTTCTGGTGAGAGTCTGATTTCCTATCACCTAAAGTAGTGGTGGGGCAAACTGCGGCTCATGAGCCACATGGGGCTCTTTGGCCCCTTGAGTGTGGCTCTTTCACAAAATACCATGTACCCTAATTAAGTTAATGACAATGTACCTACCTATATAGTTTACGTTTAAAATATTTGGCTCTCAAAAGAAATTTCAATCGTTGTACTGTTGATATTTGGCTCTGTTGACTAATGAGTTTGCCTACTACTAACCTAATGTGATTTTCTTTTACCAAAGGCATAGAATAGGATGGAATAAGCAAAGTTTGAAAAATGTAAAAGCCTTAAATTAAAGCCTTCTGATTAAAAATCCTACACAGGATTCATCAATCCAACCAGCATTTGCAAAACTTTAAAGGCAGACTGATTAATTTGGTCATTTATAAACTGTTCTTTCATTGAAATAAATATGGTTTTCAGGTTTACAACTCATTTTCCATTTCCTCAATTCTTATTTACTGCAGAGCACTTTGTTTCACAAGTATCACATCTGTATGCAGTTCTCTGGGGATAATAAAAATGTTTACTAGGAAGCACAGTGCCTCCTTCCCTTCCTTATCATCCCGGGATAGGTGTGTGCTTAGTGGTTATCTCTTAGGTCAAGGCAATGACTCGACATTTCACCCACTTCTTCCAGACGGCATTTGGCTTCATCAGAGAGGGCTGCTTTTGCTATATAACAATTCTGCATTTTTGTTTTGTTTGAGAATAAAGACTAAGAAAAAAAAAGAATGTCTATATGACATGTTAATCAATTGCAATGTGTAACCTTATTTTGATCTAGATTCAAGCAAATAGGATATTTATAAGACAATCATGAAATGTGAACACTGACTGAATGTTATATATTAAGCAATTGTTACTTTCTTTGGGGGCTGAGATAATGTTTATAATAAAGGGGGAGTCCTTACCTCTTAGAGATATCTACTAAAAGATTAAGAGCTGAAGTAATATGATATCTGAAATTTCCTTCAAAATAATCTCGATTATCAGAGCAGTGAAGATGGGTGGGAATGTGGAGGAAACTAGATAGCTATAAATTGTTATTGAAGTTGTATGCAATTAGGAGAATTGGAGAGGAAAAGGAGCGAAAAATGAAAAGAGAAATGTTCCATATTATATAGGGGCATGGAAATGAATCTCCTCACTGTTAGAAATATAAGTGGTACACACTTATGATACAAGCATTAGAGTCTAGAACGGTTGGGATAATAAATGCAGTTTGTGATTACACATTAAAAAAAAAAATAAAAAAATACGACAAATTAGAAGACACTCACCCCTTCCTAAAATTTTAACCAATATTATTACATTGGCTAAATGTAATAATATTGGTTATTATTATTACAGTAACAGTAATTTCTAAGTGAAAATTTAATGGTGATTGGCTAGGTTATCAGCATTCACCCTTGTCTGGTGAAATAAAATTTCATTATAGACTACAAGCCCCAGGAGGGTAGAGAGCTGTGTGGTCCAGTGACACTATTGTTTTCCCACTGAGTTTTAGCCTGTGAGGCCATAGGTAATTGTTAACATAGTTATTATAGTATATAATGTATCATATTACTCCTCTAGAGCAAATGCAAAATACAGCCTCTCTCTCCCTCCCCCCTCCTCTCTTTGTTTTTATACAATTTTAAAATCTCCTTGATTTTTCCTTCTTGTTTTGTTTTTGGTTTGTGGACTTCAGGTGCTAAAGATTGAGTTGATTATTTCTTAGGGCAGTGATCGCCAAACTCATTAGTCAACAGAGCCAAATATCAACAGTACAATGATTGAAATTTCTTTTGAGAATCAAATTTTTTAAACTTAAACTTTTTCTAATGTCACTTCTTCAAAATAGACTCGCCCAGGCCATGGTATTTTGTAGAAGAGCCATACTAAAGGGGCCAAAGAGCCACAGTTTGCCAACCACAGTCTTAGGGTCAATGTACATATTTTTTCTTATACACTGAGTGGCCACATTATTATGATCTCTAACACATAATAATCTGGATACTCAGTGTATATCCTATATAATAAAAAGCTAGTATGCAAATTGTCCTCTCAACCAGGAGTTCGACCAACAGGCAGGCCAGCCAACCACCCATGTCCCCTCTCCCTGGCCAGGCTGGCTGGACCCTGCACATGCATGAATTCATGCACTGGGCACGAATTCATAAGCACACTAAGTGACCAGATTATTATGCATTCAGAGATCATAATAATCTGGCCACTCAGTGTATATTATTAGAGGCCCAGTGCATGAAAATTCATGCACTGGAGGTGGGGGAATCCATCAGCCCAGCCTGCTGACTCTGGCGGGGCTGAGGGGACTGAGTGCCACCATCTTGTGGCTATGGGCGAAGCCATCTTTGTGAAGGCATGATGGTCAATTTGCATATTTCATCTTTATTAGACAGGATTGCACACTATATATTGTTTTATGTTTGTTTTTTTAAACCTCACATGAGAACATATTTTTCAGTGCTTTTCAGAGAAAGAAGGGGAGAGAGACACATCTACCAGCTGTCTCCCAAATGCACACTAACCCACCCGTATGTGCTCTTGACAGGGAATAGAACCTGTAACCCTTTGTTGCATAGGCCAACCCTCTAACCACTGAACTATGCTGGCTGGGGCTACGTGGATGTATTTTTAACTTATGCAAATGATAATTACATTTCTCATTTTTTATTACCCAATGAGTGAAATGAGTTTAGTTATTTCCTATAGATTCTGTTCCCTAGTTAATTAAATTAGCTTTCTCTTTCCTCAATAAATGATTCACAAGAGAAGAAAAAGCAATACATATTCAAATAGAGACAGAGTATTAACTGTTCCCAAGTGCTTAAGTTCCCATTAAAGTATTATAACAATCACATTTTCTTTGTACCCAGTGATAAAACATTACTCAAAGCACCACTTATTAGTAAAAGAAGTTGCATTAACCGCTTGTGTTTGTTTTTCAGATGTAGCTTTAGGAGGATTTTTGCTTCTATATTCAGAAGTGGAAAAGGCCTTTATACAGAGGTCAGAGAGATAGATGCTCACTGCTAAGTTCTAGACCAATGGTCGTCAAACTTCGGCTCGAGAGCCACATGCAGCTCTTTGGCCCGTTGAGTGTTCTAACGCCACTTCTTCAAAATAGACTAGCCCAGGCCGAAAACTGACTTCTGCGCATGGGCCATGAAGTTTCAATCACACTATTTGTGCATGCCAGCATGTGGTATTTTCTGGAAGAGCTACACTCAAGGGACCAAAGAGCTGCATGTGGCTCTCGAGCCTTGGTTTGCCAACCCTGGTCTAGACAACATTAGAAGCAACCAGTTAGAAGCACACAAAGTAACATAGATTTTTAAAAGAGCAACATGGAGCCCTGCTGGAGTGGTTCAGTGGTTGAGTGTTGACCTATAAACCAACTGTTTGATTCTCGGTCAGGGCACATGCCTGGCTTGTGGGCTTGATCATCAGTATGGGACGTGCAGGAGGCAGCCAATTAATAATTATCTCTCATCACATTGATTATTTACTTTCTCTCTCCTCCCTTTCTCTTTGAAATCAATAAAAATATATTTTAAAAAATTGATCCTACAGTCTTATAGATGCACATTGTTTTTGTAGTTTTGTAAATTACACTCTGTTACTACTAGCAGAAGACTCTCAAAAGGAGTCTCTAAAAGGTCATTAGCTTCTTGAAATTTTATGGCAATATTTTGTTTTTGTGTACTTATATACAATTTTGGAGGGAATCAGTTAATAGCTTTCCTACATTTTCAAGGAACCCTTCAAAAGGATTAAGAACCACTACCTGAAATGGATTGACCTATAAATCCTCAACAAGGCCAATAGGAGTCTGCTTTGCTTTTAGGAAATTAGGGTCAGGTGACACTGTCAACAATGCAGGTGCAAGTTTCAAGAATAAGATATGATAGTTATGGAGCAGATCATAAGCTTTAAGTAAGAATCCAGCTGCAAGGACAGGAATTATCTGAACTGGGAAAGAACAGAAAACAACAACAACAAAGGCAGTCTTAATAAATACCTGTTGCACAACCATCCCTAATGAAAATAGCTTGATTTCGGAGTTGGGTAAGATAAGAAGCGTTCTAGTAATAATTATGTATTCTGGTATGAGTTAATGTGCCTGAGGTACCAGATAACTAACTATATGACGACTCCAACTCTCCTTCCAAAGGGATCTCTCCATACCCTGTAATTGATCTACAGGAGATTCGGGGATGATGGACTCCTTGCTTTCTATTACTTGCTCCTGTTCACTACATTTATATCTGAGGCTTTAAAAATATTCAGGGAGCAAGCACAGAAAAACTCCACCACAATTATTTTTCACAATAATATTCATAACTGTATCATATAAAGGCAGGTTATTGTAAGGTCAAGATATACCACAAAATAATATTAACATTCCGTTTTACACTTTAGAGAATGAGAACAATTTATTTCAAAGATTGGATAGTTAGTAGAACTGGTTTTCTTGGAACATTGGATGAATTAATTTCTTTGAATTCAATATAAACATTGTGGCAAGCACTGTGGAGGATACAAAAGAAATACAGGACAGAGTTCTTAACCTCTACATTTATGGTCTTTTTAGGAAATAACAATGCCAGACTGTATAACAATATCAAGTGTTAATTTCATTGTGTGAAGTACCAAATTATAACCACATTCAGAGGCTGGTTGAGGGCTCTTGGAAATTGCTCTTCAATGAGAGTTACATATGTGCACATGTGTGTACTCATGCATGTGCATGCACATACACATATGCACACATTTCTAATGAAAGTAGTTGTCAATGTCATATTTCCTTTAATTAAAAAAATTAATACATTAAAGTATGATATATAGAAGATGTGTTCTCTTTCAATTGTGTTCTCTTTCAAGAGTCTTATACATCTTTTATATTACACAACAATCCTATATAATAAAAGCCTAATATGCTAAGTGTCTGGTCATCAGCCATCGGTTCAACCAATCAAAGCATAATATGTTAATGATTCTGGTCAAGGGCATGTACTTCAGTTGCAGGCTCAATCCCTGCTCTGGTTGGGGTGTGTGTGAGAGGCAATCAGTTGATATGTCTCTCTCACATTGATGTTTCTCTCTCTCTATCTCTCCCCATCTCTTCCACTCTCTCTAAAAATCAATAAAATATCCTTGGGCGAGGATTAACAACAGCAAAAGCTACCATTCCCACTGTGAAGATTCTAGCCATGTGGATTTTGTGAAAGAACTCTGGCCACCTACTCTGTTGCTAATAAAGTCTAAAGATGAATGAATTGGTGAAATGACACTTAGTAGATAGGAGATTACTGTCAACAACTGGTTGTTAACATTCTTTGTTTAGGAAAGTGTTCTTCTGCTCTAGCTGGTTTGGCTCAGTGGATAGAGTGTCGGCCAGCAGACTAAATGTCCTGGGTTCTATTCCAGTCAAGGGCACATGCCAGGGTTTTGGACTTGATCCTCAGTAGGGATATACAGGAGGCAGCCGATCAATGATTCTCTCATTATTGATATTTCTATCTCTCCTTCTCCCTTCCTCTCCAAAACCAATAAAAATATATTTTTAAAAAAAGAAAAGAAAAAAAGAAAGAAAGAAAATGATCTGAGATTTAAGAACTTGTAGTGCCAAAACTGGTTTGGCTCAGTGGATAGAGCATCGGCCTGCAGACTGAAAGGTCCCAGGTTCGATTCTGGTTAAGGGCATATACCTTGGTTGTGGGCACATCCCCAGTAGGGGCTGTGCAGGAGGCAGCTGATTGATGATTCTCTCTCATTGATGTTTCTAACTCTCTATCCCTCTCTCTTCCTCTCTGTAAAATATCAGTAAAATATATATTTTTAAAAAAGAACTTGTAGCAAGTTTATCAGACAGAGCCTAGTCACCAATAAAAGCTGCCGTGGGTGGAAAACTATGCTAGGTGTCACATTAAGAACCCCAACCTCCCCCAAAACCCCACAAAGAATCCTAATCTTTTTTCAACTTTGGTTCGTTTTGTTTTTGGGGCTAATCCTCATCCGAGGATATTTTCCCATTGATTTTTTTTTTTAGGGAGCGTAGAAGAGAGAGGGAAAGACAGAGAAACATCAATATGAAACACCTGGGGCCCGGGCTTAATGACCAGAATTGAACCAGAATCGAACCTGGGACCCTTTGGTTCTCAGGCCAGTGCTCTAACCACTGAGCAAAATCAGCCAGGGCCCACCTTTGGTTCTTTATGCCACTTCACATGTATTTGTGCTCCTTCACATATATTTAATACTCTCTTCCCCCCACAGCCTTCCTACCGTAAAACTGGTCTCACCATCAAGTTAACAGAAGCTTCAGAAATACAATATTAGAAAACAAATAAAGAAAAATAAAGAAACACATTCTTGAGGAAATTGCAGAGTATTTCCTGCTTTTGTCCATCCCTTGGTGACATTGTACCTGTTTTTCTTGCCTAAAGGAAACCAACGACTAAAATGCTTCCTAAACTTGTCTCCTTCTGCTACCCACACCTTCTTTGGAGAGTTCTCATTCATTTCTTGTTGGTTACATAAATTGAGTAGAGATATGGTTACATGAATTACAATATATCCACATAAAAGAGTACTTTGTAGCTGTAAAAACAGTGCTTAAGCACTTTCTAAAAAACGAGGCAAGAGCTTGTTACAAAGTTAGTTTTTTAAGTGTAAAAAGTAAATACAATCACAAATAAAGGTCCTTGAGTATATGTGTTTTGTTTTTGTTTTTTAATTTCTTTTTCCTTCTTTTGCAGAATTTTTCTCTACATTTTCCTGTATTCTTCCAATTTTCTATTATGAGCATGTTCATTTTTAAATTAGAATGGAGTCGCTGTGAGCTTTTCACAGTCAATATCAAGTAAATTGCTTTCATAATGGCTAATGAGAGTATAAGCACCTATAATTCCAACAATAATGATACAATACATATTTACTATTCTAGGAGGAACTGGTGTATAATGGATGAGTTGACTCTGGACCGCTCAACTTTAATTCAGACTTAGAGTTTGGCCAGTTAGTGTGCTAAGTAGGAAGTGGTAGGTTACTGTAACTTTGTGGTTGACTTAATTTAACCTCAGCCACTCCAGGCATAGATACCTTGAGAGCCCCTTTTACTGCCCTCCCCTTCATCTTTTACTCTCTCTTCCCTTCCAACTTCCCATTGTATCCCCATACCTCCCGAAGGCTTAAATCAATGGACAGGAAGGGAGGAAAAAACGAGGCAGGCCAGACTTAAAGGTATAAGAAAGATTCCTTTTTCCTTCTGTCTCTGCAGGCAGGAAAGGTCCCTTTGGACAAGTTCTGAGAAAAAGAACTATTTCATGTGACTGAGCACTCAACTACCGCAGCCAATGTAGCTTGTGACCCAGTTGTGAAAGTGGAGTTGAGTTCCCTTTTATTTCTAAGAGTGACTTTTTTAAAAGGTGCTGGAGCATGTAGCAGTTTCTTCCCACCCCTCCCCCCTTGCTTCCTTCTGCATACTGAAAAGTCATGATAATGGTTAATATTACCCCTTTAGCAATTTTGTGAAGTTGATCAAGGCCCAGAGTAGCTATTCTGGCATAAGATTGTTGTGCTATCATATTCAATAAAAGTTTAGTGGGTAGAGCCGAAACCGGTTTGGCTCAGTGGTAGAGCGTCGGTCTGCGGACTGAAAGTTCCCGGGTTTGATTCCGGTCAAGGGCATGTACATTGGTGGCGGGCACATCCCCAGTAGGGGGTGTGCAGGAGGCAGCTGGTCGATGTTTCTCTCTCATCGACGTTTCTAGCTCTCTATCTCTCTCCCTTCCTCTCTGTAAAATATCAATAAAATATATTTTTTAAAAAAGTTTAGTGGGTAGAGACTAAGGACATAGAGAAGTAACATACCAGAAGGCCTCCCTAAATCTCCCTTAGCTCTTAAAGGACACCCTCTGTGATGCAAACAATATTTTCTCAATCCCATTTAAAATGTTATGGAGGCGTCCAGCCGGTATAGTTCAGTGGTTGAGCATCAACTTATGAACCAGGAGGTGACGGTTCGATTCCTGGTCAGGGCACATGGCCTGATTTTCCCCAACAACATTTATTAAGGAGACAATCTTTATTCATTGTATACCTCCTTTGTCAAATATTAATTGACCATAATGGTGTAGGTTGATATTTGGGGCTTCTTTTCTGTTCCATTGATCTACATGCTTGTTCTTGTGCCAGTACCAAGCTGTTTAGATTACAATAGCTTCGTAATATAGTTTGATATCCAGTATTGCGATCCTTCTAGCTTTGTCTTCTTTCTCAAGATCTGAATGCCTTTAAAAGGGACAGGTCTTTTTCAGGTCCATACTGCCTCTTACTTTGCTATAGTAAACCCTGTGATTTCACACATTTAAATACTTGGTAGTGAAGGCATTTGAGATTGTCTCAGGAGCCTCTGGATAGACAATGGAGAATGGAAGAACTAGAATAGGCTCATGGCATGATCAGATTTGCAGTCCAGGAAGGTCATGCAGGCAGTAAAGTGGAGAATAGGTTTTGTGACCGCTGGTGGCAGAACTGGAGGGAAAGGCTGATCAGAAAGATATTTAAAAGGTAGAACCCTACAAGACCTGGTAACTGATCATATGTGGAAAATAAAGGAGTTCGAAAAGGCTTCTAGGTCTTGTTCCAAGAAAGGGGTGGATTGGGGTGGCCCTCACTGAGATGGGGGCTTTCCTAAGTCCTGTGAGACATATTTGGCAAGCTGCCCAGTGGGCTGGAGATATGGATCCCTTGGGCATTTGGCTTCACCCCTTGTCCAGATGCAAGCACGGTTTTTGGGTTCAAGCTTCTCTTAGCGCTGTTTATGTTCACCAGCTTCTTTGGCCATATCCCAAGGAAAAGCTAAATTTCTGTTCTGACTTGTTCCTACCTACCTCAGTTCTCAATCTGTTACCACCCTGAGGGGTTTTAAGGAGGAGTGTAATTATGTGTCATCTTCTTGTAACTGCTCCCTTCCCCTCCCACCCATCAACTCACTGCCCTCTGGTTGTTTGTGTCACTATTGTCGGCAGGTAATTGTGCCTGCATATCTAACCACCCTGCATATCTAGTGGCCCCTGCTGAGATTTGTGGGCTGCATGTGAGTATGAGCTACTACTGGCAAGAGGTGGCAGACACCCAGCCTTGGCTGTGAGCACATCTGGCACAGCAGGCTTTCCTATCCCATGAAAACCACTAACCTATCTGTAATAGGTCTACTGAATGGGGTGGGGCTCAGGCTATGTTGCTTATGGGGTTGGAACTAATGGCAAAACCATTCTTAGAAACTTGTCGTGATATACCTAAACGAACAGCTGACTCTCAGGCCATAAGCATTTGCACTGCCTTCAGTAACTTGAAGCTTTCTCCTCTGGATCTGAGGTGGCTTTGGGTTCTAAAAATAAAACCTACTTAAAGCCATGCCTGAAAATGACCAAATGGTGTAACTTTGACATCCAGAAGATGAAACCAATGACCAAAGTGTGCATACCATAGAGAGCCTCCACATCCCAGTTATATTCCTCTATGGAAACACATGGCACTGAACCCTAGGTTGGTTCCATGACGCTTGGGTAATCCACACACTAACCTTTGAGGAAGGGGGAGGGAATATCTGGACTAAGAGCAAGGGAGGCCAGGCTGGTGTGGCTGGCTCAACTGTTGAGTGTTGACCCAGGAACCAAGAGGTTGCAGGATCGATTCCTGGTCAGGGCACATGCTGATGTTGTGGGCTTGATCCCTAGTAAGGGGTGTGAAGGAGGCATCTGATTGATGATGTTCCTCTCTCATCAATGTTTCTATCTATCCTCTCCCTCTCCCTCTCCCTCTCCCTCTCCCTCTCCCTTTCTCTCTCTCTCAAAATCAATAAAAACAGCCCAGGCTGAGGAGAAACCAAGATGGTGGCATAGGGTAGACATCTGAATGCAGCCTACCACAATTTTGAATTTAGAGCTGGAAAAAAGGGGAAATATCGCCTTGAAGCACCGGACGGGTGGCTGAGAGGAGGCTCTACCATCCGGAAAGGAGAGCAAAGGCACGCTGAACCTTGAGAACTGTAAAGGTGCAGAGATCTGTGCATAAGAAAAGGCAGCGACCCAAGTTCACTGCTGGCCTACTCGCTTCGTGGAGAGCGCGGGCTGAGTTCTCAGCTGGCTTACAACAGGCACGCAGAGAAGGTGGACAGCTAACGCGTGGCTAGCTTTCTTGTTCGAGAGGAAAACAGAACCACCCTATTGCTCTGATAAATGGCCCCAGTCAGGGAGAGGCCAGAATGTCAGGCAGCAGGCAGAGATCTCTTGGAGGTGTGTGAAGTCAGCGGCCATTATTGCGGGACTCAGGGAAGGGCCGATGAGAAACAGAAGCTTGTTGGCACCACCCTGAGACTCTGCCCCATCCAAGCAAGTACAGAAGCCCCCCTAGCTGAGACACTGCTGACCCTCACAGCCAACTGGCTTGGAGATCAATGCTTCCCAGTGATACCAAAAACAAGCAAAGCTTAACAACAAGACTGCACACACAGCCCACAAAGGGCTATACCAAGACTGTCCACCTCAGTAGCACAGGGAAGGCTGTGCTCCTGGGCTCTACCAGAACACCTAGCACATAAAACTATTCCAGCAAATCAGGGAAGAAGCTAAAATGCAAAGGAGAGTCAGGACATAAAGGAAGGAGATGGAGGAAAAGAAAAGAATGGACATTGAGTTCAAAACCACACTTATAAGGTTTTTCCAAGAATTTCCTAGAAAAGGCTGATAAAATAAATGAGACCTATGAGGATATAAAAAGGGATCAACTAGAAATAATAAGGGATAAACTAGAAATAAAGAATACATTGTATGAAATGAAAAATATTATACAGAGTCCTAAAAACAGAATGGAAGATTGCAAGAATCAAGCCAAAGATTTGGAACATAAAGAGCCAGAGGACACTCTTCCACAGAAGCAAGAAGACAAGAGAATCCAGAAAGTTGAAGATAATGTAAGAAACCTCTGAGACAACTTTAAGTGAACAAGCATCAGAATTATGGGGGGTCCCAGAAGAAGAGAGAGCGCAAGATACCGAAAGCATATTTGAAGAAATAGTGACAGAAAACTTCCCCCACCTGGACTTACAAGTCCAGGAAGTGCACAGAACCCCAAACAAAAGGAATCCAAAGAGGACCACAACAAGGCACATCATAATTAAAATTCCAAGAGCAACAGACAAAGAGAATATTAAAAGCAGCAAGAGAAAAGCAGGTAGTTACCTATAAAGGAGCATCCATTCGATTGTCAGCTGATTTCTCAACAGAAACCATGAAGGCCAGATGGGAATAGCAAGAAATATTCAAGGTGATGAATAGCAAGAACCTACAGCCAAAAATACTCTACCCAGCAAAGCTATCACTCAGAATCGAAGGCCAGATAAAGAGCTTCACAAATAAAAAAAAGCTAAAGGAGTTTATCACCACCAAACCAGAATTATATGAATTGCTGAAGGGGGGTTATTTAGGAAGAGGAAGAAGATAAAGATAAAAATTATGAACAACAAATATGTAACTATCAACAAGTGAAACTAAAAACCAAGGAAATTAAAAAATCTGATGAACAATATTAACTGGTGAATATAATAGAATTAGAGGTATGGAAGGGGAGTGGACTGATGATTCTCAGGGAAAAGGGGAGAGGGGGGTGGGGGAAGAGACTGAATAAAAACTGTGCACCTATGGATGAGGACAATGGGAGGTGGGGAAAGGGCAGAGAGTGGGGTGGGAACCTGGTGGAGGGGTGCAGTTGAGGGAGGGGAAGAGGAACATTTGTAATAATCTGAACAATAAAGATTTATTTAAAAACAAACAAACAAACAAAAAACAGCCCAGGCTGAGCTCAGCTGGCATGGCTCAGTAGTTGAGGGTCATCCTATGAACCAGGAGGTCATGATTTGATTCCCGATCAGGCCACATGCCCGTGTTGTGGGCTCAATCCCCAGTTGGGGGCATGCAGGAGGCAGCCCTGGTCAATGATTCTCATCATTGATGTTTCTATCTCTTCCTTCCTCTCTAGAATCAATAAAAAATATTTAAAAAATTAATCCACTAAGGACACCTTTAAATCAGGACCTTTAAAATCTCTGATGTTAAGAATGATTACGGGAGAGATAAATAGCTAGTGTCCAGGTAGTCATTTACTTTTTGTCATATTGCCTAACAACAAAGTTAGTGAGTTTTGTGTCAAATCCCAGGGTAGTATTTTCTTAGTACATCATCATTTTATTTTGAACTGTAATTATCGCCATCAGCAACAAATATATACAAAGAGGTCCACCTTTGCTCTAGCCAGTTTGGCTCAGTGGATAGAGCATTGGCCTACAGACTGAAGGGTCCCTGGTTCGATTCTGATCAAGGGCACATACCTGGGTTAAGGGTTTGATCCCCAGTAGGGGGTGTGCAGGAGGCAGCCAATCAATGATTCTCATCATTGATGTTTCTATCTCTCTCTCCCTCTCCCTTCCTCTCTGAAATCAATAAAAAATATTTAAAAAAGAGGTTCATTGATGTTTTATTTGAAGCTCATTGAACTTGAAACACCTCAGTTCCTTATCTGTGGAATTGAGGGGCTTAATTAAGTTTAACTAAAAGGTCTCTTTGGGATGTAAACCTTTAGATATAGAAAATTATCATTGTTATAGTAAATTTTGGTAATATTTTTGTGATAATAGAGATTAATAAATAAATAGCACTTTACTAAGATTGTGTTTTTGGAATGTCTACAGAGAGAGAATGCAGGTTCTGAGTTGTAGGCATATCTGGGTCCACCCTTACTCTCTGTTGGCTCTTCAGCTAGTTACTTAACCTCCCAGTTTCGCAGTTTGCTCATTTGTAAAGTGGAGATCATAATAATATTTTGTAATTTGTTGTAAAAATTAAATGCTAAGCATTTAAATAATTATCTCACACATAGGAAATACCCAGGATATGGTAGCTTCTATGATGTGATCATCATCATCATCATCATCACTGTCAGCACCACAATCAGGATTGTATAGAATCAAACAGAAGAAACAATGACATCAATCTACTCTAATTTATATTTGAAAGTTTTAGACTGGTTATTTGTATCATCTAATATACAGTGAATCTGATTTCCTCTTCCCATCTGGAAGGATATATTAACAGGAAACTTCCTCTACTCCCTGGCAGGTAGTACATTGCCCTCTTGAGTTGGTGGCTTCTGATGGATGATGTGATGGTCCAGCTTCCTTCTGGAAAGAAGCCTGGAAATCCTTGTAACCTGAATGCACCCACTTCCCAGGCCAGTGGTCGGGAAACTTCGGCTCTCGAGCCACATGTGGCTCTTTGGTTCCTTGAGTGTGGCTCTTCCACAAAATACCACGTACAGTGCAATTGAAACTTTGTGGCCCATGTGCAGAAGTTGGTTTTCGGCTCTCAAAAGAAATGTCAGTCATTGTACTGTTGATATTTGGCTGTTGACTAATGAGTTTGCCGACCACTGTCCCAGACCATTTTCCGAGTCCTGGTAATGATGATGATGGTGAGACCATAGCAGGTCTCCAGAGGGGGTGCAATTGCTTCCCACTACATGTTCATAGAGAGACTGATATGAACCATTTGTAGGTCCTTGAAACTCTCTGCAATGTCCTATGAAATCCATATGTGACTCAACCTGAAATTACCCCTTTTGTTTTAGGGACCTTTCTAACTGTTATCTCCAACCCTCCCTTAATTCTTTCACCAGAGCAATAGCACTGTACCTGATAGCTAAAGATAATTACATAGGAGTCTGTCTCCTTGCTGGCCTAGATAAGAAGCTCAGTAAACAGGATAAATGAATGCCCCCCCCCCAAAAAAAAAAACAAAAAAAACAAACACACACACACACAAAAAAAAACACAAAAACCCAATTCCCATTCTTCTTAGTGATGTTCAGGACTTGCCCAAGGAAAAGTTTTCAAAGATTTCATAAATACTTCCTTTTATTTCAATCATTGGAATGTGCTCTACTTCCCCCACCAGGAGGATCCCCTCTGCCTGCAGCTCTATATGTGTTACTTTATCTTCACTATTACCATAAAGGCTGGTTTTATTTTCCCCTCAAGCTCAGAGAATATGAAGCAACTACTGGCCGTGGGCAAACTACGGCAGTGGGCCGGATCCTGCCCGTTTGGCTGTTCTGTCCGGCCCGGCCCGCAGAGCCGAAAGAACCGAGGGTTCTCTTGCTCTCCCCTCCGCTCCTTCACCAGCAGCCCAAGATGCGAGTGCCAGCATGGTTAGGTTGCTTTAGTTTGGGCCCTCCGTCCAGTTTAAGAACCCATTGTGGCCCTCGAGTCAAAAAGTTTGCCCACCCCTGAACTAACCCGAGACTAAATATTAGCAAATGGATTGAATTCCAGGGTTGTCTGGCTCCAAAGCCCAATGTTCTTTTCATCATACTACATTGTCTCCAGAAGGAGGGTCTGACAAGTGGTGAGGTCTGTCATCTAGTTGTCCTATCGCCTCGGGTGTATATAGGACATAGGTAGGACTCCAAAGCTTTCACAAGTAAGCAGTATTGTTTTGAGCCCAGTGAGAAAGTAGGTAGTGGTGTGTTTTGAATGTGGCAGGAGAGCTTGAAATATTACTACCAGCTTGTCATTGCTATTTAAGTGTCTTTTGGCTTCAGGGATTGTTCCCTATTATAACAATTAAATTCACCTGGGAGAAGCAGGGCATCTGTAGTAAGTCATTTGTATCTATAGACCTTACCAGTTCAAGCCCAAATGATGCAGTTTTGGGTAGTGACATAAACATGATTCTCAACCCAAATAAAAGGAAATGGAGGCTAGCTCAAATGATCAGAAATTGAGTTTATTTGGAAAAAGCAGAGGAATTGCAAATTGAGAAATGCAAGGTACAGGCAAGTCCTCTGAGGGTTGGCTCAGCTGTCTTCATAAGCAAAGAATGTAAAGAGGGAGAAGTCCAGCCAGAGTATAAGCCAGGGGTGGGCAAACTTTTTGACTCGAGGG
Organism: Vespertilio murinus; assembly: GCA_963924515.1. Taxonomy (NCBI): domain Eukaryota; kingdom Metazoa; phylum Chordata; class Mammalia; order Chiroptera; family Vespertilionidae; genus Vespertilio; species Vespertilio murinus. Next base: position 112,737,891 of record OZ004707.1, read on the forward strand.
CCATAATGGGTTCTTAAACTGGACCGGAGGGCCGGAACAAAAGCATGGATGGAGTGTTTGTGTGAACTAATATAAATTCAAAGTAAACATCATTACATAAAAGGGTACGGCTGGCACTTTCGGCTCCATGCCGGCCGGATAGAATAGCTGAATGGGCTGGATCCAGCCCGCGGGCCGTAGTTTGCCCACGCCTGGTATAAGCGGTAAGTTCATTGGCTTGATAATGGGAGGGATTCTTGGCAGCTGTTCATTAGTCAGCAGATAACCTTGGTCTTCTGTAAATCAGGCATTTAATAGAAATCAATCTTTCTTTTTAAAAAATCTATATTGTTGAAAGTATTACATATGTCTCCTTTTTTCTCCCATTGATCCCTTATAGCCCACTTGCACCCTCTGCCCCAGGCCTTCACCTCCCTATTGTCTGTGTCCACAGGTTATGCATATATGCATACAAGTTCTTTGGTTGGTCACATCCCACCCACCCATCCTTCCAGGCCTTCCCTCAGAGATTCCACAATCTGTTCCATGCTCTATGTCTCTGGATCTATTTTGTTCAACAGTTTATTTTGTTCATTAGATTCCACATGTGAGTGAGATTATATGATACTTTTCTTCCTCTGACTGGGCTTATTTTGCTTAATATAATACTTTCCAGATCCCTCCATGCTTTCTCAAAGGGTGAGAGATTTTTTTTTTTTACTGTTGCATAGTATTCCATGGCATAAATGTACCCAGCTTTTTTTTTTTTTTAATATTTTTAAATTTTTTTACAGAAAGGAAGAGAGAGGGATAGAGAGTTAGAAACTTCGATGAGAAACTTTGATATAGACCTTGAACTGATAAGGTCTATAAGATCGATCAGCTGCCTCTTGCACACCCCCTACTGGGGATGTGCCCGCAACCAAGGTACATGCCCTTGACTGGAATCAAACCCGGAACCTTTCAGTCCGCAGGCCAACGCTCCATCCACTGAGCCAAACTGGTTTTGGCTACCCAGCTCTTTTATCCACTCTGCTGATGGGCACTTAGGCTGTTTCCAATTATTAGCTATTATAAATTGTGCTGCTATGAATAAAAGGGTGAATACATTCTTTCTGATTGGTGTTTCAGCTTTCTTAGGATATAGTTTTAGACATGGGATTACTGGATCAAATGGGAGTTGCATATTTAATTTTTTTTGAGGAAACTCCATACTGTTTTTCATAATGGCTATACCAGTCTACATTTTCATCAGCAGTGTATGAGGGTTCCCTTTTCTCCACAGACTTACCAGCACTTGTCATTTGTTGCGTGTTGATGGTAGCCATTCTGATCAGTGTGATGTTATAACTCATTGTCATTTTAATTTGCATCGCTTTGATGATCAGTGACTTTGAGTATTTTTTTCTTATGTTATCTGTATGTCCACTTTAAGAGAAGTATCTATTTAGGTCCTTTGCCTATTTTTTAGTTTGATTATTTGTCTTCCTTTTGTTAAGTTGTATGAGTTCCTTATATATATTTGGATATTAACCCTTTATCAGATGTATCATTGCAAAATATGTTCTCTTATACAGTGGACTCCATATTAATTTTGTTAATGGTTTCTTTTGCTGTGCAGCTTTTTATTTTAATATATTCCCATTTGTTTCTCTTTCTATTTTTTTTCTCATTACAGATGTCTTTTAGCATTTCTTGCAGTGCTGGCTGGTATTGTGGTAACAAACTCTTTTAATCTTTTTTTTCTTTTCTTTTTGGTCTGGGAAGCTCTTTGTTTCACTATCTATTTTAAAGGATAGCCTTGCTGGATATAGTAATTTTTGTTTCAGATGATGGCTTTTAATTTCTTTGAATACTTCATTCCATTCCCTTCTGGTCTGTAGATTTCTGATGATAAGTTAACTTATAGCCTTATGGGAGCTCCTTTGTAGGTATCAAATTGCTTTTCTTTTGCTGCCTTTAAGATCCTCTCTTTGTCTTTAATTTTTGTCATTTTACTTATTATGTGTCTGGCCATGAACCTGTTTGGGTTCTTCTTGCTTGGGACTTTCTGTGCCTCCTGAACTTGTGTGATTTCTTCCTTCACCAGGTTAGGGACATTTTCTGCCATTATTTCTTCAAACATGCCCTCTATCCCTTGTCACTTTCTTCTCCTTTTGACACTCTTATTATGCGAATGTTTTTATGGTTCATGTTGTCCCATGGTGCCCTTAAGAGGTCTTGTTTTTTAATTGTTTTTTATTTTTTTATTTTATGGTTCTCTGATTGAGTGATTTTTTTTAAACCCTGTTTTCATATACCGAATTTGCCAGCGTATAAGAAGACCCTTTGGCCCTGAAAAATATGCCTCCAAGTGGGGGGTAGTCTTATACGGCGAGTATATAACAAACTCTGTATTTTTAGTGGAAATGTTAGGGGGTCGTCTTATATGCCCAGTCATCTTATACGCCGGCAAATATGTATTTTTCAGGGCCAAAAAATCGTCTTATACGCCGGCAAATACGGTATATATGATTTCAGACAGAGGAAGAGAGAGATATGTAAACATCAATGATGAGAGAGGATCATCGATTGGTTGCCTCTAGCCCACAATCCAGGTATGTATCCTGATAGGAATTGAACCATGACCTCCTGGTTCATAGTTCAATGCTCAACCACTGAGCTATGCCAGCTGGGCTCTACCCTGTCTTCTAATTCATTGATCTGATTCTTGGCTTCCCTTAATCTGCTGTGTATTCCTTCCACTGTGTTCTTTATTAGTACTATGTCATTCTTCATAGTTACTATATCTTCTCTCATGCTGTTGAGCATCTTTTCCATCATTATTTTTAAATCAATCACATTTTGGGTTTAATTTTAGCCATTTGACACAGCAAGCCTTATTGAAATTAGAAGACATAATTATATTTCACATTTCCTAAGGCTGTGTTTCCAAAAAAAACAGAAACACAGATATAAAACACTTTGCCACACAAACATTATAAGATGTAGTTCTCACTCATATTGCATTTTCTCATGTCTTTTTGTCTGGGTGAAATGAATTTGGGGAAAATTCAGTATGCCCTCATTTTGAAGCAGCAACTCTACTACTACTTCCTTTTATGAATAGTGCATGGGATTGGCAAGTGGGAGTAAATGGGGAAACTATAAGACTGAGAGTAACATTCAAAGGATATAGGGGGAAGACAATAAAAATATTTTGTATGGAGTTCAGCTATAAACCCAAGGATAGGCGAATAGAACTATTTTCTCTGAGCTTTAATTTTTGTATTAGGGACCGACTTCCTAGAACCACAAATAACAAAAGATATTTTTGAACATAGATCTCTGGATACCATTATATTAGATTTTAATTATAAAAAATAATTAATGTGAGGTTAATGCATTTTTATGAATGAGGAGAATATTGATAGATTAGAGGGAAAGAAAAGAGTCTTTCTTGGGGAAAAATGGGCTAAGCAAGATATAAATGACAGAGAAGTATGTTCATTCATGCATACATTAATTCATTTTTTCATTTATTCATTTAACAAATATTTTTGTCTATTCTGTGCCAGGCATTTAGCTGGGTTGCAATAAGTCTGGGAAAACATCAATAGGAAAGATAGGCCTTAGTATATTACTACCTGTTATAGATTTCATTCCATTCCATCTATTTTAAAAAATTTGAGATATAATTGACATATAACAATTATTAGTTTTTTTAAATATATTTTTATTTATTTTTTACAGAGAGGAAGGGATAGAGACAGAGAGCCAGAAACATTGATGAGAGAGAAACACCGATTAGCTGCCTTCTGCACACCCCCCACCAGGGATGTGCCCGCAACCAAGGCACATGCCCCTGACTGGAACCGAATCTGAGACCCCCCAGTCTTCAGGCCAGTGCTCCATCCACTGAGCCAAACTGGTTGGGCAAATTATTAGTTTTATATGTTCAACATAATGAGTTGAGAGATCTGTATCCCAAAATATTGTCACAAAAAGGTTAGTTAACATCCATCACCACATATAAATTACTTTATTTTTTCTTTGTGGTGAGAACTTTTAAGATTATTCTCTTAGCTACTTTCAAATATATAATACAGTATTATTACAGTATTATTACTAGATGTTGTCACCATAGTAGTGTATATTACATCCTCAGGACTTATTCATCTTATGACTGGGTTACTGGGACTTTGCAACCATAATTTTATCTCAATTTTAACATGAACGTGTTATGCACAAAATTTGGTTTGCTTTAAATAAAATTAAGAGTCATCATTATCTTATTCAATAGGACAAATGTATGATCTCATAATTTTGATCTATGATAAAGGATTAATATGCTTATAGTGTTTTTATTTCAAAAGTACTATGTGTAATGATTTTAAAATGCAAGTTTAAACAAAATTTTGAATTCCTATAAAAAATGGGTCCTAAAACTCTTTTTCCTTTCAATTTCTCTCACAAAAGAGCTAATGAGTAAGTGGGAATTCAGTATCATCTAATCTAGGCTTTAGGATTCAGACAAAAAAAAAAAAGAAGCTTTGTAGCTGTTTATTGAGATCATTTGGCTTTAGAATGTTGTATTCATGAGACTTATTAGTGTAAATACTTACATTTTATGTTTTGAGCATGCTACCTTTGGGATACTCTAGGGAAGTTTCCACACTGCATTTTATATGACTAAGCATATAAATTTATGCCAAAACTATCAAGAACACAGCCTCGTTATTAATACCAAGGAAGGTGGGAAAAGTAAAACTTAAATCCATCAGCTAATGAAAGAAAAATTAAAATTGTCTCCAGAATTTTTCTAGAGTTCTTCCAAGTAGATATAGAACTAGGGTCTAAAGAGAGTTTAGGAAATGTTTATCACATCAGCCTTGGGGAAAACCCTGGTACAAAGGATTTGTAAAAGAATCCCTCCAGGGTTCAAGCCAATTAAGGATGGGCCTAAAAAAAATGTACTGGGTATGATTAACCATGAGCCTTTAGTTTCCATCCATGTACATGGATCACAGTTTGCCTTTATCTTCCTAAATATGTGAATCTGGGCTCCCAGAATCAAAGCCAGTACTTGGTGTAATGCTTGCAATATGAGTCCTTGAACAAATAAATTGTCATAAAAAAAATGCACTGGGAATCCAGTAGCCTCCCAGATTTTTTGACCTGTAGTGTAGTAACATCTCTGGAGTCAGCTGGATGGGGTTTCTGCTCTGGTTTCAGCTCTGTGGCCTTGGAGGAAATGTTTCCTCGACTTTAAAGTGGCCTTAGAGTAATGTCCAGTCCCTGGTCACAAAGAATGGCAGAGAAGAAAGGAGATAATGCTGTGCACTTGTGCAAGGCACTTAGCAAGCTCTGATCAAATGCTAGTTATCATTATTAGATATTAAATGTGTGCCTGACAACTAGCGAATGACTTGGAAAATTGGCCAACAAATAATGACATAGCATTATTCATCCCAAACAAGTTGTTTCAAAGTTGGAACAACTGCAGATTGATCAGTCAATATCTCTGCCCTTAAGTGCAGCTCACTAGGTCCCCTAAGCATTTGTATCTCCTTTCAGATCTACCTGGGAGGTAATTTGAGTCTTGGCTCTTCCACAAGTGATTTGGTGTTTAGGTGCTCAGGAATTTTATTTCCACAAAGTGGAAATGGGATATGAAAATGGGGTATGTACAGTGATTGAAAGCAACCTCCCAGGATGATCTGATCATAAATTCCTAACTGTGTAGGGCATGGTGGGTAGTCACGCCTATGAAATGTTTATCTTCACCTTAAGCAAGCCCTGCCTGTTATTTTTGTGCATTTAGGTTAACACACCTTTGAAATGCCTCTTTTTTAGATTTCTCAGAGGCACGATCACTCCCAATCTTGTTAACTATCCTGTACTGTGTTTTCGCCCATTTTCGTGTAATCCTCCTCACATCCCCCTTAATTCCAAAGATATAGAGGAAACTGTAAAACTGTCATTCCTTGAATCTGAGATCTTGCTCCCTGTCAAACTATCATCAATTTGGCTCAAATAAACTTATACAAATTCTCTATAAGGTTGGACATTTCTTATGCTGACAATTCCAACAGCTTTATAGGAACTTCTCTCTCAGAATAAAAGTAGGAATGTCAAGTGTCCTGACGAAAAAATGGGTTTTAGCTTCACTTTTATGTTCTTTCAGAGCCATACAAAATAATGTTTATTTTCCCTCTATAATTTGATTCTTGCAAAGCCAGATACTAATATTTCTTATTCACATAGTTCAAAAAAAGCTGTTGTCCAAATTCTATAATTCTTTTAGAAAAAGTGAAAACCTTTACTAATTAGTAAAAAAAAAAAAAGAAAAAGCAATGCAAAAGTCTTGGAAAATATGGCTATTCAGTGGTTCTCAGACACAGTGAACAAATAACATGTTCACTGCTTCACGTAAAAATGAGAACAATACATATAATGTAAAAAAAGTTCTCTTACAGCTAAATACAATAAAAATCATTATGGCATTATGTTCTCTCTAAATTTTAGTGTTATTAAAATATATTTTCTTTCTATGAAATGCTGCTTATGAACTGGGCTTTTAAAAATATTACTACTTGGGAAGAGTAAATAAGAAAGGAAGACTCATATTGATTTTCTAAGGAACCACCGTGTAGATCCCTCCTCAAGAGAGCACATTATCTTGACTCTCCTGGAATCTAATGGCCACCTTGCTTTCTCCTAACTTCCTTACCTCTGCTCCCTAATTTTGCAAAAAAAAAAAAAAAAAAAAAAAAAAAAAAGAAAAAAAAAGAAAAAGAAATTGCAAAACAATTATTCCCCAGAGCATTTGAAATCTTGCTTCCTGGCATATGTCATCAATTTCCTAAACGCTCAAGACAATTTTCTACGGGTTTGGGTGCTTACACCAACAACTCTGATTGAGTCTTTTTGTGTTTGTAAAACAGGTTCTCACAGATTCGTTTTAAGATGAGTAAATGTTCTACAGTTGAATAGTAGCTCATTCCTAAGGGTAAACAGATGCCTTTTTATTTTATTTATTTATTTTTAAATGAGGATACTTGTAGACTAAGCCTGTTTTCAACACAACCTCACGAGTTATGGTGTGGTAATGAATGTTCCCATTTTAGTTTTCGGGCTGGCTACCTTGCCAGCCTGCCTCCAATATATTTCTTCTACTGAACACAACCAGACTTCTCCATGTTAAACTACCCTGTAATCTGCAAACTTCTTGAGGAGATTCCTCTCTATTGTATTTTATTCTGCTTTATGTATCAACAACCATGTAAAAAGCTTCTTTCTTGAAACTGAGTCTTTAAGACTACTGGAAAAGGTAATTGGATTACTGACTAGTATGGACCACACAAATAACTTTTTGTAATTCAAGGCTCTTGGGAGCCCTGTTTTTTTTATTTTTTATTATTTTTATTTATTTGGGAACCCTGGTTATGCTTGATTTTCTCTAAAGCTGACGTGGCAGCTGAGCACCTGCTCTCTGAAGAGTGGAATGTTGCTATTGATCACGTGGTATCTTATTAGTATAAGCTGCATCTTAGTGATGCTTATTTATCTACTAGGGGCCCAGTGCACAAATTCGTGCATCTCGAAAGGACCTGTGGGTGTCAAGACTGTGGTGGGCACAGGGGCGAGTCTCGGCCCGTCCCCTGTGCCCTTGTCCGGCCCCTCCTGCTGTGGCCCCTGGCCCCCTGTCTGCTGGCGAGTGAGGCCAGCACCAGCAGGGGGTGTTAGAGGTGGCTGCTGGCTCTGATCACTCCTCAGGAGCAGGGGGAAGTGAAGAAGACTTGAGGGATGAGTGGGGCTGGCGCTGGCAGCAGGTGCAAGTGCCGGGCAGGATGGTGACATGTAGGAGCAAAGAATTTTCAGTAACTACCAGAGGCCACCCTGATGACAGTGACTGGAGCCCTGTCTTGGTCTGGTACTCCTGCTCACCTGCTTCAACATCCCACTGCGGCCAATACCCACCATGTTCTGACACCTGCCATGTTTCCTACCCATCCCCTGGTGGTCAGTGCATGTCATAGCGACTGGTTGTTTGGTTGTTCAGTTGTTCCGCTGTTCAATTTATTTGCATATTAGATTTTTATATATGTAGACTAGTGGCCTGGTGCACGAAATTCATGCACGGGGCGGGGGGGGGAGGGGTGGCGGGAGAGGTGGTGGTGTCCCTCAGCCTGGCCTTGACCCTCTCTAATCTGGGATTCCTTGAGGGATCAGGCCTAAACCAGCAGTTGGACATTCCTCTCAATTGTTTTCCTGTGATGGGCAATAGTTTTATGAAATTCTATTTCCACTTTCTCTTCCCTTCCCCTCTTCTTTATCTCTTTCCCCCTCATTTGCTCCTCCCCTCCCATACCTTCTCCCCCTTCTTTCTCCCTCCCCCAAGTTTTCCTTGGCTCTCCTTGTCTGAGTTGGGTGCCTCTTCAGTAGGCTTCCATAGTCTGAATTCTGAATGTAATCTGAAGTGCACTGTTCTGTATTTGTACATGGGTCTTCCACAACAGAATGTGAATTTGCAGTAGGCAAGAATTCTGAGTATTTCTGGCAAAGATTCATCCCCTGGCTCCCAACAACCACAGCTGTGGCACTGCTATTAGTCCTGCACTAATCCCATCATGCCTTTCTTTCTATTTATGTCAACCCTGTTCTCCCAGGTCATCTCTCATCTTTTGGACTCTGATCTCCACCTGGCCTTGCACGTCCTTTTTCTCACTCTATGTCTCACTGTTCCACAACTTCTGAAACCCTTCCACAGTGACCTCATAGCATTCCCTTTTGACCTTACTTTTCTGAATATTCTCTTCAGCTTCTTGCTACAGTGAAGACCTGGTTCTCCCAAAGACACAAGTTTCCTTGCAGATGACTATTTTCTCTCCTTCTCTGCTTATACCATGGGCCTACAAGCAGACTGGGTACTATAGACTAAGTGTTTGTGTACCCCATATTCATATGCTGAAACCTAACCCCCAAAGTGATGATATTGGAGGGTGGGGCCCTTGTGAATAAAATTAGTGCCCTTATTAAAGAGACCTCAGAGAGTTCCCTTAATCCTTCTGCCTGATGAGGACACAGGAGAAGATGGCCATCTATGAACCAGGAAGCTAGTTTTCACCAGACACTGATTTAGCCTCCAGAACAGTGGGAAATAAATTTTTGTTGTTTATAAGCCATCTAGTCAATGGTATTTTTGTTAAAGGAACCTGAGTAGACAGGGATATCCTCATTACTGTACCAGGCCATTTTCCCTCCCCCTCTTTCTTCATCTTTCCTCACCAACTCATTGTTTTTTAAAATATATTTTTATTGATTTCTGCTGAGGCCGGTTTGGCTCAGTGGATAGAGCGTCGACCTGCAGACTGAAAGGTCCCGGGTTCAATTCCAGTCAAGGGCATGTACCTTGGTTGTGGGCACATCCCCAGTAGGGGGTGTGCAAGAAGCAGCTGATTGATGTTTCTCTCTCATCGATGTTTCTAGCTCTCTGTCCCTCTCTCCTCCTCTCTGTGAAAAATCAATAAAATATATTTAAAAATATTTTTATTGATTTCAGAGAGGAAGGGAGAAGGAGAGAGAGAAACATCAATGATGAGAGAATCATTGATCAGCTTCCTCTTGCACACTCCCTACTGGGGACCCAACCTGCAACCCAGGAATGTGTCCTTGACTTGGAATCGAACCTGAGACCCTTCCATGGGAGGACCGGTCTCTAACCACTGAGAAGCATCATCCAGGGCCACTGCCTCCATTTTTGTTGGTACACACCCTCATTCAGATTTTAGCTTTAGGTTGACAAATCTCAGAGGGAAGGTGGGCATCGCAGGGTGTGTGGGAGAAATAGCCCATGGACACAGACAATCGTGTGGTGAAGGTCTGGGAGGGGTGGGTGTGGAGTGGAGGGGGTCAATGGAAAAGAAAATGGGAACATTTGTAATACTTTCAATAATAAAGATAATTTTTTAAAGCGAAAAACAAAGATTTTAGCTTCAGATAACTCTCTCCCTCATTACTTCTGTCATACTTCTTGATGACCGTTTTATCCTCATTGGTTATTTTTTCTGGTCTTGGTTTTCTTCACATTTCCCTCTCTAATGCCCTTGCTCTGATCTTACCTCATGCCACTCGCTCCCATGGTCAGTGCTTAGACTTGGTCATTACTAACAACTGTAAACTGTCCCTAATCTCAGTCTCTAGTCCTAACAATTATTATTACTATTGGTATTTTATTTTATTTTAAAAATATATTTTATTGATTTTTTTACAGAGAGGAAGAGAGAGGGATAGAGAGTAAGAAACATCAATGAGAGAGAACCATCGATCAGCCACCTCCTGCACACCCCCTACTGGGGATGTGCCCGCAGCCAAGGTGCATGCCCTTGACCGGAATTGAACCAGGAACCCTTCAGTCTGCAGGCTGGTTTTGGCTCTATCCACTGAGCCAAACCGGCTTTGGCACTATTACCATACTATTTTTACAGAAATTTTTGAGCTGGACAATTCATGAGTTGCATTACCATAGACAAAGGAGTTGTTTTCTTTTAGCCCCTTTTGCTTTCTTCAGGGGCTGCTGTGTGGGTGAGTTTGGTGATAGGATGCCTGGGAGGAGAAGCAAGAGAAACTGAGCAATGAAGAATTAAGGGCTTTGAATTAAGCCAGAAAGGAAGAGGTAAAGCTTGGGGGACAGGGGAGTGTAGAACAATCTTCTATTATGGAAGGAAAGGATGGCCACCCACATACCAGAAGGTGGGAAATCACTGAAGAACAGTAATCAGCCCTGGCTGGGTAGCTTAGTTGGTTAGAGCATCGACCCAATATGCCAAGGTTACGAATTTGATCCCTGGTGAGGGCACATGCAAGAGTCAGCAAATGAGTGCATGGATGGCTGGAACAACAACAAATTTATGTTTCTCTCTCCCTCTCCCTTCCTCTGTCTCTCCAAAATAAATAAAAAAAATAATAAAACAGTAGACACTATAAACTAGAGGCTGGCAGGACTAGCGAGGGTGAATAGAACGAGTAAAGGCAGCCGCAGGGATCCAGGGAGAAGAAAATGTTCCAGAGCACACAGTAGGGGCTAAATAAATATTTGTCGAATAAATGAATAAATGATAAGGCTTTAGGCTTAAGGTTTTCTTGTTTTCTCAGTCTGTTTGGGACTGAGAAATGCAAAGGTATCACATTTTAGGTGGGTATGGGGATGGGAGGGGCAAGGTTTCTGTTGGCATATTTCTGGTGCAAATTAGAAGCTGCTCTAGGTCTAGGGCCTAGGGGGATGGATTAAAAAAGGCTCCTACGTTTTCAGGTTCTAAACAGGTTTGTGTCAGCAATGTGTGGCCTAGACTTAATTAAATTAATTAATTTAAATTAGTTTAAAAGGGAGGGAGGGAGGGAGAGAGGGAGAGAGAGAGAGAGAGAGAGAGAGAGAGAGAGAGAGAGAGAGATTAGTTTGAGAGGTAGAGACACCTCATTTTCTTTTTCTTTTATTATTTTTTATTTTATTGTTTTAAGTAGTACATGTAGTAGTACATATATCTCCTTCCCCCTCCCCGCCATAGACCTTCCCCCAGTCTCCCTACCCCTTGTCATATGCCCTCATCCCACCACTCCCCAGTTAAACACCTAATTTTCTATCCTCACAATATTCTCAAATATCAACGATCACACTTACTGAGGTCCAAAGAGAGCCTACAACGTGTGCCAGTCATGGAGCAAGGAATGAAGTTGAAATTCAATCTCAAGGTATTCCACTGTGACACGTTTGCTGTATTTTCTCCCGGTAAAATACACTCCTGGGTTTAAAATAAACTCATTGAAGTTAGGCTTTGCTTTACCTTTTCACCTTTGTATCTTTCCCAGAGGGTGGCATCATCCCTGACACTAAGAAAATGGGAAAGAAAGTCTTTGGAGTGGATCTGAATGAGGATGAGCGTGGCTGCTGGCCACCAGCTTTCCCCTCTTCCCGCAGCCATTTTCACCCTGGGCATCGTCCTTAGAAGGCTGTCTTCATGATTTCCCACTTCCACTTCACCCTGACAGGAATCTGCCTTGTCCAAAGGCTGTGCTCATTTGACACCAAGGGAAATCTGGAAACACTCTTTTTCTAGTGGCTCACATAGTTGCTGGGGGCTAACCATTTCCCTGATTACCTCTGGTGCTCTTATTTGGCTCCTGTATCTAGCTAGAGGTGTACCCAAGGACCCCTAAGAAGAGTAATGTTCAGCCCTTTATAAAAATTGACCTCAATGCAGCACTGTACAGCATAGGTATTTTAAAATTATTCAATACTTTTGAAATATTTAATGAACCACAGATTGTCTGTTTTTAAGTTGTTAAGATGTAACTTTCATCAAACTTAAAGCCACTGCCTGATATTATCTTTCTTTTGGTTTTCAAAATTGTCCAAGCCATCCTATATAATAAAGGGCTAATATGCAAATGACCAAATGGTGGAATGACCTGTCACAATGATGCTCACTGACCACTGGGGAGGGGGTGTAGGGTGAGGGTGGGCAGACGCTCAATGCAGGAGCTGCCCCATGGTGGTCAGTGTGCTTCCACAGGGGGAGCGCCACTCAGCCAGAAGCTGGGCTCATGGCTGGCGAGCACAGTGGCAGTGGTGGGAGCCTCTCCGGCCTCCGTGGCAGTGCTAAGGATGTCTGACTGGTGGCTTAGTGGGCCTAAGCTGTCAATCGAACATCCCCACAGGGCTCCCGAACTGTGAGAGGGTGCAGGCCAGACTGAGGGACCCACTGCCAAGTGCATGAATTTTGTGCACCGGCTTTTAGTAGACTTAGTAAATAGCAAGGCAGGGATTGGATCTGAATACTCTGTTGACAAGCTGGGACAGTTTCTTAGCCTCTATAATAAAAAGACCTAATTGTTGATCGCCTATGAGATTCTAGAACTGTCCTAAGAGCTCTTCTCACCTGTAAATTGGGATACTAATAGCAACTATTTAGTTCATAAGTGTTATCTTAAAGGTGAAATGCAGGCATGTTTTGTGACATCCTTTGAATGAAGGATGGATTACTATACATGTTCAATGATGCTGGTCACTGAGATTGTCATTAGTCATATTCTAAGAATGAGCCAAGAAACATAATAAGCCATAAAAATGCAGTGCTATCTTTGCCCTTTTCATTCTAAATGGCACTGTTCTGAAGAATGTAAACATGTCAAAAGTACTCTTTTTTAAAAAACTTATTTTTATTTTTTTGTGACAAATACTCCCCCCCTTTTTTATTTTTATTTTTTTCCACCATTTTTTAAATTTAGGTATTATATGTGTACATAGCTTACATTCCCCCCAACCCCCACTTCCCATACACGCCCTCCCTCCCCAGTCAATTGGTTGTACTTATATGCATGCATACCAATCCTTTGGTTGATCTCTTATCTCCCCCAGATCACCCTCCCCTCCCCGCTGTCATTTGACAGTCTGTTTGTTCCTTTACTGTCACTATATCTATCTTTCTGTTCATTAGTTTATAATGTTCTTTATTATCCATAAATGAGTGAGGACAGTTGGTGTTTCTCTTTCATTGACTGGCTTATTTCACTCAGCATGATGTTCTCCAGTTCCATCCAGGTTGCTGCAAATGATGAGAATTCCTTCTTTTTATGGCAGCATAGTGTAGATGTCCCATAGTTTTCTGATCCAATCATCTGCTGACGGGCACCTAGCCTGTTTCCAGATCCTAGCTATTGTAAATTGTGCTGCTATGAACATAGGGGCTCCCCCGGGTCCCACCGCTCCCCCAGGGGAGATGGCTCCCCTGGGGCACACGGCTCCCCCGGGGCATAAGGCTCTCCCGGGGCACACGGCTCCCCCGGTCCCACCGCTCCCCTGGGGCACTCGCTGCCTCCCCCTCCCCCGCCCCCGGGCACATGGCTCTCCCAGGGCACAGGGCCCCCCTGGGGCTCACGGCTCCAAAAATTTATTTTTAAAGTAACGTTTTGATTTTAAAATAAAATAGATATCAGATTTACAGAAAAGTTGCAAGATGGTACAGAGAATTCCCCTCTATCCCTTACCTGCATCTCACATTACTATTGTACATTCATCACCACTAAGAAGCCAACATTGGTTCATTTTTAGTAACTAAACCCCAGACTTTTTTCATATGTCCTTTTGCTGTTTCAAGCTCGAATAGAGGACACACCTTGCGTTTGGCAAATGCTCCCTTCTGCACTAAGCAGTCACTTCCGTTAGCCTTATCTCTGTGGCTGCTCATAAGAAGTGCTACAGGGAAGCACCTTGTATGTGCTAATCCTGGCGTTTGCAGCTTGCCACCTTCGCTTTTCTGACCAAGCTTTTTCTTCCTCTCTGACAGATCCAGGGAACTGTTCATAACAGTGCTCATCAGTGTGTGACCTACCGTATTTGCCGGCGTATAAGACGATTTTTTGGCCCTGAAAAATACGTATTTGCCGGCGTATAAGATGACTGGGCATATAAGACGACCCCCTAACATTTCCACTAAAAATACAGAGTTTGTTATATACTCGCCGTATAAGACTACCCCCCACTTGGAGGCATATTTTTCAGGGCCAAAAAGTCGTCTTATACGCCGGCAAATACGGTAACTTAAATCCTCTAGGAACCCTCAGTTTTCTCATCAGAACAATGGGGGTAGTGATAATTCCTACAGGGCCTGGCACAGAGCCACTCCTCCTCAAAAAACATTAATGACAGCTTTTGTTATATCATTGTGTTTTTCTCTTCAGATCATAAGCCATACTTTTTATTTTTTTTAATTATTATTTTTATTTTTAAAAATATATTTTATTGATTTTCTTATAAAGAGGAAGAGAGAGGGACAGAGAGTTAGAAACATCGATGAGAGAGAAACATGGATCAGCTGCCTCTTGCACACCCCCTACCGGGGATGTGCCCGCAACCTGGGACTCTAGTACGCAGGCCGACGCTTTATCCACTGAGCCAAACCAGTTTCGGCTGTGTCCATACTTTTAAAAAAAAAAATATATATATATTCTTATTGATTTTAGAGAGGAAGAGAGAGGGAGAGGGAGATAGAAACATCAATGATGAGAGAGAATTCTTGATCAGCTATTTCCTGCACACCTTCTACAGGGGATCAGCCTGCAACCTGGGCATGTGCCCTTGCCAGAGTAAAACCCAGGAACCTTCAGTCTGCAGGCTGATGCTCTAGCCACTAAGCAAAACCATTTAGGCCAGCCGTGGGCAAACTATGGCCCTTGGGCCAGGTCCGGCCCGTTCGGCTGTTCTATCCGGCCCTCGGAGCCGAAAGAGCAGAGGGTTCTCTTGTTCTCCCCTCCGCTCTTTCACCAGCAGCCCAAGATGAGAGTGCCAGCATGGTCAGGTTGCTTTTGTTCCGGCCCTCCGGTCCAGTTTAAGAACCCATTGTGGCCCTCAAGTCAAAAAGTTTGCCCACCCCTGACTAGGCTCTAGGGCCATACTTTTTTTTTTTTTTTTTTGTAAGAGAACATTTATTGGGTAAGCTAATGGTAACGTGCACAGGTGGGAGGTGGGGAAGGGAAAGCATGGGCGTGCTCCTGGGAAGGAGGGCTTCTGTCCGTACTTTTTCTTTCTTTCTTTCTTTCTTTCTTTCTTTCTTTCTTTCTTTCTTTCTTTCTTTCTTTCTTTCTTTTCCTACAGATTCTTTTAAAAATATATATTTTATTGATTTTATACAGAGAAGAATTGAGAGGGATAGAGAGTTAGAAATGTTGATGAGAGAAACATCAACCAGCTGCCTCCTGCACCTCCCTACTGGGGATGTGCCTGCAACCAAGGCACGTGCCCCTGACCGGAATCGAACCTGGGACCTTTCAGTCAGAAGGCCGATGCTCTATCCATTGAGCCAAACTGGCTTTGGCTGTCCATACTTTTTCAATCCTCTAATGTTATCTCAAATGACACTCAGTTTATTAGATGAGCTTGCTGATTCAAAGGCTGCTTTCTTACCAGAGAAATGTAAGTGTTTTTTTTAGTTTATTATTATTATTTATTATTTATTTTTTTTGTTAATCCTCACTCAAGGACATTTTTTCATCTATTCTTAGAGAGAGTGGAATGAAGTGGGGGAGGCAGAGAAACATTGATGTGAGAAAAACACATCGATTGGTTGCCTCTTGCACGTGTTCCAACCAGGGCTGAGGATGGAGCCTGCAACCACCGCACATGCCCTTGGCTGGAACTGAACCTGGCACCCTTCAGTCCGCAGGCGTATGCTCTATCCACTGAGCAAACTGGCTAGTGCTAAATGCTGCTTTAAAGTGCTTTGCTATTTTCCTCATAGAAAAAAATTGGGAAGTACATAGTACAATGAAAGATACTCTGAAATACCAGTTTCCCAAGCTCTCTTCCAAAGGCTCTCAACTCTTTATTTTTATCTTTCTTACTGCTAGAACTCCTGCCATGCTGCCTACACATAGAGGAAGGCCCACCCATCCATCTGCTGCGAGCAGGGAGGGAACAAAACTGGCAGCTGTGGTCTAGGGAGAGTGATTTTTAAGTATTTGAATTATTTTTAGTGGGATGTGCTTGGGTCACATGGTCTAATCAGGAAATTTCATATAATCTGACATTTCCCATCAGAGTTGCTTAGAAACCTAAGGAAGTCTCTGACTCTTAATGGCAAGACAGTAATACATTAGGCAGTACTGGGCCTAGCCATCTGCTTTAAGTAAATCCCATATGGGATTTATCTAAAATAGTGGCTCTCATATTTTGCCTCTTCTCATTTTTCCTTTTCATTTGGGCTCTTTAAATTGGTTAACTTTGCATAGAACATTCTCACTGTCTTTTTCCTGTGCTTCAGGAACCTCCCACCTCTCTGTTCCCCACGCAGGCAGCCAACTTTAGAGTCCCCCATCTCCCACTGACCAGGTCCTTGTTCACGCTGATACTTAAAAAATATATATTTTTTTGATTTTTCACAGAGAGGAAGGGAGAGGGATAGAGAGTCAGAAACATCGATGGGAGAGAAACATCGACCAGCTGCCTCCTACACACCTCCTACTGGGGATGTGCCAGCAACCAAGGTACATGCCCTTGACCGGAATCAAACTTAGGACCTTTCAGTTTGCAGGCTAATGCTCTATCCACTGAGCCAAACCGGTTAGGGCATTAATGCTGATACTTTTAACATTTCCTTTTGAAAATCGCCTGATTGGAGGCTAAGGGATTTTGACTCCCTATTCTTCAGCTAGGCCACTGCAGGGCCATCCTCCACCACTTCCTCCTTTCTCATTTATCACCTTCTGCTAGCTCCTCCCCTTCTTAGCCTAATTGACTCTTTGATTAGTTTGCTCTCATCTGTCCTACTATCGTTGTTTTACATTTTCACTTTTTGCCCACCAGTAATCTTTTTGTAAATTTTATTTTAATTTTTCGTTTGTTTGTTAACCCACACCTGAGTATATTTTTCCATTGGTTTTTAGGGAAAGTGGGAGAGAGAGGGAAAGACAGAGAGGCTGGTTGCCTCCTGCATGAGCCTTGGGTTGGGGGAGAACAGTGCAACCAAGATACATGCCCTTGACTGGAATTGAACCCAGGACCCTTTGGTCTGCAGGCCAAAGCTCTATCCACTGAGCCAAACCAGCTGGGACCCCCAAACCTCCCCAGTAATCTTTGTAGACTATTTTCATCATGCCACTCTATTGCTCAACAATCTTCACTGCTTATAGGATGAACCAAGTGTTTCTACCTTAAATTCCTCCATCAAATTCCAACCTGCCTTTAAACCTCTTCTACTTCTTCTTTTTTAAATCTTTTTTAAAATAAATCTTTATTGCTCAGATTATTACAATAGTTTCTCCTTTTTCTCCCCCATAGCTCCCTTCCACCCAATTCCCACTCCACCCTCTGCCCTTACCCCCTCTCCCCATTGTCCTCATCCATACGTTATACGATTTTAATCCAGTTTCTTTCTGCACCCCCACACCCCTTTCACCCATAATTATCAATCCACTCCCTTTCTTTGCCCCTGATTCTATTATATTCACCAGTTCCTTCTATTCCTCAGATTTTTAATTCACTTGATCTTCTTCCTCTTCTTAAGTAATACCTTTCAGCATTTCATATAATACTGGTTTGGCGGTGATGAACTCCTTTAACTTTTTCTTATCTGTGAAGCTATTTATCTGCCCTTCAATTCTGAATAACTTTGCTGGATACAGTAATCTTGGTTGTAGGTTCTTGCTATTCATCACTTTGAATATTTCTTGCCACTCCCTTCTGGCCTGCATGGTTTCTGTTGAGAAATCAGCTCCCTTATAGGTAACCAACTGCTTTTCTCTTGCTGTTTGTAAGATCTTCTTTTTGTCTTTTGCCCTTGGCATATTGAATATGATGTGTCTCAGAGTATTTTTCTTTGGATTCCTCTTGTTTGGGGTTCTGTATGCTTCCTGTACTTGTCTATTTCTTTCACCAGGTGAGGGAAGTTTTCTGATATTATTTCTTCAAATATGTTTTCAGTATTTTGCACTCCCTCCATTCTGCTGTTGGATCTCTGCATAATATTTTCCAATTTAGTCAGTTTAGGTATACTTTTTAGTTGGGTCTCATGAAGTTCATCGACCTTTTCTAGGATATTCTTGCATAACCTTAGAACTGTAGTTCTGAACTATATATCCTCCATCTCTTTCGTTTGAGATCTATTTCCTTGTCTCAGAATTTTTGCTGTTTTTCAGAGTTAGTAGGATGGCTTTGTGTGTTTGGTGTCCTATATGGCCCAGTGGGTCAGCCTCCTCAGTTACCTGAGGTAGACACTCTTGGTGATCCCCTTTGTGGACTGTGTGCACAGCCTTGTTGTAGCTAAGTCTTTATTGTTGTGAATTGACCTTCAGGCCAATTGGATGTGGGTATCAGCTGTGTCTACTCTGGGATACCTTCTGTATTGGAGACAGTTTTATCGGATCAGACTTGAAAAACTGCAGAAGCCTCTGCTCAGCTTGGATGGGGCGGAGTCTCAGGGCTGAACTGACAGTCTTGGCTTCCGCCCTGCCCTTGTGCACTCGCCTGAGTTTCCGCCTGATCTCTGCCTTCCGTGGCTTTCCTGAGTTTCTGCCTGACCGTCACAGGTTCCCTGTGCAAGAGTGTGGGTGCCCCAGGGGCTCACCCGGACTTGGGCTGGTCTCTAGTCTGGAGCTTCTGACTCCTTCCGCTACAGAGAGGCCGCCTCCTCGTCCTTCCACTATGGAGAAGTGGTGGTGGCAGCCTCCGCCAGCCTCCGAGGTCAGACCTTTGTGCATACTCACTCTTGTGCAAGTGTAGACCCTGCCAGCTGCGGCTCCCAGATCCCCGGTCTCCCAGTCTCTGAGTCTCTGGGTGCCATTCTCTACAGTCCACATTCCAGAGCTTGGGACCACGGGGTTTTGGCCAGGGTTGGGGTTTAGTACAGTCGGAAAGGGTTCCGTGCAATCAGGAATTTCTCCTCTCCCGCCAGGCAGGCATTCGGCTGCACCAACTCTCCGTGAGATCGTCTGCCTACCTCAGTGCTTTGTGACTCCCAGTCCGATCCATGAGCCCTTCTCCTTCTTTCTGGTTGTAGATATCCCAATCTGCCAGATTTCCTGTGTTTTTTATGAAGTCCTTTTTGTTTTGTTTTTTTATTTTGTTGATGAGGTGGCAGCTTAGGAGACTACCTAGGCCACCATCTTGGTTCTTCTCCCTCTTCTACTTCTTACCTGTTCTTTCCCCTCACTTCATATAGTCTGCTCTCTTCACTTCATTCAGAGCACATCTACTTTGTCTTGTTCATTTCTTTTGGCATTTTAAAATTACAGTCTTGTTCAGCCAGCATGGCTCAGTGGTTGAGCATTGACCTATGAATCAGGAGGTCACGGTTTGATTCCCAGTTAGGGTACATGGGGTTTTGGGCTGGATCCCCCAGTAAGAGATGTGCAGAAGGCAACCAATCAATGATGTTCTCTCATCTCTAGATGAGATAGAATGATGTTTCTATCTATCTCTCTATTTCCCTTCCTCTCTGAAATAAATAAAACGATATATTTAAAAATTTACAACCTGCTTTATATCTTTGCTTTACTGTTTGATGTTTCTAATTCAACTGGAAGCTCCTGGAAAGCAGTCTCTTTTGTAGTCCGCCATCCCATGCTCATCACAATAAGCACCTGCAGGCGTTCATTAGCTACCGTAGGCAGGAAGGAATCAATGGACTGCGTGGTCACGGTCATGCTCCCAGTGTGGTGAGACAATTAAGACAGTAAGTATAATATATAGTTGGCAAGATGGTGACAAGTGCTGTGACAAGAATGAAAGAGAAGAAGGTGGTTGCAAATGTAAGTAAGATAGTCAGGAAAGGCTTCCAGGAAGATGACAGTTGGGTAAGAACGTCACAGAGGTGAATCTGAATTCTGCAAGGCAGAGTTTTAATCATTAAATAACATTAAAGAAAAAAAAATCCATTCCAATGCACAGCACAGTAACACGCACAAGTTTGATAAATGCAATCGGAATGGCATCTATCATGGTGTCATCAAAGACATAGAATACGATTCAAACAAGGCTGTTTTCTGCAAGTTATATTATGTTAAAAGGGAACAAAGCCACCCATTTACCTTTCTTCCTCAAACTGCACACCATACTGAAGGAAATAATAAGAGAAAGAGGAGAGAAAGAGAGAGAGAGAGAGAGAGAGAGAGAGAGAGAGAGAGAGAGAGAGAATACATATGGTATAGAATGTACTGGTAAGAAGACAATAAAGACAACGCTTATGCGAAAACTGAATGGAATGCAGTACTGAATATTAGATTTTCCCTTGAGTCTTTGTGGAGCACCAGAGCAGCTGAGCGAGCTTGCTCCAGCGGAGTTCAGCTCAGGGTTTGCCCAAGCAAGCTGGGGAGGGAGGGAGGTTATCCTGAGTCTCAGGGGATTATGAGGCCAAGGCCCATCAAAGAGGGTGAGTCACCCAGCAGACTGGGGAGTGGTTGCCAGGGATTTTCAGAGGTTGGCTTCCTAAGAATCACTTCAGTTTGGATGGTTCATTGACACTGAATGACACTAGGAACCTTAAAAGGTTTATTCATCTATTAATTTTGCATTTAGGAATCTAGCCTAAGGAAATCTTCAGAAATGCAAATATAGGGGTTTGTACTTGATGTTCTTCAGGCCAGCATTATTCCAAGAAATAGTATTTAAGCATTCATAAGAAGTGCTTTTAAAATGGCATAGAAAAAAATGGCACAGGAAAATACACTTTACTATATTGAGCAAAATTAAAAAAAAATCAAAATTCTATACTGTTTATAAATATATAAAAATAAAATTACATTCATTTATTCACCAAACATTTTTTTTTAAATATATATTTTATTGATATTTTACAGAGAGGAAGGGAGAGAGATAGAGAGCTAGAAACGTCAATGAGAGAGAAACATCGACCAGCTGCCTCTTGCACACCCTGCACCAGGGATGTGCCCGCAACCAATGTACATGCCCCCGACCGGAATCGAACCCAGGACCTTTCAGTCCGCAGACCGACTCTCTACCACTGAGCCAAACCGGTTTCGGCCACCAAACATTTATTAACACATAGATGTTTCAGACACTGTGGGTGCTGAATAGACAGATGCATTTAAAAAAATACCTTTATTGTTGATAGAATAGATGAATTTTTATGTATATGTGAGTATATATATGTGTTCATAGAAAAAAACTAGAAAGAATTATTATTAACAATGGTTCTAAGTGACTAATGTATTGTTTTTTCTTAGTCTCAAAATATTTATTATCCTTTTTTCCCCTAGTATAAATATGGATAATGGAGGTCTCACTAGCCCTCTCCTGTCTGGGATATGATGTCACAGGTGATTGTTTACAGCTTCATTCACTCTCAAACTGGTGGCCCAGGGGTACAAACCTCAGAATCCCTGGGCTCTCTTGTTATCCTCACAGATAGTAAGGGATCTTTCCCATCCCACCTTCCTCCCTTCCCAGATCTTCTCCTCTTGGTGATTCCAGGGATCAGCCTGAAACAAAAACATTTCTTGATTATACATGTGACTCAGCAGAATGACAACATCCATTTTAGGCATCAGAAATAATGGAAGAGATACCAATATTAAAAACTCTGTACATAGCCGAAACCAGTTTGGCTCAGTGGATAGAACGTCAGCCTGTGGACTGAAAGGTCCCAGGTTCGATTCCAGTCAAGGGCATATGCTTTGGTTGTGGGCACATCCCCAGTGGGGGGTGTGCAAGAGGCAACTGATCGATGTTTCTCCCTCATCAATGTTTCTAACTCTCTATCCCTCTCTTTTCCTCTCTGTAAAAAATCAATAAAATATATTTAAAAAAATTCTTTATTGTTGAAAGTATTACATGTGTCCCATTTCCCCCCCAATAACCTCTCCCAGTCTGCCCCTGCCCCCCAGCCCAGGCCTTCACCCTCCTATTGTCTACGTACATTGGTTATGATTATATGCATTCAAGTTCTTTGATTGCTTTTTTTACACCCCGCCCCCACACCTACCTCCTCTTTCTGCCTTCCCTATGAGGTTTGATAGTCTGTTTGATGCTTTTATGTCTCTGGATCTATTTTTGTTCATCAGTTTATGTTGTTCATTATATTCCATAAATGAGTGAGATCCTGTGATACTTATCTTTCTCTAACTGGCTTATTTTGCTTAGCATAATGCTCTCCAGGTCCATCCATGCTTTTGCAAATGGTAAAAGTTCTTTCATTTTTATAGTAGCACTAGAGGCCTGGTGCATGAAAATTTGTGCACTGGAAAGGGGCATCCCTCAGCTCAGCCTGCACCCTCTCACAGTCTGGGAGTCCTCAGGGGATGTCCCACTGACAGCTTAGGTCTGCTCCCGATAAACCGCAGTCTGGCCTCCCTCTGCAGGAGGCGACTGGGCTGATCATGGAAAGGTGTTGTCCCATCACCCCGCTGCTGCTGCCACTGCCTGCCGCCACAGCTGCTGGCCCTCAGCCCTCACATCTTAGCGCTGGTCCTGCCCCCTGCCCACTGGTAGGTGTAGGGTGATCTTGGGCCAGGCTGGCTGGGGGAGGGGCTGTGGGAGGTTGAGGTACACCAGGTCACACCCCATCCAGCCTCTGTGGAGATGTGGCACTAGGATTGGGCCCATGCTGCTGCCTCTGTGGCTGCTTCTGCAGAAGGACCAGGACCTCACAGCCCCCTCTCCCGCTGCCTCTGTGGAAGGGACCTTGGCGCTGAACCATCCGCTGCCGAGGCCTCTCGGCCCTTGCAGCTGCTGTGGCTTTGTCCAGTTAGACATCCAGAAGACGTCTGGTCTAACTAGCATATTACCCTTTTATTAGTATAGATAGTATTCCATTGTGTAGATGTACCACAGTTTTTTAATTCACTCATCTGCTGATGGGAACTTAGGCTGTTTCCAAACCTTAGCTATTGTAAATTGTGCTGCTATGAACATAGGGGTGCATATATCCTTTCTGATTGGTGTTTCTGGTTTCTTGGGATATATTCCTAGAAGTGGGATTACTGGGTCAAATGAGAGTTTCATTTATAATTTTTTGAGGAAACTCCATATTGTTTTCCACAGTGGCTGCACCAGTCTGCATTCCCACCAGCAGTGCAAGAGATGATTTTTCTCTGCATCCTCTCCAGCACTTGTCGTTTGCTGATGTTAGCCATTCTGACAGGTGTGCGGTGGTACTTCTTTGTCATTTTGATTTGCATCTCTCTTTATGATTAGTGACTTTGAGAGCATGTTTTCATATATCTCTGGGCCTTCTGTATGTCTACTTTCAAGAAGTGTCTAGTCCTTTGCCCATCTTTTGATTGGATTGTTTATCTTCCTTTACTTAAGTTGTATTAGTTCCCTATAAATTTTGGAGATTAAACCCTTATCAGATGTAACATTGGCAAATATGTGTATGTGAGTGTATGAGTTCATAGAAAAATACTAGAAAGAAATATTACAAAATATTAACAACGGTTCTAAGAGATTGATTTACTGTAATTAAAAATAATTTTGTTATTTTTTTATTGATCTTAGAAGAGAGCAGGGAGAGGGGGGAGAGAGAGAGAGAGACCAACACTGATGTGCAGGAGAAACATCCACCGGCTGCTGGAAGACCATGAGGTCCAACGGGAAACCTGGGTTTGTGCCCTGACCGGGAGTCACCGCCTCCTTTTGGTGTACAGGAGGATGCTCCCACCACCTGAGCCACACCAGCTAGGACTCATTCACTGTACTTTTTACTTTATTCTTTGAATTTCTTCTAATTTCTATATTTTCTGCAGGTTGTATGTTTAGAATGGAAAGAAGGAACATGATTATAAAGCCTGGGGAACAATTAAATTTGGGTGTTCCCTAGTAAACAGAATTCACAAAGGTGCTCTTTCTCTTTGTGATTTCCAAGGTACAAAAGGGACTGTTAGGCTAGGTAGCATTTTCTGCAGGCAGCTCACAGACGACCTGCAGAGCCCTCCCCCACCCCCAGCGCTCAGTGTCTAATGCTTCTCCTTTCTGGAAGAGTGAGCATAAACCAGCAGAGCAAGTTTGTGGCGGCGAGCGCAGCGCATGTGGAGCTGAGCACATCTGAATCCGGGATTAGCACCCTTGCAGCCGGACGGACGGACGGACCACTTGGGCAGCCTCACGTGTTCAGAGGACGACCGTCTGCATGCGATTCTGAGTCAGAAAAGGACATGGAATTGGATACACTGGATGGAAACAAAGCAAAGCGTGGAAAAAAAGAGATGCTTTTGTGTCAAACGAGGTTTCCAGGCAGCAACTCATTTAACCACTTCAATGTCCCTAGTCATTCAGCTTTGCTGACCTTTAGAACCTGTCTGATAAGCTCACCAGATTTCCGCAATGAAAGAGCTGACGTATGCAGACAAGGAGGATCAACTTTTGGCTCCCGCCTCACTTTCCAGCCTCATCCACGTCATTCCTCCGTGCCGTGTTCCTGTCTCAACAAAAGGCTGTCCTGGCCTCTCTTTACTTTTTGTCCTGCTGTCTCTTGACTTTGCTGTGTCCATGCTGGTCCCCCTCTGCCTGGAAGGCCTTTTCTGAACCTGGTGGCCTTTTCAAGATTCAGTTCAAGTTGCTTTGCCTTTGGGACACTCTTCTTGTACCACCATCTCCCCCAGCTGCCCCCACGTCCTCCAGTTAAGCACAGAGCACACTGTATACCTCCATGTTTCTTAGAAATTTCTGTGTGGGCTCTCTCAGTGAAGGATATCCATCTCTAGTTCCAGTGTCTAGCAAATGTATGTTTGAACCAAGGAATTGTCAATGAAGGATACACATGGCTTCTTTGAAGCCCAAAATGAATGATGAGTCCCATCCATCCATCAGTCCATCCATCCATGCATCAGCCCATCCATTACCATAAGTCCATCCATTCACCTGTCCATCCACTCTTCCACCAAAGGCCTACTATGAGTGGCACTGAGACAGACATGGCTACTGCCATCATGGAGCTTATACCTAAGGGGAAGATAGATACTGAACAAATAATTATAGCTTTATTTTTCTCCGTAGTACTTATTATGAACTGAAATTCAAATTTATGTATTTTTGTTTATTGCCTCCCTCTGACATAAGCTCTAGGAGAGCAGGGGCTTTGTCTCATTTGCCACTGTGCCTAAACAGTGCATGCCATTTTGTAGGTGCTTCATGAAAAAGTTGTTAACTGAATAAACCAGAACTGTATATGGTACCATTTAAAACAAGTAAGCATGTGAATTTCCAGTGTGTTTTAAAAGATTCATTAAAAAAAAAACCAAAAAAACCCCCCCACCCACCCCCTTTCAGGCATCCTAATATATAAAAGCTCAAGGTCTGTAACGTCCAAAATGACTGAAGGCTCAACAACCTGGAAGTCAGTCCTGCAGTCAGTGCTGGATTGCCATGGTGACCCAGCGCTGACCGCCATTGCTGCTGGCATGGACACCCAGCAGTGACTGCCGAGGGGGCTGCAGATCAGGCCCAGAGAGAGGCCAGGAGAGAGAAGCAGGGTTTGATTGTAGCCTCGGTGGCAGCTGTTGATCAGCCCTTGCCTCTCTCTTTCTCTCTGGGCCTGGCCAGGAACCAAGGCTCTCTCTCCGGGCCTCTGTGGGGGCTGCTTATCAGCCCCACCTCTTTGATCTGGAGATAGGCCTGGAGATGCTGACTGGCATAGAAATCAACCAATCAGAACCAAATTGGCAGGCAGAGGAGGGTATTTGGGGGCAAAATCAGGCCAGCAGGGGAGGCAGTTGGTGAGATCAGGCAGGCAGGCAGAGGGGTTAGGGGCAATCAGATAGGCAGGCAGTGGCAGTTAGGGTCGATCAGGCAGGCAGTGAGCAGTTAGGAGCCAGCAGTCCCAGATTGCGAGAGGGATGCCCGACTGCCGGTTTAGGTCTGATCCCATATCAGGCCTAAACCGGCAGTTGGATATCCCTCAAGGGGTCCCCAATTGGAGAGGGTGTAGGCTGGGCTGAGGGACCCCCTCACCCCATACATGAATTTCATGCACTGGCCTCTGGTCTTTGTATAAAAGCCTAAGTGATCATTAAATAGGATGAGTGAACAACCAGATTGACCCATCATTATGACATGCACTGACCGCTGATCACCTGATTGGGGCCTGCCGGCCAACCTCCTCACGGCCTGCAGGTGCGATTGCCTGATGGGGAATGGGGAACCGAGAATGGGTGGCAGACGCTGGCGGAGCCAGACCAAGGCAGGTGTGGGTGAGGGGCGGGTCGGCTGCCAGCAGCCGGGGGAAGGAAGACCCTGGCTGGCCAGCCTCCTGGTCCCTCTCGATTGCCTGATTGGGGCCTGCTGGCCAACCTCCTGGTTCTTTCCCCTGACAGGCAGGCAGGCAGGCACTGATCACCCGATGGGGAACAGAGAACCAGGGGTGGGTGGTGGTGGTCAGGCCAAGGTGGGTACAGGCGAGGGTGGAGCTGGCTGCTGGCAGCTGGGGGAAGGAAGGTCCCGGCCAGCAGACCAACCAACCTCCTGGTCCCTGAAGGCTTTTGAAAAACCTCTTTTTGGGAGGCTTTTCTTCCCCTTGTCCCTCACCTCTCCCCCACCCCCCTTCCCAGGTGCACAATTCAAAGGCTCTAGCTATAGAGCCGCCTGCTGCAGAGCTGCCCAATCTCTCCCTGCACCCAGTTGAATTGAGTCTGGCAGGAGGGGGGGTGGAACACCCCGAGCCATGCCCACAGGTCATAAGCTGGTGGGGGTGGGGCGTGGACACAGAGGCCTCAGAGCTGGACCACCCGGCCCCCAGTGTGCTCTCCAACTACAGACCTCCGACTCCATGAACTGGATCAGTGGTGGGGTGGAAAGCGACCCAGGAGGGTGAGAAAATGAAACTCGGAGCTACCCTGTTTTCCCGAAAATAAGACAGTATCTTATATTAATTTTTGCTCCCAAAGATGCGCTAGGTCTTATTTTCAGGGGATGTATTATGTTTCCATGAAGTAGGTCTTATTTTCGGAGGATGTCTTATTTTCGTGGAAACACGGTAGTAGCATGGGTGCAGTCCCCATGACTTTTCCTTCCCAGGGTAATGCTGTGCTCTGTAACCCATGAGCTAAGAGATAAATGTGGATTCACAAAGAGGCAAGCTCCCGAGGAGCTTCAACTGGGGGGACGAGAGGAATTATTCACTTCTGACACCCCACCTGTTTTTTGTTTTGTTTGTTTTTTAATATATTTTATTGATTTTTTTACAGAGAGGAAGAGAGAGGGATAGAGAGTTAGAAACATCAATGAGAGAGAAACATTGATCAGCTGCCTCCTGCACACCCCCTACTGGGAATGTGCCCGCAACCAAGGTACATGCCCTTGACCGGAATTGAACCTGGGACCTTACAGTCCGCAGACCAACACTTTATCCACTGAGCCAAACCGGTTTCAGCGCCCACCCGTTGTTTTAAGGCTGCATTCTCCTTCCCTAATACATGTTGCTTGAAGTACACGAATGATTTGTGTTTAGATGTGCAATAAACATGGGGAAAGCAAAGTTTTATGCTTTAGAACTAAAGAGCCTGGAGTCTTTGGGGTTTCTCTCTCTGTCTTTCCCTGACACACACACACACACACACACACACACACACACACACACACACACACTCCCTCCTTGCCTCTTCCCTGCCTGGCGAATCTTCGCACAGAAAGTTAACCCTAGCTCCTCAGAACCCACCCTCGCTGGAGTGGCCTCTGTTTTTTATATTCTCCTCTCAAAGGTTTTTTCCTAACCTCTAAACTGGCAGTTGGACATCCCTCGAAAGGGCACGGATTTCGAGAGGGCGTAGGCCAGGTTGAGGGACCACCTCTCCCATGCATGAATTTTGTGCACTGGGCCTCTAGTCTATACATACCAGCTGTGGGCAAACTATCGGCCCATTCAGCTGTTCTATCTGGCCTATGGAGCAGAAAGAGTGGATGGTTCTCTTGCTCTCCCCTCCGTTCCTTCACCAGCAGCCCAAGATGAGAATGCCAGCATGGTCAGGTTGCTTTTGTTCCAGCTCTTCAGTCCAGCTTAAGAACCCATTGTGGCCTTTGAGTCAAAAAGTTTGCCCATCCCTTATATATACAAAAGCCTAAGCAACTGTTCTACCATTCAACCATTCAACCAGTAGCTATGACACGCACTGACCACCAGGTGCAGATCTCAATGCACAAGCATGGAAACCTGGAACAGAGTGACAAATCTCAGAGGGAAGGAGGGAGAGGTGGAAGGGAAGAGATTAACTAAAGATCTTATATGCATACTAGAGGCCTGGTGCACGGATTCATGCACCAGTGGGGTTCCTCCATCTGGCCTGTGGAGATCGGGGTGAAACCAGCAGTGTGATATCCCCCAAGGGGTCCCTGATTGTGAGAGGGTGCAGGCCAGGCTGAGCGACCCCACCGGTGCCCAAATCCATGTACCTGGCCTCTAGTCTTTCAAATAGTAAATAAATCCAAAACCAAAATGAAATGATGTGGTGACAATGACATATGCTTCACTCCTAAGCTTAGTTAGAGTGTCTGAGAGGTTCACTCAAAATTACGCCAAAGAATGTTGTGACAGACACTTGACGAGTGCTCTGCAGCTTTTGATTAATTGTGTGATTCTCCTGGCAATTTCAAGGAAAGGCTTTGTTGGACTCTGACCATGAGATAAAAATAGAAGGCAGGAAACTGAAGGTTTAAGTCAGCAAGGAATAGCCAGGATAACAGTTATAGGCTATGTGAGAAAGGGCATTTGATACAGCGGTGTCTTGCCTTGTATTGCAACTCTGTTTAGTTGACAAAACAAACAAATCAAAACAAACAACAATAAAACAGGTGATCCCTCTAGGACTGCCCAATCTGCCCCCAGCTGGCACCCCCTTCCCCAGCTGGGGGCCTGGGTAGCTCGGTCAGAGTTGGGCTTTGGTGTGTTAGGAACTTGAATTGTCGGTGGGAAGGAGCAGACCTCCGCTGGAAATGTGCTCCAAGGTGGGGAGGTTGAGGGGCCTTGTCCCCGAGGGAGAGCAGAACCTGCCCAGGACAGCTGGAGCATCACAGCCAGAGAATCCAGGCGAGACTGGAATCCATGGAAACTGGAGGAGAGAAAGACCAAGAGAGGGGGAAAAAAGGTATGGATTAGAGGCCTGGGGCTGCTGTAAAAATGTAGCACAAACTAGGCGGCTTACCCAACAGAAGTTCATTGTCTCAGAGTCCTAGAGGCCAGAAGTCTGAAACCAGGGTGCCCCTAAGGTTGCTTCCTTTTGAGGGCTGTAAGGGAGAATCGGCTGCAGGCCTCTGTCCTAAATTTTGGTACCCTTGACTTTTGGACGACATCTTCCCTGTATATTCATATTGTCTTCTCTCTGTGTCCAAATTCCCGCTTTTTGTAAGACCAGTCATAATAGATTAGGTCCACACTCATGACCTCGTTTTAACTTGATAATCTGTGAGGATTCTATTTCCAAATAAAGTCACATTCACAAGATTTGAATTTATTTCTTGGGAAGGGCAAAAAGAGAGAGAGACAGAGAGAGAGAGAGAGAGAGAGAGAGAGAGAGAGAGAGAGAGGAGGGGTTGAAGGCGGGTAGCCTGGAAAATTCTGGAATAGCTAGAACATAGCACAGTGCAGCAGTCCAGGGAGTCAGCAGTCCAGGGAGTCTAGGCAGCCTCAGCCAGCCTTGGAGGAGGGCAGGGGAGCTGCTCAGCTTAGAAGCTTACCAACAATGAAACAAACAAACAAACAAACAAACAAATAAACAAAACCCCCACCTCCCTTCAAGTGGCTGGAACATCTTGGAAAGAAACATAACCCATAGAGATGAAGTGGAGACCTCCATTCATCCAGTGAGGTGGTTAAGTGAAGATGTGTTGAAGTGTTTTCACTGCCTGAGATGAGAATGGAAGCCATTATGGTTCACCTATTGACAGATTTCTGTATTTCTCTGGTAAGGTTTGTTATAAATTAGGAGTACCATCACCATCACTCCAAAAACAGATCACAGACATAGAATATCTTATATCACTCTTTAGGAGTCTATATGGTTGGGTTTCAATTTTATATCTAAGCATCTTCCATTTTATTCTTAATTCGAACTTGTGTGTTCAGTTTATGAGCACCTACTATTACTGTGCGTTGGGATACAACAGTAAATAAGGTATGGTCCTTTGCTCTTAGGTGCCTTATAGTCTGGTGGTGGGGGTCAGTGAATGGGCAATTATCAAGCAGCTGGCTAGCATGAGGTACAAACCGAGGAAGCAGCATTGTATGTTCCACACAGCCAGTCTCTGTCCCAGTGGAGGTCAGAGAGGAAGTGTGGGCTCAGCGGTTAACAAGCGTCTGTGGAGCACCTTCCCAGTACCAAGTTCTGTTTCAGGCACTGGAGTCACAAGGATAAATAATTGTCCCCACTCCCATTTGTGTCCACTGTGATTGTGGAGCCGTGTACTCAAGAAACCCATACAGGTAACATGGTATCCTGTGGTGAGTGTGGACGTTGGCCAACACTGGGCTTCGGTGAGCATCAAGGAGAGGTGGTGGGGAGAGGGGAGCTTCCTGCAGGAGGTGAAACTCCTCTGGGCTGGCAGCACCCTGAGGTCAAGGCCTGACTTGGCTTGTGCTCTGCAGCCCCCATAAACCTGGGACAATGCCTTGCCTACCTTGTGTGCTCAATCAGCATTCAAACGAGTGAATGAACTGCAGGATGCTCAGGAGCCAGGGCCTATCTTAGGAGCTGGGAATCTGAAGATGAATGAGACATGGACTTTGCTCTGATTTAGGAGATTATTAATGAAATAATTAATACATAATAAATTAAAAATTATAAATAAAGTCTAATTTCTGGCTAAATCCTGATACCATATCAGGCAATGTAAATGAAAGACTTGCAAATGTGGGCGTGCCTTTCCCATAAGTGGTGCTCCACCCTGGGCATTTACTGGCTACAGCAAACACCTGTCAAACACTCTCCTGAGCTTATTTCAGGAATGACGCTGATGGTTAAGGAAGCAGGAGAGTGAGCAAGGCCAGCTCCAGCCCTGGCATTAAAAAGGCATCATTCAGACTGGCTTAAAGCACAGTTGAGTCGAAAAGCCATCAATACTCAATCCTATGTCCAATATGGACAATCCAACTAGCAGTAGGCCATTGGGGTAGTGAGCAGTTAGGATTCTCCCAAGTGCTTTTTCAAATATTGATGACTCTTTCAAACTTTCCCCTGCATGACCCCAGCCCCTAACCATGAAAGAAGGAGCAAGTATCAAATCTCACAGCATCAAATGCAATCAGGGCTTGCAGTTCCTGGCAGGTGCTTCGCTCCTGGTGGCCAGCAATTTCAAGCTAGTCTCTAGAAACACAGGAATTTGAACGAGGTCCCTCAGTTTATTACAATTGCTAATGCTCTGCTCTAAGTCATCAAATTCTCAAATCCTAAACCACCAAAGGCAACTGAAGTTGGCCGAGGAGCTGACTGAGCAGGGCCACCAGGCAAGACAGGATGACATTAGACAGGATGGGATTTATGTGTGACTGAGTGCCACAATTAACAAGACAGAGGGCCCTGCAGTTATATAGCTTTCCTCAAATATAACGAAAAGACAGCTGGGCTCCAGAGGGGTACAGGGTTTCACCTTGGGGTACACAGCAAGTTAGGGGCAGAAATGCTCCATTCCTTGAGTAGCCAGCAAGTCAGACTGTGAGTCTGTCTCAGAAAGAGAAAGGCCAGCCCCACCCTGCTAAGATAGATACCTTGATATTGCTGCCATTTCTTCTTAAGAATGTTCCTTTGGTTGAAACCGGTTTGGCTCAGTGGTAGAGCGTTGGTCTGTGGACTGAAGGGTCCCGGATTCGATTCTGGTCAAGGGCATGTACATTGGTTGCAGGCACAACCCCAGTAGGGGGTGTGCAGGAGGCAGCTGGTCGATGTTTCTCTCTCATCCACGTTTCTAGCTCTCTATCTCTCTCCCTTCCTCTCTGTAAAATATAAAAAAATATATATATATAAAAGAATGTTCCTTTGTGAACTTATATGCATGCATATAAGCCTAACCAGTGGACACAGAGACCGGGGGGGGGGGTGAGGGCATGAGTAGGGGTGGGGTTGGATGGAGGGCAATGGGCAGATAAGGACACATATGTAATACCTTAATCCAGTATTTCCCAAACTTTTGACATATGTGTATCCCTTCTATAATTTTTGTAACATTGAGTACCTCGTCAAAAAAAATGGATGTATTTTAATAACAATCAAAATATATTTTTTATTTTTTGGGGTACATACACAAAATAATTATAAACAAAAAATAAAATTATTCATAATAAAATATAAATAAAAGTTATGTTATAAATAACATTTATTTGCACACCGGACCATCTCATGCCTCACAAGACTATCTTGACTTGACTCATGAGAATGTAGAATTAGGCGCAGCTAAGCACGGTGCAGTGCATATCCCCACCAAACTCCAATGTAAAGCGTACCCCCCCATCAAACTCTTCCTGTACCCCTGGGTTTATTCATAAATATGGGTACGCGTACCACACTTTGGGATATACTGCTTTAATCAATAAAGAAGAGAGAGAGAGAGAGAGAGAGAGAGAGAGAGAGAGAGAGAGAGAGAATGTTCCATAGTTTCCTCCCCAGATAGCAACCTTTCCCAAGTTCTCATTGCTGTATATGCTCTTGGGAATCCACCTGTGAGATTCAAGCATAACTACATTCTAATATCTCATTGATACTCACCATGTGCCTTCAGCCCTGCCCGGCTGGAGGCTCACATTCCATTTCAGAAATAGCATCAAAGAGAAGCCACTTTGGGGTAGAGAGCTGGAGTGTAACTGGAAGTTGGGACCTCCAAGCAATGACTAATGTTGTTGACAGGCTTCTCTTTGTCCATTGTTAACTGAGACTGACTAGATCCCAGCCCCCTAGTTCTACCTCTAGAGAAAGAAGGAGGGAGTGGGCAGAGAAAGTTCTTTCAGCAGGACTCTGCCTTGAGTTATTGCCTTTTTATTTCTAGCTTTATTAGAGGTGTAATTGACAAACAAAATTGTAAGCTATTTAAAGTGTTCACTGTGATTGGTATATTTATACATTCTGAAAAGAGTCCTTAATCTAGTTAACTAACATATTCATCACCTCATATATCTATCTTTTTTTTCCCCTTTGGTGAGAATATTTTGAATTATTGCCTTTTGTACTTTCCCACACTATTCACCAAGTCCAGTTATGAATTTTCAGCAAGTGTGAACCTCTTATAAATCAGAGGCTTTGGCTCTGGTGAGTGTCCTACAAAATACCCCCAAAGCCTGTGAGGTAGAGGACTTTAGGTGCAGTTCTGTCTTAGCCATTGGACACTGTAGGCAACTGTGGGCTTATTGAGTTTATGATCTAGGCTTTGGTTTCTTCATCTGCAAGATAAGGGTGTTGGATCCATATCAAGTCACAAAATGGGCTACATACTGCTTGAAAACATTTAAAAAAAAGTATTTTTATTGATTTCAGAGAGGAAGGTAGAGAAAGAGAGAGAGAGGGATAGAAACATCAATGATGAGAGAGAATCATAGATTGGCTGCCTCCCTACTGGGAATCTAGCCCGCAACCTGGGCATGTGGCCTGATCAGGAATCAATCCGTGACCTCCTAGTCCAGTGGTTGGCAAACTCATTAGTCAACAGAGCCAAATATCAACAATACAATGATTGAAATTTCTTTTGAGAGCCAAAATTTTAAACTTAATCTTCTAATGCCACTTCTTCAAAATAGACTCGCCCAGGCCATGGTATTTTGTGAAAGAGCCACACTCAAAGGGCCAAAGGGCCACACGTGGCTTTCGAGCCACAGTTTGCCGACCACTGTCCTAGTCCATAGGCCAAAGCTCAACTATTGTACCACAATGACTTGGTGGAAGCATTTTTGTCTGTATATTGCTATTGTTTTTCACAAAATTTGAATTAGTATACATCATTTTTGACATTATAATTGACTCAATAACAATAAAACAAACAACCTAATTTTAAAAATGAGCTAAGGACTTGAATAGATATTTCTCTGTTAAGGAGCACATGAAAAGATGCTTAAGTTATACTAATTATTGGCAAAAATGCAAATTAAAGCCACAATGACATATCATCTCATAAGAAAATAACAAGTGTTGGCGCGGACATAGAGAAATTGGGGCCATTGTGCACTGGTGGTGGGAATGTAAAAAAGTATAGGTGCTATGGAAACGGTATGGTAGTTCCTCAAAAAGTAAAAAATAGAATTACCATATGATTTAGTAATTCCACATATGGTTATATACTCCAAACAATTAAAAGCAGTCTTGAAGAGCTATTTTTACACTCATGTTTATTGCAACATTATTCACACTAATCAAAAGGTGAAAGCAATCCAAGTGTTTATCAATAGATGAATGGATAAAAAATGTCATATACACATAGCCTAAAAGGAAAGGAAATTCTGACACATGCTACAACATGGATGAACCTGGTGGACATTATATTAAGTAAAATAGTCTCAAAATACTGTATAATTCCACACATATGCGAAAACTAAGTAATCAATTCATAGACAGAAAGTAGAATGGTCATTGTCAAGGCCTGGAGGAAATGGGAAATGGTAGTTGTTATTAAGGGATACATAGAGGTTTCATTTCTGTAAGGTGAAGAGGTTTGAAGAATGGAGACTGGCTGTACAACGCCATGAATGGACTTAACACTAGTGAATTACACATTTAAAAATGGTTACAATGGTAAATCTTATGTGTATTTTATCACAACAAAAAAATTGAGAGATAACTCATAAAAATATAGTCACCTTAAATTTTTTAAAATTGATTTTTTTAGAGAGAAGTGAAGTGGGGCAGCGAGGGGGGGGGGGTAGATTGATTGGTTGCCTTCTGCACATGTCCCAACCAGAAATCAAACCCGTAACTTAGGTATGTGCTGTGACCAGGAATCAGACTGGCTAACTTTCTGTGTACAGGATGACACTCCAACCAACTGGCCAGGGCTGAACAGTCACTTTTTGGGGGGTTGGAGGTGAAGGCAAACAGAAGATCAGGCACCTGGGACCTTAGATACCTACCGATTGGCAGTAGTTAGCTTGAGCTGAGTATCTGCTCTTCTATTTGGATGAGACTACTCTTTTCCCTTCTCCCCAGGCCTCTTGCTCTCTTCTTTCAATTAAATAATCTGTGTGGCCACTATAGATCTTTGAGTTTGCAACCCCTAGGTTAAACTATTTCTATGGTCCTTTCTAACACTAATATCTGTGATTCTAGAATCGTAGTCATTATGAACACTGTAAATAAGCAAGGTAAGAGAACATATAGGCAAAGTAACGTTCAGGTTACCTCTTGGCATCTCTTGTCTCGGGTCCTCGGGAGAGTTAACACCCATGCCCGTAATGGGCAGCAAAAACAACTGGCTAGGAACATTAGTTTAGTTGCTCCCTGACCTTTGGATAAC
Source organism: Vespertilio murinus (assembly GCA_963924515.1). NCBI lineage: Eukaryota > Metazoa > Chordata > Mammalia > Chiroptera > Vespertilionidae > Vespertilio > Vespertilio murinus. The sequence continues at coordinate 112,773,769 of OZ004707.1, forward strand.
CCCACTCTCTGGCTGGGGTTTATGCTCTGTACTGGAGCCATTAGTATTACTAAGATCATTTGGCTTGCTGATATCCTGATCCATGGGAGACTATCATTTTAAGATAAATGCTACAAAATGGATAGATAACTCTATTGTATGGAAGAATTAGGAGAGAAATGACCTAGACAAAAATACTCCCAGAAAAAGAAAATGATTAAAATTGGTCTAAAGGAGACAAAAAAAATTAGATCTGTTCCTTGACCCTCATAATTTAGTACCAATATGCTATGTATGCATCATGTGATATAATGATATATGTTATATATTACATGCACTATATATTATGATATCTACCACATACATGATATATTATATTCAATATACCATTATGTATAACTCTACTTTTGATCTTGGTCATGAACAACCTCATTATTGAAATCTGGGATAGCCAAAACCGGTTTGGCTCAGTGGATAGAGCGTCGACCTGCGGACTGAAGGGTCCCGGGTTCCATTCCGGTCAAGGGCATGTACATTGGTTGCGGGCACATACCCAGTGGGGAGTGTGCAGGAGGCAGCTGGTCGATGTTTCTCTCTCATCGACGTTTCTAACTATCTGTCCCTCTCAATTCCTCTCTGTGTAAAATCAATGAAAAAATATATTAAAAAAAAGAAAAAAGAAATCTGGGATAAGGTAATTTTGAAATCTTCCCCTACCTCTTTGTATAGAGGGGAAGGAGATCAGCGTGAATAAATATCAAATGGCCCAATTTAATAAAGATTATCTATGTCTTGGTCCCTCATTCATTCATTCACTCATTATTTAGTCAACCAATATTTAGTTAGCACCTATTAGTGCCATTTCCTGACTAATAAGCCAGTCAGTTAAGATTTCTGCTCTCCTGGAATTTAGGTAGTGGGGGAAGGCTGACAACTAAAGAATAGCTTGCTGACATCTGATCAATAGTTTCCTACATGATATTATTTGGTATCTTTTTTTATACTCAATATGTACTAGGCACTGTGGTCGTTGTTGTGGGGCAGTTTACTGGGCAGTACAGACATTGAACAAGAAGATAATATAAGGTCTAGATGTTTTATTAGTTCTGACTGCAAGGGATCTGGGAAGTTGCTACAGAAGTGGTGTTGATCTCGGCGGATGACTCGTTCTCAGTAGGCAGAGGCTGGGAGGAGATTTTTTCCAGGCTAAAGACAGAACATGGCCAGAGGAGGGAAGTGTGGAATGGCAGGAATGTTTGTGGGGAACAGTACTTTTTGTGGAGCTGTGGAGCTGTGGAGTTATATTTCTTTTGGTAACCCTGAATACTGTGCTGAGATATAATTAGAGAGAGGGTCATTCCCGGGGGAGTCACTCACTATCACTGCTGTTTCCGCAGGAGACCTGCCGGCGAAGGGGCTGCCACAGACGGAAGGAGAGTCACGCTGAAAAACATGTGTTTTGTAACGGTTGTTTAGAATTGGGGATGAGTAGGTGTATGTGACAGAATGAGAAGTTCACACATTACTTGCACCAGTTCATAGACTGCACTTAATATATGTGAAATTAAGCCTTTGGACTATATGAGCAATTTGAGAAATACTTCACAAACTCTTGGAAAATCATCCACAAAGAGATATCTTACTATTTCCCCAAAATATCTGATTACTTTAACCTAGAGAGACTGTTTTTAAAAAGGTAGGGGTCTTATATTTGGCAGAAGCATAAAATGCACTTATTAAAAAAAGATGAAGTGTGCTGCCTGTCATTTTTGTGACTACTTTAGCTGAATAGAAAAAAAAAGTGGAAATGGTTTTGCTGATCTTCATAGAAAATTGACTACAAAATTAAATTGGCTTAATTACATTCAACCCCCCAAATTATCTCTTAACCAAAATTAAGAAATACTGGTACTATTTAAATGAAAATATTTGTATTAAAAATGTGGAATCAAGACATCCTTAGTCAAAATGGCAGATAAATGCATCATGCACTGGGATTCTATATTGCTCTAACGTTTGTTAACCATTCTTTGTACTGGTCTGCTTAGGGCTGCCATAACAAAGTACCACAGACTAGGTAGTTTAAACAACAGGAATTTACTTTCTTATGGTTCTGGAGGCTGGAAATCCAGGATCAAGGTGTGGCCAGAGTTGATGTCTTCTGAGGACTCGTTCTTGGCTTGCAGGTGGCTGTCTCATTTCCATGTCCTCACATGGTGATTCTTCTGTGTGTGCGCATGGCTGTATCCAAATGTCTTCTTCCTTAAAATAAATATTTAATACTCATCTAAGGACATGTTTTTATTGATTTGAGAGAGCGAGAGATAGATAGATAGATAGATAGATAGATAGTTAGACAGATAGAGAAACATTAGTGAGAAATAGAAACATCGATGGGTTGCCTCCAGGGTAACACTCCAACCAAGTGAGCCACATCAGCGAGGGCTCAAATTTCTTTTTATAAGGACACCACCAGTCAGTTTGGATTGGGGTCCATCCTAATGGCTTTGTTTTAATTTAACCACCTTTTAAAAGTCCCTATTTCCAAATAAAGTCACATTCTAAGGTGCTAGAGGTTAGGACTTCAACATATTAATTTTGGGGGACACACAATTCAGTTCATAACATCTGTTTAGCAATAGCACATGCACACACTTTCTTTAGGACTTTAAAGACTCAGAGAACATTGGGACTGGAAACCTCAGTGCCATCTAGTATGGTTCCTGCCTTCTCTTTCAGAAAGAATAAGGGATGTAACATTAGACAAACACATTCTCTGACTTCTGACTTCTTATCCTGGAACAGATGAAGGGTATGTATTCAAGGTGAAAACAATTTCCTTCAGTATTTGTTATCATGAGTGACATCTTATGCTGTGACTAAGGGAGTGCTCTTTAGAAATCACAAAAAGCTTGCTTGCATAGTTTACCAATGAAGAATTACTTATGAAAATGTAATGAAAAACAGACAGCTTATTTATAACACCAAAGCTGAACCACACCCGGATATTATTTTTTAAAGTGCTGCAGGATTAAGTTCACTTAAAGCAGTGTCAAGAGGCTTGAGCTACCTTCAAAAGCATCTCAGGCACCATCTGATCACAGATACTTGGGTTCAGAGATAGAAACGGGAGAAGGAAAGCTTCAGAGGTCATTAGTACTTGGTCCTTATAACCTCTTTTCCAAGCTAGAGAAGTCTAGAGGCTTCTTAGGTTGCCGGGGAAGAAGTTGTTACTAGGGCATCAATTTTTGATGAAATTTTAGATTCTTTTGAGAATAGTTTGCAAATGTCCTGTCTAGGCTCAAGTGATAAACAGTGTTTATTCAATTCATTCATTTTTTTTTTATTCCTCCTTCCACCAAATGTTTATTAAGTGTCTCTCATATGTCAGACATTGAGCAGGGGTGGTGGGTATTTAATTTATAATCCCATGGAGGCCACAGTTAGGAGACAGGCCATTAAAGCAAGTAATTAAAACACAGTTTTATAGGTTCTATAATGGGGAAAATCAGAATAGATTGTAGGAGCATACAGGGAGAAGGGCACCCCACTCATTCAGGGTGCTCAGGAGTGCTTTCCCCAGAGATAAGGAGGGCAAAGTTGAGACCTGAAAATGAATAGTTGTTGTCCTGGTAGAGGAAATACAATGTAGATGGTCTGCAGGGAAGAGATATTAACGGGACCAAGACATGGTCAGTTTGGCTAGAGTGCAGAATGCAGATAGGGAGAGCCTGGAGGTGAGGCTGGACGCATGGGCAAGGGTGATAGACGAGGTGTAGGAATGCAGGTCTTAAAGAGCCTTGTGAGGCAGGATAGAAAAAAGAAAGTATTCTGAGAGCTTTCTTGAACTGAAGTGTTCTGAGAAGGCTGTATTGTGGTCTAGCCAACTCCACAGGGCTTAGTGCCAGACTGCCTGGTTTTGAAGCTCCACTGAGGTGCTTCCTAACCTCTACTTAACCTTTGTATTTCAGTGGCCTCCTTTATTTGTAAAATGTGGCTAAAATAATACCTACCTAAGAGGACTCTTTGGGAATGAAATAAAATTATACACAAACTACTCAGGAATAATGTCTACAACATAATTTCTCGTACAACTGTAGCTATTAACAAAGTCCTTGGTGAGAAGCCCATCTTACCAAATGCTAGCAACCCCTTTGTCCTGAATGAACTTACATTGTTGTGGCTGTTTAAGATTTCTTGCCATCCACACCTTGAGTCCAAGGTTTCACAAACAATGGTAAGAATTTGTTCAAATTATTTTTATGACATAAGCTTGGAATTATAGTCTCCTGACTATTATAATGTCACAGATATTTTGAGCTAAGAGCACTAGGGCATTTATGAACAGGTGATTCATGAAGTGGCATTTTGTTCAGATTGCTGTAGCAGACTTCCTATTGGTCAGTGGCTGGGATGGTATGGGTAGAGTCATCGTTATGGCCATCCATCCACTGCCCAAGTAAGTATAGGGAAGGAAGGCCATTCTTTGTGTTAATCAAGGGGCAAAGGTTTCAAGTGAACCTGAGGAGGTGTGGTCTCTAGGTGGGAGGTTGGGTTATTGACTTCTTTGTACTCTGTTTTTATTTCCTTTCCTGGGAAGCCAACAATAATTCCCTGATCAGGTGATTATTGTAAGGATTAAGCTTGCATAATATTGTCCTAACAACATAAAGACAGTTAATAAGTTCACTTAGTCATTAGTCTGACAAGTATTTACTGATGCTGAATTAAGAATGGGTTATAAATATGGCTAGCACATGGTTCCTGCCCACTAGAGACCAGATTAACATGTCTATTAATAAAAATTGAAGCAATTCAGTGAATGCTAAAATAGAATTTTATTTGAGATGCTGCAGGGTCACAGAAGGAAAACCCTAATCTTGCTCATTGTTGTAATGGTTAATTTTATGTGGCAACGTGGCTGGGCCATGGTGCTCAGGTATGTGGTCAAACACTATTCTGGGCCGAAACCGGTTTGGCTCAGTGGATAGAGCGTCGGCCTGTGGACTGAAGGGTCCCAGGTTCGATTCCAATCAAGGGCATGTACCTGGGTTGCAGGCACATCCCCGGTAGGGGGTGTGCAGGAGGCAGCTGATCGATGATCCTCTCTCATCGATGTTTCTAACTCTCTATCCCTCTCTCTTCCTCTCTGTAAAAAATCAATAATAATAAAAAAACAACAAAAACCCACTATTCTGGGTGTTTGGGTGAAGGTGTTTTGGATGAAATGAACATTTAAATCAGTGTTCCTTGAGTAAAGTAGATTGCCTCTGTAGTGTGGGTGGGCCTCATCTATCCAGTTAAAGGCCTGAATAGAACAAAAGACTCACCTTTCCCAAGAAAAAGGGAATTCTGCAGCAGGTGGCTTTCATACTTGAACTGCAGCTTCAGCTCTTCCTGGGTCTACACCTTGACAGCGTTTGGACTTGAACTATGGTGTCCCCTCTTCCTCGGATCCTCAGTCTATTCATCCACCTGCAGATTTTGGGTTGGCCAGTTTCTATAATCACATGAACCAATTTCTTAAAAGAAATCACTTTCCACATATATACACAACCTATTGGCTCTGTTATTCTAGAAAACCCTAGATAGTACAATGGTAATCAGGAAAAACTTTACAGAATAGGTGATATTTGAGTTGAATCTTAAAGGATGAATCAGAGAGAGTAGCCCATACAATGTTGGATGAGGGCATTCTAGACCAAGGGAACTGCCAACACAAAGGCATGGGGACTTCCAACAGCATGGGCCTTGGGAGAACTGTAAATAGCTTGGCTTTATTGAACTCAGGTATTCAGAAGGCGTGTAGGAGATGAGGACAAAAAAGTAGTCAAATCACGAAGGGTGTGTGTTGCATATTATGTTGAATATGTAATAGTCATGCCAAGGTTGTGGGGAGTAGAGAGGAATGTTTAGGGAAAAAAAACCCACCAAAAAAACCAAACAACCCCCCAAAATTGGAAGTAGTGTGGGACTTAAAGGATGGGATTCAGGCAAGAGATGACAAGGGTCTGAATAAAGTAGTAGAGATGAGGAAGGAACAGAAAGATGGATTTGAGAGCGATATGAGAGGTAGCATTGTTGGGGCTTCATTGATTAGACCCAAGGTGGAGATAAAGAGAAAGGGTGGGGTGAGATGACACCTAGTTTCTGGCTTAGGCCTATTGATTGGGTGGTGGTGCTATGACTCATATATTACAGACCTTATAACACAACCTTGGATTTTCCTGGACAACTTCCAAAAGGGTTTAATTAACAAAGAACTAGAAAGCAAGTAAAGCACCACAACAAGAACAGCAGGCTGGTGAGCTTCCAGAAACATCCTGCTTTCAGGAACCTGCCCTATATGATGTCAGCCTGAAATTAGCTTGCTTGTCACCATGTTCCTTTGTAGTACTTTGGGGCTTATTATAGACCGCCTTGAATATATCACTTTCATATTCTGTGAGCCTTCCGACCTCATCTTATCTATCTGTTGTGGTTTTCTTGAAATTTAAATGATCTAGTCTCTACTTTTGTATGCAGGTTTCCTGCATGCTTGAATGAGGCAGCAAAAATTACATGCCAGCTGCCTTTATAGTTGAGTAGAGGCCCGGTGCATGAATTCATGCATGGGTGGAATTTGGGTGGTCCACCCCAATCAGAGCCCATCGCTGGGCTGGCCAGGGGAAGGGGACACGGGAGGTTGGCCAGTCCGTCCTGACCCAATCAGGGTTGGGGAGCTGATCAGGGGTGGGGCCAGCTGGCCAAATGTCCTCAGACCCTCCCCCCAGCCAGCCCTTCCCCCTGATCAAACTCCCAGTCCAACTCTTAGTTGAGGGGACAATTTGCATATCAGCCTTTTATTACATAGGGTTATATAGATGGGTGCCCATTCACTCATCCATTTAACAGATATTTACTGAGCACTTACTATGTGCCAAGCATATGATCCAGCTCCAACCTATATCTTTGACTTCATCTCCCCATACTTTTGGTTCCGAATGAAGCAACTTGTTCCCACTGCAGGGACTTTCTATCCCCTCTTCTGGCTGCCTGAGGTGTCCTTATTCTTATATTCTCTGAGTGACCTTCTCTGACCAGCCTCTCATGCATTTGCTTTCTATCTCATTTTCCTTTGCGTAGAGCAAGTATTACTATAAAAAAGTCAACTTGTCTATTTATGGTAGATATCCCCCTACTTGGATATGAAGTACAAGAGGACAGCTTTGTCTTGTTTTCCGCTCTAACCTGTGTACCCAGCTTATTGCTCTGTAGGTACCTTTTGAATCAATGAATGAGCTGTGTTAACAAACAGGTACTTGCCTGTTTGAGTCTTCATGGAGAAGACAGATGGTGAGTACATAGTGTAATGACCATAGCGAATAAAAAAAATGCAGTTAAGATTCAGGGTAACTTATAACAGGAGGAGTTAATTTAGACGGTGGATTTAGAGGAAGGCCTCCCTGAACCCAGGGCAGTTTCAGTGGATACCTGATGAATTTCACACCACTTTCCCCACTGCTCAATATGCTTTGATTTTCATGTGCTTCAATCCACTCAGAAGCTCCTTCTGCTTGACTCCCAGGACAAGACCTTCCATTACTGATGAATGGGGGCAGGAAGGTAATAGACCCTTCTTGCTGTTTTAAGTCACGTAGTATTTTCATGATATATCACAAACAGCCCATTTTAATACATAATAAATAATAATGCTCCATTCCGGTCCACTTCCCCATCATCTTTATTAATGGAATTCAGCATTACAGCTGTGCATGCATTCACTTAACTACCACAAATGTTAAGCTGATGCCACCATATACTTGACAAATCTCCTGACTCCATCTCTGCTTTTATGCAGAGGCAGTTAACCCTCATGCTGTCTGTGGCTGTTTATTCCACCGCTAAGACACTGATGTGTTAGAAGTTAATTGGAGAGAGTTTTTCTCCCCTACACAGGACAACAATGCTGGTGAAACACTCTCCTGTTTGCATTTGTGGGTTACTACATGGATGACCTGCTTTTAAAAAGGTTCCCTTTTAAAAAGATCTTGCCTTGATCTTGCCCTTTGATATAAAAAATTCCCCTGCCGCATGGCTGGTGGACACATGCTTCATTGCTGGGAGCAGAGCCACAGAGACACTTAATTACAGCTTTCTCTTTCCCTGTTTTATAACCCACTATAACTGGAACCTATCTCCCCATATCTTTATTTCATTGCTGCAAAGATTGATGTTTGTTGATGCAGTGGCTAGTTAGGGCTCATTTCTACTGGCAACCGGGAAGGCCTTTGTGCTTGGGGGAATCAAATTATAATTGCAGCTGGTTTCTCCATCTCTTCAGCAGAAAAATGGCTGTGTGACGGGAATGCACAATATGTAATTAGGGTGGAAGATGGGATTCCATTATCCCAAAGCTGCAGCCAGGCGGCGGAGGATGAAAACTGGAGGAGGAAGGGGCCTGGTCAGGGTCTTCTGTCTTCTGGCCTCCTTCCTCTCCTCTGGGTGACCTTGGACAAACCCCATCTCTTTACACCGCAATTCCTTCCACTGTGAAACCACAGGGCTGGATCGGGTTATCTGTGGGCTCCCTCTGGAAGGCAGCCAGGGAATTTATTGGCAACGCGGTGGAAATCTCTTGGTATGGAAACTTCCATTTGGTGCGGTTGCTGGGGGATAGGTGGGTGGAAGGCCACTTCATGCTTCAGGTCGCCTCCTTTGGCTCATTGGAAACTGGCTGGTGTGGAAGAAAGGGAGCGAGAGAACAGAAAATTGTGCTTACTTATGTAAACAGTTAATAACCCTATCAATTTCTACCTCATTGCTATATAATAAAGATAAGAATCTCATTATTCAGAAACATGCAAATGTAGCAATTTTAGTCTCTACATACAGCCTCTTAATCACCATGCCGCTCACACCATGTAATTTGCTCTGTGAACAGGGCCACATAAAAAACATCATCATCCCCATCGCTACCAGTTGTGGCTCCCCTGAAGACAGAACCAAAGTGATTGGTATTTGAGAAGGGACATGCTGAGGACCGCACTGTTGTGAGGCCAATACAGGGAGCTGAACACTATGGCCTCCGAGTGGCTTTGCAGAGCAACTGGCTCGAAACTAACACAACTGCGTCTCCCCCTTCTCTGCCCTCCCTCAAATGAGGGCAAACTTTGAAGGTGACCTTGAAAGCCCTGTCTTGAAATCGGACTGGCAGGGCTGGAAATGAGGGCTTTCCATGCCTTGAAGAATGCAGTCAGTTTTGGCCTTCAACTATGTCCTTCACTTCCACTATGCAGAAATATAATCTCCCTTTCTCCCTCCTTCCCTTCTTCCCTCCCTCCCTTTCTTTCTCTCTCCCTTCCTTTCAGTATATTTTTATTGATTTCAGAGAAGAAGGGAAATCGAGAGAGAAACATTAATGATGAGAGAATCATTGATTAGCTGCCTCCTGCATGCTCCCTACTAGGGATTGAGCCCAGAACTCGGTCATGTGCCCTGAACAGGAATTGAACCATGACTTCCTGGTTCATGGTGAATGCTAAAATCACACTGGCAGGATTCTTCCTTTCTTTCTTTTTTTAATCCTCATTCAAGGATATGTTTGTATTGATTTTTTTTTTTAAGAGAGAGAGAGCAAAGGGGGAGAGAGAGAAACATTGGTGTGTGAGAGAAACATTAATTGACTGACACCCCTACCTTCCCTGACTGGGGATGAAATCTGCAGCCTAGGTAAGTGCTCTGAACAGGAATTCAATCTGCAAACTTTTGTTGAATGGGAAGCCGCTCCAATCAACTGAGCCACCTGGCCAGGGCTTTGGCCTAGATATGTGCTGTCCAGCATTGCAGCCAGGCCACAGGTGGCTGACAAACACTCGAAATGCGGGTAGTGCAACCGAGATGACTCATAAATATAAATATCAGGTTTCAAAGACTTTGCATGGAAAAAATGAATAACAATTTTATATAAAAACTAATACTTTATATTCGTTGCATGTTGAATAATACTTTAAACATATTATTCAACTTAATTTCTGTTGTGTCTTTCTACTCCTTAATGCGACTGCTTAACATTTCAAAGACATATATGTGGCTCACATTTTATTTCTATTGGACAACACTGGCCTTGAGAAATCAGATGCCTATTTACTCTCGTTGCTAAGATTCTAGCTTGTTTTTCTTGCTCTCTTGACAAACGCAGGTTCCTTTAAAGATTCTTTGCATTGACGCAAGGAGCCTGCTTTCTCATTGCTATTCAGGTGCGCGGTTCCTCCTATCAGCCTGCTCACCCTTCTGCCGGCACCTCTCTGCCTGGCACGCCTCTGCCCGAATTCCCACGCAGCCTGCGTGGTGAAAACACACTCCTCTCACTGCAGAGGAGGCGCAGTTACCAAGGACACCTGTCTCAGAGCTCTAGATGGACTATGACTCATGGCAACCATGAGTGTAAACCTGACACAGGCCTGACCTTGTGATGGGGTTTGGGTTTTGGCCTAGAAAAACCATGGGGGTGAAAAACAGCAGCATATCAAGGTCAGCGTGTGGTGTGAAGAAGAGATAGAGTCTTGGACTGATGTGAAAATGCATGGATTCAAATCCTTGTCCTGCCACTGACTCGCTAGGTTTGATTTGGACAAGTCACTGTATTTGGACCCCAGCTTCTCTATCAGATGCTTCTAGTATAAGAGGAACTAAAAAATGCTCACTTCAGAGGATTGCTGGACTATCAAATGAGGTCATGTATAAGAAAGTATAATGCATAATGTGCACATTTTAATGTGCAAGAATCTTGAAACTCTGTTTATGAGCAAATTTGAGGCCAGAGAGGACATCCTGTGGACAGAGTGTTTTGTCTAGCCAAAAAAGTGCGTTTTGTGTTAGTTGAATCAGAGCACCTGCAGCATGGGGACATGTCACAACTTTACCACTTTCTCTCTCTTCATTCATTCGATGTGTGCCACCTCCCTGCTGCTGGTGATGGATGTGTTCACATACCCTGCAAAATGGGAGCGGCAACATGTAGTAACAGAAGCATGCCTGATGCTGGCTGACAGGACTCCTTCCCTGGGAGCTCACGTTCAGCACAGACGTTACAGCGTAACCAACGCTGCGCGAACACACGCTCGCCAAGCACCTGGTCCTGGCTCCACGTTCCAGGCTTAAAAATTGAGAGGAACAAATCAACTGTGGGTACAACAAAAGAGACAGGCAACTCTCTCTGCCTTGGGGAAGGATATTTTAGAGGATGGGTGCAGAGGAGGAAGAAAAGTAACATTTTTGAGCCAAGACTGGATCATACATAAGACTGGGCATTTGTCATTGTCATGCACTGTCCCATCCACTCCTCAAAACAGTTCTCAGAGGATATTATCTTAATTTTTCAGGTTGGGGTTTATGAAACCTGCCTGAGGTCACATATAACAAGTAGACAGAGCTAGGATTTTAATCCAGGTCTTTCTGAGTGGGTCCCCTACCACAGTGCATCTATTGTGCCTTTTCTGGGGATTAATAAACATTTTTTATAGCAATTGTTTTATTTGTTTGCTTGGTTTCCCTCTCTCCCTTGACCCCCTTTCTAAGAGTGTTTTTTATTTTTATTTTTAAAAATTGATTTCAGAGAAGAAGGGAGAGGGAGAGGAAGAGAGAATCATCAATGATGGGAGAGAATCATTGATTGGCTACCTCCTGCACACCGCACACTGGGGATCGAGCCCGCAACCCAGGCATGTGCCCTGACTGGGAATCAAAACATGACCTGTGGCTCATAGGTTGATACTCAAACACTGGGCCATGTCAGCCGGGCTTGAAGACTGTTTTTTTAACCTTCAAATTCATTTTTTTTAAAGTTACAATAAAATACTTTTAAGTGAACACAAAATTATAAAATAACCAATGCATTTTATTCCCACAAACACAGCAGATAGAATAATTGTCTAATAGAGACTTGTTCTGTTCTGAAGCCATTATGAAATCAATAGTTGCAATCTAGGAAACCACCAATGGAGCTTGCGCCCACTGGTGTGTGTGTGTGTGTTTTAATTGGTTCCATACAGGCGTGTCTTCTGCTTTGGTGATTGGCTAGAATCCAAGGGTACTTAGAAGGTGGCACTTGGAGTTCACTAAGCATGGCTAATTCTTCCAGGAGGAAATGGAACACAAATGTCAAAGGGAAGGCATAAAAGTGTCAGGAGCTAACTCCACCCTCTTATGATTGTCTGACCTAAGGAGGCTCCGAAGGAGGGGCCTCTGTCCCCACACCCTGTGCTTGTTTCCTTCACCTGGAGATGTTTAGGGATGGGGGAGCTTGTTGCCCAGGGGAACTGACCAGCCTGCAGTGCACTGTGATCCCAGCAGTGGTCATGGCTGTTTGATTATAAAAGCCCAGAGCTCTAGGTCTTGACTGCAGTAGCCTTCAGCATCCATTCTCTAGTAACAAACAACCCTGCCCCAATCCTGTCTTTGACCCCTTTCTGTTGCTCTACCAACCAAAGGCCTTTGCCCTGCCCCTTTATGGGCGCTGAGCTTGGGAATGTTGAGCAGGAAGAGGATGGCTTCGCTTTGGGGCTTACTGTGCACCATGAGAGAGCAGCCTTCTTCCTCCTGTGTTTGACTTGTCTCTGCTGCAGGTGGGGGTAAAGGTCACCACAGGCTCATTCAGAGCCTGGGCCGTGGAACTGGACACACCTAGGTTTGAATCCTGACCCTGCTGTGTCCTGGGTGGGTCAGCTGGAACAAGCTAACTTAGTTTAGTTATCTAAGCTCCATTTCCTCATATGCAAAACTGTGCAATGACAACAAAGGCTGCTGTGAGATTTTAATAATAACAAAAAGCACTTTTTACTAACTGCTGGGCACTATTCTGAGTGTTTTATAGACGGTTTAGTCACGTACCACATATATGGCAGTGATCATATGATTACAATGGAGCTGAAAAATTCCCGTCACCTAGTGGCATTGTAGCACAATGCACTACTCACGAGTTTGTGGTGATACTGGTGTAAACAAACCAGCTGTATAAAAGGATAATACATACAAACATTTATAGTACACAATACTTGATAACAACTGTGTTACTAGTTTATTTACTATACTATACTTTCTATTGTTATTGTTATTTTATTTTTTAAAAATATTTTTTATTGATATTTTACAGAGAGGAAGGGAGAGAGATAGAGAGGTAGAAACGGCGATGAGAGAGAAACATTGACCAGCTGCCTCTTGCACACCCCCTACCCACAGCCAAGGTACATGCCCTTGACCGGAATCGAACCTGGGACCTTTCAGTCCGCAGACCGACGCTCTACCACTGAGCCAAACCGGTTTCGGCTGTTATTGTTATTTTAGAGTGTCCTCTTTCTACTTATAAAATAAGTTCCCTATAAAATAGTAGCCTCACACATCTTATATTTACCACATCTCTTGATTGCATAGTTTCTCTTGTGCTTGATTTACTATTGTGTTGTTTTGTACGATAACATGCTGTACAGGCTTGTAGCCTGGGAGCAATAGGCGATACCATACAGTCTAGGTGTGTAGTAGGCTATGCCATCTAGGTTTGTGTGTTTGCACAATGACGAGATTACATAACAGACCCATTTTTCAGAAGTATCTCTGATGTTATTCAATTTCATGACTCTAATAACTCAATCCTACAACAACCCTAAGAGGTAGGTAGCATAGTTATCCCCATTTTACAGATGAGTAGCCTGAGGCATGGGGAGGTTAAGAAACTTTCCCAACCATCCCAGAACTAATAAATGCAGATCTGAGCTATCTATCACAGCTTTGTGAGTCCAGATTCTCTTCCTTAGCACTAGGCTATGCACCAGTGTTAAACATGGAACACAGTAGATGTTCAATAAATTCTGTCTCTTTGTTAATACATTTATTATTTTTATTTTTTATTTATTTTTTTTTTAAATATATTTTATTGATATTTTACAGAGAGGAAGGGAGAGAGATAGAGAGCCAGAAACGTCAATGAGAGAGAAACATCGACCAGCTGCCTCCTGCACACCCCTCACTGGGGACTGTGCCCGCAACCAAGGTACATGCCCCTGACCGGAATCGAACCCGGGACCTTTCAGTCCGCAGACCGACGCTCTACCACTGAGCCAAACCGGTTTCGGCCATTTATTATTTTTAATGGTTCTGGTTTTCATGGCTTTTGTGAGGCAATTTAGACATGGAATGAGACGAGACATTTTTATGAGATTATGACTTTTTCTTTAATAATTTTGAGCTTGGACGAGGGTATTGTGTCTGAATTCAGTTCCTCCGTCTTTTAACTCTAACTTATTAATCCTTAATAGTTTCATCGTGCTTTGCAGTTTACATTGTACTTAATGATGAACAACTAGCACCTCCTTATAGGCTTCTTATGAGCTAAAGGGAGTTAATATGTATAAAGTACTTAAGTATATTGGTACAAGTGCTCGGTCCTGAGTATGTGTATATCAAGCCAGGTGCATAGAGGGTCCTAAAGATATGAATATGATTTTACCTGACTCTCCATTCAGATCTCTGCTTGTGGAAATGCATCTGTTCTCAGGTCCGCTACAACCAACCAACCAATCATTGCACATTGTGTTGCCAGCTGCCAGTTTGGGTGCTTGTGGAGGCCAGAGGTCTGGCTTGATTCATCCCTAATGGCCAATGCCCACCATATTGACTGGGATTGCAGCTACAACAAGAAAACTTTTTTTGTTGTTGTTCATATTATTTCTGTAACTATGAAGATTCTCTGTACACAATTCTTTGTATGCAAGTATATTTAGATATTATATATGACATTTATTGAGAGTTAACTATGTCCCAGGCATTGTTTCAAAAGCCTTATGTGTATTAACTCATTTAATTCTCATGATGGCTCCATGAGGTGGATACTTCTATGGTCCCCATTTTAGGGGTATGGACACTGCAGCACTGAGAGGTTAGCCCCAAGGACACACAGCTGATAAGTGGCTGAGGTAGGATTTGACCCCAGGAGTCAGGCTCTAGTATCTTATATATCACTTTTAAAAATTAAAAAAAAATATTTTAATGACATATGTAAAACTTTAGACCAGAAATATGTATATTTTATTGATTTCAGAGAGGAAGGGAGAGAAACATCAACGATGAGAGAGAATAATTGATCAGCTGCCTCCTGCAGACCTCCTACTGGGAATTGAGCCTGCCCTTGACCAGAATCAAACCTGGGACCCTTCACTTTGCAGGTTGATGCTCTATCCACTAAGCCAAACTAACTAGGGCTCTTATATATCACACTAAACAGTTGATCCCTATTTTGTTTTTATTAAATATATTTTATTGATATTTTACAGAGAGGAAGAGAGAGGGATAGAGAGCTGGAAACGTCAACGAGAAAGAAACATCATCCAGCTGCCTCTTGCACACCCCCTACCAGGGATGTGCCTGCAACCAATGTACATGCCCTTGATCGGAATCGAACCCGGGACCTTTCAGTCCGCAGACTGACGCTCTACCAGTGAGCCAAACCGGTTTTGGCTGATCCCTATTTTCATCAAGACCTTCATTTTTAATATATAATTAACCTAGAAAACATGTTAATGATATTGAAGTAACACATGGTGGAGCTTCAGAAGGGGCTGCAGAGTGTCCCAGGGGGCCGAGTGCCCCGGGTGAGCCGAGTGTCCCAGGGGGCCGAGTGCCCTGGGTGAGCCAAGTGTCCCTTGGGGCCGAGTGCCCCGGGTGAGCCGAGTATCCCAGGGGGCCGAGTGCCCCGGGTGAGCCGAGTGTCCCAGGGGGCCGAGTGCCCCGGGTGAGCCGAGTGTCCCAGGGGGCCGAGTGCCCCGGGTGAGCCGAGTGTCCCAGGGGGCCGAGTGCCCCGGGCGAGCCGTGTGTCCCAGGGGAAGCAGTGGGACCTAGGGGAAGGGGCGGTGAGAACCAGAGGAGGAGCGGACTCTATTCATAAGGTCCTGAGATAGTCACCATAAAACAAGCAGACTGCCAAATGAGGAGCAGATTTTATTCATGGGGTCCTGAGATGGTCACCATAAAACAAGCAGATTGTCAAATGACAGCGGGGAGGGGAAGGAGACCTGGGGGGAGATAGGAGAACAACCGAGGGACTGGTATGCATGAACATAAGTACAACCAATAAACACAGAACTCTGAGGAGGGAGGGCATAAATGGGAGGTGGGGGGGGGTAATGGTAAACTATGTACACAGAAAATACCTTAATAAAATAAAATTAAAAAAAAAAAAAGAAGGGGCTGCAAACCCATCTGAGAGAACTCCCAGAGGGCTGCCTGTCCTGGGTGGTCAGCAACCCCTTTGCCCCCTGGGAACTTTCTCTTTAATAGCAAAGGGCCAGGAGGAGTGTGACTTCCCAGGAGTCACACTGCTGCTTCAGTTAGGTGGCATTTTGCACAGAAGTAGCTCACTTCCAAACGGCCCATCAGAGTCATCTCCTGTTGTCTGCTACTCCCATATCTGCTCCAAGGACCTAGCCTGGGAAATGGATCATTGCAAGCCTGACATTTCTACTCTTCCCCCTCTCAGTCAGCTCTGGCTGCTGCAACAAAACACCATCAGGGGGTTTAAGCCATAGACATTTAGTTCTTATAGTTCTGGAAGCTGAAGGTTCCAGATCAGGGTGTCTGCAGATTCAATTCTTGGTGAGGCCTCCCCTCCTGGCTTGCAGGCAGCTGCCTTCACAGTGTGTGTTCACATGCCCTCCTCTTTGTGCAATGGAGAAGAGCAAGATCCTCTTCTTAAAGGGCGCTGATCGCATCATGATGGCCCACCCTCAGGATCGCAGCTAAACCTATTTGTTTCCCAAACACCCCTCCTTCAAATACCATCACTTTCAGGTTAGGGCTTCAACATATCAATTGTTTTGTGCATGTGGGGGAGATACAAACACTCAGTTCATAACACCCCTCCTCTTCCCTGTAGACCGTGGGTCTCAGAGTTGTTGATTCCAGTGCTAAGGAAGGCATTGAATAGACAATAAATACTGTTGAACTGGAAGGAGTTGAAGGATCCCCTGAGGCCTTGGGCTTCCTTTCCTGCCCAGAAGAGGGACTGCAGAATGTACTGAAACCACCAAGGTCCTGGGAAGAGGCGTGGTGGGGTGGGAGTCAGCTTTGCATTGTCTGCTGATACACTTCTCCTTAGAACAGAGGAGAGGATGGATATCAGGGTGAGGAGCCCCGGGTTTGCGTCGTGCTGGGCAGGGCAGGTAAACTCCCTCCGTGCTCCTCTGTAAAAGGAGATGGTACTGAACTCATGGACGTGCTGTAGTAGGCAGTGGAGCAGCATATGTCACTAACACACCTCCTGGCTCAGAGGAGGCGCTAGAAAAGGTTTCTCCTTCTAAACTCACCCCTTATCTGTGCCAGATGAAGCTTCCACTAGGAGGTGGGCAACCAAGAGAGCAGCCACGGGAGTGCTGAGCTCACAGGAGTCTCAGGCTCAGAGACGGTAAGGCTGGTAGATGGTCTGAAAGAGCTATGTCATGGGAACCAAATAGAGTGTTTACCTGGGAGGCCACCCACGAAGTCTGAGGTTACTTATCAACCTAACCATGCGCTCTCAGGTGTCTCTGGTGGGAAGGGAAGGAGAAAAATGAGGAAACACTCCAGGTGAAGTATACATGCTGTTCTTGTAGCCCTCAGAACCCCTATCCCCCAGAAACGTTAAAGGGGCTGGGAAAAGCAAGGAAAATAAAACAGCTTACAGGAAAAGCAGACTAGACAGTCTTGCAAGGAGGAGTGGGTAATACATACTGTGCAGGCATTGGGAGGCAGGGAAACTTGATTCGTTAATATTGGAGCTAAACTTACCCACCTGGTTAGCTCCGTGTGTGACAAGTAAGCTTCCAGGTTCTCCGTGCCCCTGGCTCCCATCTGTCACTTACCGGGAAGCCAAGCTACCTTTCTCTACCATGAACTCTGACCACAAGAGAGCTCCTTACCCCCTTGGCTCACTTCCATTCCCTTCACAAACCCAGCTTCAGACCCAGGTCAATGGGAGTTATAAAAAGGCTGTTGAATCCCCTTCTGCCAGGGTCATGTCTGAAACCATGGGCTCCAGAATCAGACTCATCTGGGTTTGTGTCCAGAGTCCACTTGTTGATTGTGTGACCTTGGGTATGTTTCTTAATATCTTTGAGCCTCAGTTTTCTCATCTTCAAAATAGGTATATTAATAGTAGCTGCTTTGTATGGTTGAGTGAATTAAATTACACAACACAACTGAAACACTTATAACTCTGCCTGGAAAATAATGACCACTCAGCAAAGAATAGCTGTTATTATTCTTAGTAGTGGTATTTTTTCAGACTTGGAAAAACGATTCATCTTATCCTGTATTCTCTCTGATCCCAAAGGTTGTGGGTTAGTGGAGAGAACAAGACCAGCGATGGCTCTCCCACTAAGTAACTGTGCAACCTTGGGCAAGCCTGAAGCCACTCTGAGCCAGGCCTGCCTCCTCTCTAAAACAAGGACAACCATCATGCTTCCCTCATGCTCCCCCTCACATGACTACCTGTGTGCTAGGAGGTGCACAGGGGACAATACCATCAAAGTGCTCAGCAAAACTACACAGGGAGGAAAGACACGAGATATCATCCATGATCATACTGTAGGCCCATGTGTGGTCCACAGCACCCCGGTTAGAAACGCAAATTCTCAGGTTCTACCCCAGCCTTCATGACTCGGGGTGGGGCTGGCGACCTGGGTTTAGCCAACGCTCCTGGTGATTCTGTTGTGCCCTCAGTTTGGGAAACACTAAGTTATGGTCATTCCCAGAAGGGAAGAGATGAGATGCCCACAATAAATGAACTTTAAAATATATATATTTTTTTTCATAGAGAGGAAGAGAGAGGGATAGAGAGTTAGAAACATCAATGAGATAAAAACATCAATTAGCTGCCTCCTGCACACCCCCCCTGGGGACGTGCCCGCAACCAACGTACATGCCCTTGACCAGAATCAAACCTGGGACCTTTCAGTCTGCAGGCCGAAGCTCTATCCACTGAGCCAAACCGGTTCCGGCAATAAATGAACTTTTTAGTCAGTAATTCTTAACTTTGGAAGATATTTAGAAATGGTAAAATAATCTTTCTCTCTCCCTTCTTATGCAGGGAGATGATTTTTTTATTTAGCCTCTATTGTGGGATAAATTGTGCCCCACCGGAATTCATCTTTTCTTGCCACACCCCCCCAACCCCCAAATTTATATTTTGAAGTTCTAATCCCAGTACCTAGGCTGTAACTGTGTTTAAAGAAGTAGCTAAGGTAAAATGAGGTCATATGGGTGGGTCCTATTCCAATATGACTGATGTCCTCATAAGAAGAGGAAATTACATACTGATAGGTACCGAAGGAAGCCACGCAGACACAGGGAGAAGCCCATCTGCAAGACAAAGAGGGAAGCCTCAGGAGAAACCAACCCTGCCCACACCCTGATCTTGGAAGTGTAGCCTCCAGAATTGAGAAGTAATAAATGTTCGTTGTTTAACTCCTCCAATCTTTGGTATTTGTTATGGCAGCCTTAGAAGACTAATACAGTCAAAGTGGAGCCTTAAGCAAAATAATGAGCTTTTCAGTCAAGGCTGGAAGCACACTGGCCAGGTAGCTCAGTTGGTTAGAGTGTTGTCCTGACACCAGAATTGTGGGTTTGATCCCCGGTCAGGGCACATGCAAGAAACAACCAGTGAATGCATACGTAAGTAGAACAACAAATTGATCTCTCTCTCTCTCTCTCTCTGTGTGTGTCTCTCATCAAAAAATAAAATAAAAGTTGTTTGTCTTTTTTGGGTCTGCAAGGGGAAAGCCAGTTTTAGATGCCTCTCTTGATGAAAACAGAAAAGAGGTGGGAAACTGCTCACTTTAAAAAGCATTCACTCTATATGTGACTCACTTGTCACAAGAGATAGATTAGAAGTGATGATGAAAACACTGTGGAATTGGAATGAAAGTCAGTGGAAAAGTATTGTTTGTTCTAGAAACAGCTCATTCACATACAACTTTTTAGGAATGTGTTTTTCTCAGGAAGGCAGATACCTGGGGCCCTGTGCAGGGGATTGAGCCTCGGGAGACACTGGTTGGAATGGCCAGGAAAGATGGGCCATTTCCAGCCCATGACCAGGGGGGCAAGACTATTACACTTGTACGCAAGGGAAAAAGAAATGCAAGACCTCGAGAAGGCCTTGACTATTTACTATGTGGGTTGACTGTCTTTCCTTTGCATTTCACAGACATTGACATTAAAAATATTTCCCCTGGCGACTTAGGCGTAGAAGTGTGGCCAGGCTCTGGCATAGGTTTGGTAAACCTGGGCTGGGTGGGTGAGGCCAAGGGATTTGAAAGAACACCTGTAATTGGTTCTGCCCTCCTGCCAACTTCCTTAGGGTGTGACCACTAACGTCACGTCAGTCAGACAGACAGATGTACATAGAATAGAACTTGCTTCCACGGGGTTTCTCTGAAGTCATTATCTTAGGGTTGACAGTTGACAGGTCAACATTTTATCTGTCCTCTTTCAGAAACTGCTGAGGAGAGAGCCTTACTACTTTCTCCCTGCCCCCAACCCTCCAAATTATACTATACGCTTTTGTTTGTTTGTTTGTTTGTTTTTGTTACTCCTCACCTGAGGATATTTTCCCATTGATATTTAGTGAGAGTAGAAGGGAGAGGAAAAGACAGACACATCGATGTGAGAGAGACACATCGATTGATTGCCTCCCACACGTGTCCCAGCCCGGGCCAGGATTGAGCCTGCAACCCAGGTACCTGCCTTTGACCAGAATTGAACCCAGGACCCTTCAGTCCACAGGCCGATCCTCTATACACTGAGCCAAACTGGCTAGGGCTATGCTACATATTTTTAAAAACATATACTAGTATTTAAAAAATATGTTTTTTAAAAGGTTATTTACATGATCATGCCATAACTGGGCAGATGCTGGCCTTCCTTATTGAAAATGGAGAGCCGCATGGTTTTCACTTTCCGTAGGAGATGCAAAGTTCTCTCTGGGCCTCAGGGTCTTCTTCCTCCCATTAACCCCCGGGAGTCTCTGTGATAACAGGTGACCAAAACAACAATTTGACCTTTGAGTTCTGCCCAAAGGATATGCTCAATGACAGACCGCTGGTCTGTCATAAAGATTTCTACACGACTCTTTTCTTTCTCTGTCCATCTGTCCCTTGACACTCAATGGAGAAATGAACATGCAGGAGTCGTTAGCAGGCTCTCCTGGGTGAAATGCACTTCACTTTGCAGTTACCAGTGTTTGGGAGGGTGTCACCGTGCTGGGGAGGGGCTGAAAGGAAGTGAGCCACTGGTCTGGGATTGGCTAGTGGGTTCCTCCCAATTCGGGGCAGAGAAGCTGGGATCCGTCTTGTGCTGAGGGTAAGATGCTGCATTGTCTTGGCCATGATATGGAGTCTTGCCTTTGGCAAAAAGTTCTTCGGCCCATGTTTTCTTTCTTTCTTTCTTTCTTTCTTTCTTTCTTTCTTTCTTTCTTTCTTTCTTTCTTTCTTTCTTTCTTTCTCTCTCTCTCTCTCTCTCTCTCTCTCTCTCTCTCTCTCTCTCTCTCTCTCTCTCTCTCTCTCTCTCTCTCTCTCTCTCTCTCTCTCTTTCTCTCTCTCTCTCTCTCTCTCTTTCTTTCTATTTAATAGCCTTCTATTTCCTTAGGAAGTAGTTGGGTCTACATAGTAGACACTGGGGTGTGCTGCCCGGACCCCCCCCCCCCCAACTTCAGAACTGCAGTTGGCAATTGTGATTGGCTGACAGCTCACACCTGTGTCCCCCTGCTCCCCACAACCTGGTGAAAAGAAGCCGCCTGTTCAAGATCATCCCCTTTCGTAGGAGAAGCCAGAGTCCGGTGACTGGCTGAGGCCGGGGTAGAAAGGCTCAGCCCTTTCCTTCTTTCCAGACCTCTGTGCAGGGCCATCCAGCTCCTGCGCTGCCCACGAGCCCCAGGCCTGTGCGATGACTGCGTTTGCAGCTCTGCTTCTCCCTCTGCCCGGATCGCGCTTTCCTTTCCCCGCAGGTGTTGATGCCAAGATCATGTCCCGATAAACCTCCTGCATGCAATTCTTCTGAGTCTGTTTCCCAGAGACCCCACCGCACAACATTACTTTTCCTTCAATATGAAGGACTGTGGTTGTATTTCACATATGGACCATTGTTAAGGAATTCATTCCAGGAATTGATAGGTCTTGCTTTTCAGAGACTTTATTTGTAGGGAAGGTTTTCTATGTAGGGAAACATAAGAATTAAAGGAACATAAGAATTAAAAATGTTTTGACCTTCACCCGGCAGGCATCGACCTATGAACTAGGAGATCACGGTTCAATTCCCTGTCAGGGCACATGTCTGGGTTGTGGGTTTGATCCCTTAGTATGTGGTGAGCAGGAGGCAGCGGATCAATGATTCTCTCTCATCATTGATGTTTTTCTCTCCCCCGCAACCTTCCTCTCTGAAATCAATAAAATATATTAAAACAAAAAATGTTTTGGACTCCATTGGAACCAAACGGCAGTGAGAAAGCTCTACCGGTTAACTCCGAAGTTTTGGCCATTGTGTTTAAAATGACCTCGCAGCATGGCCATGTGTCAGAGGAAAGTCCGAGGCCAGGGGTCCTGTTGAAAAAGGTCAAGGGTTCAATCTCCTTATTGTTTGGTCTGTTTTCTGTTATTTCCTGGTCTCAGCCCATACTTTAACAGGGCCAGTCATAGCCAAAGTGTTCTCTTGACCTGCCATTGGAGCAGGCGAGGGAGTGTGGACCCCTGCAAATCTGTCACCACAGCCGGAAAGCAATCTCTGGCGCCTGCCCTGCCATGTGTGCAGAGAACATTTGTCAAGGTCAGCCCAGAGGAAGGCAGGCTGGGATTCTGCTCCAAAAGGGAAGAGTAGATTTCCAAAATTTGTTGTGTTTTCCTTCTAAATTTAAAATAAACAAAAATTCTCTATGTTAAGTACCTTGTTTTACCAACAAAGAGGACAAATGAATAAAGCACATGGAAATAGCATTAAAATGTCTTTGAGTTAAGTATTTTATTACGTTATACCGACGATTTGCAAAAATTTCAGGAACTTTGCTATTTTTGAAAATAGGAAGATTCAATTTAAGTATTAAAAATAATGAGAATTTGTATCTATTTCATTATTTTACACACACACACACACACACACGCACACACACACACACACACATATACTAGTGGCCTGGTGCATGGGGGCGGGGGGGGGGTGTGTGTGTTCCTTCAGCCCAACTTGCACCCTCTCCAATTGGTAATTCCTTGGTGGATGTCTGATTGCCGGTTTAGGCCTGATTCCACAGGCAGTTGGACATCCCTCTCTCAATCTGGTACTGTTGGCTCCTAACTACTCACCTACCTGCCTGCCTGATCACCCCTAATTGCCTCTGCCTGCCTGCCTGATTGTCCCTAACCCCTCTGCCTGTCTGACCACCCCTAACCTCTCTGCCTGCTGCCTGATTGCCACTAACTGCCCTCCCCTGCCAGCCTGATCTCAACCTCAGCTGCCCTCCCCTGCCAGCCTGATCACTCCTAATGAATGACCTCTGCTTCGGCCCCCGCCACCACGGCTTTGTCTGGAAGGAATTCGGACATCTGGAAGATGGCTGGTTGATGGGTCTAATTAGCATATTACTCTAGTAGTATAGATAGATTATATAGGATATGATTGCTTAAGTGGGGAGAGGGGAAAAAGCATTTTTCATCAGGAGGAGATGCTCTTAGTATACAAAAATATATAATTCCTATATCTGGACTCATAACCAGCCATATGCAATATACTGCCAAACCAGTCATTAAAAAAGTGAACCGCTTTCTTACACCTTACACCAAACAGCTGTTGCCCTTAAAACCCCTCCTCAGCCCCCACCTTAAGTCTGCCTTCACATTTCATCCAGATTTTGTTCTGATTGGTTGGTTTCTATGCCAGTCAGTGTCAAAAGCTC
The DNA here is from genome assembly GCA_963924515.1 of Vespertilio murinus. Classification (NCBI taxonomy): domain Eukaryota; kingdom Metazoa; phylum Chordata; class Mammalia; order Chiroptera; family Vespertilionidae; genus Vespertilio; species Vespertilio murinus. The sequence goes on from OZ004707.1 coordinate 112,797,689, forward strand.
CGCCTCCTACGTAGCCATTGGCTCCTTGCTCTTCACCCAGATTTGGTCCTGATTGGTCAATTTCTATACCAGTCAGCCTTTCCAGGCCTATCAACACGCCTGATCAGAGAGGCAGGACTGATTAGCAACCCCCTCGGAGGCCAGAGAGAAAGAGAGGCCTGGCTGCTGGCCAGACTTTGGGAAAGAGAGAGGCAAGTGCTGATCAACAGCTACCATAGAGGCTAGGGATCAGACCCTGCTACTTTCTCCCCAGGCCTCTCTCCAGGCCTGATCTGCAGCCCTCTTGACTGTCAATGTTGGGTGGTGGTGACCCAGCACTGACTTCTGGTTGGTTGAGCCTCTGGTCGATGTGGATGTTATGGACCCTGGGTTTTTAGATATTAGGATAATGGATGTATATGTGTGTATGTGAGTGTCATATATACATGTTTTATATATGTATCTATACATCCTATCTATATCTACCTACCTTTATAGTATCTATCTATCTATCTATCTATCTACCTATCTACCTATCACCTATCTATCTCTATATCTACTTTTATAGATAGATAGACAGACATAGATGGTGGGGCAAAAGTAGGTTTACAGTTGTTTGTGTGAAACATAATACAATAATTAATAAATAATAATACAAGAATAACCTCTGTTTTGCATATTCACAACTGTGATGTATGCCCTGTATAATGTATGCACATTGACAAACTTGGAAAAAACGATATGCTAAAAGTAAAAATAATTAGTTTTAGAATGATGGAAGTTGGGTAATTAAACTTTATTAGTATTTTATTAGTGTTTTAATAAATTTATGTTTAAAAATAAATATCCATAGAAAGAATAAAACAGAAGTTAATAAAATAAATATGGAAAATGGTAAGCAGGCAGAAGCTGACATTTGAAATAGGCACATATTCCAGAGAAGCACTTTGCTGGAATAAAAATTGGTGACAATTTTTTTTTTTATTGTGCCCAGACTTGTGTCTAGTTGGGCTTGAGCCAGATTCAGATGTTTTGGCCCATCTGATGAAATGATGGGCTTGGTAATCTGCAGGCATCTATTGGCATGAGCTGGTTTGCTTGGGTTGAAAGAGTCTGCTCAGGGGAAAAGGGAAATCTTCCAGCCTCAGATAATAACCCCTGGCTAAACCCTAGGGCTCCTGGAACAGGACATGCTTCCACGAGGGGTGGAATATGTGTTTGTGTGCCTGTGTGTGGGTGCCAGAAGATGGACTGAACTGAGAACAGATGTGAGTTGTCCCTTCCCTGATTCTCTCCCAGGCCCAGGAGACACTCGAGGATTTTACAGGGGTCTGGGACCCTGCAAGAGCAGATGTCAGTAAAAGCCAATGGAATTTCAGCAATTGCTGTTACAAGTTAATATTTACTGAGCATCTACTGTGTTCAGACACCATGCTAAACTCTTTCTCTCTCATTTAAAAAAAAATCTTTATTGTTCAGGTATTCCTTTCCCTCCCTCCTCCCCATAGCTCCTCTCCACCTGATTCCCAACTCCACCCCATGCCCTTGCCCCCGCCCCTGTCTTTATCCATAGGTGTAAGATTTTTTGTCCAATTTCTTCCCGTACCCCTCAGACCTCCTTCCCCCTGAGAATTGTTAGTCCAATACCTTTCTATGTCCCTGTTTCTATTATATTCACCAGTCCATTTTGTTCTTCAGATTTTTTATTCACTTGATTTTTAGATTCACTTGTTGGTAGGTATGTATTTGATGTCTTTTTGTTGTTCATAATTTTTACCTTTACCTTTTTCTTCTTCTTCTTCCTCTTCTTAAAGAACACCTTTTAGCATTTCATGTAATCCTGGTTTGGTGTTGATGAACTACTTTAACTTGTTCTTGTCTATGAAGCTCTTTATCCTACCTTCAATTCTGAATGATAGCTTTGCTGGGTAGAGTAATCTTGGTTGTAGGTTCTTGTTGTCATTTTGAGTATTTCTTGCCACTCCCTTCTGGCCTGCATAGTTTCTGTTGAGAAATCAGCTGACAGTTGTATGGGTACTCCCTTGTAGGTAACTAGCTGTTTTTCTCTTGCTGCTTGTAAGATTCTCTCTTTGTCTTTTGCCCTTAGCATTTTAATTATGATATGTCTTGGTGTGTTCCTCTTTGGATTCCTCTTGTTTGGGGTTCTGTGTGCTTCCAGAACTTGTAAGTATATTTCTTTTACCAGGTAGGGAAAGTTTTCTGTCATTATTTCTTTCAATAGGCCTTCAATATCCTGCTCACTCTTTTCTGGCACCCCAAAATTCGAATGTTGGTATGTTTTAAGCCATTCCGTGGGCTCCTTACACTATCCTCACACTTTTGGATTCTTCTTTCTTTCTGCCTCTCTGGTTGGGTGATTTTTCCTTCATTATATTCCAGATCTTTGGTTTGATTCTTGGGGTATGTTGATCTATAGTGGAGTTTCTGTATATTCTTTATTTTAGTCATTGTATGCTTAATTTCTGACTGGTGTTTTTCCTTTTTTTTTTTTTTTTTTTTGGTATTCTCATTAAGGTCCTTGAAGGTCTCATCAAGTTTTTCAAAGGTTTTTTAGAAAATTCTTGAGTAACCTTATAAATGTGATTCTGAACTCTGTGTCATCCAGTAGTTTACTTTCCTCCATCTCTCCCATTCGTGACATGTTTCCGTGTCTCCTCATTTTGGCTGCCTTCCTGTGTTGATGGAGTGGCTTTGTGTGGTAGGTGACTTATAGGAGCCAGTAGTTCAGCTTTCCCAATCACCTGAGGTGGTCCCTTTTGGTATATCCCTTTGTGGGCTGAGTACAAAGTCTTGGTGTAATTAAGTCTTTATTGCTCTTGGTACACTGGGAGGAATTGATCGCCAAGCCAATTGTGAGGATCCGCTGTGTCTATAAAGGAAGAACTGCTGCACTGGAGACACTTTGTTTCAGTGGAGCTTTGGTGCTCACTGAGTCCATCTCCCAAATATGTCACTTATGGGTGTGAGTGGTTGAAATTGACCACTAGGAACACTGGCTCTGGATCTCCAAAGGGATGCATTTCAGCTACTATCTGAGGCCACCCTGCAGGAGCTACCACAAGAACTACAGTTTTCTCCTGTTTGCTTGGGACTTGGTGGTTTTGTTGCTGGAGCTGCAGTTTATATCGTTAAGCTGTCACAATACAGGCCATTTATATGCAAAAGCAGCTGTGTGGTGCCTGGGCGGGTCTGTAGAATGTGTGGGTGGACTGGGGTCTCAGGACGTCACTAGGTTGGGGCGTGGCTAACATTGATGGCTACTGTCCCTGCCCTTCTGCGTTTTCAAGTCCCCGCTTGCTGCACACACCTCTGCAAGAGAGTCATCCTCACTTTCGGACCTGATGGCTGATAGATTAGCTTCTCCCCGTAGGTGTCTGGGTCCTCCACGTGACCCCAGAAACTGGATTTCAGAATGATCAGGAGCTTGTTTCCCTTTGGGTTGAAAAAAAGCCACGCGTGCAGTCGCCCGCCACCAGCCCAATTTTCGTGCCTCCGTACCTAGGCTCCACAGCTTTTCAGCGCTTGTGCTCCTTTCTCTTTCAGCCAGCCTTCCCGTGGTTTTGGGTAATAGATGTCCTTTATATCAGTTTTAATTTTTAAAATGGTGCGATGCGGCAGACTAGTTGTTTACCTACACTGCCATCTTGGTTTCCAATCTCTCATTTTTGTTTTTAAATTTTAAGGCTTTTATTTTTATAAATAAGTAAAGAGGAACATAAGTAGGAATGAATGCTTTTGATCTGAAATTCTTTCTGTTTTCCAAAGTTTTGTACCTACTAAAACAATAAAAAATAAGACTTACCTCCCTGTGTCCATGGCATTGTACCAAATACTATATAAAGCACTTAATACGAACTTAGACTGTTTCTAAAGGGCATGCACATCTTTAAAGCGTGTTAGAAGATGTGAGATGCCACGTCACTTATTTTTTAATCTTGGTACATTGCTGTTTATTGCTAGTTGTTTGCTTTCACTGTCTATTCTCCCATCTCACTGACTTCCTGAGAAAAACTCCTTGACTTTTATTTTATTCAAAGAAACACCATCTTTTTCATATATATAATTTATCTTTATTGTTGAAAATATTACAGATGTCTTCTTTGTTTTTTAATTATTTTTTACTTCCCATTGACCTCTGCACCTACCCCACTCTATTGCCTGTGTCCAGGGGCTATCATGTTAAACTCTTTATGGTCATTGGCTCCACTAATCCTCCAGATGTAACAAATGAGAAAATGGGCTCAAAGAGGTTAAATAACATACTTAAAAATGGCTGAACTGAAAATTATTTCTCAATTATGGGAAATTCTATTTTCTTTATTTTCTTAATGGGAAGTACTTAAGTGGGTAAAAGTTTGAACTCTGAAGACAAATTTGGGTTTCTGTCATGGTTTGCCATTACCTGGCTGTGTGGTCTTAGACAAGTTAAACAACCTCTCTGAGCCTGGAGATGTTGTTGGAAGGATTAGAGATAATAGAAACAAAGAAAAATACTCAGTTAATGGTAGTCATTATTATACACTGAGTGGCTAGACCATTATGATCTCTGAATGCATAATAATCTGGCCACTCAGTGTATGTCCTATATAATAAAAGGCTAATATGCAAATTGTCCCCTCAACCAGGAGTTCGACCAGCAGGCAGGCTGGCCAACTGCCCATGTTCCCTCCCTATGGCTGGATCCCATCCATGCATGAATTCATGCACTGGGCTTCTAATATATATATATATATATATATATATATATATATATATATATATATTTATACTGAGTGGCCAGATTATTATGTGTTCAGTGATCATAATAATCTGGCCACTCAGTGTATATCATTCAAGACCAAAGCCTAGCTAATGGTGAGTTAGCAGCTGTGTATTTTTCAGCCAAAAGATAAAAGTATACTTTGACCATAAATTATGACACTTGGAAGACTAACATTCGGTCAAATCTCCCCCCCCCTTATATTTACTTATTATTAACTTAATGTGATATTTAATTTTATGTGTCAAATTGACTGGGTCACAGGTGCCTACATATTTAATCATCATTGTTCTGAGTGTTTCCATGAGACTACTTTTGGGTACTATTGACATTTAAATAAGTAGGCTGAGTAAAGCAGATCGCCCTTCCCAATGCAGGTGGGCCTCATCCTGAATAAAACAAAAAGGCTGATCCTCCTCCAAATAAGAGAGAATGTTTCCGGCCTGACTGGATTCGAGCTGGGATACTGGCTTTTTCCTGCTTTCAGACTGAAACATCAGCCCTTCCTGGGTTTTGAGCCTGCTGGCCCTCAGACTTGGATTGGAACTATACCATCTCTTTAATTTTGGTGTTGGCATCTATTTTTTAAAAATATATATTTTATTGATTTTTTACTGAGAGGAAGGGAGAGGGATAGAGAGTTAGAAACATTGATGAGAGAGAAACATCAATCAGCTGCCTCCTGCACACCCCTTACTGGGGATGTGTCCGCAACCAAGGTACATGCCCTTGACCGGAATCGAACCTGGGACCTTTCAGTCTTCAGGTCAACGCTCTACCCACTGAGCCAAACCGGTTTTGGCTGGTGTTGGCATCTATTGACTATCTTTTTAAATTCAAGGTAAGATTTTCCTGGTTCTTATTATAAGTGATTTTTTTCTATTGAAAACTGGACATTTTGGGTGTTATGTCATGAGAATATGGAGCTTAAGTAAATTTTTTGTTTTAGCTGATTTTCTCTAGTACCGCTCTGGCTGAGGAGAGGGGGAGTCACCTCTTCATTTTTGCCCTGTGATGGTAGAAGTCCAGGTTCCCTTCTCAGCCCAGTTGACCTGAAGGCAAGAAGGCTTCCTCATTACTGTTGGGCATGGGCAAAGTTTCAGCTCCTGATATGGTTCCACTGATACCACAGGGCTTGGAGGGGCCTTATTACTGATGGACAGTGGTGAAAGTCTTGAATCTCCACTAGGCATCCCCCGACACCACCCCCGTGGGGAGGAAGAGGGCTGCCCAGTGACTGCAGGTGAAAGTTCAGACTCCTTGCTGGATTTTTGCTGGCATGAGTGAGGTGGGTTCAAACATTTTGGTAGGAGTAGAGCTATTATTGTCCAATAATTTTGTATCATGCTAGACTTTCTTTCTTTCTTTTTCTTTTTTTTTTTCTTTTTGTCCTTTGGCTAGAAAAAGGAGGCTTTTTGAGATTTCTTTGTCTGTACCAACTGGCATTCTGTGTGTCTAGTTTCTCTAGCCCCAAGTCTAGGATATAGAAGCTAATAAGAAAACCCAGGGAATTCATAACCATGGCCTGCCTTCTTTCCACCTTTTAGACTTAGGTGTCTTTTTCTTTAATATTTTATTTTTTATAATTCTTTATTATTGACCCCCCTCTAGCCCTCGTCCATCCCCTCCTCTCCCCCCCCCCCCCCCGCCCCAATACCTTCACCACCCAATTGTCTGTGTCCATGGGTTATGCAGGAATGCATACAGTCTTTGGTTGATTATCTCTGACCCACCCACCCATTTACCCTCCCTTCCTCTCCCACTTTTCATCAAGATTCCAAATTCTGTTCCACGATTCCATGTCAGACTTATGAATGTTTTATATATAAAGTCTAGGGTTTTTAGTCTCTTAGCTGGAAGAATAGGGAAAAGTATTCTCCATCTTTCTGGAAGAACAAGTCCTTAAATATATACAGACTATTTATTTAGTGTTTTAAATTTTGTCTCCATCCAAAAAAAAGTGGATATAAAATTAACTTTAGCTTTCAAAATTAAGTCTAAAGGAATAATTGCTGAGTTTGAGTTCTTTAAAATATTATGCATCAATATTTTAGGAGTAAACCTCATACCTTGGATTTTCCAGGAAAGTCTAGGCTTCAAACAAATTTATTGTTTTCAATAAAAATATTCCATCAATTAAAAATGTGCCTTTTCATGTAAATAAATTCACAAATATGAGAAAACTCCTATATCTGACTCCAAGTCCCAATTTTTACTTTGGAAAATGAGGTTACTTTATCTGATCATGAGATACTAATCTACCCACAGGCAACTAACATGTTTTGGATGCACTCTTTTGCTAATCATGTGGATGATTCTTAGAGAATAATGATAACAACAGCAATAATAAAAATGAACATTTACGGAATATTTAACAATGAGCCAGGAACTGTGGTAATCATTTTGATCATGGTCTCATGTAAAATTGCTACCAGCCTATTCAGAAGATAGTAAAAATGTCCCCAGTTTACCGAAGAGTAAACTTAGGTTTAAAGAGGTTAAATACTTTGCTTAAGGTCATACAGAAAACTTATGGGGGTGGGGGCTGAATCTCTCTGACACTATTGCTCAGGATGTAAATGAGTATCATTTAAAAATACAAATAATGAGCCATATACATAATTCAAAATGTTCTAATAGCCACATTAAAAAGTAAGGGAAAAGTGAAATTGTTTTTAATAATATGTATTACTCAGATCACTATTGCTATCATTTTCTCATTTGACATGTAATCAACATAAAAATTATTAATGAGACATTTTGCATTCCTTTTTTTGTACTAAGTCTTCAAAATCTGGTGTATGTTTAACACAGTGCATATTATTTTGGAGATTAAGTTTTCATTGGAAATGATGTACATTCAGATTTCAGAAAATTTACAGTTGAAAAAGTAGATTCACACACCCAAGTTGTAAACATACTCAGAAATTCACCAATAATTAAATTTAAAGCTTCAATGGTAAGTTTTAAAATTAAAACAAAATACAATTAAATATTTGTTTCTCAGTCACGGCAGCCATATATCAGGTGCTTAATAGTTAGGAATGAGCTCTATAGTTTACTCTGTTATCGGCCTGAATTCAGCTTCCTATTGAAGGCTGAATCTCAAGGGAACAAAACTTATGCCATAGCCAGAGAAAGGGAGAAAATTCATGGAAGTGAATGAAAGGATCAGCCAAGGGTCATGAGAAAAGACCTTTCCTTTGGCTACTGTTGAGATTATAGTAAGTTCTAAAGTCTTAGGTAACCAGGGAAGGAAGTGAAAATGTTTTCTTTCATTTCTGAGAATGTGTCATGAGTGCGTTCTATTAAACCTGGCTTTTCAAAGGGTGCTATGTCTTGATCTGTGAAGGATTAAACCCAAATGAAAATAGCACTGAGTTTCTAACAGAGTAGCCCTGGGCCCTCCCTAAATGGAAAATACATATCCATTTGCACAGAGAGTGGGATTTGGAGCCAGACGGTCTGGGGTTGAGCCTGACGCTGCCACTTACCAGCCTGGGAACCAAGCACATCCAGGAAGTCACGAGCTTTGCCCTGAAATGCACAGTAATGTACTATACAAATCAAAGCTGGACCATCCAGCAAAATCCTCCAAATGGAAAAAAAAGTTCATATATTTTATTACTATAGTTGTTCTCAGAGGTCTCTTGGTTATGAAACATGCCCTGAAGAGGCAGAAATTATACCTTGGTGCCAAGCAATAGTTCCTGAAGTTTTTACACTCAAACCCATTTCAGACATATTTAATCTCATGGACACTCTTAGGAATTAAAAAAAACAAATCATTGCATTGTTTTTGCAAAGTAACTAGAAAGTAAAGAAATCATTCTAAGTTAAAATTTATTTTAAAAGGTATATTATTAAAGATTATATTGAAATATATCTTAACATGTTCTGTAATATTTATAATACTCATGAAGACCAATTCTGTCTTTTTTCTACTTAACAAGTGACATGTGATATTAATGTACTCTAAATAAATTGTATAAAAAAGTAAGACTTGACCAGTGAATATAAATATAATATCATATTTTGTTTGCTTTGGAGACCAGATGTATATTTAAATGTAGACTGAGATTTAAGTGTGTTAAATCACCAACAATAACAGCATTCATTATCTGACTGTTAAAGTTCCTGCATTTTCTATGTTTAAAAATTAAATTATTACTTTAATTTGCTGTTACTTTTAGTCCTGTTTCTACCAGAAGAAAGAAGGTGAGGACTCTGGGCAAATACATACCCATTTGCACTGAGGCTGAGAGAGGGGAGTTTGGAGGCAGATGGACTGGATTTGAGTCTGACTCTGCCATCTACCAGCCTGGGAACTTAGGGAAGTTACTTAAACTATCTGTACCTTATCTCACTTTCTAAAAATGGACATTAGTAATAGTATTTATCCCATGGGGTTGTTGTAAAGATTACATGAGTTTATAGGTATAGGGGGCTTAGAACAGCTCTTTATTTAAAAAAATATATTTTATTGATTTTTTTACAGAGAGGAAGGGAGAGTAATAGAGAGTTAGAAACATTAATCAGCTGCCTCCTGCACATCAACTACTGGGGATGTGCCTGCAACCAAGGAACATGCCCTTGACTGGAATTGAACCAGGGACTCTTCAGTGGGCAGGCTGATGCTCTATCCACTGAGCCAAACCGGTTAGGGCTAGAATAGCTCTTGGCCCAAGAGAAAGACTCAGTAAAAGTTTATTTTATACTAGAGGCCTGGTGCACAAATTTGTGCATGGGTGATGGCTGGCTGGCCCTCCCCAATGGGGCCTGATTGGGGCTGGGCTGGAGGGGCCATGGGCAGTTGGCCGGCAGCAGTGGGCATCAGAGTGACCAGTCATTCCGGTCATTCTGGCATTCTGGTTGCTGGATATATATATATATATATATATATATATATATATATAATTATTATTTTAATGTTTATTAATTTAAGTGGTTTATTTCCGCCTCTATGTTTCACTCATTTAGTTCAAAGCCAAACAAACCACTTTTCCTCTACACCTGCTCTTCATGCACTTTCCATATAAATTGATGTTACTATCAAGAACTTTATCACCATAAAAGCCCATGAGTCAAGTTTTTTTCTACTTACCCTCTTTATCTACTCACTGGCCAACGGCTGTATGTTATAGCCCTGATTCCTCCAAGTCCTTTGCTTCTGTGGGACCATTGCTTCTTAACGTGTCTTTTTGCCTCATTCCTTATCCCCTAAATTAAATTTCCACACAGCATGGCACCTAACTTACAACCAAAGGCTGAGTAAAATCCTCTCCCACCTGTGATTATCGGCTGCCCAGAAAACAAATCCAAGATTCTTAGCATAGAATGAATATAAGGTCCTCAGTGATCTGTTTTTGCCCACTTATCATTCATTCATTCAACAAATCTTTATTGAGCACTTACTAAATATTAGCCTAAGATCTTGCCATCCCTGCTTGACACTTTAATGGAACACCATGCTACTTACAGTTTCTTGAATTCATGTGCTGTTTCCTGTCTCTCTTGGATGGCTCACTAGTTGTTCTTTGCTCGTAATGCTCTTTCCCAAAGCCAGAGAGTGTCTGAGCCAGGACTCAGGTTTATATTTCCTGGCTCTTCGCCCGGCTCTCTCTGACACACCACTGTTCAGGACCAGGCACCTGTGCTGCACCAGCCATGATGTCGGGGGTAGCCCATCAGTAAATGCTCCCTGAAACAACAAATGCTATCTGTGACAATACCCAGATGAATCCTTAGGGCATTCTTACTAGCTCGTATGGAAATTATCATATATCTTCTCATCGCTCCTCCTCTTAGTGAATTTCAGCTTCTTTAATCATAGAAAGGCCTTGGACCTTTTATGGCTTTTATTGCAAAATGCAGGAGGAGAGAAGCCATGCCTCATACTGATTTCATACACAGGTCTGGGCAGTGGGCCTTGAGATACCTGATGTGTCCTCCATCCTTCAGGCCACACTTGCCTAAGGCTGGAGTAACACAGGAATGAGCCTCTGGGGTGAGGTGGGGATGTTCAGCTCCCTGGCTTCTCTCCTTTGAACCTGCCACGGCCCCTCTAGCTTAGGACAATTATTCAACGTGTTTACTGCTTCAACAAGCAAATCTTCATTCAGTGTCCATTTTGGGCCAAGCAGTCTCCATAGTCACCTCGTGTGATGCTACCGTTTCCTGGTTTGTAATCCCTTCCTTCACCCCCAAGGACTCCACCCCTAAGATGTGGGTTGGTTGCTTCTTTCTGCCTGGTTGTTGGACTCTGACGTCTGGCCGCCTCTCACTGTCTTATCCCTACTGTCCTGCTCTTCCACCCCTCAGGCTGATTTGCAGGCCTGAAGAGTTACTTAACTTCCCTTCCTCCTGCTTCCTCCGTAGGTGAATATAGGAACTTCCCAGGACATTTCTCTTGAGAACCTGGGAGCAGATAGTGTTGTGTTTGAGGGTCATGGTGGTATGAGCATCGAAGCAGAATTTAGGGGGGGTTTAATTATAAGTTAATTTGACCGAATCTGAAGCTAGAACATGCTAGGACCTCTGAGAGAAACAGGAGAGGAAAGATGGCCTAGAATAAATTCCATAAGCATTTTTAAAATCCCTTAAGGATTAGTTTGGATATGAGACGAGGAAAAAAAAACCCCAGTGCTGGCTTATAAGAAGAATATATCATGTGTGCCATCCAGCTGCTTTGCAAAGATTTTGCTTGGGAAATACAACACCTGGTGTGAGAGGCAGTGGATTTAAATACTGTAAGCAGAGCGTCACTGTCTTTTTCTAGGAACAATTACTCTATTGTCTCTTGCCTCATCTCCAAAAGACTCCCGTGACAGTGACAGAGCGAAGTGGAGAGTACAAGGAGAGTCATTATTTTAATTCTTTTTTTTTCTTCTTTCTGAAAGGGATCATTTTACAGCTGGATTCTCCCTAGTTCAAAGAGGAAAAGAGATTCTAAGAAAAGATTTCAGCTGTTTTGGCTTTCCCCCGAAGCTGTAGCTGAACTGGCCTTGAGAGCACCCTACCTGCGCCATTCGCTCCAGCCCCCTTCCCGAGGGCCCCTTTCCCTCCTCTCATGTCCCTTATCCATTCTTCGGGGTCCAGGCTTTGTCCATAGAAGTCTTGAAGCCACTGAAACGGGAAGTGATAGTGACGTGAGCATAAGCTCTCTTCTCAGGCTGTTTGGAGTCACCAGAGCCCCAGCCTGAATCCTCTCTGCTGCCTGGGCCGCCTCCCTGGCATCCTGAGGCCTTATTCTTCTCTGCTTGGGCTGGCCCAGCCCTTCTCAAGCTTCAGTCATTTCTAAATTCTTTTCACAAGTTCGGTATGTCCCAGGAGTGCTCATACCATCAATCACTTCACAATTTTAACTTGTCTCACTTAAAAAACTTACATTTATTTAAAAAGGAAATGTAATTCATCGCCATAAGTGGAAAATGATTGTTGTGGTCCGAATATTTCAGTCCCCTGAAAAGTCACGTGTTGAAATCCTAACGTCCAATACGATGGCATTAGGAGCCGGGCCTTTGTGATTAGGTTGTTAGGGGAAGCGCTTAGGAATGAGAGCTCCTGGTCCCTTTCCCCAACGTGAGGGCACACTGAGGAGTCTGGAACCTGGAAGTGTGCCCTCACCTGACCATGCTGGTGCTCTGATCTTAGGTTTCCAGCTTTTCAGAACCATGAGAAATAAATTGCTTTTGTTTACAAGTTACCCAGTCTGTGGTATTTGGTTATAGCAGCCCAAACAAACTAAGACAGGAACTTCAGCAATGAATATGATAAAAGCGTAATAATATCTCTCACAGCACCTGTGTTTACATGCTGCCTTTTGGACAATCCCCTGTCAAGATCCTCGGGTCCCCTCCCAGGTCACTGAAGGAGTGTCTAAGGTGGCATTCTCTCAGCATTTTGAGGACCTTGGGCTCCATGCTTACTCGATGAATGACCTTGGCCAAGTTACCATTTTCTAGGAGATGTCTATGTTTCAAAGCCATAGGAACAATAGCCATCTCATAGAGTTTTCATTAGGATCCAATGAGAATATCTGTAGGCCTAGCACATGTCTAATAATTGGAAGGACTCAAGAAATGTTCTTTCCTTGACCTAATGCTCCCATGGGATGAAGGAATGAAAATCACATAGTAAGCCCTCTTGCCTTTGTATTTGGCAATCTGCTATACTGGGTGATTCCATCCTCAAAGCAGCCCTTTTTCCTCCCCATTTTATTAACTTTCCTGGAGTGACACAATTACTAATGGTAGAGCTAGGATTCAAACCCATTGTCTGTATGATTCTGAAATCCATGCACTTAATAGTTACACTACACTGATTTCTAGATAAAATCAACCTTATTGAAATATACTTTATGGCTGAAACCGATTTGGCTCAGTGGTAGAGCATCGGTCTGCGGACTGAAAGGTCCCAGGTTCGATTCTGGTCAAGGGCATGTACATTGGTTGTGGACACATCCCCAGTGGGGGGTGTGCAAGAGGCAGCTGGTCGATGTTTCTCATCGACGTTTCTAGCTCTCTATCTCTCTCTCTTCCTCTCTGTAAAATATCAATAAAAATATATATTTAAAAAAAAGAAATATACTTTATGTACAATAAAATGTAACCATTTAAACATATAATTTGATGAGTTTTGACCAGTTTGTATGGCTGTTTATTCAGATTTCACCCCCAGAAGTTTCCTTGTCAATTCCTGGTCAATTCCCTTTGCTGCTCCCCTAGGTTTCTATCCCTGACCAATTCCCTTTGCTGCTCCCCTAGGTTTCTATCCCCTTATTGAGTAAAGTTTTATTGCTCAGTAATTTGCTGACACAGTGATTTGATTGTTCATGAACACTTATTTTTGCAGTTTCTCAATCCCGTTCGTTTCTCTTCATCTACACTAATCACAAAGGAACCAGAATCTCTTGCCTGAACTTCTGTGGTCTCCCAACCTCCTCCTGAGCCCTTCCAACATATTCTCCACTACGTAGGCAGAGTGATCGTTAGAGTTGCAAATCTGATATCTGATCAAGAATCATCTACTCACAGTAAAACTCCTCATCCTGAGATAAAGAGCAAACTCTGTATTTTGGCTGGCTCACCCAGCTCCTTCCTACCTGTGCCACCTGTCTAATGACTACTTTGTCCAATGGCTAATTGCCCTCCAGTCCATCACTCTCTGATCTCCCCATTAGTACCTAAGACTCTCCTCTCAACCTCTGCTTGAATCTCATTTCTCCAAGGAAACCTTTTTAACCATCCCGGTTGGGTCAGCTAACTAATTTTCTCAGTATTTCTTTTTTTTTTTTTTTCATAAGGGTACTTTTCTCCGTTTGTAATTTTACCTTTTCTGGTGGGATTGCAGTGAATAATTAGTATCCATTTCACATCACTCAGAGATCCGGGCAGGCAGAGTATGTGTCTTTTCATATTTGTTGACTCATACTGCATTGCTCAGTGCTTGGCACAGAATAGACACCCAGTAAATTAAAGTTAAAGGAGTGAATGAATGAAATGACCCTTAAGATTTGCCAGCCTCCTCCCCCCACCCCAAGAACACTTCCTACTCCCACAGGGAGGCAACATGACTGTTGACTTTTGGAAGAGGGGCATTAAGAAAGGGGATTTTGTTTAAGGAGGATTTATTTTGTGCTAGACTAGGTGATTATCTTACTATTGGTATTTGGGAGAAATATGTGCTTTGAACTTTGGAAAGGAGATTGCCTCACAGGAGAGCTCAATTGTGAAACTAACATAAAGGGAATCAGATCATTTAGGCAAACTATCTGAAAAGATGGATTGGCTTGTAAACTCCAATGGCTTGACTGTAATAAGCTTAAAGTTACTGACAAAGACAAAAAAGAAATAGCCCTTGGGAAAGATGGTTAGTCTCAGAGAAAGGGTAAAATGAACTATGTCTGGGAGGGGCTATTTGCAGAACAAAGGTCTGGACTCACGTGGCCTTGATATAAACTCTTCCAATTTCAATTACTTTGAAGATGGCAGAATCTGTCTTCTTTCTGGTCTACATTCATTAGGCAGCCTTCCTAATTATTAGGCAGCCTTCCAATTATTACCTGGTTCCTCATGCCGATTGGTCTGTAGGGAATGAAGATAGCCATCAACTAATCTAGTCGCAGTCCATTTGGTGTGTTACATCTCTTTGTAATTAATCCTTCAGCATTCTGATTTTGTATGTGGGTCTTGGTGATGGATGAGCTTGGCTAAGGGGAGTCTGTCCCCAATAGACGGCTGTGTCCTCTGCTCGGTGTCAAGCTTCTGAGGCTGCCCAGCCAGTAAGCCAGGCTCTGGACAGTGGAGAATTCACCCTGAAAATGCCCTGGTGGGGGGGATCAGTTTGGGCTGTCTATTTTACAGATCAGTAAAGTGATTGATAATGGAAGAGTACTTTAATATATTAATTATCAAAGAATGTAGCTCTCTATTTATTTGGCATAATTTCTTTATGTTCTTTGGTTTTATAGCCAGGATGGTAAGAGGAAGGGGAAGATAATTGACAGCTACTTACATTCTTTCCATTAGAAATGTACACTTGGAGCTCTGTGTCCAGTTTAGGTAAAGCATAATTTTGAATACTAAAGGGTGAGGTGTTTTCACAGTGATCTCTTGGTTATTACAGAATGTCTAGTATATTTACAAAGTGACTGATGTTATAGTTTCATTCATTAGATGTTAATCATGTAATCTTTAGCAAATGGATTTTCTTTCTTTTTGTTTTATTTTATTTTTTTTCATCACCATTTATCCCTCTGTCTTCCCCCACTTCCATCCTCCCTTCCCCCCCAGCAAACATTCTGTTTCTCCGTTTCCTAAATATAAATGGGAATAAAAATAGCATTTATTAGTTGAGTGTCTGTTTCGTGCCAAACAAACACTGTTCTACATACTTAGTATTACCTCATTAACTTGCACATGTGAACTAGGAGGTGGATGCCCTTGTGTACTGATTACACAGAAGAGGCACTTTCTCAGAATTGTATAGTGAGTAACTGAAAGAGAGATCTGTTAAAATCAAGCAACGTGGTTCCGGAGCCCATCCTTCTAAACACTTCACACCTCACACATTTAAGTGAGTACCGGTATTTCACATAAACCACTTTGACCAGTGTCTGGCTCACTTTAAGCGTCAATGACTGGTAGCTAATATTATCCATTTGTTTTAATTGCTTGAGTTTCTGGGCTTAGGAAAATAAGACTAGAAGTGAAGCCTTTGGTATCCAAGGCCCCTACCCCTCTTCATTTATTTATTTATTTATTTATTTATTTATTTATTTATTTGCTGCTGTGCATTTTCCCCTAAGGAGAACCAGAATAAAAACAAACAAACAAACAAACAAACAAACAAACAAACACTTCAGCTTGAACACTTACACAGTTTGAGACTGCTTGCATGATAAAAATCATGTGTTTTAAAACAACATTTTTCCCCTTGGTTTTGCCTTATCTCTATTATTCTGTCTTTTCTTTTCACTCCCTGTGCATTCCTGCAATTGCTTCACAATTTTTAATCGTATGAAAAGCTTCCTGTCCCTTAGGGACTGTGTATTTTGAATCTTGTGACAGCTTTGCCCAAATCCTGAGGACATTTACACAATAGTACTTTTATTGCTAATATCTAAGAAAATGGAAAAGTTAAAGCTGTTAGAAAAGGCAATATTTATAAGACTATTTGCAGTCCTGGGAATTGTATTTACTGTGAATTGGAACTCAGAAGGTTATAAGATCTGGGGAGAAGCTTTTATGATTTCTCCCCTCCTTAAGCCAAAGAGAGGGGTAAGATTCTTGAGCTTATAGCTGACACATAAGGAATTATCATCATGAGCTCTTTAAAGTACAAGCTACTTTTCATGGAAAATATAATTAGGACTTAAAACCAGATTGAAAACCAACTTCCAATTTTATTGACCAAATCTTGAGGACTTTCTGTGGATGATGCAAAATGAGTTTTCGAGCATTGATTTTATTGGGAGTTTATTGGGCCAGAAACCTTTTTTTTCAAGTAGTGATAATGTGTGTTTTTCCCCCCTTTTCTTCATCATTTAATCAGTTGATCATCTAGAAACCTGACCAGCTACTTAGCTGTTTCAGTCTTGGTCCTGCACAATATCATTTTTACTCATAGAAGTTTTCTGTTTTGCCAGGAGGTTGAGTAAATGATTTAGACATTACTCTAATGATGGGAAATTAAGCTCAGTGTATATGTGAGAGTCACTTGAAATTTTCTGGCATTTTTGGATGGGTTCTTAGTGGTTTCTAACAGGTCAGAATTAAATAATCTTGGCTTCGGTATAAACTTGAGTATTTAGAAATTCACGCTTAGAAACTGCTGATGAGAGTGAAAAATTCTATAAGAAACTACATCTTAAGGACCAAGACTAGAAAGAGCAGCCAAGGGTTGTAGACAGAGCTCATCACTCTCTTCGCTCTGCTAATTGCTTTCAGCTTCCATATGTGGGAATGCAACTATGATCTGCTCTCCTTTAAAAGATGCTGGTAGTACTTCAGTATGTCGAATAATGGAGAATTTTGTTTTAACACTTAAACAAAGGGAAGGAAACACCCCCTTTGCCCTTTGGCCAACAAATGCTGTGTGGCTTCCTTCATTTGCTCTCGGTAGATTATTCCAGTCTCTGGATTCCAAAGCAAACATGGGTTTGAGAGTGAGAGCCAGGCAGGACAAGCCAGGCAAAGATTTAAAACTTTCCATGGGCTCCAGAGCCCTTTATAAAGGCTTTGTTTATTTATCTTAAACTCTCACGGGAAGTACTGTTATCACAGATTCATGATAAAAGAATGGAAAGATTGCCCTGGAGGGGTGGTTCAGTTGTTTGGAGCATGGTCCCATGTGCCAGAAGGTTGTAGGTTTGATTTTCTGTCAGGGCACATACCTGGGTTTCAGGTTAGGTCCCAGGTCAGGGTGCATGTGGGAGTAAGCAATCCATGTTTCTCTCTCACATCAATGTTTCTCTTTCTCTCTCCCTTCCTCTCTTTTTAAAATCAGTAAAAACATATTCTTGGGTGAGGATTAAATAAAAAATATGTATATTTAAAGCATTTAGAAGAGTGCCTGGCCTATAGGAAAGATATATGAATTGTGATGATTCAGGTGTGTGTGTGTGTGTATGTGTGTGTGTGTGTGTGTGTGTGTGTGTGTGTGTGTGTGCGTGTGTTTATTGGGAGAGAAAACAATATGGATGTGGTATCTGGGTTTGAGTCCTGGTGATGTCACTCGTTAGCTGTGTGAACTTGGGCTAGTAACTTAGCCTATCTAGGCTTTGATTAAATATTTGCACGGCACATTTAAAAAAAGTGAGATTTATATAAACTGATGGATATAAAGAGCCAGAACGATGCCAGGCACCTGCATAAATCACATATTGGAAGGTTATGTGATTGTTCTGTAATGCTTTTGTAGAGTGACAGGATGGCATTGAGTTGAGATGTGGGTGACTCCTCTGACTGGAATCATAGACAGTTTAAAGCCTTAGATTTCTAAAATTGGTCTTCATAGTAAAATCACAAAAGATTAATTGTGCTTTAATATTCCTGGCCAATGGAAACACAAGTTTTAAAATGAGATATATTTTACATGCAGGAAAATGCATAGGTCTTAAATGAATAATTAGTGATATCTGACAAATGATTACCAGTACACTAATGTAACAATTATCAAATCAAGATATAAATACTTTTCTCACCAGGAAAGTTCCTCTGTGTTTCTTTCTGGTCAATATGTGCCTTTTTGCAGAGAAAACCATTCTTCTGATTTCTATCATTACAAACTAGTCTTGTCTTTTCTGAGCTTTTTATGCATGGAGTTATATAGAATGAGTTTAAGATGTGTTTGTGTTGTTTTTTATATCAATAGTTTGTTTCTTTTAAAAAAATCTTTACCTGAGGATATGTTTATATCAATAGTTTGTTTCTTTTTAAAAAAATCTTTACCTGAGGGGGCGGGGGAGAGAGAGAGAGAGAGAGAGAGAGAGAGAGAGAGAGAGAGAGAGAGAGATTGGAACAAAAAAGAAACATCAATTAGTTGCCTCCCATATGTGCACAGCTCAAACCCACAGCCTGGGTATGTGCCTTGATTGGGAATCAAACATGATGTACAAGACGATCCTCTAACTGACTGAGCCACATTGGCCAGGGCTCTTTCTTTCTATTGCTAAGTAATATCTCATTGCATAAAGATATTACACTTTCTTATCCTTTCTTTGTTGAGGAACATTTGAGTCTGTTATAAATAGATCTGTTATAAACATTCCTGTACTAGTCACTTTTTGTGGGCAAATGTATTTCTGTTGGGTAAATATCAGTTTCCCACTAGCCATCTTTACTAATACTTGGTATTGTGAGTCTTTAACAATTTTGGTCATTTTGGAGACAGAAATCTTTACCTCCTGGTTTAGGCCAAATGATTTACAGCAGTTATTTAAAAAATATTTTTATTGATTTCATTGAGGAAGGGAGAAGGAGAGAGAAACCTCAATGATGAGAGAGGATTATTGATTGGTTGCCTCCTGTATGTCCCCTGCTAGGGATAGATCCTGAACTGGGCATATGCCCTTGACCTGAATCAAACCTGGAACCCTTCAGTCCATCGGCCAATGCTCTATCCACTGAGCCAAACCAGCAAGGGCTTAGAGCAGTTATTTTTAGCCTGAGTGTCTTGACACTGGGTGTAGATTGGTTAAGAGGCGTTACAAAGAGTTTATTTAAAAAATAGTAATAAGAATTTAAGCACCCAAGCTTATACATAGTTTTGTTTATACATTGAAGAGGATTCAAGGTTATCTTCAAAATAGCATGAATCTGAATTATGGGCATCATGATATATATATATATTTTTTCCTGAAAAAGATAAAAGGGATATGGTTAATACTATAGAAATTGTGTTACAGATTTCTAACTATGTTGCAATTATAGCAAGTGAAAGTTTTAGGTGCACTCTTAACAACTGTAGCAATTATTGATTACTATAAGATAAGGATGAGAAATTTATAAAACCTCAGGGGTTAGTTAGTAAGTAAAAGTTTATACAACTTAATAAGACAGTGTGTGGTCTGTATTCAGGTAGCTCCATCTGCTTGTTCATTTTTCCATCTGTCTATCCATTCAACAATGTATTTGCTAACTACCTAGCTTATGCCAGTGATTGGGCTCAGTGATGGGAATACAAGGATGACAAAAGTATAGGAATTTTCCAGTCTAGTGGCACAAATAACTGGCACAAACACAGATGACTGTACAACAGTTGCTTAGCACTGAAAACAGAGCGATCAGGATTGCAAGTTTAATATTATGATGTCACAAGAGAACTGAAGGATACACCAGCAACACTATTTATTTATTTGTACAACATTTGTTATGCTCCCACTAGGTGTTAGGAACCTTGGTTACTGAGTAACAAAAATGAGAAAACAATTTCTGTCCAGTAATTTTTAAATGTTAGCATACACAAGAAAAAAAGAGGGAGCTTGATAAAAGTGTTGGTTTCCTTACACTGTGTGGCTCAGTGATTGAGCATTGACCCATGAACCAGGAGGTCCCAGCTTGATTCCCAGTCAGGACACATGTCTGGGTTGCTGGCTCAATCCCCAGTACGGGGTGTGCGAGAGGCACCTGATCGATGATTCTCTCTCATCATTGGTGTTTCTATTTCTATCTCCCTCTCCCTTTCTCTCTCTGATATCAAGAAAAAACATATTCTTTTAAAAAGTAGATCAAGGGTAGCCAGGAACCTGAGTTTCTAATAGGCATTCTATGAAATTTTGATGTCTGTGGTCTGTGGGCAACCTTTTGATGACATCCTGTAGTTCACTGGAGAAGGAAGACAAATAATTATATGACCACATGAATGAGCAATATAGGAAATATGCATGAAGGATGTAAACCCACTTCTACCTCCAGGAAAACAAAATCTCTCTTTGTCATTGAGTATGACTGAAGGTGATTAAGATTAACATTATGCTTACATTGTAATTATCAATAATAAATTGTTGCCCTGCTGAATTCAGGCTCAAAATGCTAATGATAACATGAATTTTCAGCCTGTCATATGAATTTTAGAGTTGCCAGCCTTGATAGTTGAGCCAATTCCTTAAAAATAAATCTCTCTATATATATTTTAAAAAATCAGACTAGCAACACTGATTCTGCTTCTCTATGGCAACAACTGGTTAGGGCTGATAGTTAGCTGTCCCACTTCCAAGGGGCATCTGAGTTCTAATTCACCCACATCCCCACCTGGCATAAGTGCTCATTCATGTACCTAATCTGCCTGATCCCTGTAGGCATTTGGGTTTCTGACCCTCAATCTACAGAGACACAAGGTAAAATCTTGTTGATGTATAATGGGTCAGGCCAGAGTAGGGGCTTTGGAGGTTCTAGCTTGGGAAAGAAGAAAGTGCCTCACCTCACGTTGCTTCTGTGCATTTAAAATTAAAAATACTATTAAACCATATAAAAGTATAGGCCAGTCCCATGAACTTCTGACTGTTCCCTGTCAAGGTGATTTTTCTGGGTCCTTTGGGAAAATAATAGCTGCTTTTCAAAAATGAATTATTTGGGTGCTCTTGCTTAGCTGGCATCTAACTATAGACGTGGCCTGTCTCTGAGGTCACCAGGTTGCCTTCAACCTGAACCATTTCCTCATGACCACATCAAAGTTACTATTAAACTATAGAACAACCATCAATGAGAACTGTCTGAAGTATAGCTGAACAGAAATTTTATAATTAAGGATATAAAGGAGAAGTCACACTGAGACTGGTCCCACACTCACATTTCTTCTCAAAATGAGAAGAAAAAGAAAGATTAAAAATTAGGATGGGTATCTTGGCTGTGGAGGTCCATCTCTGAGGCTCCTCAGCCCAAGGTTTCAGTGCTTTGAATTTGGGTCATGCCTAAGGTTACAGCCTTTCGACCCAGGTGTGTGAGACTAGTTTTGATGCTTTGTTGGGGGGAGAGGGGGACAAGGGTAGTAATCCCTGTCCTGTAGAGACTGAGTAGATCATAGGGAAGACTGCATATCTAGTGAGCAGGCAGTCCTTTCTAGCTTGGTCAGCACAATGGTGCTAGGAACATGAGTCCTTTGGACTGTGATAAGGAAGAGGACATTTAAGGGCAATAGGTAAGATCTCAGGGCTCTTCTTTCCTGCTCTCTTTTCTGAATTCTACTCTGAGAAGTATCAGATTAGATCTCCTTTCTGTTTTGTTTTCAAACTGGATTCTTGTGGTAAGAAACAAAAATACACTATACTTTTGTTTTTGTTTCAACATGAAACAACATTTATAAAACTGTCTGCTACAAGAGAGCAGACCCCATGACCAATTCTGAGAGTTGTTAGCACATTAGTCTGTTTGTGTCTTTTACTTCCCCAGGAAGAATCCTCATAGTTGATTTTCAGTTGTGATCCATGCAGGACACTTCCTGATGACTTCCTGAGCAGAGGAGGAAAAGCAAGAGAGATATGTATACAAGTGGACGGGCGTCCTTTCCTAGCTCACGTCGCAGAACCTCCTGTCTGTGGGTCTGTATGTTTACTGTCAGCTTTTCAGAGTCAAGGGCCATGTCTCCTTAATTTCTGTATCCCCTTCACTTAGCACAGTGTCTGGTAAACAATAGGCGGCTGTGGATGTTTGAGGAATAAATGAATGCATGAATGGAGGGTTGATAAGCAGAAATAAAGGTCTAGAGACCAGAAAGTGTTTGAGGGGCATCTAGGGAGGCAACACTGGTGAGACTTGGCTCTTAAGTCCTAGTGCTCTGTTTCCATCCTGGCCCCACCTCCCCCCATAGCATAACCTTGGACAAAGTGCTATGTTCTCTATAGGCTTTCCCCCCCTTTTCATCTGAAAATGCTGATAAAATGCATTATGATGGTCTCTATCTTCCATGGGGTTTAATGAGTTATAGTGTCATGGGTTGGGCAGGGCTTTTCACTTCCACGAGGCATCTAGGGTTTTAATTAAAATCTGAAAGGTGTATGGCGCGAGGCTTTGATGGAATACGATGGAGTGTAAAGACATCAAGGTGTGTGAGGATACTGGGCCTGAGAAAGAGGCTGAAAATGGCTAGGGAAGGCTGAAAGTAGGAAATAAATGGAATTCCAGTGGGATTGGCAAGGGGGAAATGAGAGAGCTGAGTAGCTAGGCAAATTGTGTCCTGAACTATGAATTCCCCACAGTGGGCAGTGGGACTTTTCCTTCAGACAGCTGAAGGGCTTTTGACTGGTTATTGTTTTTCACTGAAGTTTTTATTCTTAAGGAAAATAGATCTCATCTTTAATCTTCCAGGAAATTGGTTGACCAAGTGGATACATTTTAAGGTATTTTTGAAATTTTAATTTATTTTGAGTTTTGAGTGTTTTTTATTTCTTCCTCATGAGCCTGCCTGCAGCATTCAAGAGACATTTCCAACGATATCATCTGAACTTTACTTGATATTACATGCTTTTTTGTTTTTAATCTTTATTTATTATTATTTTTGACTAGGAAATACATGAATAAAAATGATGTGAAAACCATGACTTGAGAAATCTTGCTCCCTCCTCAGCTATTTACTCTGCTCCCTGCTCCCTCCTAGGGAATCACAGTCACGAGTTTCATGGGACTCCTCCCAGTGTTTCTTTAAAAAAAAAAGTATTATATTAATTTTTTACAGAGAGGAAGGGAGAGGGACAGAAAGTCAGAAACATTGATGAGAGAGAAACATCGATCAGCTGCCTCCTGCACCCCCCCCCCCCATGGGGATTGTGCCCACAACCAACGTACATGCCCTTGACCGGAATAGAACCTGGGACCCTTCAGTTCGCAGGCCTACGCTCTATCCACTGAGCCAAACCAGTTCTGGTGTCCCAGTGTTTCTTAATGAAGCAAATGAAGCCCTTACAAATAAAGTCTTTATCTTCTTCATTCTTATTCAAGCACCACAGTTTATTTTCCCAGTTCTGCAGAGAAGGATCCTTGAAGTGCTTAAAATCTTTTGCTCTTGCAAACAGTGCTGCACACACTCCAGTTGTACCTTTGCAGGTGTAGCTGCGAGGTGCACTGCAGATCTCCCAGAGGTGGTATATTGTAATTTTGTAATATTGGTAATACCCCCCGCCCCCCCAGGCAAACATATTTGTAATTTAGGTAGACGTTGCCTAATTGACCTCCTTTCAGTTACCTGTTGCCCGCCTGTGAGCACCAGTGAGCCCGCTAGTGATCCACAGCCTCCCAACACATTATCTTGTCACCTTTGCCAGCCTGAGAGGTGAGACATTGTCTCAGTGTAGCTTTAACTTGTATTCCTCTTATTATGACTAGAGCTGAGCATCTTTCCGTGTGATTAAGAACCATTTATATTTCTTCATTCTGTCATTTGTGCATTTATGTCCTTTGTCTATTTTTCTCTCCCCCCATTTTTTAATTAAGATTTTATATGTGTACATATCTTACCATTGCCCTCTCCCTCCCTGCCCCCCACCACGCACTACCATACATGCCCTCACCCCCAGAGTTTTGCTTATATGCATGCATACAAGTCCTTTGGTTGATCTCTTATCTTCCCCATATCTCCCTAACCTTCCCACTGTGATTTGACATTCTGTTTGTTTCTTTACTGTATCTGTATCTATCTTTTTGTTCATCAGTTTATAATGCTCTTTATTATCCATAAATGAGTGAGATCATATGGTGTTTTTCTTTCATTGACTGGCTTATTTCACTCAGCATAATGTTCTCCAATTCCATCTGGGTTGCTGAAAGTGGTAAGAATACCTTCTTTTTTATGGCAGCATAGTATTCCATTGTGTAGATGTACCATAGTTTTTTTGATACAATCATCTGCTGACGGGCACCTAGGCTGTTTCCAAATCTTAGCTATTGTAAATTGTGCTGCTATGAACATAGAGGTGCATATATTCTTTTTGATTGGTGTTTCTAGTTTCTTAGAATATATTCCTAGGAGTGGGATTACTATGTCAAATGGGAGTTCCATTTTCAGTTTTTTGAGGAAACTCCATACTGTTCTCAACAGTGACTGTACCAGTCTGCATTCCCACCAGCAGTGCACGAGGATTCCTTTTTCTCTGAATCCTTGCCAACACTTGTTTGTTGATTTGTTGATGATAGCCATTCTGACAGGTGTGAGATGGTACCGCATTGTTGTTTTGATTTGCATCTCTCAGATAATTAGTGACTTTGAGCATGTTTTCATGTGTCTCTTGGCTTTCCTTCTGTCTTCTTTTGAAAAGATTCTATTTAGGTCTGTTGCCCATTTATTTTATTTAAAAATATATTTTATTGAATTTTTACAGAGAGGAAGAGAGAGGTATAGAAAGCTAGAAACATCGATGAGAGAGAATCATCGATCAGCTGCCTCTTGTACACCCCCTACTGGGGATGTGCCCGCAACCAAGGTACATGCCCTTGACCTCGAACCTGGGACCTTTCAGTCTGCAGGCTGATGCTGTATCCACTGAGCCAAACCGGTTTTGGCAGTTGCTCATTTTTTTATTGGATCATTTATCTTCCTTTTATTAAGTTGTATAAGCTGCCTGTAGATATTGGAGATTAAACTTTTATCAGTGATAATATTTGCAAATATGTTCTCCCATACAGTGGCCTTTCTTGTTGTTTTGTTGATGGCATATTTTCAATTACTTAAAAACTTTTTGGCCGAAACTGGTTTGGCTCAGTGGTAGAGCATCGGTCTGCGGACTGAAAGGTCCCAGGTTCAATTCCGGCCAAGGGCATGTACATTTGTTGTGGGCACATCCCCGGTAGGAGGTGTGCAAGAGGCAGCTGATCGATGTTTCTCTCTCATCGACGTTTCTAGCTCTCTATCTCTCTCCCTTCCTTTCTGTAAAATGTCAATAAAATATATTTAAAAAAAAAGAAAAAAAGAGAAAAAACCTTTTTGTTTTAGAATACCCTGGACATTTATCGATCAACTATTTACTATCAACTACTATCAGCAGGATCTGTGAAGGCACTGACCAGGCTAAGTTGATCAGGATGCTGCCTTGCCTTCCAGAAGCTCACAACCTAATGGAGGAGCCATTCTATCTATTATCTATCTATCTATCTATCTATCTATCTATCTATCTATCTATCTATCTTTCATGTATGCATTTATCTATCATCTACCTGTATTTGTATACAAATATATAAAGAGAAACACAGTACATTGCCCAAGCATTATTATGATTTTAAAATATATTTTAATTGATTTCAGAGAGGAAGGGAGAGGGAGAGAGAGATAGAAATATCAATGATGAGTGAGAATCATCCATCAGTTGTTTCCTGCACTCCCCACACTGGGGATCTAGCCCATAACCTGACATGTGCCCTGATTGGGAATGGACCTGTGACCTCCTGGTTTGTAGGTTGATGCTTAACCACTGAGCCCCGCTGGCCAGGCAATGCTTAAACATTATGATAAAGGGGTTGAAAGTGTGAAGCAAGGTGGGTGAATGCCCCATCCAACTTGGGATGGGCCAGAGGTTGGAGCACACACTTTCTAGGCTGACAGGGAGGTGAAGCACCACCAGGCTAAATAAACTGAGGCTCCTAGATCCTTGTTCTGTATGCTGCCTCTGGCCCTCACTCCCAGCCCCTTCAGCACCACTCTGTGAGTGCTAAATACATGTTCCCTGAGTGCAGTAACCGAAGAAGAGTCTGATGTAAGAGCCCTGTGAGGTGTAAGAAGGCTGGCGTGGTGGTGTGGGGCAAGGTCATTGTCCCTGGGCCAACTATGGCAGCACCTGCTTTTTCCCAATCCCTCCCCTCGCTGGCAGGCAGTGTCGGAACTTTCTTTCACTCTTCTCACTTTCAAGGAGCTGAGCCATCAAACTTGGTTCCAGTTCACCTTTCCTTCCTCATCCCTTACTTCACTAGCATTCTCACTCCCTGCTCCCACCCCCTTCCAACTCTCTCTCCAGCCTCACCAAGAGAGAGGCTACATTAGTTTCCTAGGGCAACCTGAACACAGTACCACTCACTTGGTGGCTTGAAACAACAGAACTTTATTCTCTCACAGTGCTGAAGTCCAGAAGCCCAAAATCAAGATGTTGGCAGAGCTGTGTTCTCTCGAAGGCCCTAGGACCGTGGTCGGCAAACTGCAGCTCTTTGGCCTCTTGAGTGTGGCTCTTCCACAAAATACCACAGCCTGAGTGAGTCTACTTTGAAGAAGTGGTGTTAGAAGAAGTTTAAGCTTAAAAAATGTGGCTCTCAAAATAAATTTCAATCGTTTGAACTGTTGATATTTGGTTCTGTTGACTAATAAGCTTGCCGACCACGGCCCTAAGAGAAGACCCTTCCTCACCTCGTCCTCATTTCCAGTGGCTGCCGGCAGTCCTTGGCATCCTGTGACTTGTGTCATCATCACTCCAGGATCTGCCTCTGCCACACACGGCTGTCTTCGTTCCTCTGTACAGATTCTGTATACAAATTCCCCTCCCCTTATAAGGACACCAGTCATTGGATTAAGGTCCACACTAATCCAGTATGCCCTCATTTTTAACTTCATTACATCTGCAAAGACCCTATTTCCAAATAAGGTCACATTCACAGGCACTGGGGTCTTTAACATCTTGTTTGGAGACACAACTCAATGAGTAACACATGTCCTACAAGTGTGTCTCACTTGACAGTTTTCAAAGTCACTCATACTCCTTGCAGAGAGCAGATTATAACCTCTGGTTAAGAACACACAAGGTGCAGGTCTCAGTCCTGCCCCTGCCCCTTAGGATGTGACCTTGGAAAACTGACTTTTGCTCTCTTAGCTTCCGTTTCTACATCTGTGAAATGGGGAAAGTAGCCCACCTACCCCATAGTGTGCACAGGACCTGACAATAGGACTTGATAAAAAAAACAAACACAACTGGCCTCCTTGTCATGCAGGTGGATTGTGCTCTTTCCTCCTCCACTCGCTAGTGGTCACATGGACTTGGAGCAGAGCCCGAGTGTTCTGTGTACACAGCCTGCCCACATTAAGCCCTCTGAACTGGAAGATGTCAAATCAACTCAAGATTTACCCACGAGACAAGTTGAGCTTTCCTTTCTCCCGGTCCCCCCCTGTCCCTCTCTCCTGTCTGTGCGCCAAGCCTGAAGTGGCACAGTGTGAATGCTAAGAAAACAAACTTTTGGGGATGGGGTGGGAGTGTGAGGTTAGATCACCCCGGTGGGATGCATTGCGCACAGGGCCCCTCCCCCCACTCTCTGTTTATCTTGGGGGCAGGCGAATTCCCCACAGGGTGGGCTAGCTCTCCCCTGCCTCAGCTTTTCGCGGATTTCATGCTCTTTGATGCTGGCGTGGCTCTGAAAAAGCAGCTGGTAAAGACAAACCACCATTTGTTGTTGGAAGAAGAAAAAAATAAAAAGAAAGAAAAAAAAAAAACCCCAGTCTTTTATCTCTGTGTCCCTCTAAATTGCCAAAGGTCTTATTGTAGAGCGAGGGAACAAGTAGGGTTTTATCCTCCTGCCCCTGCCAGGCAGCCACGTGAACATCAAAGCTCTCAGAGCCCCGGAGGGGGCGGTAATGTGAGTAGAGACAAAACCAGGCCGGGCTCCACCAAGGAATGCCAGGGGCTCCCGGGGAGCTGGGCTCTTTTGATGGTGCTGGCCGGGTAGGAAGAGGAGGGGCTCCCAGTCTTAGCAGGGGGAGGGGAGACCCTGCTGAGTTTGGGGTCAAGTTGACACCACTCTGTGCGTGGGGAACAGGATGTTCTCTTCACAATAAAAATGCCAGCTGTCTATTGAGCAGGGAGGGTAGCACTGCAGGGCACACTAATAGGAACCAATTTTGTTCTGTGCGTGTACAACGTGCCAGGATCTGTGATGAGCACTCCATGTATGTAGTTTTATTTCATCCTCATAATACAACCTTGTATTATAGTGATTTCTATCCCCTTCTACACGAGCAAACTGAGGCTTAAAGGGTTTAAGTGACTTGCCTAAGGTCACATGGAGACAGATTTAAAGCCAGATCCACACAACACCAAAGTTTGCCCTTACCCACCCACTAGGCTCTATGGCCTATTATGACACTTTACCAAACAAACAAAAAAACAAGAAGAAATCAGTCCCCCCCCCCCCGCCCCCAGTGACCAATAATAAACACAGAACAGGTAAATGGTAGTGGAGAGAGGATGTGTTTGGATTTGAGTTGGATATAAATTTTGTCTTATGGGTGACCCTGAATAGGTTAACTTTAAAACTTTAAAGTTATAAAGTTACTTTAAAGTTATAAAGTTACTTTATAACTTTATGCAAGTTAAAATTCTCTGAACCTCAGGTTTTCATCAGTAAAATGAGAAAGTTCAAAGATATAGGGTACAGGATGCTTTTGGATGTAAGGAATAGAAAACTTTCATTCAATGTGCTTCAATAAGAAAACGTATTTTCTCACATTTCAGGAAGCCTCGAGGAAGACCAATGTCAGCCTTGGTTAGTTCAGTGGCTCAAAACTGTTATCAAGAAGCCAGGGATTTCCCTTCTCTCTGCTCTGTCATATTTGGAGTGACCAGTTTTGCCCTTTGTCAAGATAGCTGTTCTCGTGACCATGAGACAGATGCCATGGTTCTGGCATCACTTGTAGGCTCATAAAAAGAGCGTGCTTTCCCTCACATAGCTCCTTTAAGAGCATGAGACCTTGTTTTTGGAATCTCTTCCTCTGGCCCCTCCTCTCAGTCATGTCTGGCTAATCACTGGCAAGGGGACCAGGACCCCGTGTCAGTCCTGGAGCCATCAGGATAAGGTCTCCTTCCTCGAGAAGTGGGGGAAAGGGTAACACTACTGTTCCAACACTGGAGTTCTTTACCACGGAAGGAGGGCACAGGTGACTGTTGGGTAGGCATTTAAAAAATGTCCTACAGACTATCCAGTACTCAGCCCAGAGCCTGGCAGCTGTGAGGGCTTCATTTCCGTCCCATCCTTTATCTGAATGAGGGGAGGCAGCCCGTTTGAAAGGTAAGTTCCCAATTATGTTTTTAAAAAATATATATATTTTATTCATTTTTTTACAGAGAGGAAGAGAGAGGGATAGAGAGTTAGAAACATCGATGAGAGAGAAACATCCATCAGCTGCCTCCTGCACAACTCCTACTGGGGATATGCCCGTAACCAAGGTACAAGCCCTTGACTGGAATTGAACCTGGGACCCTTCAGTCCACAGGCCGATGCTCTATCCACTGAGTCAAACCGGTTAGGGCTAGGGGTTGTTTTTTAAAAGATACACTGTGATGCTTGTATGCAACCCAACAACTCAATGAAACAAAGACTATTGAGCAATTGTCCTGGCTGAGAAGTCTATAGGAATGGAGAGGGACAACAGAAGAACCATTTATCTTATTGAGAGGTAATTTTCAGAAAAAGGTAAACTTATGACTTTAATACAGATATAAAATCAACAACTGTTAACATTTTATTTTCTTTAGGAGTCACCAGACTGCTTTCCATAGTGGTTGTACCAGTCTACATTTCCACCAGCAGCGAATGAGGATTCCCTCTTTTCCAGAACCTCTCCAACACTTGTTATTGCTTGTCTTGTTGATTGATAATGACCACTCTACCAGGTGTGAGGTGGTATCTCATTGTAGTTGTAATGCGCATTTCCCTGACTGCCAGTGAGGTTGAACATCTTTTCATATATCTATTGTCTGCTTATATGTATTCTTGGGAAAGGTGTATTTTCAGGTCCTTGGCCCACTTTATGATTGGATTGTTTATTTGTTTGATGTTAATTTTTTTGCTTTGTTTTGTTTTTTAATATATCTTTATTGATTTCAGAGAGAAAGAGAGAGGGAGAGACAGATAGAAATATCAATAATAAGAGCGAATCATTGATGGCTGTCTCCTGCATGCCCCCTACCGGAGATTGAACCCACAACCCAGGCATATGTCCTTGACTGAAATCAAACCTGGGATCCTTCAGTCCATAGGCCGATGCTCTATCCACTGAGCCAAACTGGCTAGGGCTGGTGTTAAGTTTTATGAGTTCTTTATATATTTTGGAAATTAAATTTTTGTCAGAGCTACTGTTTGCAAATATCATCTCCCATCTAGTTGGTTGCCATTTATTGCTGTTATTTTGTTTTCTGTTTCTTTTGCTGTGCAGAAGCTCTTCAATTTAATATAGTTCCATTCATTTATTTTTACCTTAAGACTAGAGCTGCCATATGACCCAACAACTCCATTCCTGGATATGTACCCGAAAAACTCAAAATCATTAATATGCAAATATATATACACCCCTATGTTCATTACAACATTATTCACGGTGCCCAAGACATGGAAATAGCCAAAGTGCCCTGTGACAGAGGACTGGATAAAGAAGATGTGGTATATATACTAATGGAATACTACACAGCCATAAGAAAGGATGAAATAGCGTCATTGACAACAATATGGATGAACCTTGAGAACACTATGCTGAGTGAAATGAGTCAGACAGATATTAAAGATCATTATAAACGAATGAACAGAAAGATTGATATAGTGACAGTAAAACAACAGGCAGTCTGTCAAATGACAGCGGGGGGGGGGTAGGGAGATATGGGGGAGATAAGAGATCAACCAAAGGACTGGTATGCTTGCATATAAGAATAGCCAATGGACACAAAACTCTGGGGAGGGAGGGCATATATTGGGGGGGGGGCAATGATAAGCTATGTATACAGATAATACCTTAATAAAAAAAAAATCAAAAAAAAAAAAAAAAAGAAATGAGTCAGACAGAAAAAGCTAAGAACCATACAATTTCACTCATGTGTGAGATATAAAACTGAAACTTATAAACACAAACAGTGGTTGCAGGGGTTACTGGGGGTTGGGGGAGAAGGGGTTCCTATATGAGGTGACAGGAGAAGTCTTGACTTTAGGTGGTGGACACATGGTGCTATATACAGTTTTTTTTTTTTTAAACTTAGAAATCCACACATAAAACCTATATATTCATGTTGACCAATGCCACTCAATAAAATTTAATTGAAAATTTATTTTACTCATATGATACAAGGGAACTAGCCAGATGTTATAACTGGCTTACTAGTTTGCTACAGTTGCCATAGCAAAGTAACACAAACTGGGTGGCTTAATGACACAAATGGAGGCTGGAAGTCTGAGATCAGGGTGTCGGCAGGGTGCGTCCCTTCCGAGGGCAATGAGGGAGGGTCTGCTCCATACCTTTCTCCAGGCTGCTGGGGTTTGCTGACAGTGCTTGGCTGTTCTTAGCTTGTATCTGTGTTACCTCAGTCTTTGTTTTCTCTCCCTGACCTCTTCACATGGGGTTCTACTTGGATGCATGCCAGTCTCTTTGTCTAAATTTAACTTAAAAAATATTTTTATTGATTTCAGAGAGGAAGGGAGAGGGAGTGAGAGATAGAAACATAAAGGATGAGAGAGAATCATTGTTTGACTGTCTCCTACACTCCCCATACTGGGACTGACCTGCAACCTGGACATGTGCTCTGACCGGGAATCTAACTGTGACCTCCTGGCACATAGGTCGACACTCAACCACTGAGCCATGCTAGCCCGGCTAAATTTTACCTCTTTTATATGGATACAGTCTTATTGGCCACCCTAATGACCTCATCTGCAAAGATCCTATTTCCAAATAATGTCACATTCACAGGTACTAGGAATTAAAACTTCAACATATCTTTTGGGGGGGGGACACTATTCAACAATTGTTTCAAAGGAAAAAAAATTAAACAGCACAGATTTATACAAATAAATAAAATGTTGGGTGAATTTCAAACAGAGATAAAACTGGTTTTTCCAAAAGGGCTAAGGATGGTTGGGGGAGGAGGATCAATTAAGTCACTACCAGATAGGATAGAAAGTAATTACCTATCAGGTGCTTACAATTTACAAAGCTTGACAAAATAACTTAAATACAATGAACAGGCAGACTCTCACTGCCTGGAAGGGTATGTTATAGAGGGGTATGGGTGGTTTTCCATCAAAACGTAAAATATGTTTCTATACTACTGTTAGTCTATCCTTTGGATCAAGGGGATCCTAGAATGTGCAGTGCATTAGGTGGTACTGACATCTCAAACTTGCACCCACTCCCTTTTCTAGTCCTGCTTTGTGTAACATGGGGTGGGAGGTTGGCCCACGTTTCCTCGGTGGGGCTGTTGGATGCCTGAGGCGGGTGGTGTGTACCCTGGATGGGGATGTGTGGAGCACAGTGCAGACGCTCTTTGCTCCTTCCCCCTTGGATGTCTTGGGGAGGCAGGGAACCAGGCCACTCCATGGAGGCCTCACTACAACTAATGAGCTGCAACATCCAGAACACCACAAGCTGTTGCATGTATTGTACTGACAACCTCCATTCTTCAGACCTCAGCCTCCAAAATGCACAGGACATAACTTCTTGGGGTTATTTACTTCGTTTGTGGGGCTTGTTCAAATGTTTCTCACAGCCACACGGTGTGAGAGAAAAGAACTGACAGAGACAGAAACAGGTATTCAAAATGTCTATATGTTCATAGATGGGTGGAACAACAGATCAATTTCTCTCTCTCTCTCTCTCTCTCTCTCTCTCTCTCTCTCTCTCTCTCTCTCTCTCCTTCTCCCCAAGCAGGAACTTCATAAGAAAGTGTTTTAAGATATTGTATAATGTTTGCTGAAATGGGAGTGATACAGAGATTAGCATCACCCCTGCTCAAGGATGACATGCAAATTCGTGAAGAATTCCATATTAATAGAAAAAAAGAAGGAAATCTCTTTCTTCTAGATAAAAATAACTTTGGGAAAGATAAATTCAAGAATTCTCTTCCCCATGATTCACATTCTCAGACATTCTTTGGCATTCTCACTATATAGTTTCCCCTCTTTTTAGTGCATTTTTTTTCCAGAAAGAGAAAATCTTACTGGAGAAAATCAGGTCAAGCCCAAAAATGTTGAGTGCCCAAGGCCAAGCTCAACAAAGCCAAGAAAGTGCAGCAAAAACTGAATCCAGCGGTAACAAGGCAGCTCTCTCTCACGGGCCGCAGCTCACAATCGTCAGGAAGGCCGTCGGTCATTCTCCTTTCATCTTTTTGCTCAACTTTCTAATTTACTTCCACTTATTTGAGCTCTTACTAGTTTCCTAAGCATCATTCTGACCAGAAATCCCCAAGCAGATGTCCTTCCCTACTCAAGTCTCGATTGTAAGTTCTATTTCAACACCACAGGCCTCTCAGGCAGGACCCTCAGGCTTTTTCTTTCCTGCTGTCGACACTTCTGTATCTTAGGGACTATGGCATGTCTGTATCTTAGGGACCATACACTATTTCAAGACTTTGCCAACTCCCCCCACCTATCCCTTATTTTCAACATTTCCCCCTTTATTAAATGCTGATTGCATTTAATCATCATCAGAGCAGCTCTGTGGGGTAGGTACAGTTATGATTCCCAGTCTACAATCAAGAAAACAAAGTTTAGGGTGGTCATAAGACCTTCCCAGGGGTCCATCGTGAAGTTGAAGAGTGAGGATTTGAATGCAGACTTAACGGACTGAAAAGCCACTATAGTTTACTTGCTGGATTATGAGTCATGGGGAGAAACTTCTATTATGAGATTCCAGGAAAATAATACTGAAATCAACATATTTTGTCAGCTACAAAACCTTTAAGGATACTTGAGTTTCGGGAAATGACTCAGGATGGGGCACTCAAGTTAGATAAATTACGGTGAGTTATTGGCATTCCTGCAACGGGATACTGCCCTCTTTTCATTGGATTGCTTCCTTTCATGAACTTTCTCCAAAGGCCTTGTTGATCTCTCTGAAGAGGAAAGGTTACATGATTTTCTGGGGGTGAGATCTTTAATGAATCCTGGCCGGATGGTATTGAGTTAAATTTATAAAAATATGAAGTTGTGTTTTTGAGATTCCCCCATTGCTCATTTTTGTTATCCTTTTCCTTTTAAAAATAAATCTACTGCCTTAGCCAGTTTGGCTCAGTGGGTAGAGCATGGGCTTGTGGACTAAAGGGTCCTGCGTTTAATTCCAGTCAAGGGCACATGCCTGGGTTGGAAGCTTGATCCCCAGTAGGGGACATGCAATAGGCAGCTGATCAATGATTCTCTCTCATCACTGATGTTTCTATCTCTCTCTCTCTTTCTTCCTTCCTCTCTGAAATAAATGAAAAAATATATTTTAAAAAAATCTACTGACAGATTCTTTGCTTGATTAAACTTTAATCAAGTCCCTGAACTTTCTCCTGGGCCCGTTTGTGTACTCCTCATCAAATTTAGTTTTAGTCAAGAACTCTGGTAAGTCAGTTTTACCAGGAGTCCCTTTCCACACCCCCATTCTCAATATCTGCTCACCCTCAGTATCTGACCAGGTTCCTCATTCCCCAACATTTCCCAGGTGATGTCTGATCACCCTGGCCTGACTTCAACAAGAATTCTGTTTTGGGGTTTTAGCCAGAACCCTTCTTACCCCTCTTGCTTCTTCTTAGTAATTTCCTATACCCTGCACTACCCTGCTCCTTGGCTGTAACTTCCACTTGCCCATGCTGCATTCTGAGTTGAGCCCAATCTCTCTCCGCTACTGTGAAATCTCATTACAGAGCTCTCTGCACCTATTGTGATGGTCCTAGTAGTCTGCCTTATCATCTTTAACAAGTGTCATGGATTTTTTTTTCCTTAGCAGTTAATGGTGCTGTGACTCAGACAGGATCAGATTCATCACTGGATCCCAGACCTCTCACCCAGGGCCTCAACGGAGCACTTTGACTGAGGATCTGATTCCTGGACCAGCACTCTAGACAGACATGTGTTGAAGCTGGGAAGGGCAGATTTTGATTCCTAAGATTCTGAGTCTACTCCAGAAGCTGAGTCAG
The DNA here is from genome assembly GCA_963924515.1 of Vespertilio murinus. Classification (NCBI taxonomy): domain Eukaryota; kingdom Metazoa; phylum Chordata; class Mammalia; order Chiroptera; family Vespertilionidae; genus Vespertilio; species Vespertilio murinus. The sequence continues at coordinate 112,833,283 of OZ004707.1, forward strand.
AGTCCCAGGCTTCCTTGTTTGAAGAGGACCTGCTGAGTCTGACTTTCTTTCCCGAGTGGGGATTACTTCCTGACTCTGGTCTGGAAGTGTTTCTTTTTGGCTTTCTGGGATGCTTCCATGTTCTCTCTACTGGACTCTGCTTCTCCCAGGGGAGCTTCTCAGTCAATTGAAACACCCTTCTTGAACCTCTACTGACGGAATGCTCTGCCCACTCTGCTATTTTTCTTGTTGACATGATTTTGCTGAGGATAATTTGGCACTTCATTGGCCTCCTTGGAAAACTTACATTCTCCCCAAACTTGTTCCTGTAAGACCACTTCCTTCCCACTGTGTCTGTGCCCACTTCCTCCTCTTACCATCTTCAATATTCCCTCCAGTTCTCAAATACTTTTCTATGTCCCCCTTCACACCTCTATCTCCTCCACCCCCTTGCCCCCCTGCCAGACTTTTCTCACTTAACCCTCAGCACCCTGCTGACACGAATTATCATGGGCTCTCAGGTGACTTGGGACCTCCCAAAACAACCACCTGAAGCTAAAAATAGAAACAACAACGCCTATTTAGAACAGAAATTAATATTTTGTCTACTCAGATGTGCACTGGAAATATCCAGATAGCTGCTAGATAACTCCTCAGTCATTGCCCTAAGACCAGTCCACAGCTTCCATCAGATTAGACAACAGGGCAAAAGAAAGTCTTAGAAGTCTTCATAAATATAGGTTCACAGATAACCTTAACTTGTCCTATTTGCTGGAAATGCAATTTATGTAAATATATAAAGTGGAGATATACCAGTGAGTTACTATTACTATGTTTTATTGATTCATGACTAAAATTGTAGAATGAAAGCTGTAACATCTCTGTTTGCATTTGCCTGTATGTTTATGTATGCATGCATGCATGCTATATATATGTGATATGTTTCCACCTCTGAATATTATCAATTTACACTAATAAAAGAGAAAAATGTAAATTGACCATCACTTCATGATACCCACCAGCCAATCAGGAGTGAGTATGCATATTAACCTGATAAAGATGGGAGGTTAATTTGCATATGCAGGCGCTGAGTGGCTGGCTGGGGGCGGGGTGGGAATGTCCCCTGCAGCCAGCGAGCAGACAGCAGGGCCCTGCTTGCCCCTGGCCATGGCAGCAAGGGGCAAGCAGTCCCTCACAGGGCCCCCACACAGACCAGACGCTAGGACCTGTGGTGGCATCAAGCAGACAGGTCCGCAGAGAGCAGAGAACCATGGGGAGCAGGCCCAAGCTGTCAGTAGAACATCCCCTGAGGGCTCCCAGAATGGAGAGGGTGCAGGGGTTAGGCTGAGGAGACTGCTTCCGCCCCCCCATGCACAAATTTTGTGAACTGAGCTCCTAGTTTAATTTATAAACATTCTCAATGGAGTTCTATTAGAATTAGCTTAGAAGGAAATAAACTCTTATATAAACTAAGTTTTCATAAAACTCTTAGAAATATAGAAATTAACCTTTTTTTTAAAATTTACTTGATCTGGGATGGTCTTTGGTAAATAAAGGTAGTTTTAAAATATTTTGTAACATAAAACAGGGATGTCTTCAGAGTTTTTAGCATTAAATGTACTGCAGATGTGCATTGTTTTCCTACCAAGATTTACTAGTCAAACATGTTTATATGATCTCTCTACATATTTATGATTTTAACACTATAAATCAAACCTCAGAACAAAATGTACAATAAAAAATAATTTCTTGATGCATGTTGAACATGATAAGTAAAACAAGAAAAGAAAAAAAAAGAAGAGCCATAATTTTTAATTTAGTCTTTTGTTTGTTTAATTTTTTGATACTTTGCTGATTTGTCAATAAGACAAATAATTTAAGATAATGGCTTGCTTTGTTTAATATTTCCTAAAACTTTTATAAGCAATTCAAGCATAATTATAAGAATAACTGAATTAAATAGATTAAAATGGGATACAAATTTATAAACAAACTTTTCAACAATTATGATTTATACCATGTTTACTTAAAATAATTATAAAAAGCTTTTTGGTAACTTGAACCTTAAAGCTATATTGTTGAAATAATAATGAATATTCATTGATTATCCAGATCATTTTAAAATAAGATGATATATCAATACATTAATTGCTGAATATAAGTTTAAGTTTATTTATTTTTGGCATCTTGTTTTTATATGGTACATAGAAGCTAAAATATTTGGGTCTGTTAATAAATATGAGAAACTTTACGATGAAAAAGACATATGCCTCTAAAGAATTGTAAAATGATGTATTCAGATATTTGCTATAGGATAATTGTGACAGACAGCTCATAATTGCCAGCTTCTAGTTTTCATTGAAAATTAAGGTTATTAATAGTTATAAATTCTATATTATAAATAAATCTACTAGAAGAAATAAGAGTTAAGAAAAAAAAATAGGAGACCGAAACAAGATGGTGGCCTAGGTAGCCTCCTAGGCTGCCACCTCCTCAACAATTTGGAAAGAAACAACAGCTAAAATCGAAAGGGATCGCACCAGACCCACAGGAAAGCTGGCGAAATGGGAAGGGTACAACTAGACACCAAGCCGCCGCTGCCATGTGGAGTTTAAAACTACAGCGAAACCAGACCTGCCGGAGCCGCTGCTTCCGGGAATGAGGGAAGCCAGACCTCGCTCTGCCCCGGGGCCCAGGGAGTGGGCCAGCCCAGCCGGCCGCCTTGGGAGCCAGGGAGCTGATGCTGTGCCTTCAGCTCCTGCCCGGATGAGAAGCCTGTGAGCGCGGCCTCCCTGCCTGCAACCATCCCAGCCCGAAACTGTCCCAGCCCGCCCCACAGTGCTGGTCACGAGATGGCACAGCGTCTCCCCACTCACAGCCAGCTCGGCCCAGCCTCCGCACATGCCGTGCTGGTGAGGAGCTGGCACGGCGACTTCTGTTTGCGGCCCCGGCCAGTCCTTCCTCCACAACCGCCCGCAGCCAGCCCAGCCCGGCCTCTGCGCACGCTGTGCTGGTGAAGAGATGGCGCAGTGTCTCCCAGCCCGCAGCCAGCTCGGCCCAGCCTCCGTGCACACCGTGCTGGTGAGGAGCTGGCGTGGTGCCTTCCATTCCCGGCCCCGGCGAGTCCTTCCTCTGCTGCCGCATGGCCGGGCTGAAGCTCCCACCACTGCTGCCATGTGAACTTTAAAACTACAGTGGAAATTGAACCACAGGAGTGATTGTCGCTGCCGCACCCACCACTGCCACCCGCCACTGCCGCAGCGAATAAAGGAAATCCACCGAGAACAGAGCTCACTATGCCCTGGGCTCAGGGAGTGGGTGGCCTCAGAACTTAGCCTCTGAGTCCACAGCTGCTCCGCTTCTGCACCAAACAAGACACCTTTGAGGGCGGTCTCCCTGCCTGCAGCCATCTCAGTCCACCTGCAGCCATCCCAGCCTGCCCGCAGTGCTAGCGAGGAGCTAGCACAGCACCTCCAATTTGCAACCCCAGCGCCCCAGAGGGGCCGTGTGCCCCGGGTGAGCCGTGTGTTCCAGGGGAAGCAGTGGGACCCGGGGGGAGGGGCGGTGTAAACCAGAGGAGGAGCGGACTCTATTCATGTGATTCTGAGATAGTCACCATAAAACAAGCAGATTGTCAAATGACAGCAGGGAGGGGAAGGAGACCTGGGGGGAGATAAGAGAACAACCAAAGGACTGAATATAAGTACATGAATATAAGTACAACCAACGAACACAGAACTCTTGGTAGGGAGGGCATGAATGGGAGGTTGGGGGGGGGGCAATGGTAAGCTATGTACACATATAATACCTTAATAAAAAAAAGAAAAAGAAAAAAAATACCTCTGCATATAAGGAAAAGAAGATGCATTTTCAATAAGGAAAGACATGAAGTATGTATTTTTGTTAGGGGAAAAGAAGAGTAATTTTGTCTGAATGTAGAATGACTGTTCCAGAATGAGAGCGAAGAAAAGAGTATCACACACACACACACAAAAGAATAAATTAAAAACAATTTTTGGAAGGTTTTTGAACAAGGAATCATGAAAAGAAATTTTTTTCTTGTGTGGCCAATGCTGCCCAACATCGGGTGAATTTATTTATATGATTTTTTAAGAAATTAGTCTTGGGCCTAAACTGGTTTGGCTCAATGTACAGTGCGTCAGCCTGCGGACTGAAAGGTCCCGGGTTCGATTCTGGTGAAGGGCATGTACCTTGGTTGCGGGCACATCCCCAGTTGGGGGTGTGTAGGAGGCAGATGATCCATGTTTCTCTTTCATCGATGTTTCTAACTATCTCTCTCCCTTCCTCTCTGTAAATAATCAATAAAATATATATTTTTAGAAATTAGTCTTGTTATTAATAGCACACAGATGTAAGACTAGAAGTTGGTTTTCTCTTTTTGAATCAAAATAATCTTCTTAGATTATTGGTCTACTCTTAATAAGAAATTGTGAAAAAGGTTTTTCTTTGCCCTTTAATTTATCTGCCTAGGAAACCAACAGTTTGTGTCTTAGAGAAGTTCCTGAGCTTTGTGCTGTCTTTATCAGGTCTTGGCTTACTTAAGAAAATCAAGACTTCTCAGTATTAAAAGAGCTAAGCTTTAATAACTATCTTTCATATATATATATATATATATGATTGATTTTTTTACAGGGAGGAAGAGAGAGGGATAGAGAGTTAGAAACATCGATGAGAGAGAATCATCGATTAGCTGCCTCTTACACACCCCCTACTGGGGATGCGCCTGCAACTGAGATGCATGCTCTTGACCAGAATCGAACTCTGGACCTTTCAGGTCGAAGGCTGACACTCTATCCACTGAGCCTAACCAGTTTTGGCTATCTTTCTGCAATGTGCCTTAGAAATCTCGGAATTGTCACTTTGGTGAAATGTAAGTGGTTTCACAGGGACCGGTGATACTATGCAGTCAAGTGTTCACACCTTTAGACATTTTTGACAACTTTCCAAAATCCAATTCTAACTGGAGTCTGACATCAAAGGAAGATTTCCCAGAGCACTCCTGGAAAATTTGTCACCTTGTAGAAGAGAGACGTTTGGCCAATTAGGTTTCTTTGCTATTCGCAGTTGCGTGGGAAGCATTGTCAACTAAGAAGTGATGAAAGAGCCCATGGGCACTGCCACTGAATCTGGGGCAGCATTTCCTGCTCATCCCCAGGCACACTGCAGCTCGGGCCTTGCCGTACCATGGCTTCAGCTGGGAAAGAGCTACAGAAGGATCTAGAAGAGGAGACGGTACTTCTGGAAAAGGTAACTGGAAAAAAAGAGTACATGATACTCTTACAGCTGAAAAATCTCAAGCAGACCAGAATCAAGAACAAATGCAGCAGAAACTATAGAGGAAAGCAGAACCTGTGGACAATGAGAACCCAGCTGTGGTGGTCACTCCCATTAGGATGGGATACACAGTGGGAATCAGTAATTATGGGTAGGATCAGCCAGATAATTTTGTGAGAATCCACATTATCTTAACTGGAGGTCATCCAGTCCCCACTGAGAACTTGCTGGCACATGTCACAGAGAGAGCACTTGACTATTTGGTAAATAGTTAAAATGAGAATATTTACCCCATGAGCATGAACCTCTTGAAATCCATCTCTGTGGAAGGCAATTTCAAAAAAGTCAAGATAGATATGTGGATTATATTGTGTAGAAAGAAAGCAACAAACAAAACACCCCCCCCCCAAAAAAAAAAACCCCAAACAAACAACAACAACACACACAAAACAAAACAAAACAAAAAAACAAAACAAAACATGTAGTAGAACTACCCAACTGGAGTTGAAAAGGGAAAGAAAAAAGTCCTCTTATGACTCTGAAACAGGCTAGCGAGGGGTTGATGAATGTTGTAAGAAAATGTATGAAGATGAGATGATAGGAAATAAACCATTAATAAGGCTTCGGTGGAACCAAGGGAGAAACAAGCCAAAGAAGATGCTGAATTTTGAGATAATGCTACAGAGCTTTCTCTTAAGTAAAGGCAAAAAATCCTCCATTTTTTTTTGCTGGAAGATTTATTTAAATAAAATATGCTTATTAAACACTTCCTCTAAAGATGGTCCTTCAGTAACCTGATCATTTTGTTCAAGAGAGGGTAATACTGCCTTCTTATGTGAAATGTATAAAAGCAAAAGCAAGTTTGGCTTAATGAAAAGGCCACAAGGTGTGCATTTTTGTTTAGCTAAGAGGTAGAAAACAGAAGTTCTTCACATCGGTTTCCACCAATGTCAGAATAAGTAAAAAGTAAAACTGAAAAACTGCAAAAAAGTGATAATAAATCTTAGGTTATATGTGCATGGTTCATGATACTATCCTTGGGCAAGGATTAACAACAACAACAAAAAAGACTACAACAGATGATAACATCTGGGCAGCCTTCATGCCTTCTGCTTGTATGTGCCACTCAGAAAGTTCACTGGAACAATGATGCCATCCCCAGAGGCACAAAATATGAAACCAGAAAGATTCTTCGGGTGCTCACTGCCATCCTGACTCCACCATCCTGACTTCAAGCTCAAGCTTAAAAATCTTGACTGGCTGTCCTCTGGTTGCAGATGCTAGGTTTCTAACCATTAATCTTTGTTTTTCTCCTATTTTTTTAGAAAGTGCTCTCATTAAATATCTGACTGCTAGCAAAGTATCATTTTGCTAATCGAATATTATTTTTCTTCAATACTATTCAAATCCCTGTACAAATCTTAAGCAGTGTGGCCATTACCTCAAAGACTTTTGGCTATTAAGAAAGAAGAAAACGGAAGAGATAACACCATTCACTTGACTTAATAGGTTATTCTCCTGAGCATAAAATAACTCTTTTAGGGAAAAACAATATTAACCCAAAGCATGCCCTAATAAGGTGGGGATTTAGAGAGTAGAGGCGGAAATGTTGGGCTTTCCAGGTGACCTCAGTTCACGCTTCTGACTTCCCACCACGATGACTCCCTCTCAACACAAGGCCTTTGCCTGTGCCAGGACTTTACCTCCTCCGTCCCCATTTCTTTACCTAGTTAACTCCTGCTCAGACAATAGGTAGCAGAAGGAGTGCTTTCTCAGGGAAGCCTTTGGTGGCCTCTCTGACTAGGTCAGATTCTCCTAATGTAGGTTCTCAAAGCACCATGGCCACCCCTTCTCAGTACTTGTCACAGTATCAATTTTCTATATAGTCATGTGGCTATATGGTTGTTGACCATCTCCTATACTAGATACCAAGTTCCATGAAGGGCGTGGTGATGCCTGCTCTTGGTCATTTGTATCTGTAGAACATGGCACCTTTCCTGGTTCACAGTGATTCCCCCCCCCCCCCAAAAAAATGGCTGTTGAATGAACGCACTAGGGATGGCCAATGACTTGAAGCATTTACTTTTCTACTGTCTCCAACCCCCATGCCATCCTGGAGGCCAAGGATATACACCCTTATCCTTCTACAGAAGCCTATATAAGTAAAAATCTTATAGAACAAAACAAAAGATTTGAAATAGTACCCCCTTTCCTCTCCCTTCAACGTATTCCCTTTTGAATATCTCCTTTCAAAACTGACTCAGTGAGACCCGCACATGCATGTTCCTTCCCCGGAAGGAGCTCTTACCAACCTTAGCAGAACTTTCCTTGGGACTCACTTTGAATAACACCAGCGTAAGCGTACTGTGACCAACCATGTGGGTCCGAGCTTGCTGTCAAGGCCCACAGCACTAGGACGCTGTCCTCACCAGAAGTTAATTAGCATCATCTGCAATTTTGAATGAGGACTCCCGATCTCCTTAAGCAAAGCTTAATCTAGACTGTTCCTGTTTGTTGTTTGTTGTTTGCATTGGATGAAAGGTAAGATCTTGGCCATCTAAAAAGGCTTTTACCTTTTTTACACATCCTACAGGCCATGATGGTCACATACAGTCCTTGCTGGGTCCACCTCTCCCCAGGAGGTCTTTCTAAAAAAGCTGAAAGACAACACTCTGGCCTCAGACCAAATGTGGAGCGAAAACGGCCTGGCTTCTTGGCAGCCCCTCTGTCCCACTGACAGCAGCCCAGCTTGTGGAGGCATCTGGTATCAGGACTATCTTGAGCTCCGGTCCTGGGAAAAATGTTCTCTGCTGCTTTTGTGGAAAAAGAAAAAAGCTTTAAAGATGTGTGTGTGTGTGTGTGTGTGTGTGTGTGTGTGTGTGTGTGTGATATTTTATGTCAAATATATTAAAAAAAACTTAGAACTAAATAAATGGATTTCATTCTAGGAACAATATCTGTCCTTTATGATTTAGACTTTTGATAACTCTTAAGGTTGAGGAACAGAGATGGTCACATCAAGGTTTTTTGTTTGTTTGTTTTTTAATCACTGCAGTTATTTGGGAGAAGTGAGGCTGAGAAAGCAGGTCATAATTTAAGTTGTGTGCTAAACATGTTCCATACAGTTTAATATGAAGATTAAGAAGTTAGAACTTGGGATTTTCCCAAATAGATTTTATTATTCTTCCAAGGTGCAAACAGGAGGAAAGAATAGTGATATACAGTGATTACGTGTGTGGGGTTGGGTGTTGGTCAAAATCTCAGGTTATTGGGTGTGTGACTTCTGGACAATTACCTCTCTGGGCCTATCTGCAAACTGGAAAGAGTAATTTCTACTCCACCGAGTTGTAAGTGCTATTTGATGTAATATATGTAAAATGTTTAGCCTAGTTTAGGCACACATTAAGTGTCCAATAAATGGGGGCTTTAATTATAATTACTATTTCTACAAAATACCCACACCAAACTTGATACTTCCGGGCAGTTCTCTTATGTTGACAAGAGGAATCCAGGCTGCAGTGTCTAAGAGGAGGAGGGTGCAGTGGTTCAGAATGTAGAGCGAGCCCATTTGAAAGTAAGTTAATAGCAATTACATTTGGACAGTGTTCAATTTACAACATGCATTCTTCTTCCTCTCTCCCCAACAACTTCTGTTTTTGGTACAAAAACCCGTGGGTAGATAATGTTAACCTCGTTCTTAAATAAGAAAACTGAGGCCCAGGGAGGTTAAGTGAATGGATCGAAATTACACAGGTAATGAATGACAGAATTGCAGAACTAGGACCTAAATTTAGGCCTTCTAATTCCAAATCCAGGGTTTTTATTATACCATAGAAGTAAAAGTTCAACCAGAATGAGAATTGGAAACTTAAAAGTATATATTCTACTTATATAACAAATTATGATGCTATCTTTTGTTGGCTTGACATAGAAATTTGAAATTTTCAGATGATCACATTCATTTGCTCCCCAAAACCCCCTTGGGGGAATGTGTTTTTTTAGATAAAAAGATACGGAAGTTTAGAGATGTAAGGAGCTTGTCCAAACTCAGTGAGCTAGGTCAGGGAGCTGGTGATGGTGCAAGCCAGACCTGCCCTCCACGGAGAGCCCCCTATGACCCTGGAAAGCCTCACCTGTGCAAGGATAAGCACCCACTAAAATCCCAATGAGTGACAATAGAATATAATAGCTAACAGGTTGTATTTACATGCATCTTCTCACTTAATCCTTAAGACAACCCACCAGTGCCTAGATGCATTATAAGCTGTGGAATGTTCTTCCTGGATCTTAACGTCCACGTTCAGCCACCAGGCAAGTCAGGCTTGCTGATTCTTAATGGGGTGCCCTTTCTGGTACTAATTGGTTTTGGTGTAGATCAATAAAAACTAAGACTTCAAATCAAGCACAAAACCAACCAACAAACCAACAGATCCCAGAAACCAATCACGAGGCAAGAACAGAGATGAATGAGATCTGGGTGGCTCCTCTGCAGCTCTCCTTGCAACATCAATGCACAGCATGTCCTTCCACCAGGTCTGTGCCCTCAACCTTAAAGTAAATTGAAGCATTCCATGTTGATCCTGCATTGGAATGCATGACTTGTAGAAACTCAATAATCTCAAATTAATTTGCATTCAAGGAGGCCAACAGGTTTTAAAGAGTAGTTTGCTTTTGATCCCTGATTGCAAGTAAGCACCTTTCCCTCTTATTGGTGGCTCCCTCTCCTTTCCCTGGTGTATAGCTCTTATTAAGGATTGTGTGGTTTTGTCCTTGAGTCAAAGGCTTTCCCACTTCCATCTTGAACCATCAAAAATTCCTTAACTTTATTTTTAATATATATATATATATATATATATATATATATCACTTTTTAAAATTCTGTCTGCCTCTTATACATACACTGAACCTCTTGACAACAGCTCGATTCAGGGGAAAGCTGAGACTGTAAACATTTCATAGAAGCAGTGGGTGATTGAAGCATTAGTGTAGCTGCTGAACTGATCCTTAGGGGGGCAAAGTTTGGTTCCAGAACTGTAAGTTTTTCATTGCATAATGCACTTACCAGGAGTACAGCATGTCAGCTGTCCATATTGCCACATAAGTGTTTCTCCTGAGGAGATAAGAAAGGTTACAGGTAGGTCCAGACAGAGCTGACAGCAAATGTGGGAAAACCTTGGATTGAAACACATCGAGAATCTCTGTATCTGTGAAGCAAGTGTCATGGTCAAGGATGGCCAAGGAGAGAATCTGGTCTTCCTCTTGACCACAGACTAGGGCAAAGCTGTTCTTTTCCTGTTCGGTGAATGGTTAAGGGGAAAAAGACAACCACAGACTGGGCTGTTGGCAAGCCAATGAAATATGCTGGTCCTAATCAAGCAGTCTTTTAGCAAGGCAGGTAGTGGCAGGCACTGGTTCTCTGACTTCTCAGAGTCTCTAACCAGTGGCCCTTGAAGGAGACCTCAAGTTTTAATGCCGTTCAGAAGGCAGCTCAGGGTAAGCAGGGTTCCCAAACTTTAGCCTGCCTCAGACCATCTGCAGGGCTTCCGGGCCCCATATCAGAGTTTTAGATTCACTAGGTCTAGGGTTGAGCACAAGAACTTGCATTTCTAACAAGTTCCCAAAGGATATTGATGCTGCTGGTCCATGCTTTGAGAACCATTGGTCTGGAATGGAGAAAAGAACAACAACAAAAAAAAAGAACTTGAGACTAGCCAGCCTTGGGCAAACTACAACCCGCGGGCCGGATCCGGCCCGTTCGGCTGTTCTATCCAGCCCGTGGAGCCGAAAGAGTGGAGGGTTCTCTTGCTCTCCCCTCTGCTCCTTCACCAGCTGCCCAAGATGAGAGTGCCAGCATGGTCAGGTTGCTTTTGTTCTGGCCCTCCGGTCCAGTTTAAGAACCCACTGTGGCCCTCGAGTCAAAAAGTTTGCCCACCCTTGGACTAGGCAGACAGGTTCCAGTCCTGTTCTTCCACTTCCCACGTGCCTCTCACTGAGCCACTTAACTTCTTTGAGCTTTGGTTTTCTCATCTAACAAAACAAATGATGGCAGATAATGATTAGACATATGGATTGTGTCCAATTCTGACCTTGCCACTAACCACCTCTGTGACCTTTAACAAGAGACTTCACCTCTGAATTCCTCAGTTTCTTCACCCATCCAGTGGGGGTAATGATAATGTCTACCACATAGAGTTGCTGTGACCACAAATATGTAAAACATTTGCAATAGTTTCTAACACATGGTAAACACTACACAAATGTTTATTATTATTATTATTTTTTGTAGTTGTGTGAATTACATGAGATAAAGCATGTGAAGTGCCTATGTCATGTCAGGCACAAAGAAAGTGCACAGTAAATGCAATTTCCTCTCCTCAACCCCCCGATAGTGGAGTCAAACTTGTACATGCAGACTGAGAGAATGTCCTTTCAGTGGAGATCTAGGTAGAAGGGCATGGTGAAAAAAGATAGCAGCGTGGGAATTTTAGCTGTTAGTGAAGCCGAGTGTGCCACATGCCACCTCATTGTAACCTGACAGGTTTATGCCAGTAGGGCCTCCTTTTGAGCAAAGATCAGCAACTTGGAATATTTAGCCAATTTGTACCTGGTGCTCAGAAGCATGGGAAAGGTTTGAGGGACTCCCAGCCGGATGCTGGATGGCTAGCGTTCCATTTCTGGGGGAGAGCTGGGACCACCTCTGCATGGATTCCTGGCACACAGACCTTTTTTAAGGCCAATTCAGTTCCTTCATCCTCACCTGCCCACACAACTCAAGGGTGCCTCAAATTTCCCCTGAGCTGTTTGTTGAGTGCCAAGACAGCTATTTCCATTAAGCTTACTTTCTGGCCACTCTCCTGCAGTGGCCTATGGATGAAGGGCAAGGTGGAAGGTTAAGTTAAGTAAAACTGTCCTTCATCCATGTTGTAGTCAGTGACAATCTAGTGAGCTGCTTTAGGACAAAACATTCAAATATATTTGCAAAGGCTGTATATTGATAACTCCCCTTTGGATTAAAAAAATACTTAGTATACTAAAGGCCCTGAGAAATCATGCAGTAAAGAAATAATGGGTTTTATCCTTAAATGAGCAGTTCTCAAATTGTTTGATTACGGAAACTTTTTTATTTAAAGCAAGTAACATCTCTTAGTAACTGACAGAATATTCTGTGGCAAATGCTGGGCCAGGCAAAAATTTAAATGTTCAGATGTGAAACTATTTAAACACTGAGGGCCACTAGTCCCTTAAAGGCCATACTTTAGTTTCCAATCATTTTAGTTTATTGTGAGAGTCATAGTAAACATTTGTCAGGGGCTGGCTCTCCGAATGTCACTAACACAACCTGTGGTTAAGACTAAGCTGCACTTATTTTTTTTTTGTCATTAGGCAATAAACAATGGACAGAACAAGGTAATATTTTATTGAAAATTGGAAGTTTGGTTTAAGGTGGTCTTTCAGTGAGCAGGCTTGATTGGTTAAGGATAATGATCATATAGCAATTTAGGATTGAAAACAGCAAGAAAAAGATTTTGAAGTGAGCAATTTGAAGATCCTTCTGGTTAACTGTCTGTTGATGCTACCTGTTGAAGAAGTAAAGGCTTTTTTTAGGAAGTTCCTATAATGCACAAGCAAGTTATTTGCCTGAGCAAGAGTTTCCTGGATTATTAAACGTATAATAATAAAGACAACATGTTAATGTATTGTAGAAAGTAAGTTGTTAGGGAGGGGGTTAGAGAGTTTCAATCTTTGGTTCATAAGCTGTGTATATGGGGAAGGTATTTTCCATTCTCATCCTTCATTTTTGAACTTATTGCATGGATGTTGACTACTCACCTAGTTTATTTTAGATATTTTCTCCAGTCTAGACTGTATCAGGATACAATATGAGGAAATTGTGTCAGATTTTATAACTTCATCATTATTGAGTTAATGTACTAGAATAAAACTAGAGGCCTGGTGCACAGATTCATGCACTGGTGGGATCCCGTGGCCTTGCCTGCGGGGATCAGTGGCAGGTGGCTGAGGAGGAGCCGGAGCCCAGGCTGGGTGCCACACCACTCCCCATTTATCCAGGCCCCATGGCATTTGACACCACCACAGTCTGAATGGGGGAGGGGCATGCAGGGGGAGTGTCCATGGGAGAGGCTCATGCCACCACAGCTGTGCTCACCAGCCATGAGTCAGGCATCTGGTGCCTGTTGATCAGCTAAGTGGTGCTCCTGCTATAGGAGTGCACTGACCACCAGGAGGAAGCTCCTGCCCCTAATGGTCAGTGTGCGTCATAGCTACTGATCAACTGGTCCAATGGTCAAACAGTCGCTTAGGCATACATATACATATATATATATATCAGAGGCCCAGTGCACAGAATTCGTGTACGGGTGTGTGTATGTGTGTGTATGTCCCTCAGGCCACCCTTCACCCTCTCCAATATGGGACCCCTTGAGGCATGTCCGACTGCCAAATGGGCAGTCGGACATCCCTCTCATAATCCAGGACTGCTGGCTCCCAACTGCTCACCTGCCTGCCTTCCTGATTGCTCCTAACTTCATCTGCCTGCCAGCCTGATCACCGCCTAACCACTCCCCTGCCAATCTGACTGATGCCTAACTGCTCCCCTGCCAGCCTGTTTGCTCCTAGTTGCCCTCCCCTACAGGCCTGGTCACCCCTAACTGCCCTCCCGTGCAGGTCTGGTCTCCCAACTGCTCTCCCCTGAAGGCCTAGATCCCTCCTAACTGCCCTTCCCTGCAGGCTTGATTGCCTCCAATTGGCCTCTTTTGCAGGCGTGGTCCCTTCCAACTTTCCTCCCCTGCTCTTCCATCTGTGGTGGCCATCTTGTGTCCACATGGGGCAGCCATCTTGTGTGTAGGAGTGATGGTCAAGTTGCATATAACTATTTTATTAGATAGGATATCGGCCTGGTACATGGGTAGGGGCCAGCTGGTTTGCCCTGAAGGGTGTCCCGGGTCAGGGTGGGGGTTTCCTTGGAGCGTGGGTGGCCTGGGTGAGGGTCCTGTAGTGGTTTGCAGGCTGGCCACACCCCCAAGCACAGGTATGTGGGATTTATTTATCTTCTATAATTGAAACTATGTAGCCTTGAATGGAAGCCTAGGCTGGCCAGGGTGTGCAGAAAGCTTGGATTCTTCCATTACCAAAAAAACCCAAGCCTCTTGCTCTCTCCGTGGCTGCAGCCATCTTGGTTGGGTTAATTTGCATGCTTGTTCCTGATTGGCTGGTGGGCGTGGCTTGTTGGTGTAGTGGAGTAATGGTTAATTTGGATATTATTTTTTTATTACATAGGATATATATATATTCAGACTTTCTGACTCCATCCTGCTTCAGTCTGCTTAGTTCCCATATATGTCAATTAGCAACTTCTGCTTAGTCCTGCCCATAGATATGCTAACCATTAAAGGAATCTAACCTATAGCCTAGGAATTAATGAAATAACCTCCCTGCTCGAAACTACCTCCCCAAGGAAATAAGGGTACAAAAATAATGATTGTTCATCAAATATTTATAGGGACCTGGTGACTAAAATTCTGCAACTGGATGTGGTTTACCAAAAGCAAAGAAGTTTCATCATCTTTCTCGGACTCTTGCTGGCATCCAGATGTTTGCAATCATCAATCACCTCCTGACCTCAAACTCTCCCATCTTTCCCTTCCCTTGACATAAAAGAAGCCTAAATTCTGTACTTTCTCAAGATGATTCTTTAGGATTCTAGCCCTCCATCTTCTTGGCTTGCTGGATTTATGAATTGATTCTTTTTCCTTGCCCTACTTCCTTGCCACTCAACTTATTGGCAGTTGTGTGGCAAGCAGTTTGAGCTTTAACTCAATTATATTACCATTATGTGTCAATGTCAAGATCTCTACCCCCAACCCACACCTAAGTACTCACAGATGAACCTCAGAGCACTCAGAGCTGACAAAGTTCTCTTCAGAATTGTTTCATCTGGGGACATATTGATAGCAATGGCATCCATTCGCTTGTTGGATTTTGCTACTTTTTGAGCAAGGATAAATGACAACTTTGAAATTATGAAGTAGGCCTTTGTTTGTTTCCTGAAGATAGAGCTCTTAGACATCACCACTTCTAGGCCTAATTCTATAGATGGCAAGAACTACAAGGATTCATGAAAAAAAAAAATCTGAAATACAGACTATATTTTAAAGAAAAAAGGACATATAATGGATATAGTTTAATTCAATATCATTGTTTGTTAATAACCATGATGGAAATGCATCGAAGTGGATGTATTTAATAGGTTTCTTATTTTATAAATACAAAATAAGAAAGGTCACTGATCACTCAGGTTTTATATTAAATTTTAGGAGAAAAATTATGACTGTTGTCTCTATTGGACCAGAGTGTGGATGAATCATAGACGCATGAATATCTTTACTCACAATAAAGTTATATTAAATATGAGTTAATAAATTAAGCTCCAATTTAATCCCAATTCCCTGATATTGTACAACCCACTCATGTAATATTCTCTAAGGAATTATTTACCTTTTTTACTTGGTGAACTACTTTTATCTCTAGGTGTTTGAGCGTATTTGATAAATAAAAATTCTGGATTAATACTACAATGATTTTCAAAGCATAAAAATGTTTCTACCTTACACATTACTTAAACTCTTCTGTTAAAAGTTGGTATGATTCTATTGCAAAAATTAAAAAGATGTAAGGTCTTTAATAGTACAAATGTTGGTATTAGCTTTAATAACCAACTACTAGTTGTTTAAAAGCAGGCCTAATTTTGTAGATGGCAAGAATGACATGGATTCATGAAAAATATGAAATACAGACCATATTTTAAGGAAAAAATGACATATAGTAGATATAGTTTAGTCCAATAACAGAATTATTGAATTAAGTCCATGCCAATTGCAGCACTATGCTAGGTGTGGACAATCCAAAAGTCAGGAACAGTGTCAGTCTCTGTACTCGAGCTCATCGTCTAGAAGAGGAGACTGAGATGAAAACATGTAAGTTAGAATATAGAAGGTGCTATCATAGAGTGGCGCACAAAATACTGGGACTCAGTAGAAGATTTCTGGAAAAGAATATGTGTCAGTTGTATATTGCTGCATACTAACTTCCCCAAACATGATGACAATGAACAACTAGCTTTTGCTATCTCACATAGCTTCTGAAGGCTAAGATACCTTGGAGGGCTTAGCTGGGTGTTCTGCCTCTAGGTCTCAAGTGAGGTTGCAGTCATACCGTTTGTTGGCCAGGACTGCAGCCATCTGAAGATCGGACTGTGGGAGGATCCACTTTCAAGATGGCTCCCTCACATGGCTGTTGGCAAGAGGCCTCAGCTCTCTGCCATGGGGGTCTCCTAATTGGGCTACTCATAATATGGCAGCTATCCATCCCAGAGTGAAGGCTCTAAGAGAAAGACAGGCAAAAGTCAATGTCTTTTATAACCTAACCTCAATTGACATTCTATAACTTCCTCCCTATCCTATTGATCATACAGCTCAACCCTGATACAAGTTGGGCAAGATTATACGAGAGTATGAATACAGGAGACTGGCTCCACAAATGCTACCTACACCTAGGAGAAGTTTCTGGAGAATATGCTTTGACATCTTGTTATTTTAAATAATTTTTAGTTAGTTGATAATCTTAAGTGATAATTTTAACTGGAATATGAATGCCTGTATATAAAAGAATAATAATAATAGTAGCCAACATTTATTGAACTCCTCGTATACACAGGCACTGTCAAAGGATTTTCCATGTATAACCTCATTGATAAAGAGCACAGCTTTGTGTTTAAACATCTGGATTCCACAGCTACATAGTCTTTTTAATTTAATTTAATTGAAAAATTTTAATATTGGCATGTTGGGGCAGATTACCTAACCACTCTGTGCCCTGGTTTTCTTTTTTTTTTTTTTTTTAAATATTTTTTATTGATATTTTACAGAGAGGAAGGGAGAGAGATAGAGAGCTAGAAACGTCAATGAGAGAGAAACATCGACCAGCTGCCTCTTGCACACCCCCTACCGGGAATGTGCCCGCAGCCAAGGTACATGCCCTTGACCGGAATCGAACCTGGGACCTTTCAGTCCGCAGACTGACGCTCTACCACTGAGCCAAACCGGTTTCGGCTGGTTTTCTTATCTGTAGACAAAAGGTATAGCATTTCTCTCATAGAACTGTCTTGTGGATAAATTAAGCCCAGGCACCAGGATCTTTTTCTGGTTGTTGGAACACTGAGTTTCAAAAACTCAGCTCTTCTTTCTTTATTTTTACCCAGGGGAGACTGCAGGGCACAGGCACCACACTGCACTGACCCAGTGGTAAACAAGGAAATCTCAGTTTAGAGTTGAATGTCCTCCACAAAGCAGGCTGGTTGATTCCCATGATGCCGGTCAGCTAGGCTGTATTTTAAGTTGTCAGCCCACTCTTAAGCTTCCTCCTCCTGGAAAATTAAAAAAAAATATGAGTCATCCCATGGACTTTGGGACAAGTATCTTACTGCTCCTCAGAGGAAGCAGATCTGCTCAGTGGCTTGGATCAACACATACTTTTTCCACAGGACATGGAAGGCTGGCCAATAGGCCGCCTCAGGCTATCCCCTGACCTCATGCCCTAAGGACTGAGGACATGCTCTTTTCTTGGTGTTGGCACCCCTTGAAGTCCCACCTCCTGCTCTCATCTAGTTTAATCTGACTTGTTCGGGCTCTTGTTTTTTATTTTTATTTATTTATTTTTTTTTTTTAGCATTGGTCAAAATCTCTCTGTAGGAACTCTCAACCTTCAATATTTCTATCTTCAAAAAACAGAAACTTTGGATATACGCGCTGGCTCCTCCTCAGGTAGGCCAATTGCCTAAAGCCTTCCCAGGTAACTGTGGGCATGCCATCACATTTGTGCATCGCTGCTCTGGACTGCGAAAACAACTTTTCACACACGGAATGGCCAATAGCCCCAGTCAAGTTTATCTGAACTTTTATTATTATTTTTTTAAATTTAAAATATATTTCATTGATTTTTTACAGAGAGGAAGAGAGAGGGATAGAGAGTTAGAAACATCGATGAGAGAGAATCATCAATCAGCTGCCTCTTGCACACCCACTACTGGGGATGTGCCCACAACCGAGGTACATGCCCTTCACCGGAATTGAATCTGGGACCTTTCAGTCTGCAGGCCAACGCTCTATCCACTGAGCCAAACCGGTTTTGGCTGAACTTTTATTTTGAGGAGTGTTTTGTTTCCTTATCTTGGGCAGAGTGATTTAAAAATAAAGGGTAAGAACTTATAATGGCAATAAGGGGGGAAATGTGTTCAGAATGATGTGCCTCACTTTCCATCCTCTACTCTCCTTTGGAAATGACACAGTCAGGTGCCTTCAAAATGTACAAGGGAAGCACCAACTACTCACCAGAGATTAGTCTTTAAATGTGAACAAAATAAGAGTTGCATTAGTAAAGTAAACCCTTCTTAGCCGATGGCTATCTGTTGGGTTCCTATTTTTACCTTTCCATGATGGATGGCCAGACTTGCCCTCACCAAGACAAAAACTTCCCCAAGTTGACCAGCCTCCACCTTTCCCAGGACAGTTGTCACTCCTGGCCCCACCTCCTGCTTGGCTCGTGGCACAGCATCTACAGTCATGCTGTCCACAGCTGGGGTCAGATGGGGGCTAGAAAGGCATGAGCTAAGCCCCCTCTTTTCTTTTTTTTGAAAGCTTTGCTCAAATTCTATTTAGAAAAAATCTGCTTAAAATCATTGAGTAGGCAGCCTCTTTCCCTGTCACCACAGTGAAGCTTCCATCCAGTCTAGTTGCTCTTGATGGACTTTTTTTCCTTCTTTTTGTAAATAAACATAAGCATCTTTCTAGACAAAAAAAGAACACAAAGACACAAAAGTGTATGCATTTGTCCATCTTATTACCTTAAGAATCAAACAGATTGAGGAAAAGACCCCATTTTAAAACTATACTGGTGTGAGCGAGGGGCATGCTCAAGATCGTGGGCTTTGAAGTGGGACACTGCTCTGGCATTTCAAAGGTGTGTTAACCTAAATGCACAAGAACAGTGAGTAGGACTTCCTTAGAAACCTTTTACTAAGGAAGTTATAGGCCTGGATTGTGACTACCCATGTGACCTGTCCATTTAAGAACTGATGACAGGATCACCCTGTGAGGCTACTTTTGGCCACTGAACTCCCTACATACCTCCTTTTAAAAAAAAAACACAGAAGGATCACAGGATTATAAAGTGGCATTTATTTTTATAGGTTCAAGTAATATTAAATGGAATAAAGAGAAAAGTTAGAAGTATCCTAATCCTGAAGGTAATTATTGTTAATAATTTAGTAAGCATTCATTTAGGCTTTCAACACATGTATACAACCATATGTATTTACAAAAATGAGATCTGACTCTACATCAGAGCGACCCTAGTTTTACTTAATACCAAGTGGATATTTTTCCATGTCATTAAATGTTCTTTTACAGTATATTTTTGATGGAGGAAGAAAAACTTTTCCTCTACCCTCTTAAGTTCAATATTTTGGGGCCTGCGAAATAAACTGACAAAAGATGGATTAGTAAGAGAAAAGAAAGATTTTTTAATTCATATATGTACATGGGAATTCACAGAAAAATGTGGACTAGAGGGAGTTAGAATTTGGGACTTATACACCATAAGAATAGGGGAAAAGACTTTTAAGGGAGATAAATGGGTCTTTATGAGAATAGATAGGAAATATGACAGTTTAGTGACAATGTCTATTTAGATTTTTTTTATCCTGATTCTGATTTCCATTGATAGAAATCAATTTCTCCTGGTGTCCTGGGGGGGGGGGCATTTGTAATATGATAAGCTCAGAAATAAAATTCTTCACAATGGTATATATTCTGAATCCCTTCACCTCATTTTATTACCCAAGTAATTGCAGTTTCTGCAGCCTCTGCCAAGGGGAACTGCCCCCTCCCCCAGCCTCTGCAGCCTCTGTGGGGCCCCTCTCCCCTCCTGCTCCCTCCCTCCCTCCCAGCCACCAGCAACTGAACAAGACCAGGTTCCTGACCATGGGCAATCACGATGTTGTGAGGGAGCCTGGCACAAAATCTTTGCTCAGATAGGGAAAAGCCGTTAACCAGTCATGATCTCACTCTTAGATCTGTATTTTATGTTTGATAATCATCCCGTACTACATTTTGAATTTCACTCATATTTCAGATCTCACTCTCAGATCTGAAATAAGTAGAAAGTCAAACTGTTTACAGTAGATTCACATCTTAAAGACACCGGAAGGAGAGCCAAGAGGGAGAGTATTCGGCTTGAAAGGGCATAAATAGGTCAGTTGACATTATAGAGAAGCAGGATACATGAGTAAGATATGCTCTCAGGCTAATATAAACATGTAGAATGAAAAGTAGTGTTTTAGGGTAAAGACTTGGGAGTCAGATGAGAGTCTGAATTTTGATACTTCTACTTAAATGAGGTTGGACTTGCACTGGTTAGTCTTCTGAACCATAGTTTTCTTATTAGTAACATGTGGATAATAACATATCTGTTATTGAGTTTTAGGGAGAATTTATTGAGATAATATAAGTTCTTAGCACTATCTCTGCTACAAAGAAGCACCGAATAATGTAGTCATTATTATAGCTATTTCTCCCAAATGTATTTTATATTTGATAATCACCCTGTACACATTTTGAATTTCATTTAATATATCAATTTATGAACGTGTAATTTATGATTTTATGTTATGTTTCAGGAAGTTTTTATGTTGAAGTCTAGACTTATTTTTAGACCAAAGTTCTGAAATAACCAAATCAATTTTCTAATGGACAATTTTCTTCTACCTTTAAGGATAAAAGGAGAAAAAAAAAGGATAAAAGGAGATTCTTCCACGATGCTCATTTAATTTGGGGCTCATAAAACTTGAATTTTCTTCCCCCTAGGCCCTCAAAGTCTTGAACTCACATGTCAGAAAATGTAACAACAGTGAAGCACTATTTGGCAAATGGATATACTGCATTTTCATAGGATTTATGGTTTCTCACCTTTACCTTTTAGAAATGAAGTACTTAGTATTTTCTCTCTTGGAGGACCAGTGCAAAGAGGGTGGGTAGATTCAATTTTTAGTCATATCAACTTTCTGCTTCTTCCTAGCCCCTCCCTACCAGATAATTAAGGACCACGCGACATGTATAAATAGCTTCAGCTGAGAACATCCTCATATCTTTGCTTCTCTCATCACCGAGCAGGCCCCATAACTGATGTTGCAATTAGAGTACTGATTTAGCTCTGAGAGACACACTGCAAATGTTCCGCTGAGGAGGATGGTATTTATATCAGTACTGACTGATGAAGACTTTTGTCAACTGTACCTTTGGCAGATCACTCAATGGCATGCCCCTGGGTTAATCTGTCTCTCATTATAACTGATGATCCATGACGGTGTTTTCAGAACCACTCATCTCACAGAAGGTGCCACGATATGGAACAGACCTGTACAAATTCAGACAATTAAGAAAATACTCAATTCAGAGCATAGGGATCAACAGAAGAGCTGTAGAGGTCAAGACATTTAGTGATTTACTGAGACACATTTGGTATCGTTTGTACCAACAGGAATTCACACTTCCGCATTGCTGGTTTAATTGTCTCCTTTGGCACAAGAGAAAGGGAATGGAAATAGATGAGCTACTTGTGTTTACCATAGAAGAGTAGGGCAATTTAAAGTTGTCTTCCTTTTTTATGTCTTAGATGTTACAAGTGCTTAAAAAATCATAACATATTCGCAGGTCAAGTAACACAGAACTAGGAATTCTAGGATGATTTAAGAGTCAGTGATTATCTATCTATCTTCTATCTATCTATCTATCTATCTATCTATCTATCTATCTATCTATCTATCTATCATCTATCTATCATCATCTTATCCCCCTGAAAAATAAGTGGTGGAAATTCAGATAGGGAGTTGGGCTCACTCTCTTCCCTGTCCAGGCCACTTTCAAAAGCTGGAGATTCGGGGGGAGGAGACTCAAATAAAGCATGTAGGGAGGGAGTTCCCCCAAAGCCCTCGCATGCATTTGGATGGAGTGTGGTTGGAGTTCCTTTGCCTCATCCCTCCCCACTGCCAAGAGGGAAAAGGGGGTGATGCTGTGGAACCCCCTCAGAGGTATATGGCAGTGCCTGCTGCCCCCTACCCACCCTGTCCCCACTTTCTCCGATCTGCCGATTGACGCCTGCTCCTTGAAACTTTCTGATCACAAAAGCACAGCCCCGGCACCCACGGTGGCTCAGTTCTGGGCACCAGGGAGCAGGGCAGGGCTATGGATCTCTTCTTCATCTGAAAGTAGGCTGGCTTTTCCTGTGAGCTGCGGGCCTGCGGGGCCTTCAGGGACGGGAGGCCACCATGTGGCTGATGCTTTGGCAGAAGTGGCACTTCTTGGGCTGGGATGGGAGCTTGCATTCCATGGCGTGACGGTCTAGACCTCCACAGTGTAGTACCTGTCTTCCTTTAATCTATTTCTGCATGTTCTTCCCCTTTGGCCGTCTCTCACTCCCAATACAGAATATCCCACCAGGGACAGTGACTTGGACAGATTCCAGGCCCATGACAGACTTCTTAAAGGTGAACTCCACTGCCTCACCCTCCTTCAGGTTCCAGAAGCCCTCCATGTGCAGTTTACTCTGGTGCACAAAGACATCCACGGGTGGGTCGAGTGCGATCCCAGCGGGCGGTCATGGACAGGAAGCCAAACCCCACGTGCACGTTGAACCACTTACAGATGCCGGCTCCCTGCAGCAGCTGCGGCTCCTCCACCGCCTGGGCTGCGTCCCCTGCGCCTCCTCCTGCGCCTCCTCCTGTGCCTTGGAGCAGCCACCTGCAAACTGCTGGTTTGACACGGAGCCCATGGTAGTTGGGCTACGGCCCCAGGTCGGACTATTGCTGGTCCTGGAGAAGTCCAGAGGCAAAGCAGTGGCTCTGAGAAGAGGCTGCTGCATTTTTTCCAGCACAATCAGGTAACAGTTTTTTTGAGGAAAGAATAGAGGAAATGAGATAATTTTCCCCAGACAATAAGTTGATTTAATAGCAGTCTTTGATTTCCAACCTCCTGGACAGTTTGATTACAATACCATTTAGCAGGAGTGAACAACTTTAAAGATCTTTAGCACATTATAATGAAACTAGAGGCTCGGTGCAAAATTCATGCACTGGGGTGCAGGGTGGGGGGAGTGGGGAGGAAGGGATAAGGCCCTCAGCCTGGCCTGTACCCTCTCACAACCCAGGACCCCTTGGGAAGGGTCCCTAGGCCTGATCTAAGATCAGGGCCTATCGGGGCTTTCCTTCTCAGGGCTGCAGGCAGCTGGCCCCACCTCCTCTGCTGCCACTGCTTGCCATCTGTGCAGCGCTGCCCACTCCCTTCCCCCTCGCCACTAGTGGCTTCCCTCTGCAGGCGACAGGCGTGGGGTGCAATGGCTTGGCTGACCTGGGCCTCCCTCTGTGGCGAGATCACTAGCCAGCCACACACCTGCCACAGAATCGCCGGCAGTGGCCTGGGCCTCCTTCTTTCTTTGCTGGGTTGGGCTGCCTACCTGGTGGCCCCTAACCACTGGTCTGCCTGCCTGATCCCCCCTAACCACTCTGCCAGTCTGCCCGATAGCTCCTAACCACTTGCTTGGGGGCGGGGCCAACCTGGCGAGGGGCCATGGTGGTTCTGGTCTCTGATCATTCTGCTTGTGATGGCTGGCCTTTTATTATATAGGATTAATGGTTTCTGCAAACAAAGAGGTCTTCTGTGAATCACAAAGCACTAGCAGTGTCCTGTAGAATGACAATGTGCCTGAAGGTTCCATATGGTTTGGACCCTTTTTATCCTCATCTATAAAATAAGTACAGTGTTACCTATGCCATAGTTTTGTGGGAAGGATTTAAATCACATACTTATGAGAAGTGCCTGGCACCTAATACATTTCCATCGGCCTCTTTTCCCCTTTTCATTTCCCAATTGAAAGCTGTAAGCATTAACATTTTGAAGACAATAATATTATAAAACTAACAATGTATTGTACATACTATATGCTGGATACTGTATTATGCTCTTCATATTTATTAACCCATGTACTCTTGTCAGTAACCTGTGAAGGAAGGTATTGTTATCATCTCAATTTTATAGACACTGAGGGACAAAAGAGGCAGTTGCAGTTGTATTTCCTTGTTGAAATAAAATAATGCTTTTTTTGTGGATCTCTCTCTTGTGGTATTTTTTCTCTTAGCAGCATTCTTTCATTTATGTTGCTTTTTTATACTTGACAAGGTACATTGAAAGATATATATTTATTGATTTCAGAGAGGAAGAGAGAGGGAGAGAGAGAGAAACATCAAAGATGAGAGAGAATCATTGATCAGCTGCCTCCTGCACACCCCCTACTGGGAATTGAACCTACAACTTGGGCATGTGTCCTTCTTCTTTTTATTAAAAAAAAATATTTTAGCCGAGACCGGTTTGTCTCAGTGGTAGAGCGTCGGTCTGCAGACTGAAAGGTCCCAGGTTCGATTCTGGTCAAGGGCATGTACCTTGGTTGTGGGCACATCCCCGGTAGGGAGTGTGCAAGAGGCAGCTGGTCGATGTTTCTCTCTCACCAATGTTTCTAGCTCTCTATCTCTCTCCCTTCCTCTCTGTAAAATATCAATAAAATATATTTAAAAAATATTTTATTGAATTTTTATTTTATGTTATTTTTTTACAGAGAGTAAGGTAGAGGGATAGAGAGAAACATCGATCAGCGGTCTCCTGCACACCCCCCTGACCAGGATAGAACCTGGGACCCTTCAGATCCTTTACTCATAGGACCCAACTCTCTAGCCACTGAGCCAAACTGGTTAGTGAAATGTGACCTTCTGATTCATAATTTGATGCTCAACCACTGAGCAACACTAGTTGGGTACTTGACAAGGTACTTTTAAAAACCATATTTTATTTGCAACCATAGGAATTTTGGAGTGCAGTAGTAATGATAAGTAGCATGTATGTTAAGATTTAATCATGATAGTTTCTTCAATGTCCTAGGAAGAGTTAAATGCTGCTATTCTGAACTCCACATCTTATTCAAGGCCCCATTCAGTGTCCTTTATGCCTGCCATGTCTTTTTCTTCTGATCCTGAAAAGGTTGAAATTTACTACATAAAAATCACACCTAAATGTAATTTTTGAGGTGAAACTGTAAAGATGAACACAACCTGCCTTTGGCAAGTTCACAGTCCAGCTGGAGAGTGGACAGATGCATATTCTACTCAATAGTACAGAATGGACCCTTTCTGTGGGCAGCTGCAGGGTTGAGTGGAGGCGGGACTGAGTCCAGGGATATACATATTTCCATGAATAGGAAGAGTGGGGAAGTGGAGAGCAAAAGGTGGGATAG
This sequence comes from Vespertilio murinus, assembly GCA_963924515.1. NCBI lineage: Eukaryota > Metazoa > Chordata > Mammalia > Chiroptera > Vespertilionidae > Vespertilio > Vespertilio murinus. The sequence goes on from OZ004707.1 coordinate 112,858,966, forward strand.
GGAAAGATGAAGAATGGCTCTCTGCCACGAAAGAGAGGATCAAGGATAGAGTGGGGGCCTGATGAAGTGAAAAAGTTTATACTGTAGGAATAGGAAAGGTGATGTTTACTCAGAAGAGTGAAAGCAGTGATTCTCAACCTGGTGCCCGATAGAATCACCTGTATTAAAAAAATACAAGTACTTGCGTCCCACCCCCAAGTTTCTGATTTAATTGATCTGGTTGATCTAGATAAATAAGTTGTGATTTAATTGATCTGGTTCAGCCACTGCTGTGTTTAGAAATATTCCAGGTGATTCTAATGTGAGCTGAAGCTGGAACACACTGAAAATAATTGCTGGGTAGTGCTGAGGGGCTCGGGTCCATCCTGCCTAAGCCATTAAAAAGAAAAAAATCATTACTTTCATATTCATTCATGTCATTCATTCAAAAATGTTTATCGTGTCAGTTACCTTACTAGACAGTGAAAAAGTCATCCCAGTGCAATGATTATTATTTCCCTCCTACTAGTATTTTAGCACTCATGTTGTGGATTAAATAATTTTGAAAAATGTAATAAAAGTAGATATTTGAGCACTTACTATATATTATTAAAACTTTAAATGCCTGCATATGGTAATACTCTGTCCTTGTTATGTCGGCACATTTTACAGGTTAGGAAAATGAAGCACAGAGAAGTGAAGTAACTTGGCCAAGGTCACACAGCTAGTAGTTGGCAGAGCTGAGAGACTCCAGAGTGGAGTCCTTAACCATAAAGCAGTCCTCTCTGTTGCACCTGCCTCCATGCCGAGCCCAAAGCTAGTGCTTCATAAATATGTTGTGAAGCCTCAGAAATACTGAAAACACTGTTAGCCAGGTATCTGTAAAGTATGAAGGGAAGCTTGCCTCAAATGAATGCATTTCATTGGCCAGTATCAGTCACATGGCTGCATTTTGTTGCAGGCGAGGCTGAGAAAGAGTCTGGCTCTGTGTACAGGAGGAAAGTCCAGAAGGATGAGTGAACAATGAGGCAGTGTTTGATAGTCTCCTCTGATGAAATAGAAGCTTTAAATTTAATTTAGTAAAATGTATCCATTTTTTTCTTTATAAGTTTACTAGAGGCCTGATGCACAAAATTCGTGCAAGAGTAGGCTCTTCTTCCCCTGGATGCTGGTGCTGGCTTCCCTCTGGCACCCAGGACCCAGGCTTCCCTCGCAGCCCAGCTTCATCTGGAAGGTCATCAGAAGGATGTCCAGTCTAATTAGCATATTATGCTTTTATTATTAGCATATTACACTTTTATAATTATAGATGTATTTGGAGTTTTATTTAAAAATCCTTCTCCCTCCTCCTCCTCCTCCTCCTCCTCCTCCTCCTCCTCCTCCTCCTCCTCCTCCTCCTCCTTCTTCTTCTTCTTCTTCTTCTTCTTCTTCTTCTTCTTCTTCTTCTTCTTCTTCTTCTCCTTGTAAGAACACAGGGATATAATGCTATATTTTTTCCCAAAAGATTTTAAGTTTTGACTTACACATTTAAGTCTTTAATCCACCTGACATCAATTTTGGCATATGGTGTGACAAAAAGATTATATTTCTTCTCTTTATGTCTGGTGTTCTGAAATTGCATAATGCTGATTTTTGCTATAGCTATTTTCTTTTGTGCCAAATTCTCTCAGTTGGAAAAATCATGTTCTTCAAACAGTAAGAACTTTTTTTTTAGTTCTTTATTGGATAAATAACTTTTCTTTTTCTTTCTGAAACTCCTATCAGATATTTGATGTGGACTGATCTTTTATATATTTTATCTTTTCTCTCATATTTGCCATCTTTATGTTTTGGGATGTATATGTTTAATTATCATAATTTATTTAATATTAATTATAATTTTAAGTAGCATGTTCTCAGACCAACATTGACTAAGATCATTAAAAACAGTTGATGTCACCATTTTGGCTGATGGTATTCTTTTTTAGAATACATATATTTTTTTTAATGATTGCAGAGAGAGAGAGAGAGAGAGAGAGAGAGAGAGAGAGAGAGAGAGACATCAATAATGAGAGAGAATTATTGATCTGCTGCCTTCTGCATGCCCCACACTAGGGTTGAAGCTTGCAACCCAGGCATGTGCTCAGACCATGACCTCCTGGTTCATAGGTTGACGCTCAACCACTGAGCCATGCTGGCCAGGCTTGGCTAATGGTATTCTGACAGCTGTACCTTCACCTCTCTGGACATCTCATAGAAGAACCTAGAAGAAAAACCCAGTCTGTACAAGTTTAAATCCAAAGTTCATGTACTCAGAAGCCTTTGGCAGGCATCCTTCTATGCAGAGCAGGCAGAGAATATTCAAGGAGGGGCAGCATAATTTGAGCCCAGGAGGCTGGCAAAGGTATGACACCAAGGCTGCTGTCAATTCTTTCCTTTACTCATTGGACATTTGCTACCTCATGTGCCACAGGCTTTCTGATTACAGACATCTCTAGTGGTCAAGAGCTCTGCAATGTAGCCCAGGACATGGGACATGGAGGAAAAATGGGTTAGGGAGGCCATCCAGTTTCCCCCTCTATGGTGTCACTTTTTTGGGGGGAGGAGGGGGAAGAGGATTGACTGATATATATATATAATTATTTCCCAACTATTTATTAAATTTTCAATTTTAGCAATTCTATTTTTAATTTCCCAAGAATATTTTCTGTTGTTTTTTTATAAAGTAGCATTTTGGTGCTGTTTTGTAATGTTAAATCTTTCTTAACCTTTTAGAAGATTTCTCTTGTTTCTATGTTTTCTTTGTTTACTGAGCTGCCATTATCTATTTCTTTCTTGCTATGTATCTGTTATTACAGGCTTGGTTACTTGTAGTAATTCATAATTAAGCATGAGCTGCTGGAAAATAGAGGGGGAATACTTTTGACATGGCAGGGCTTGCTGTCTGCTGGTAATTGTTTTAGGATCATTGGCAGGGAGTTGGCTCCAATGCTGGAAAAATGCAAGATCTTTTCTCTGGAGCCATCCCATTTTTCCAGATACTTCCTGTCTGGGTGAAAAGGGGCCTGGTTAAATTGGGTTCAGGCATGTTTGGGTGCATAACATTCATTGATTTAATGAGTGTGCCAAATATAGGCTTTTTAATTAATCCCATCCTTTGCTATAATGTCAATAGAAATGGCAAATTCTCATCTATAGCGTACGTTATGTCAGGCACTAAACTAATTGCTTTACACTGTTGATTGCTTTGGTAATTGCCTTCCTCATTTAATCTTCCCAACAAAACTATGAGGCTACAAAAGAAAAACTGAGGCACAGGGAAATGAAGTAACTTGCCTGAGGTTATGGAGCACCTATGTTATAAAGCCAGGATTTGCACTTAGGCCCTTTGACTGTCTATGCAATGCTGCCTCCTTGATAGAAAAATGACAAAGGCTGGTATGTGGGCAGTGTTATGTCTGAGGATGTTATAAGACTGTAAGCTCCATACAATGGAGTGAAGTCAGTTTCTTGAATAAATGGTTCTGGGAAATTTGATCAGATACATGTAAAAAAAAAGAAACTAGATTACCAACTTACAAACTCAAAATGATTAAAGGACTTAAATGTAAGACAAGAAACCATAAAAATCTTAGAAGATTGCATAAGTAGCAAAATATCAGACACATATCATAGCAATATCCTTACTGATACAGCTCCTAGGGCAATGGAAACTAAGGAGAAAATAACTGGGAATACATCAAAATTAAAAGCTTCTGTACAGCAAAATAAACCATCAATAAAACAACAAGAAACCATGGGAGAACATATTTGCCAATGCTATTTCAGGTAAGGATTTGATCTCCAAAATTTACAGAGAGCTCTTACAACTTAACAAAAGGAAGATAAATAATCCAACAAAAAATGGACGAAGGACCTAAATAGACACTTTTTGAAAGAGGACATACAGAAGACCAAGAGACATATGAAAACATGCTCAAAGTCATTAATCATCTGAGATGCAAATCAGAACAACAAAGAGATACTGTCTCACACCTGTCAGAATGGCGATCATCGACAAATCAACACACCACAAGTGCTGACAAGGATATGGAGAAAAAGGAACCCTCCTGCACTGCTGGTGGGAATGCAGACTGGTGCACTATGAAGACAGTATGGCGTTTCCTCAAAAAGTTAAAAATGGAACTCCTATTTGATCCAGTAATACCACTTCTACCCTGTTTTCCCGAAAATAAGACAGTGTCTTATATTAATTTTTGCTCCCAAAGATGCGCTAGGTCTTATTTTCAGGGGATGTCTTATTTTTCCACGAAGAAGAATATGGTACACATTTATTGTTAAATGAAAATAAAGGAAATTTATTACCTGTATACGGTACGGTAGTACAGTAGTTGTCAACACAAACCAGACAAACTGTGAATCCTACAATAACAAGAATTTGCTCATTTATTCAATGACAATCATGTCATCATTTTCTGGAACATCATCATAACAATCCAATTCCTGAATTTCCTGGTGAATTTCTTGTGACTCCATTTCTTTCAGAATCAGTGGACCAAATCTCTCTCATGTTTAGCAATAGCACTGTCTTTAAATGAGTACTTCTTGTCAAGGTAGCCTACTCACAGTGCATTTGCAATGCAACTGTCAGTGATTTTCTCCCATGAATTCTTCACTCAAGTCACAACTTGTTGCAGTTTAGGTTTCACAAAGTTTCCACGCTGATTTCTCTCCATTCACACAGCAGTGACGTCAGGACTCTGCGTAATGTCACTGGTTGCTAGATGCCAGTCGGGGTGGCCCTAGCGACCAGTTTATGGTAAATTAATTTTCATTCTGAGACAGAGTCTGGGGGCCTTATTTTCGGGGGATGCCTTATATTTCACTCAGAAGGACACCTATAAGTAGGTCTTATTTTTGGAGGATGTCTTATTTTTGGGGAAACATGGTAGTAATATATCCCAAAAAACTAGAAACACCAATCAGAACGGACATATGCATCCCTATGTTCATAGCAGCATGATTTACAATAGCTAAGATTTGGAAACAGTCTAAGTGCTTCAGCAGATGAGTGGATTAGAAAAAGTGGTACATCTACACAATGGAATACTATCTATAATAATGAAAGGGTAATATGCTAATTAGACCAGACAGCCAAACAATCTTCCAGATGTCCTTCTGGACAAAGCCAGGGCTGCAGCTGTGGGATCAAGCAGCCTCCGAGGCTGTGAGGGAGGGATCGAGGTGGCTGCAGTGGATGCAAAGGCCTACTAGTACTCTTGCACAAATTTCGTGCATTGGGCCTCTAGTGCTGGTATAAAAAAGAAGGAACTTTTACCATTTGCAACAGCATGGATGGAACTGGAGAGCATTATGCTAAGTGAAATAAGCCAGTCAGAGAAAGATAAATACCACATGATCTCACTCGTTTGTGGGATATACTGATCAACATAAACTGATGAACAAAAATAGATACAGAGACAAGAGGAAAGGGAGAGGGGGGTTAGAGATCAACCAAAGGACTTGTATGCATGCATATTAGCATAACCAATGGACACAGACACTGGGACGGTGAGGGCTGCCCTGGGGAGACATACATAATACTTTAAACAGAAATATTTTTTAAAAAGACTGTAAGCTCTGTAGGGGCAGGGATTTTGTCTATTTTACTTCCCACTGTACACCCAAATCCTAGCTCATATCAGGACAACATATTTTAATGATATAAATGAACATACAGTATCTTTCATACAGAAATGGCACTTGTCTCTCATGGGAGGGGGCATTAAGGGAAGGTGTGGTATGTGCTCAGTACACAGGCCCCCTCCTTTTGGTTGCTAAAAACCATTTTTCTGTTTTGGTTGGGGAAGGGAGTAGATCTGAAGTTGTAAGTGAGGTGGTCTGGGGCACATTTTTTTCAGTGAGACTTCTTCATCTCCTCCCATAATTGGTTACCTCATTCTTTACTCAAAGGCTGCTATTATTATTTGTCATGTGAGCTTATTAATTTTTCCAATACTGTATGCTATGAATTAACATTCATATCATTATATATCATCTGAAATTTGGAGAAACCCTATGTCCCCACCATTCTCATTAAAAATAAAGGTTTGGCTTTTATATAGTTCTGATTGAATGAATTCTCCTACCATTTTTTTTACTTGCAAAACAGCTCTGCTTGTACAATGATTATTTAAAGCGTGAATTTCCTGAAGGCCATGGCAATGCACATGTTTTACATGCCTGAATGAAAAAAGTCTGGGTCTTATATCAAGAATTTATTGCCGTTTTAACAATGTACTTATATCTTCCTCTGAGATGTTTTTCTGAAGATGGGCCCATGCATAATCAGGATCTGAAGCTTTATTGCCAGTGTCAGTAATATTTATTGGAGTTTGTGGAGCAGAAATGATTATTTTTTATTTGGACTCTTGTTCGAAATTCCAGACTATTCAATAGCTTCTGGTTAAGGAAAATAATTTTTTGGGGGAGGGGGGCGGAGGGAAATTTTCCTTGTTTTAGAAAGACAAATGCCTTAGTTTGTTTGGTTTTCCATAACAGAATACCATCGACTGGGTAGCTTATAACCACATACATTTATTTCTCATAATTCTGGAAGCTTGAAAGTCCCAGATCAAAGGGCTGACTTATTTGGTGTCTGGCAAGAGTCTCCTGGTTCAAAGCTGTCTCTTCTCTGTGTGCTCTCATGGCAGGAGGGACAAGAGAGTTCTCTGGGGTCCCTTCTTTTTCTGTTTTCTTTCTTTTCCCATCACCATTTATCCCCCTATACCCTCTTCCACCTCCACTCCCCCTATGTGATCCCCATGCCCCGCTCTCCATATCCATTTCTTTCCTTTATTTTCTTTTTTGCTCAGTTCCCCTCCCCAACATTACCACCCCCACCACAGCTGTCAGCCTGCTCTCTATGACTCTGTCTCTGTTTCGCTTGTTTTTCATTAAATTCCACATATGAGTGAAATCAAGTGATACTTGTCTTTTTCCGACTGGCTTACTCACTTAGCATAATGTTATCCAGGTCCATTCATGCAGTTGCAAAGAGTAAAATATTCTTCCTCTTTATGGCTGAGCAGTATGCCATGGTGTAAGTGTAGCATAGCTGCTTCCAGATCTTGACTATTGTAAACAATGCTGCAATCAACACAGGGGTTCATATATTCTTTCAAATTAGTGTTCCTGGTTTATTTGAATAAATTCCCAGAAGTGGAATCGCTGGGTCATAAGGCAGTTCTATTTTTCATTTTTTTCAGGTAACTCAATACTGCTTTGCAGGTGGCTGCACCAATCTGCCTTCCACCAATAGTGCCCAGGAGTTCCCTTTTGTCCACATCCTGGTCATCACTTGTGGTTTGTTGATTTGTTGATGATAGTCACTCTGACAGGTGTGAGATGGTATCTCATTGTTTAGATTTGCATCTCTCAGGTGATTAGAAACTTTGAGCATGCTTTCATATGTCTCTGGGCCTTCAGTATGTCCTCTTTCAAAAAGTATCTACTGAGGTCCTTGGCCCCTTTTTTGTTCGGATTGTTTATCTTCTTTTTGTTAAGATGTATGAGTTCCCTATACATTTTGAAGATTAGGCCCTTATGGGATATGACATTGGCAAATATATTCTCCCATGCTTTCTTGTTGTTTTGTTGATGGTTTCTTTTTCTGTGCAGATGCTTTTTATTTTGATGTATTCCCATTTGTTTATTTTCTCCTTAGTTTTCATTGCTCTATGGGCTGTATCAGTAAAGATATTACTACTACATATGTCTGATATTTTGCTGCCTATGGAATCTTCTAAGATTTTTATTGCTTCCCATCTTACATTTAAGTTTTTTAAAAATCCATTTTAAGTTTATTTTTGTGTATGGTATAAATTGGTGATCTAGTTTCATTTTTTTTCCATATATCTGTCCAATTTTCTCAACACCATTTATTGGAGATACTGTCTTGACTCCATTGTATACTCTTGCCTCCTTTGTCAAATATTAATTAAGCATAATGGCTTGGGTCGATTTCTGGGTTCTCTTGTTTGGTTCCATTGGCCTCTGTATCTTTTCTCGTGCCAATACCAAGCAATTTTGAGAACAGTGACTTTGTAATACAGCTTGATATCTGGTATTGTGATTCTCCCCAACTTTGTTGTTCTTTCTCAGGATTGCTGTGGCTATTTGGGCTCTTTTTTTGTTCCACGTGAATTTTTGGAGAGTTTGTTCTAGGTCTGTGAAATATGCTGTTGGTATTTTAATGGTAATTGCATTAAGTCTATAGATTGCTTTGGGTAGTATGGACATTGATTTGGGTAGTATGATGTTGATTCAACCAATCCATAAACAGTTGGAAGCTAATTCCAGCAGGGCATAATAAAATGCAAGAAGTCCTCAAAAGGTTGATGGGCTTCTATATTCAGCAGAGCTGAATCATATTGTTGCCTGCTGGAATGGTTGAAAGCATTTCCCCAAATTGAAAAAGATGCATGCATTATTGTCTATTGTCAGCCGAGGGCATTTCAATCTACATGTGATTACTTGCTGCTGGCCAAACAGCTGAGCAGCCTAGGGAAGTTCCCCTAACCCAGTGTTTCCCAAACTTCTCTCATGATGAGAATCACCTGGTGGAGTTGTTAAAATACAGATTCCTGAATCCCAACAAAGATGAACTCAGACTTCTCAGGGGAAACCCTCGCAGCTGAGATATCCCTCTGGAACTTCAGCTGCTGCCTGTGGGAGTTCTGCAAGCCCTATTGCACCTCCACACTTCCTTCCAGTCTCAATGTGGCCTCCTCTTTAAGTTCTTGATTATGACTTTAGTTCAGCTAGACTTCAGCTAAAAATCAGGATGATTGTTCTATACTTTAGTTGTAATTCCAGTTAGGTCCTGGGAGGAGGTAAGTATAGCTTCCATCTAATATGCTGCCATCTTGGATCTCTAAAGAAGTATTTCTTAAGTTACCCCTGTTATTTTTTTATTTTTGTATAATAAATCTTTATTGTTCAGATTATTACATGTGTTCCTCTTTCCCCCCCCCATACCTCCCCTCTACCTTATTCTCCACCCCACCCCATGCCCTTATCCCCTGCCACTGTCTTTATCCATAGGTGTAAGATTTTTTCTAATCTCTTCACTCACCCCTCAGACCTCCTTCTCCCTGAGAATTGTCAGTCAACTCTCTTTCTATGTCCCTGATTCTATTATATTCACCAGTCCATTCTGTTCTTAAAATTTTTAATCACTTGATTTTTTGATTCACTTGTTGGTAGGTAACTATTTGATATCTTTTTGTTGTTCATAGTTTTTACCTTTATCTTTTTCTTCTTCTTGCTCTTCTTAAAGAATACCCTTCAGAAAATCATGTAATCCTGGTTTGATGGTGATGAACTCCTTTAGCTTTTTCTTGTCTGTGAAGCTCTTTATCTGACCTTCAATTCTGAATGATAGCTTTGCTGGGTAGATTAATCTTGGTTGTAGGTTTTTGCTGTTTATCACTTTGAATATTTTTTGCCACACTCTCTGGTCTGCATAATTTCTGTTGAGAAATCAGCTGATAGTTATATGGCTACTCCCTTGTAGGTAACTGTTTTTCTCTTGCTGCTTTTAAGATTCTCTCTTTGTCTTTTGTCCTTGGCATTTTAATTATGATGTGTCTTGGTGTGGTCCTCTTTGGATTCCTCTTGTTTGGGGTTCTGTGCATTTCCTGTACTTGTAAGTCTATTTCTTTCACCAGGTATGGAAAGTTTTCTGTCATTATTCCTTCCAATAGGCATTAAATTACTGCTCTCTCTCTTCTTCTGGCACCCCAAAAATCTGGATGTTGGTACACTTAAAGCCATCCTGGAGACTCCTTACACTATCCTCACATTTTTGGATTCTTCTTTCTTTCTTCCTCTCTGTTTGGGTGTTTTTTGTTTCCTCATATTCCAGATCTTTGGTTTGACTCTTGGGGTACATTTATCTATAGTTGAGTTTCTGTATATTCTTTCTTTTATTCAGTGTATGCTTAATTTCTGACTGGTCCTTTCCCATTTATTTATTTATTTATTTATTTATTTATTTATTTATTTATTGGTATTCTCATTAAAATCCTTGAAGATCTTTTGAAGTTTCTCAGCAGTTTTTAGAAGATTCTTGAGTAACCTTATAAATGTTATTCTGAACTCTGTCATCCAGTAGTTTACTTTCCTCCATCTCTCCCATTCATGACATGCTTTTGTGTCTCCATATTTTGGTTGCCTACCTGTGTTGATGGAGTGGCTTTGTGTGGTAGGTGACCTATAGGAGCCAGTAGCTAAGCTTCCCCAATCACCTGAGGTGGTTGCTCTTGGTATACTCCTTTGTGGGCTGAGTGCAAAGTCTTGGTGTAATTAAGTCTTGATTGCTGTTGGTACTCTGGGAGGAATTGATCTCCAGGCCAATTGGCTGTGAAGACCCACTCTGTCTATAAAGGAAGAACTGCTGCACTGGAGACATGCTTATGGTGCAGGCCTTGTTTCAATAGGGCTTTGGTGCTCACTGAGTCCACCTTCCAAATGTGTCACTTATGGATGTGAGGAGTTGAAATCTGGTGTCTCACACTGACCACTAGGTACAATGGCTTCTGGATCTCCAATGGGGTGCAATTCTGCTACTGTTAAGGCCACTTTGCAGGAGCTACAGTCCTTTCCTCCATGATTGGAGCTTGGAAGCTTTGGAGTTGTCTGCACCGGGTTACAAGTTTGCTAGGTTAAACTGCAATAGAGAAGGGCATTCATATGCAAAACTCGCTGCTTGGAGCTTGGGTGTGTTTGTAGATTTTGTGGGGCAGAGTCTCAGGGCATCACTAGGCTAGGGCGTGGCAAATAGCAATGGCTGCCAGTCAGCTGTCTCTGCCTCTCTGACCATGTCCCCGCATCTCACACCCCAGCACAGCAATTATTCTTGTGTGCAGCTCTGCAAGCAAGCCACCCTCACTTTCCGACCCAATTGCAGACAGACTAGATTCTCCCCAGAATCTGGATTTCAGAGAGATTGGGAGCTTGTCTCTCTTTGGGTTGAAGAAAGCAATGCCCTCCGCCAGCCAGGATCTGCCGCCAGCCCCTATCGCCCCTGTACCTCAGTTTTTTAGCGCTTGTGCCCTGAATGCTCCTTTTTCTTTCAGTCTAGTTGTAGAGCTCCCTTTCAGCCAGCTTTCCCATGGTTCTGGGTGATAGATGTTTTGTCTTTTAGTTGTAGTTTTGAAATTGTTGTGCACAGCAGCAGTTTAGGTGTGTTTACCTTAGCTGCCATCTTGGATCCTTCAAGTTCCCCCCTTTTAGAAAATGATATTTTATTTTTCGATTACATTTGACATACAATATTATATTAGTTTCAGATGTACATCCCAGTGATTAGATATTATATAACATTATATAAGTGATCATCCTGATAAACTTTGTACTCATCTGATACCTCACATACTTATTAGAATATTGTTGACTATATTCCCTATGTTGTCCCTTTTATATGGGCACAGATCCTACTCATGAAATTCAGATATAAACATTCAGTCCATAACTATGGCTCTTACAATAGTTTAAAATTTTTTAAAGAAGAAGGGAGGATTTCAGAGAGGAAGGGAGAGGGAGAGAGATATAGAAACATCAATGATGAGAAAGAATCATTAATTGGCTTCCTTCTGCACACCCCAAACTGGGATGGAGCTCGCAATCCAGGCATATACCCTGACCGGGAATCAAAACGCGACCTCCTGGTTCATAGGTCGAGACTCAACCACTGAGCCATGTTGGCTGGGCCCTATAATAATTCTTTTGTTTAATTAAAGAAAGCAACTGACAGGAATAAAGTATAATATGAAGGGGGAAATGAACAATTTCTTAAAAGAAAGTAGCAGGGCACAGAATTGCTTGGTTATCAGTCAGAGAAACCCAACCTGTCTCTGTTAAATAAAATAGGAATATTTATGGAAAGTTATGGAAGCCCAGCACAGAAAGTACAAAAAATAATTCAAGCCAGGAATTGTTCAGATCTGGCGATCTCCCTCCTGGCCTCTTCCCTCTCTCCCTCTTTCCCTCTTTTGCCACACTCTCTCTCATTCCTTCCTTCCTTCCTTCCTTGGATCCTCCATGTGCCAGTCATTGTGGAATCAGTAGATAAATAATCAAATGAGAGCTCTGAGGCACAGAGAATGTATGTCAAAGAGCATATATTACATAGACAATAAGCTAACCAGAGTCAAACAAAAATAAGGTTCTTATAAATAGATTGACCATAAAATTTGTTGCCCACATTTGAAAATGAATGAGGTGTTATTAACAGTCACACTTGACAATAAGCGTAAAGGTGTCTAGGACATACCAGACGTGTCATGGGCAAAGAACTATGAAGAGAATTAGAAAAAGGTGATGTGGTAATGACTGGGTGGCTACTTGAGACTGTGGATAATATGTGTTCTCATGAAAGCTGAGATCTGAATGACAAGAAGGAGCCAAATAAAGGTGACAGGGATGAGCCTGCTTGACACAGAGCACCCTCTGTCAGAGTTCTCAGGGAGGAAAGAGTAGAACAGAAAGAAGGCCAGTGTGGCTGGTGTGCAGTGGACAGGGGAGACTGGCTGGAAATGGGACCAGACACATAGGCAGGGGCCTTCCTGTCATTAATAAGGAGTTTGGCTTTGATCAGAAGGTTTTCAGCAAGGAAGTGATGTGACTTACTTTACCTTTGAAAAAGAGCACCCTATAATATTACATTGTTGCAATTTTAAAAAAACATATTTTTATTGATTTCAGAGAGGAAATAGAAAAAACATATTTTTATTGATTTCAGAGGGAGAGATAGAAACATCAATGATGAGAGAGAATCATTGATTGGCTGCCTCCTGCATACCCCTCACTAGGGATCAAGCCCAAAACCTGGGCATGTGCCCTTTACCAGAATTGAACCCGGGACTCTTCAGTTAGTAGGTCCAACTAGGGCTGGAAAATTTTTATAATAAAATGTAAAAAGAAAAAAAAAGAGGCTCACTGTGGCTGTAGTGGCGCAGAGGTTGTGTTGCATGAGACTGACTGCACAAATGAGGCTCCTCAGAGATTGTTTTGGAAAGAGCAGGTTATGTCAGTTAAGTTAAGAAGAGTCCCCCTGGGGTAGGGTGATGGATGTGTGATTGTAGTGCACACAGAGAGAAGAGAGTGTGTATGGGATACATTTTGTAGCTGGTAGCAATAAAATATATTGGTGGATAAGTGGGGTGAAGAAATGAAGAGATCCAATGGTTATTCTTCAATTTTTAGCTTAGCAACCAGTTGGATTGAGATGTTATTGACCAAGGAAGAGAAGATATTGGGAGGAGCATGTTGAAGTAGGGAGGGTGGAAAGTTCTCTTTTGACCAGGTTAAGCTTCATGTGCCTATTACACATTCATGTGGAAATGTCCAGTAGGCAAGTCTGGAGCTGTGCAGAGAGAAAAGGGGTATTATATAAGACACCTCTTATGAGCTGTGTCTGATGCTCTCAGGCTCACCTGACCCAGGAGCCTTGCATATTTGTTCTGCTTCTGTTGCTGGCTATGTGTGGGCACCTACTCACTTAATTAGTGAGCCAGATTTTGACTCAATTCCCATTTGTGCTGCTTGGGTCCTCGGGAAGTTATATCACAAAGCCTCAACTTCCCATCTATAACATGGGAGTAATAATGTTTATTTCATGAGGTTTTAAAAGAAATAGATCAATAAAACACAAGGCTTGACCACAAGACCTGAATATAATAGCTATTCATTAAAGAGCCTTGGTGATGAATAATAGTAGCTGGGAACCATTGCTCACATAATGGAGGCTGTGTAGCTGAGTGAGAAAGAGTGGCCTCCTGCATTCCTGAAATTGCACCAAGTTAGTAATTATCTACTTTGCAAGGCCAGAGGCTGACCCTGCCCAAGTCTCAGTTCTGATATTCAACAAAGGTTGTTAGATTTGACATAACAAGGGTCTCTTTCAAACATCCATAAGTTATTAATAGTCTTGGACATGAATCTTGAGCAACCCATCTTTCATTTTGCTTTGGACATCTCATCCAAGGCAGTATATACTAAATCTCATTTTGTAAAATTACTTTCCCCCCCTTTTTTTGGATCCAAACACAGAGGCCTTGGTAAAATTCTTGTCCTGGAGTTTGCTCAAAGTTCATGGGAACAGCATCACAATGTATTATTCTTGCCAAAATTGCTGAGCAGGATTGAATCACAAGGAAACAATCAGATGAACTCAGAATATGACACATTCTACAAGACAACTGCCCTGGACTCTTCAAAAAACTTGGAAAATAAAGCAAAGCACAAAGGGCAGGGCTGGAAGTAGATAGAATTGGATTAAAACAGATTAAATATACATGATAATCAAATATAATGCACGAACCTTGGGTGAATATGGATAGCTCTCCCCCTCAAAACACACAAACCACACAACTATAAAGCACATTATGGGACAACCGGGGAATTTTGATTGTAGACTATATATTAGATAGTATTATTAAATTAATGCTAAATTTCTTTGGTATGACAATGGTATTGTGGCTGTATAGGAGAACATCCTTGTTTATTTATTTTATTTTATTATTCTTGCTTTTGAGAGAGAAACACATTGATTGGTTACCTCCCACATGCACCCCTGCGGTGGCCAGGTATCAAATCTGCAACCTAGGTAGGTGCCCTTGACCGGGAGTTGAACCTGAGACCTTGTGGTGCACAGGCTGATGCTCTTACCACTGAGCCATGCCGGCCAGGGTTCCTTGTTTACTTTATTTATTTAAGGAGATACAGCTTAAATATTTAGGGACAAAGTATGATTCCTGAAATTACTTTCCAATAGTTCAATAAAAAAGTCTATAATTGTACATCTGTAAGTATACATAGATATATAAAGAGAAAGAAAATATTCTTTGGAAATTGGAAATGTTAACAATTGGTTAACCTGTGCAAAAGGTTTATAGGTGTTCATTGAACTGTTTTTTTTTTTTTTTTAACTTTTCTGTCAGTTTGAAAAATTTCAGAAGAAAAGTAGGGAAAAAAGTTCCTGGAAGAAAACGAGCAGGCCAATCGGCATGTTTTCTGCCAACAGACTTCAGGGAGGTGCGTTCGAGGCGACCTCACAATGACACTTGGGCAGAAATAAAAAATATTGAGTTGTTTAAGCCCTCGGTCAATCCTCACATGGGAAATCCTCAATTCTTTATAACCCTGTAACTGAAATTTTGGATTAGTTGATAGGTGTGGAGAGAAAGCTTGTTTAAAAAAAAAAGAAAAGAAAAGAAGAGAAAAAAACACTAAAACAGACATGTATTTGAAAAAAAAAAACCTTAAGAAAGTTAAGGTCCCTTTGGTTTTCACCAAGTATTTGGACTGCTAAGCATCTGTGTAATATTGTATTAGGGATCTTGTCCGCCTAGGAGGTGATGAAGAATTAGAATCCCACGGTAAAAAGAATGCTGATTTTTTTTTAACCTGGAATTTCTGTGGAGACATTAACATAACCATGTTATTTTAACTATATATTTTAGGGAGAAGGCATTTCTTTTCAAGAATGGGTTTATTAAGGGCAGACAAGTCCTGGGTCACTGTACTTGGAGCTTAATTTCTATGTTCTCAAGCAGTTTGAAATCTTAATTACTTGACTCCTTCCTATCCACCGGTGTCAAATTTAAAACCAACCACACAAAATGTTGGGGGCAAAAAGTAGTCCAGTAAACAAACTTATTAATAGAAATGAAACTCCACAGGGAACACAGACACACACAAGTCAGTGGGATATTAAATTCCTCTGATAAGTTAACATGGATTAAGCACAACTTTTTATAGTGCAAGCCCTTAGTATCAAATTTTGAAGCACAGCAACATCTAATAATATAATTATTTATTTTAACCATTTATAACAGAGGAAAACATTGATTCATTCATAAATAATTATTATACACTCACTCTGTTCTCAATTTGGGAATAAAGCTAAGGGTATACTTGCCTGGAGTACACTCTACGAACTAGGTAGACATCATTAGGCAATAAATTACAACAGCAGGAAATGCATTAAGGACTAGTTTGTAGAGTAGACATGTGGAGTAGCTTTGATTTTGTGAACATTAATAATTATCAAAAGCAGAAGAAAATTATCACCAAATACAGAACTAATTTTTTTAATATATTAAAGGTTTTCTGAATTTCTTCATGGTAAAAAGACTTTGTGGAGGCTTTAACTTAATTTTCTATGATTACTTTTTAAATACTGAAGGTTGAAACCTTTGTTTCCGTGCTTAAGTCTTTTTCTCCAATACTCCCGAAAGGTGATTAACATGTGCTGTTGGGTGGAAAGTATGCCTAGGACATTGCTCACAGTCCTCCATTCTCTTGGCATGGCAGTGTAGCTCAGTACTTGAAGGTAACGAGACTAGTGTTAGATTTTAGAATTCAAGTCCAGACTCTGCCACTTGGTAGCTTGGTGGTCTTGGGCAAGTAAATTTTCCTAAGCGTAGTTTCCTTAGCTGTAAATGGGGATTATAATAGTGCATCCCTCCTTGATGTACTATTTTATTTATCTTCTTTCTTTTTCATTATTCTAAGCTATTATAACTATTAGGTTGTGTGGTCATTCATAACCTCTCCTACTCAGAGTATGGTCACTGGCTCTGTATTCTTATCCCCCAAGTTGAATGTAAGTAGATCCCTGATTTTACACCAAATGCACTCATCATCTAGTCTTATATGTATAGTAATCGAGGTGGGATTTTATTCTCAAAGAGGCCAAAAAAACATAAGATTTTAGCTGCAGCATAAAAACTCAAATTTGGTGCAAGAGAGGAGGTTTAAGGGTATCAGATATTAACACATAGAAATACAGGCAAAGATACAAAATTGAGAATCAGTCTTTTCCCTAAATGAACATCTGGGTTGACTACATGGAGATTAGTACACTCATGAGACCAGCTAGTGCCAGCTACTTCTGAGTCCACTGGGAATTTTTTTAGTGACTGGAAAATCCATATCCTTTTGCTTTTATTCATTTACTAGAGGCCCAGTGCATGTATTCGTGCACTGGTGAGGTCCCTTGGCCTGGCCTGCGCAGACTGAGCCAAAACCAGCTATCCATTACTCTCCAAAACCAGTTTCCATTACTGCAATTGTGTCCATATCATAAAAAATACTGGCAGGAATGAGTAGGTTGCATGATTTTCTCCCCAAGGCTCTCTCCCAATTCTTTTCTTCCTGGCTTGAATCCTAGAAAAATACTGGTGTGTGTGTGTGTGTGTGTGTGTGTGTGTGTGTGTGTTTATGTTCTATTTTACTCTGAATTTATTTACATGCCCTGGCCAGTGTGGCTCAGTTGGTTAGAGCATTATTCTGTACATGGAAAGGATGTATTTACTCGACACACCCAGTATTTATGTTGAGAGCTGCAGCCATCTTACCAGGCATATACATATATTCACATATCTATATCTAAATATTAGGTCTTGCCGAAACCGGTTTGGCTCAGTGGTAGAGCGTCGGTCTGCAGACTGAAAAGTCCCAGGTTCGATTCCGGTCAAGGGCATGTACCTTGGTTGCAGGCACATCCCCAGTAGGGGGTGTGCAGGAGGCAGCTGGTCGATGTTTCTCTCTGATCGACATTTCTAGCTCTCTATCTCTCTCCCTTCCTCTCTGTAAAATATCAATAAAATATATTTTTTTAAATATTAAGTCTTACAGTTAATAAACACACGGTCTAGATTAGAACCAGACAATCTATAATAGCGTAAGAAATATTATGTGGCCAAATGAATAAGATGATGGGCCCTAGAAAGCTTCTGAAAGCCTGGCCCACCATTTCCCCTGGGAACCCAATGAGTTGCACACCAGGGTAGAAAGATTGTCTCCTGAAGGTCAAGGGATGGGGGTTTTCCCCATTGTTTATAGAACGCTCTCCATGCGGGCCGCCTTCAGTGCTGTGTCAGGATGCCTCTCATGGTCTTCCAGCGGCTCCTTCTTGCCACTTTCCCTGCCCCCACCCGCAAGGCCGCCTCGTCTCTCCAGCCGCCTGCCTCTGTTATCTAACAGGCCTGGCCCTCCTTCAGCCCTTCCTGCGAGGCCGGCAGCCAGCATCGCTGCCCCAGTTCCACAGACAGAGCAACTGAGTCATTTTTCTATTGTTACTGGACCAAAGTTCCCCAGTTAGAACCAGTGAGTCATCCTAAAGTCCTAGAACCGGGTCCCAGTTCTTGTTCCTGGCGGCGTCCACGGTGCCAGATGACACTGGAGGGTCAAGGGGATGCTGGCCTCCGAACAGCTCGGGGAGAAATGCATTTCGTGCGGCTGGGTTAAAAACAAGGATTAGCTCTCTCTTGAAGCCTGCAGGCCTGAAAAAGAAAGGGGGAGAAATGTATCTGTGGAAGATGATCATCATCATACCACAAGCATTCTTAATAGCTCTCAAAACGTCCCCCAATTCTCTGGACCCTTAGCACTAGGCTTCTAGATAGAAAATGTCTTATTTGCAGTAGAGGCCATCAATTTTCTTCATCTTACAACAGAGGCACTTATGCAAATTTAGATCTGAGAGAAAACTAAATTTATTTCCTTCTTTTCACAAGAGGATCTTTAAAGTATCTGGCAGGGAAAGAAATGAGCTTGCTCATGTGATAAAATTAGTAACACAAGCCATTCCAAACACAAGCTGTTCATATTTAGGAGGGAGTTGCTTTTTCTGTAGCATTTTCTGCACAGCTTAGACTTTCCTAATTTTCCCCCTCTCCTGTGCTTTTTCTTGCATCACATGTCACCCCTACCTGTTCACCCCTTCACCCACCCTCCCGGCTAAGTTGGTGAGAGACTTCAGGTGTGTCTTCGGCAGTAACTCAGGATTTAACAGTAGCTACAGCATCAGTCTCGAGGCAAGTTACAGATTTTGCACATTAAACGTGGTGATTATATCTTTCGTGCCAGAGCTATGGGAAAGGGAATTTTGGAAAGCAGAAACAGGATTTCTTACTGGGAATCCAGAAACCCTGAAAGCTGTCTTTCTTAAAATGATCATCCTTGTGGCTGTTCCCAGACGCCCCGAGTCAGGGTCCTTGAAGTTGGGTCCTGAGAATCTGCCTTTGCACCAAGCTCCCAGGTGGTTTTATCGCCACTGAAAGCTCTGGAGGCCCTGCGCCGAGGGCCCTGCGGCCTGCGGGGCTCCATGAAGCCCCTGGCTATGTGGGCAAATTGTGCTTTGTGTACACATGTGCATTTTTCTGAGGGATAAAGGGGGTCTGTGACCCTGGAAAAGCTTAAGAATCTAAATGAAGGATAAATGTAGGAAAAAAGCCCAATCTAACTTATCAGTGAACAGGGCGATGAAAGTTAAAACAAGATCTTGGCTTTGTATGCACACATTTTTAAAAAAATCTGACAGGGTGGTGGGCAAAGATACAGAAAAGAAAGAATTCTCCACTTTCAATTAAATTCAAGCCCTTGAACATATGTGCATGACTTGTTTAAGGATGTGCTATGGAGTATTGTTTAAAATTGCCCCAAACTGGGGCATATCCACCAATAGGAAAGTAGATATATAAATGTAGTATAATCAATAATGCTGTATACTATAATTTAATTATAAGGCCTAATCTAAACCTATATAATAATAATAATAATAATAATAATAACAATAATACTTATATGGTGTTTACTGGCACTGTTTAAGAGCTTTGCATATATTAACAAAAATGCTGGATATTAAAACATAATGTTGAATGAAAAAGTATATAATAAAATGATAAAACATTGTGATACTATTTATGTTTAGAAGTATAAAATAATACTTATATGATGTATACTGTATAGTAAAAATGTGAAAACATGGATTTTGTAAATATACTAATAGCCTGGTGCATGAAATTCCCTCATGCCTGGCCTCCACCCTCTCTAATCTGGGACCCCCCAGGGGATGTCCAACTGCCGATTTAGGCCTGACCCCAACCGGCAGTCGTACATCCCTCTTGCAATCTGGGAATGCTGGTTCCTAACCGCTCACCTGCCTGCCTGCCCGATCGCCTCTAACCACTCTGCCTGCAGGCCTGATGGCCCCCAAATGCCCCCCTGCCAGCCTGCTTGCCTTCAACTGCCCTCCCCTGCTGACCTGATTGCCCCTAACTGCCTCTGCCTTGGCCCCGCCACCATGGCTTTGTCCAGAAGGATGTCCGGTAGGTCTCCAGGAAGGTCTCTTGGTCTAATTAGATTATTTCCCTTTTATTAGTATAGATATAAGATTCACTATAATGATAGTCTAGGGAGTCCTAAGGAGCCTTTATAAGACTGCAGGCATTTCAGTTTACTTCAATTTTGTCAGATTTATGTTGTTTTCAAAAGACCTATAATTAAAAAACATGTATGTAGTACTCACAGAACAAATCAGCAAGGTGTGAAGGGAGAAAAGGGCTCTGTGCTATCAGGCATGTGCCTTCAACTTAAGGTCAGGAAAACAGGAAAACTGAAAATACTCCATTTTGATTTAACAAAAGTGTCTCCACTTCACTGTGTCTCATCCTCCAAATTAAAAAAAAAAAAAGATAAAAAGTGTTAGAAAAAAACAGTTATGGTTACTCAACGAATTCTCCATTCAACACTTTCCAATTCAGAAGTACTTGCCCCCCACGTCCCCATCCTTTTTGTCTGCTGGATTAAGTGGATCCACAAGGACCTCCACATGGGCCTAGTGTCTTTCTAGCTCACCACATACTCCACCCACATGGATTCCTCACCCTCATTTTTGTGCAGCCAATCTTGGTACATGCCACTTCCTTTGCCTGGAAAGACTTCTCTCCGACCCTCTTGCCTGGAAAAACCCAGTCATCCTTCAAGAACCAGCTCAGAGGTCACCTCCTCCGATAAGGCTCCCTGAAGGAGGTGTGGCATGTCATCTCCATCCTGTTGTTTACCCCTCACATGCTAGGAAGTGTCAGTGCCCTTTAGCCAGAGACCACCAGGAACAGGCTGACCATGAAGCAAGGTGGGCCTATTACTCCTTGATGGAGGGAGAACACACTCCATGGGGATTCCTGAGCAGCTCAGTGACAACATTACAAAGAACTTATTATAAAATGAGGGCTTCGGTTGGGAGGTTTGGAAGGGCCTAAGACATCAGGGATTTGCTTTAGGTTGGAAACCACCAGAGAGCCAAGGCAATTCTATGATTGTTTTGTGGGTGGCACAGTGACCTTGCTATTGTCTTTGCATAGACAAAATTATGCAGTGACCTTGATTTGTTCCATTTTCTCATGGCTCAGAGGAAGCTGGTCTGAGGTGGGTGTGCTGTGCGGTTGTTTATGGCCAACTTGGGAACAAAATGGCCTGGTTATGAGTGTTGGATCAGCTTGTAATACTATTGGTGTCCAGCTGTGCTTATTTCCAGATGTTTGGGGATGCATTATTTCTTTCTCAACACTTACAAGGTACTAGCTGGACTGTGATGTTGTAGTTCATATGTCTCTTATATCACTCAGCATCTATACTGTGTAGCAGACAGTGTGGTTTTCTCTCAAGATCCATTCTAACTCTACCTCACAGTGGGGCAACCATGGGTTGTCGGGAGGGACTGACCTAACTCCAGCTTTGATGATGAGCCCTGATTTGTCTAGGACACCCCCGTGACTGGTTCAGGGATGGACGTCAGAAATAGACACTGAGATTTGCATGTAGGAGATTTAGTGGGAAGGACTCACAGGAGCAATGTTACAGATGGAGGGAAGCCCAATGGGGCAGAAGGAAAAATGGACCTCCTGTACAGTTGTAACAAAGGTCTCACTTGATCCCCTCTCAGCAGCTCTGAGGCTGGAGTGTCTCTTCAGAGCTGTCTGAACTGAGGCAGGGCCAGGCTATTGTACCCACGTATTGATCAGTCATTAGAGGCAGTTTCTTCTCAAGAGGGGCGGGCAGCTCCTTTCCGGCAGGGCATTGCCCAGGGAGGAACTCACCTGTGGACCAGCAGTGACAACTCCTTCCCATGGGTGGGGATGACAGTCTCAGTCCTGAAGGGAAGATCTGTAGCCACTACCATGGACCAGTATGAACCAGCTTATGTCTTGCCTTGCTGATAATCTCATCTTCTAAAACATAGCCTTTTGGCATGGATTGTATCCAATGAGGAGCATTTGGTTGGTGAAGAGAAGAGCCTTGGAAGGCAGATACTATTATGTGCTTATTTAAACCTATTTCCTAGGGTTGGTGGTGACATTCCTTGACCTCCAGGGGAGTGCAGGGATTTTTTGATGGTTAAGGATTTTTTGATGGTTAAGGAACCAGAAGGTTGTTCTCTTCCATTAAATACTAGTGAGAAGGTGTGTGGTCCCAGGTGCTGGTTGCATCATCAGGACAAAGCCAGCATATGGAAGATGGAAGAACTGGGAAACTTGTTTAAAAAAAATGAGGGTGGCAGTGGTGTGCTGGAGTTAGTTTTCATGAGGCCGGAGGTGACTGTTCACATCTATTTTCCATTCTGTGTTCAAGGGCTTCATGTTGGTAGCTTGACATAGGCCATGGTGGGAGTGTTTACAACATGGGAATTGGAAAACACTGCAACTGAAGGCTTTGCTCTCTGGAGAGTCAGTGAGTTGTCACACACTTCCTACCGTAGCACACCAACAAAGGAGCCCTAATCGAGCCATGCTTGAAGCATGCCCTACCTGTGACCTTTCAGCTCCAGGAGTCCATAATTTCTCTATTATATAAGCTATTTTGACTCCGAATTACCCCATATAATTTATCTGTTTGCATGTCTGTTTTTCCCTCTAAGTTGAAAGCTTCCTAAAGCCAGGGAACATATCTTTGAAGTTTAGAACAAATTCAATTCAACATAGATTCCATAAATGACGCAAAATGATCCTTGAAATGAAATACACTGGACAAGCATTGATGAAAGAGAAATGGATATTTAAGATAAAAGTATAGATGTTCAAAAGGATACATGTCTTTTATTCTGGCGTAAGCAAATTATATTTCACAGCTGAGGGGACTATTGGATGTTGTGGATACGGGGCTAGGAGGAGAGGAAAGATAAGACAGGCAAATGCCCATCTGATTTTTTTTTTTATGAAGGAGGAGAGTGAATTCTGCAAGCTATAAAGTTTCCTAATTATTTTATGTGAGGTTCCAGAAGAAATTATTGAAATGTTAGCGAAGGAGAAAAAGCAATATTCATCAGGACACAGTCATTACTAACAACACAAAACTCAAGACAGTCATGGGCTGCATGATGGGACACAGCTGCAGAATTAAGTTTAAGGGGGATAAATGAAAGACACTCTGTTTTGGTCCAAAACACCACCAGCACACTTTCAGGCTGTGACACGGCTTAGCAGCGCTGTGTCTGACAAAGGCTGGCAGATTATATTCGACAATAAATCCAACGTGAGTCATTGATGTGATATGATCACCAACAAAGCTATTGCAATTCTGGATTGCACTCCATTAACTCAATTTGGTCTCATGATTTACTGATTTTTGTGCAAGTCTCATCTGATGACCCAAACAGAAGCAGATCCTGTTTGAACACCATTTTAAAAAATTAGTCCTCCTTCATCCCTGAGTCTAGTAGAGTCTTGTTGAGTAACCAGTGTCTGTGATTCAGTCGGGGGTAGTGCCGGCTTATGAATCATGTTTGTGGTGCATGGAGTAAAGCCCATCCAAGGTCAGATGATCTGTCTGTCTGTCCGTGCATTGTTAACATGAAGTACAGAGGTCTGTTAGTATCTGATAGAGCTAACCTCCCCACACTGCTCTTCCTTTTCAGTGTTTATGAGAAGATTTTCTATGATGTTGATGATTCATAGGCTCCTATCCTCTTGCATCTATCTCCCCATTTCACACCAATGGGGCATGGGCCTGGATAAGAAAAAGTAAAAGCACTTCTGGGCATTCATCTCTCTCTCTCTCTCTCTCTCTCTCTCTCTCTCTCTCTCTCTCTCTCTTACACACACACACACACACACACACACACACACACACACACACACACCCCTCTCACTAAGATGCAGTGAATGTGGGCTCTGGTGCCAGACAGCCACAACCCTGACTTCCATTCTTTGTTCAGTTACTTATCAGACCCTGGAAAAGTTCCCTAAAATCCCTAAACCTCAGTTCCCTAAAATTCCTCATCTCTAAGGTGGGGAGCATGAGCCTTCCTCAGGGCGAGGATGCAGGGAAATAGCCCGTGGGAAGCGCTTCGCTAGGGACCTGGCGCAGGAGAGCCTCCGTGGGCGGCAGTCACGTTCGTTGTGCTTTAGCAGACATTGCTTTGTTACCAAGTTCTATTGTTGCTCTTACTGTTATCATTAGTGACCACTTCTCTCTACAGCCTGGTTCTGGTTCGTGAATTTGGATGGGGAAAAACTGCATCTCTAATCTTTCCCCCAAATCTAGCTTTCCCTCCTAGGAAGGAGGCAGGCAACCACCGCATCCTGACTTTGTCACCATAGAAACCACGGATCTCTTCATGTCACCTGACCATTGTTGCAACACCTGGAAACAAATAGTTTCTCCCGTCTCAAGTGGAAATGACAGTAGTTTTCTTTCTTTCTTTTCTTTTTTTCTTTTTCTTTCTTTCTTTCTTTCTTTCTTTCTTTCTTTCTTTCTTTCTTTCTTTCTTCCTTCCTTCCTTCCTTCCTTCCTTCCTTCCTTCCTTCCTTTTTTTTTTTTTTTACCTTTCATCAGATCTTATCATTTAAAGCATTGATGGAGTACAAATATTACTATACTATGTTATTTAAATGTTCAATAATTGTAACGGTGTAACTGTTTTCCTTTATAGTTTTATGTATTTAAAACATAATTCCGAGGAGGGGCCTAGAGGCTTCGCAGCCGGTCAGAGGGAGCCCGGCACAGGAAGCCCCTCCCCGGGGCTGCTCAGCGGGGTTGGCTAAAGGGCAGCGGAGGCCACAAGGGCCCTCACTTCACTTACTCTGTTCTTCAGTCCCAGAGGCTTAGCCAGAGGGGCTAAGACCCACCCCAGCAGCCTATCTGTTTGGCAGGATCAGCGTGCCTGCGGGTGGTGGAGTGGCCTTCGCCCTGCATCGTGGAAGGTGGGCCCTTCAGACATGGAACTTGATAGATGTCGAAACCCAACCAGGCTGAATTAATCACTTGTAACTGGTGGAGGGACCTGTGACTTACCGGCAGTTTCTCATTCTGACCGTATCCCTCTCAGTAGAGGCCTTTTGATCTGCGACCAGAAATGCTCCCGACTTCTTATTCCTTTCTCCATCCCCATTTCTCTCTCTCTCTCTTCCTCTCTCTCTTTCTCTCTCTCTCCCATTTCTTCAGAGAAGGAGCAGTAGAAAATTCTGAATGTAGTCATTGGGCACAGACCAGGTAACGGACATTCTTCTCTATGCCTGGCCTTGCCGTCTCTACAGATACTTTTTGGCTGTAGGCCTGCACTCACTCTCCTTTCTGTCAACACACACACACACACACACACACACACACACACACATGCACACACACGTTCCATCTCTTTCCCTGACACACACTCACACCTCAGAAAGATTATATTTATAATACCCTGGGGCATTTCCAAATGCCAGTATTCATTTTGGGAGCACACTTGTCTCTCTTGCTTGGAACAGACTGCATTTTCCACTGGCTTAGAGTTTCGAAGTCCTTCCTGTGGAGAGGAGTGAGCATCCCCGGGGGACTGGCCACATGTCAGAGGGCTATCAACTTTCTGCTCCGAGGGTCGCACTCCCTGGAGCAGAACATTTGTTGAAGGACTCCCGCCCCATTTGGCCCAGGCAGCTCATGCTGTGCCTTTTCAAATAAGACCTGGTGGGGGAGAGGGCATCTGGAGTGGAGAGACCAGGTGTCAAGTGAGAATGGATCCCGCTGAACTGACACTGACAGGCCATCAGAAATAGATCTGTTTCCAGGGCCCAGAGGAGAAGAGGAGGGGACTGAAACCAGTCAATCCCTGAAGGAAAGTTCTAATTCTCATCTGATGTCTGAATTAAGTTGAATCCACTTTCAAGTGGAAGTGGCAATGGAAGGCTTTCATTTCTCAAAACTGGACTCAAGGCTACAGTTCCTCTTTTCTTTGTAGTTAGCCATTCCATGAAATACTCTTTTTTAAAAAATATATTTTTATTGATTTTTTTAAAGAGAGGAAGGGAGAGGAAGGGAGAGAGACAGAGAGCTAGAAAGGTCGATGAGAGAGAAACATCGACCAGCTTCCTCTTGCACACCCCCTAATGGGGATGTGTCCGCAACCAATGTACATGCCCTTGACCGGAATCGAACCTGAGACCTTTCAGTCCACAGACCAATGCTCTACCACTGAGCCAAACCGGTTTCGGCGCATGAAATACTTTTAAAAGTATTTAAAGACAGCCATCCACAATTAGAGCTATGGCTTGGAATCCTCATTCCTGTGAGAGTTAACTCACTGGCTTTAATTCACACTCAAGTGTGAATGACTAACCTAAGATCCCTTGCTTACAAATAGGTTAGTTAAATAAGAAATATTGGGGGGGGAGAGGGTGGGAGATAGAGATATTTGAAAGGGAATTGAGTGGAAGAACAAACAAATGGGACATTGGAGGTTTTATAATTTTATGGCAATGCTCAGGATTTCAAGAGACAATTATTTAGCTTAATTATGGTTTCTCTTCATGAGTTCCTAGTGCTCGTTTCAACTGGACCTTGTATTGGTTGGTTTTCTTAGCCTCTCATATGGAAAGGTCTTTAGTGGGTAGAATGGGAAGGTAGCAAGAAAGAAGGCAGGCACTAAAATGGATCCCAATGATTGCTCAGAGGATGGCATTTCATCACCATCCATGGAATGTCATCAGAAGTCATGTTAAACCAGAGTTAGAATGCTCTTTTCTTCTACTTTGCAGGAAACAAAGCTTGGGAGAATTATTTTAGGCTGAGCACTTCCCCCAATTCACCATTCTTTAAGTGGAATTTATTTGAACAGTTTGATGTTGATTTCTAGTCTGGCTGTCATTTGGTTCCTGTATAGGTCACTAAGCAAAAGGGCATATATGTCACATGTTCTGCACATAAATATCGCCTGATTTTAGCTGTTAGGTGAACTCCAAGGTCAAAAGAAGGGCTATGGCCAATGAAAACATCACTTCCGGCACAGGATGTGCTGTGTGTGTCAGTGACATGTATTGCTGTCATTAAGCAATTTGTGCAGGTTTTCATGAACTTGTCCGCAGGGTCTGTGTAAACTTTGTATTGGCGTTGACTGGTTGCTAATTTATTCCACAAAATTTGTTTAACCCAACGTATTAGCTCCCCATGCAAGGAGGTAAAGCACCCGGGAAAAGAAGACCTGGGCCTTGTGAGCCTTCTCCCTCTGACAACTGGAAGGGAAGAAGGTGGTTGCCTTCAAGCTTGCTGCCCTCAGTGAGAAAAGAAAGAAGTTTTCCTCGGCTTCCTCTCCCTTTGGTAGGAGAGTGAGGCTCCGACCCCATGCTGTATAAGAATAACAGAGACACATCATGCTTCACTGCTAGGAAAAATATTTTTCATTGTTTATAAATTAAGAATAATACCTTTTGTGCAGAGTTAACAAGACAAGCTACAGAAAGTGCCTACCATGATATCTAGCATCTGGGGGTCATCTAATTTTTGTTTGTTTCTTTCTGACTGTCACCAGGTATAGCTAAGACAGCGCACAGCTTGTGGCTGACTTTGTGTAGCAATCTTCCAGCTGGGAGACCAATGGGACAAATGGGACCATGCAGTGTATCTTTCTGTTTTAATTTCTTGCCTCCCTCCCTTCCTTCTGTCCTCCCTTCCTTCCATGACACTGTGTCTGTTCCGTCCCAGGCATGTGGTAAGTGCTGGAGGATGAGTCAAGCATGGAGCTCCCTGTCCATGGAGAAGGTAAACTCAAGCAGCGTTAACTTCAGAAGCTCCTGCCTGGCACCGCTGGAACAAGGCACTGGGCCAAGAAGACAGATGTGGGTCCTGCCACAACAGAGCTTGCTCTTGGAAATGGACAATTGTATCATAGAATAATGAGAGCAATAGAGTTCTTGTTACGAAGGCAAAAAGGACAGAGTTCTACCAGGGGTGACTGGGGACAGCTTCCTGGGAAAGGTGACCTTTCTGTGGACGTGCAGGGCACAGTGGTTCACAGCCCTCAAGGCAGAGGGTAACCTAAGGGACCTGGGACGTGTGGGGTCGGGGCAGCTGTGTATTGCCTTAACTGGAAGTGATCAGACTGAACATGTCCTTGGTCAACAACAGCTGCCAGTGACTGGGGCAGGGTCTGGGGTGCTAATTGCTCTGGGGTCACCAGGAACTTGTTGTTGGCTAGAGATATAACTAAAAAAATTAGGTTTAAAAATGACTGCTGGGAAAGCATTATGCGAAGCGAAATAGCCACTTGGAGAAAGACAAGAATCACATGATCTCACTCATTTGTGGGATCTAATGAACAATAAACTGATGAACAAAAATAGAACTAGGGCCGAAACCGGTTTGGCTCAGTGGTAGAGCGTAGGTCTGCGGACTGAAAGGTCCTGGGTTCGATTCCGGTCAAGGGCATGTACATTGGTTGCGGGCACATCCCCAGTAGGGGGTGTGCAGGAGGCAGCTGGTCGATGTTTCTCTCCCATTGACGTTTCTAGCTCTCTATCTCTCTCCCTTCCTCTCTGTAAAATATCAATAAAATATATTAAAAAAAAATTGAACTAGGGACATGAAGCATCGAACAGACCATCAAACCTCAGAGGGACGGCAGGGGAGGGTGGTAAGAGACCAACCAGAGGACTTGTATGCATGCACAAAAGCAGAACCAATGGACGCAGACAGTGGGGGGTGAGGGCCTGTGCTGGGGGCCAGGAGTGAGCTGAGAGAGGTCAATGGAGGAAAAGGAGACATTCCTATGTCATACTTTCAACAACAAAGAATTAAAAAGAAATAAAATTAAAAAGAAATAAAACGTTTATTGCACAAACGTTTTTTGAGCACCTCCTATGTGCCAGAGACTGTGATGCTGGTGCGCATGCAGAGGAGAGCAAGGCCCTGGATTTCCTCTCGGCTCCGCGTTTCAGGGGGAATCTCCTACGGCAGCAGTTCTATGAGTGCTATGGTGCCTCTGGGTGCTCAAGGTGGTTTGAGGTGGTGCAGTGATGAACACTGGACCTTATGAGTTGGCACTGATTAGGATGAGCCTACATAAAACAGCGAGTCTCTTTAAAAGAAGATATTAAATAAAAATGCTGTGATAGACAGGCACGGCAAAAGTTGTGAAGATGAAATAAAAAGGACTGAAGTTTGAGAAATACTCCATTAGGAAAATCTGAATAATTTAGGGATGTACAAACCACGTCACGTTAGAGATTTAATGCCTTTTCCATCGACTAACCCGCAAAGCCTCACAGTTTAGGTTGCTGTATCACTAAGTAATGTGTAAAATTAAGAACTTGGGGGATGGGTGTCAGTGCTCAGACCAGCCAACGGAATCATGGGGTTGCCCCCGTGAGATACTTGGTGCCCTCAGTTCTGTCCACATGCTCATGCCTCTCTCCAGCTCTCTTTGGCCTCTGCAGCATCTCTAAGGGGTAAAAGAAAGATGCGGAAACATGCAGGTTGTCCCAGTGTAGCATACACAGTCACTGCAGTGAAAAGAATTCAGAAGTGAGAATCAGAAGATAAAGGTTTACTGTTGGTGTTGTAGATTCTATGGGTTTTGACATAATGTCCTGTATCCACCATTACAGTATCATACAGGATAGTTTCAGTGTACTTAAAATGCCCTGTGCTCCGCCAACTCATCCTTTTCCCTCTCTTTGAATTCCTCACAACCACTGCTATCTCTACTGTCTCCATAGCTTTGCCTTTTCCAGAATGTCATGTAGTTGGAACGATACAGTAATTAGCCTTTTTAGATTGGCTTCTTTCACTTAACAATATGCATTTAAGTTTTCTCTATGTTATATTGTGGTTTGATAGCTCATTTCTTTTTATCACCTAATAATATTTTATTGTCTGGATGTACCCATTCACCTGCTATAGGACATCTTGGATGCTTCCAAAATTTGTCATTTATGAATAAAGCTGTTAGAAACATTCACATGCAGGTTTTTGTGTCGATGTAAGTTTTCAGCTCCTTTGGGTAAACACCTAGGATTGCAATTAGTGGGTTGGATGATAATCCTGTGTTTAACTTTGTAAGACCCTCCAAACTGTCTTCCAAGGTGGTGGTGCCATTTCCATTCCCACCAGCCATGAGTGAGAGCTTCTGTGGCTGCACATCCTCCTCAGCATTGGGTGTCAGCATTTTGGGTCTTAGCCATTCTGATAGTAAAAGGCATTTCTCTTGGCAATTTTTTTCCTGCCATGTCTCCTTGGACAAGGGAAATAAAAATTTAAAAAATTAACAAAGGGGATTACATCAAACTAAAAAGATTTGCATAGCAAAGGAAACCATCAACAAACTGAAGAGACAACCTACTAAGTGGAAGAACATATTCACCAAAGATACATCTGATAAGGGTTAATATCCAAAATTTATAAAGAACTCATGATAATCAATACCAAAACAAACAAAGCCAAACAATCCAATAAAAAATGGGCAAAGGACCTGAATAGACACTTCTCCAAAGAGGACATGCAGATGGCCAATAGACAAATGAAAATTTGCTTAGTTTCACTAATTGTCAGAGAAATGCAAATTAAAACCACAATGAGCTATCACATTACACCTGCCAGAATGGCTATCATCAATAAATCAACCAACAACAAGTATTGGTGAGGATGTGGAGAAAAGGGAACCCTCATGCATTGCTGGGGGGAATTCAGGTTGGTTCAGCCTCTATGGAAAATAGCACTGAGTTCCCTCAAAAAATTAAAAATGGATTTGCCTTATAACCCAGTGATCCCCCTTCTGGGGATTTATCCAAAGAAAATCAAAACACTAATTCTTTTTATAATTTGGATATTAGTCCTTCATTCAATATGTTTTGCAAGTATTTTCTCCCAATCTGTAACTTGTCTTTTTATTCCCTTAACAGTGTCTTTCACAGAGCAGAAGTTTTTAATTTTAATAAAGTTAACCTGTTTATTGTTTTTCATGGATCGTTTCTTTAGGTTATATCTAAAAAGTCACCTTCAAACCCAAGGTTTTAGATTTTTTACCTATGTTATCTTTCTAAATGTTACTGTTTTGCATTTTACATTTAAGTCTGTGATTTAGTTTTAGTTAATTTTTGTGGAAGATATAAGATCTTTGTTTAGATTCATTTCCTTTTTTTTTTTTATCCTCCTCCTCCTCCTTCTCCTTTTTCTTCCTCTTTTCTTCCTTTCCCTTCTCCTCTTTTCTTCTCCTCATCCTTCTTTTGCATGTGGATATCCAGTTATGCCAGCACCATTATTGAAAAGACCGTCCTTTCTCTATGGGTTTGCTTTTGCTCCTTGTCAAAGATCAATTGACTGTATTTGTGTTAGTCTATTTCTGGGAACTCTATTCTGTTCCATTAATTAATTTGTCTTTTCTCTCACCAATACCACACTGTCTTGATCACTGGAAAGTTTTTTAAAACCATTAAATCTTATACGCAGAGGCATTGCTATTACTGGTCTCTATTACAGTGACTAGCCAGGGTGTGTGGTCATTTATCTTCTCCTTGTTGTGAGTGAATTAGAAAATGAGATTCCTCTTCTGTTGAAGAGGGAGAGCTGGAGCTACAAGGACAAGGGCTTCTAAGAAGATGGTAGCCTTGGTCTCTTCCTTCTATTCAATTGGAAGACAGGAGTTGTTCTAAATGTCTTTTTGATTAATCCTGGGTCTTTCTGACTTTAAAGACTAAATTGCAACAATTTGCTGCTGGCAACTCTAGCATTATCTGTTCCATTATTTTCACTAGAGGCCTGGTGCATGAAATTCATGCACTGTGTGTGTGTGTGTGTGTGTGTGTGTGTGTGTGTGTAGGCGTGTGCGCCAGCACTTCCCTCAGCCCAGCTGGCACCCTCTCTAATCTGGAACCCCTCAGGGGATGTTTGACTGCTGGTGGAATTGAGCCTAAACCTGCAGTCGGACATTCCCCTCACCATTCGGAACTGCTGGCTCCCAACCGCTTGCCTGCCTTCAAGCCTGATCACTTCCTAACCACTCCCCTGCCAGCCTGATTGATGCCTAACTGCTCCCCTGCCAGCCCAATTGCCCCCAACAGCCCTCCCCTGCCCAGTAACCCCCAACTGCCTTCCCGTGCTGACCTGGTCTTGTTAACTACCCTCCCTGCAGGCCTGGTCCCCCCCCAACTGCCCTCCCCTGCAAGTCTGGTTGCCCCCAACTCTCCTCCCCTGCAGGCCTGGTCTCCCCCAACTACCTTTCCCTATAGTCCTGGTCCCCCCAACTGCCCTCACCTGCAGGCCTGGTCACCCCTAACTGCCCTTCCCTGCTGACCCAATCATCCTCAACTACCTTCTCCTGCCAGACATCTTGTGGTGGCCATCTTTGACCACATGGGGATGGCCATCTTATGTGAGGGCATGAGGGTCAATTTGCATATCACCTCTTTATTATATAGGATGCTCTTTCTAGGAAGTAGAATTGTTCCCTTTTTGCTGCTCAGTCTGGATATGCCAAATGATTGCCCATTATAACGCCAGCTGACCTTTATCCTGTACTTTAGCAGTGATTCTTAAAGAGTGATCTCTGGCCAGCTGCATCAACATCAGTATCCCTGGCTAGGAAATTGTTAGAAATGCACATTCTCAGGCCTGGGTCTTGCTTTAATGAATGGAATCTCTGAGGGTGAGGCCAGAAATTTGTGTTTTCACAGGTTTTCTTGGTGATGCTAATAACAAATTTGAGTAGCACGAATGCTGAGTTAGTGAGTTTTTAACTCATTTAATAGCAACATTCTTATATGCATTGTTTCTGATGCCACATTGATTTATTTCCACTTTAGAGCTGCAGGAAAGGAGGCTTAGATATGTAATGGGGAGGGTACCGAACCAGGCCTCTCTTGGAGCTCCTATGGTTTTTTGTTTTCAACAGAGCATTTCAGAGCTCATCACAGGGCACTCTGGGCTCTGATGGCACATGGAAGGCAGCTTTCCTAGAACACAGCTCAGAACACTCCCCCACGGCCTCAGGGAGTGGAGCATCACCAGTCAGGTTGTTGATTAACATCTGATTGACAGCCTGCTTCATCTGCTACCTCACATCCTGGCTTAAGGGAGCTCTGTTTCCCCTCTCAATCTCTCTTCCCTCCTCTCTCTTCAGTTGCATCTGCCAAGATTAACTGAGCCTCTGCCACTGCCTGTCTTTGGAGCTGAACTGTGTGGCTTGAGAACAGTTGGGTAGGTGAAAAAGTTTGTCCTTGGAAACAGGCTCTCTGAAGGTTCAAGGTCTTGGGAGAGTGTCAACTACAGCATGGGACAAAGGTTTGCCTGTTTGTTTAGGGCGTGGACTTGGGGTTAGAACAGGAGTTTTTCTAAGATGTTTTTATTCATGTCGGAGGGAAGAAAGATGAGAGAGAGAGAGAGAGAGAGAGAGAGAGAGAGAGAGAGAGAGAGAGAGAGAGAGAGAGAAACATCAATGATGAGAGAGAATCATCGATTGTCTATCTCCTGCAATCCCCCCTGCTGGGGATCAAGCCCAAAACCCAGGTATGAGCCCTGACCAGGAATTAAACTGTGACCTGCTGGTTCATGGGTTGATGCTCAACCACTGAGCACACTGGCTGGGCGGGGCAGGAGTTTTTATGAACAAAAAAACAGTTTTGTTGAGTTTGTGGCCTTTATTCTGTTTCTTTTGGAGAAGTTAAGTAGGATGGATAGAGAAATCTATAAAGAAATCTATCAATTTTAGTAAAGTAAATGTAGGTTCACTTTCATTTGTAACTATATTTCTTCTGTTAGTACTCTGTCCATAGTTACTTACATTTACTCATATGTTTGGAATCCTTTTTATTAACAATCTACTAGAGGCCTGGTGCATGAAATTTGTGCATGGGGGGTATGTGTCCCTCAGCCCAGCCTGCATCCTCTCCAATCTGGGACCCCTTGATGGATGTCCGACTGCCGTTTAGGCCCGATCCCAGTAGAATTGGGCCTAAACAGGCAGTTGGACATCTCTCTCATAATCCAGGATTGCTGGCTCCCCACTGCCTTCCTGATTGCCCCTAACCACTTCTGCTTGTCATCCTGATCACCCCCTAACCAGTGCCTGCCAGCCTGATTGATGCTTAATTGTTCCCCTGCCAGCCTTCTTGCCCATAACTGCCCTCCCTTGCAGGCCTGGTCACTCCTAACTGCCCTCCTCTGCATGTCTGGTCCCCCCCAACTGCTCTTCCCTGCAGGCCTGGTCCTCCTAACTGCTCTCCCCTGCTGGTCTGATCACCCACAACTGCCCTCTCTTGCAGCCCTGGTCCCTCTGAACTGTCCTCCCCTGCTGGCCATCTTGTGGTGATCATCTTGTGTCCACATGGGGGAAGCCATCTTTGTCTACATGGGGTCAGCCATCTTGTGTGTTGGAGTGACGGTCAATTTGCATATTACTCTTTTATTAGATAGAATGTTTTCTTTTAAGGAGGCACAGAAACTTAGTATCTTCCAGTGTGGTGGTAGGCTGTGGCTGCCATAGACAGGGTAGGTGGTGGTCTTACGTTTATCAGTTGATAATTACTGATGGGAAGCATACACACCCCCTCATTCTGTGGTGTGTGCACACACACTTTACCCCCTTATGTCTTTCTAATTTCCAAAAGTCTTTTAGACATATAAAATTTGCCTGAGGCTAAAGTTTAAAATAAAAACTCAAATAATGGATGAAATCTATTCAGGCAGTTTGGTGGATGAAAGCACAGCTGAATGTCCTGCTTCCAGAAATAAAGCTAAGGGGCAAAAGAAGACTTATTCTTCCCTATTGAACAGGAAACAGAACTACACATATTAAATGATGTTTCAAAGGTGCTCTCACTGCCTGGGAAACACGCCCTGGACACCAGGTTATTCGTGGGAAGACTGCGAATTAAGCAAGGCCATGGTAAAATTGTCTGAAAGTGAGTCAGCGGACTTTGTGAGCTAGTCATTTTCTTAACAAAACATCTTCCTTCCTAATAAAACATTTCTTTCTTTTCTCTTTTGGACTTGAAGTCTTTAAAGGATAATGTCCTTTATTTATGATTATCAAATCTCTAAAAATAATGCCTTGCCTTCATATATTGCTGGTGGGAATGTAAAATGGTGCAGCCCCTACGGAAAAAGTTTGGTGGTTCTTCAATAAGCTAAACACAAAGTTATTATGTGTGTTTATGACCCAGAATATTCTACTCCTAGGTGTATAATTCAAGATAACTGGAAACATATGTTCATACAAAAACTTATACACAAATATTGATAGCAAAATTACTTATTATATGAATGAAACTTGAGATAATCCAAATCTCTATTAGCTGAGGAAAAGACAGCTATACAATGAAATATTATTCAACCATAAAAAGGAGTACATGCTACAACTTGGATGAACCTTGCAGACAACATACTAAAGAAGCCAGGAATAAATGGATGGTTACTGTATTATTCTACTTTTAATGACATGTTCAGAATCCATGAGGACAGAGAGTAGATTGGTGGTTGCCAAGACCAGGTGGGAGAGCAGAAATGGCAAGTGACTTTGAATGGGCCTGAGCTTTCTCTTTGGGGTGATGAAAACATTCTGGAATTATAGAGTGGTGATGGTTGTACAACCTAGTGATGATATTAAAAACCACCGAGTTGTACACTTTAAAATGTTGAATTTTATGGTTTGTGAATTATATCCCAATTAAAAAATAAGAGCTTTTAATAAGGCTCTACTGCTTCTTCATTTTTTTTGTGTTTAAAATATTTTTTATTTTTTAGTTGACTTTCAAAATCATTTTGTATTTCCCTGACTGGAGTGGCTCAATTGGTTAGAGTGTCCTCCTGTGTACCAGAAGGTAGCAGGTTGAATTCCTAGTCAGAGTTTGTGGGTTTGATCCCTGATCAAGGTGTGTGTGGGAGACAACTGACCTATGTCTCTCACATTGATGTTTCTTTCTTTCTCTCTCTCTCTCTCTCTCTCTCTCTCTCTCTCTCTCTCTCTCTCTCTCTCATCAATGAAAACATATCCATGGGTGAGGATTAAAAAATTATTTTGCAGAAATTTTAGGTTTATAGCATAGTTGTTATACAGTTATATAATTTATAAAGTGATCCCCTGATAATTCAAGTGCTTACCTGGCACCATGCATAATCATTGAAATATTATTACTATATTCCCTATGCTTTCCCCCCTTTTAGATTGAGTATTGAGTCAAGTAAGTAGAATGTTTCTGGACATGGATCCTGTTTGAGGGTTTATTAAACTGAATGCTCTCTTTTGCCCTTCTTGGCATGCTGTAGGGTATCAAGTGATGAACTGGAAGAGCAGATCATAAGAACCAAGAAGAGCATAGGAAAGGAATGAAGAGTTGGATGGATCCTCTGGGTCTTTAGGAAAGAGCTGTATTGTGCACATTTATTCAATTAACAAGTATCCATGGGGCCCTTTCATGGGTTAAATGTTGTGTGATTACTATCACAAGTAGAACCAAGTCTCAGGCTTCATGATGCTCAAGTTAAGACAGATGTGTTAAGCAAAAAATTATAATTCCAAGTGATCTACCTACCACAGAAATGTACAAGAGATTCTGGATTGGCAGGAGAACTTGTGGAGGAGATGGAGGGGAAGCATAATGTCCTCTTAGCATTAGCAACAGGAGCAAAGGAGCAAAAGTAGGAATGATGGTGTGTCTGGGCAGATGGGGAAAGGGCGAGAGTTTCATTGATATCTTTAAGGCACGTAATTGTTCAAATCTTTGCTTTACCTTTTGTAAAAATTCTTTCTAAAAGTTAAAATTGTGCACTAGCAAAAATGTTCAGTAGTGCAAAAGGGAACATGAGTATAGTAATTTCACTGTTACTTTTCCTCCTAATTGTCCTCTCCAGATGGTTTTTCTTTGAATAGATCTATGTAACTCCTTTGCCTTATTTTTTTTTATAGAGCCTTCATTGTCAAGATTATATAACAAATAGTTAGGATAAATGTTTTAAAATTGAATTCTATAAATTGGTTGGCTTTCTTTGTCTAATTCTGTTCAGTTTAGTTCTGTTCAATTGGCT
Source organism: Vespertilio murinus (assembly GCA_963924515.1). NCBI lineage: Eukaryota > Metazoa > Chordata > Mammalia > Chiroptera > Vespertilionidae > Vespertilio > Vespertilio murinus. The sequence continues at coordinate 112,896,043 of OZ004707.1, forward strand.
TCAACCAACTCTATTGCCCTTCCCTGTGGCAGACATTTCATGTCAATTAATTGATTTTAGTGATTTGAAATATTTTTTTTCAGTGCTATTCAATTACTCAAACATTCATTCACTAAATATTTCGGAAGTACTTTCTAAATGTTTAAAGACTTGGGGATATGTGGTGGACGAGATAAACGTTCTTGTGTCTGTTCTCAGGTAACTCATTGGGGATACATAAGGTAAGAAAATGCATAAGTTAACAAGAAAAGAAGGTGGTGATAAATGCTATGATGCGATTTTTAAAAGGGTGAAGAGACAGAGAATGGGGACCAGAGGAGTTACTTCAGATTATCTAGTCTTTGAAGATATGATATTTAAGTTGAGATCTGAAAAACAAGAAGGAGCAGCCATGCAAAGATCAAGTGGAGGGCACAGCTAGTGCAATGGACCTACACTGGTAATCAGTCAGGCACTTTGCAAAAAACAGAAAGGAGGCAAAGATGGCTGAAGCTCAGAGGAGAAACAGAAAGTGAGTGGGCTTATATTAGTTAGAGCTGCTGGAACAAAGAACAACAGTCTAAGTGGCTTAAATAATAGAAATATATTTTCTCATGGTTTTGGAGACTGCAAGTCCAAGATCAGGGTGTTAACAGGGTTTATTTCTTCTCAGGCCTTTCTCATTGCCTTGTAGATGGTCACCTTCTCCCCCATCTTCACATGGTTTTTCCTCTGTGTGTGTCTGTGCTCTAGCCTCTTCTTCTTCTTCTTAAGGACATCAATCACATTAAATTAGGGCCCACTCATAGCATTCCATTTTACTTTAGTTACTTCTTTAGATACCCTGTCTCCAAATACAGTCACCACCTGAGGTACTGGGGATTAAGGCTTCAATATATTAATTTAGGGGAATACAATTCATCCCATAACAGGACTAGTCTAAGATCTGAGCAGGGGCCAGATATGCAGGGGAGTCTACAGATCTGATTAATATTTGGGAATCAGAGATTCTCTGAAGATTTCAACAAGAACTAAAGCACCCCTGTTTCTAGGCTTAGAGGTGGTCTTCCCCTATCGACACACAGCCTTGAATGAAACCTTCTTCATCCTGTTCACTGTCCCTGTTTTTCAATAAAGTTTGTATGAAAAGAAACCAACATACTCAGGATAGAATTTCTCAACTCCAAACAAATTCTGAAAAGTATAAAGGGTCAACCATAAATACACACCTTACAAGACTCTGTAATCTACTTATGTTACAAAAAAATCTCCTAAACAGAGGAACTGGATCAATGGTAAATGGCCATTGTTGTCTTTCTCTGAGCATATTGGTTACCATGATGGCTTGTGTGCCATGGGATTGTTGTAAAGAGAAGTTTCTGTGTGATGGTGATTTTCTGTTCTCAGTGGATTTTGTTGTTTCTTTTTGTCTGGGTCAAAAAATTTAACCATAAACAAAGGGGAAGTTTTGGCTTGAGAAATATCTACTTTCTTCTGTTAATAAGCAAAGCTAAAACTGGAGAAAAGAATTTTGTTTTGTAGACACAAGCTTGCTATTCAGTTAGTGGAAATCATAACTTGAAAATTGCTAAGGGGACAAGGTCTCTATGGGGATAGTGTTTAAAATGGCTTTGGAGGAATAGAAACAGCAGCTCTGTTTACTGTGTGTGTGGAGGAATGTCAAAACTAAATCGTCAACATTATTTTAAACAGTGCCACATGCCAGTGAACTACATGCTACAACCGAATTCTTCCAAGCTTAAAGGGAGAAACATCTCTTTTCTCTCCATTCATTTCTCAAGAGCATCAGAATTAACATCTGTGTCATAAATAATCCCTTAAACATCCCATGGCTTGATGTTGTTTTACAAAATAAAGTTCTAAGTAACTTTCTTTTTTCTTTTGCATTTTTGAAGCTACTTCCTTTCTCTGATTCGGTCGTCTGGTTAATGTGCTGAGGCAGGCTTTTTGGCAGCCAGATGGAGTATAATCTAAATTTAGGGTTTCCATTAGTTCTTGTGTTTAAATGTGCTGCCTACCATTTCCTAATTTCAACACAAATATTTCACGAGAGTGGATTGTCATTTATGTTATTGCTGCATAATGAAGTCATTATGCTACTATGTCTTTTTTTTCACGGATTTTAAAAAAATTATAGTTGACACAATATTATATTAGTTTCTTCATGGAGATTAAAAAAAACATCACACCACTCCCCCCCTCCTTTTTGTTGTTGTCATATCTTGATAAATGGGAGGTTGTTAACTTGATAGCATTACCAGCTTTCAGACTAGTCAGTCTCAGTTCTGGTTTTTCCCCTCTATATTTTTTCTCTTCCAGGCTGGTTTTATCTTTCATGCTACTTTATTTCAGTTGGTGGGAGTTCAGCAAACCAGCTAACCTTGAGGTTGGAGGAATAAGAAATGGAACCAGTTCATCTTAGGCAAAAAGATTCATTTTGCCAGAGTAAATTTCTTCCACAGTCAGGAATTACTGTGCCATCTCAAATGCTCAGCTGCTACTGTGCACAAGTGCTGCAGAGAGCTTAACCCTGAACTTGGCTAAAATCAATTAAGTGTTAATGAAAGTTTGGGGGTAGGAGAATCTAAGAAGTAAGAACTCTGTTCTGTATCACCACTTCCCAAAAGTATATAGCAGAAGGCTCTGGTGATGATTGCAAAAATAACAACTGCTGCTTGCTTGCGCTGGGCAGAATAGAAAGCAGTTTCACAACATTTCTGCACTGAATCTGAGTAACCCCCCCTGGTGTCCTCCAGCAAAGACCTGCCCTGGACTAACAGCAGGCTGGCATTGCCATGAGATCCGGGGAGGGAGGCCTTGGGTCGGGTCTTGGGATTCTAACAGACAGCATGTAGACAGCCTTCTGGAACCAGATTCTTTGAGAAAAAAGGAAAACTTGGGGTAATAGTTACTGAAAGGGGCTTTTGGACCTTGAGAAGGGCATGCGGAGCCTACAAATGGCCTTATGTACAGAAGGTAGACACCAGACTCATGCTTGCTCTCAGTTGTAGCAGCTATTTGGACTCAGAAGGGATATCTGCCATATAGTTTGTCACATAAAGGAAAAAAAAATCAAGATTCAGTGGTGTGACCAGAAAAACTGGGCTGCGCCATTTCCAGTCACCGAAGTGAGTGAGCTACCAGGTGCTTCTGGATCAGCCCAGAAGATCAGATACGGATGTTTGGTGTTTGGTGTTCGCTCTTTTTTAAAATAGATCTCACCCAAGAACATGCTGAAACAGAGGGAGGGACAGGGAGAAGGAGAGAGGGAGAGAGAGAAACATCGATTGGATGCTTTCCAATCGATGCTCTCTGAGGATCAAATCCACAATGCAGGTATGTGCCCTGACCGGGAACTGAACCAGCAACCTTTCTATGGCCGGCACTCAACCAACTGAGCCACTCTGGCTGGGCTGGTGTTTGCTCTTTTAAATGTCACCTGAGACAAGCTTCTTGCTACCCTGTCACCTGACCCCTGGCTGGAGAGGATGATGAAGGGAGATCCCAAGTCACACCAATAAATCTGAGTCCAGCTCTTGCTATTTTCGCGGCATCTTTATTTCTCCTTCCTAACGGGACTGAAGCCACTGCTGACTCCCCTCTGGCTTCTCCAGTTGCTTTTGTCTGCCGTCCTGCTGACCCCGTCTTCCCGAAATTGTCACTTACATGTTGCCATCCTCCTGGGTTTGCTCTAGGATCTTATCTATTCTTACTTCATTCAGCTGCACTCCCGGGACAAGCTCACCTCTTCCCACAGTGTTGGTTGCCCTCTCTATTGCTGATGGCTCTAAAATAAAATCCACATCTCTGGTCCACACCTCCTCATTCTCTGGTTTCATTGACGTCTCTCACACAGCGTGCTTGATCTGAATTCACAGTACCCACAGCCCTGCAACTGTGGCTTCTCCTGAGATCCCTGTCTTCCCAATAGTGACTGTGACTAACTGTGCTCGTGACAGTCCAGGCCCAGTTCCAAGCACCTGACGTGCTTTACCTCATTTCACCTTTCAAGAGCCTGATACAGAAGGAACAGTTATTATCCTCATTTCACACATCGGAAGCACACAGTGATCTGGTTCAACAGCTAGTCATCGGCAGAGCGAGGCTCTGGATGCAGACTGTGGAAACGGGAGTCCAACTTCTAGCCTCTCGGCTGTGCTGCTTGCTGTTGTATGTTGACCCAGGGCAGAAACTGGGCATCGGTTTGATGTCTCTTGCTTGCCTTTCATATTCAATTCAATGCTTATTCATGGCATTTACCTCTTTAATAACGTTCTACTTCTTTCTGTCGTCACTTTCACCACCCAGATCCTCACAGCTAGCTGTCTTTTTTCCTGTCTTTCCACCAGATATACTTCCCAAGTTACAAACAAAGAAGGGGTCAAAAGGCACAAGCTTCTAGTTATGAGTAAATCCTGGAGATGTAATGTATGGCCACTGTATTGTGTATTTGAAACAATAATACTGTATTGTATCTTTGAAAGTTGCTAAGAGAGTATATCTTAAAAGTTCTCATCACGAGAAAAAATGTGATTGTGTGTATTGATGGGATATTATCTAAATTTATTTTGTGACCATTTTGCAATATATGCATAGATCAAATCATTATGTTGTACACCTAAAACTAATACGTTAATGTCAATTATGTCTCAATAAAAGTATACCAATGCTCAAAAAATCAAAACATCATAAGAACAGCCAAGTAATCAGAAAGGATAGTGAGTGACTGAGAAGTAGTGTTCACTAAAATGAAAAGTACTAGATGTGAGGCAGTCCTGATATTTTAATATTCCCTTGTTATATACATTCCCACCTATTACATTTATTATATTTTTTGCTTTCGTAAAATATAGGCACAGTACATAGTCAAGATCAAGGAAAGGAAATAAGTTGAACCCAAATAAATTGAACACAAGAGAAGTCCACAATGGTTAGTGCTGGAAAAAAGAAAATGCATATGTTGAAAATCTACTTAATTTTGGTAATGTTTTTAAATGAGTTTGCATTTTATTAATACATATATAAAAAGAAAATTAATACATTTGTAATTTATTCATTATAGCTTATTCATCACACAAGTCTATCTACATTTGAAAAACAATTGCATATACATATGGTGAAAACAGCATCTTCACTGGGTCCCAGACCATGCATGTGAGCAAGTGGATAGAAGGCCCGCCCTCTGCAGTCCTGGGGGCCGAGCCCTGCAGGCTGGAAGCCCTGCATTCTGCCTTTTCCTTGCTTTTAAGGTGAATTTGGTTAGGTGCTGGTGCCCCCAGGATGCTGTTGCAATGGAGAGGTTCTCTTTTGTAAAAATGCAAACCAGTTGGCTCAAACTCAATGTTATTGATAAAGTTCCCTCTCCCCTCTCAACTTTATAAACATGGGCCAAAATCACTTCCTTAAATGTGAACAATGTTTAAATAAGTACACATTTGTACTGAGATTTTAATAATTGTCTTAACATAAGATTTTATTTTCAACTGTATATAATTTAACAATGTTATATTCAGATTAAAGAATAGATCTAAGAAGGTGTCGGGGGGCTTATTTTATAAAAAGGAAACTGTAGGGAAGTTAATAGTTTGGCTGAGGCCACACTTAAAGTTACAGGCTGGCCTGAGATTAGAATTTATTTCTTAAAATAAATTCTGTTGCTTTTTCCTTGACATTATATTAAGGGACTTTAAAAAATCTTTAAAAATAAATAAGATCCCAGAGATCCCTTCAACACACCCTCTACCACTGGGATCTTGAAACCCTTCTCCCATCTATATACCCGTTGGTAGAATAGTGGTGAACATAGCTGCCTTCCATCTACATAGAGTAAGACACTGGGATGACTCACTGCAGTTTTCTGTTGCAGACCAGCACATCTGATCTATCGGATTTTTGTGGCTGTTTGAAGGAATTTAGAGAAACCAATGCAGCAAAGCAGTATTTCTATGAATAACTGTGCCTCAGGAAAGGCCTGTGCTTAAGCCCCAATATTAAAAGCATGAAGTGCAAGGCCCTCCTGCCTGCATGACCCCCCTGCAGACACCTTCCGGGCACCAGCCAGAGCTGGCAGGGCTCCACGGGGCTTAGCTCTGTGCAGATTTTCCCCTCAGCCCCAGAATCAGGTGGATTCTGAATTACAATCCAGCCTGCTTTCTCAGGGGTCCCCGAGGAATTATTGCGAGAGAATGCAACTTGTTTTGTGAACTGAAAACCAAAGTAGTTCATGTTTGGCTAAGAGCAAAGCAAAATAAGAAAATGCAAAACTCATGAGAAGAAACAAAATGAGATACAAGCCCTCTTTCATATGGGGCAAGTGCAGGGTATGGGAGGACAGTGGGAGGGGTGGGAAGTGTAGAGAAGGCAGCTGAGTTTATTTTTAACACCAAGTTAAAGCATACTCTATGTTCTTTCCTTTTAAAAATAGACTTTTAACCTCTTGAAGCAGTTTTGACTCTATTCTGCCTGTGGGGTAATACCCCTTTTGTGTCTGGCAACTCCCACTGGATCTTTTCCCATTCCAGGCTTGCTGGCCAAACAGCTAGAAGGATGGAAAAACCCAAGAATGTTTCTACCCAGAGCTCCTGATCAGCATGTGCACACAGCTCCTGTATGCAGAGGCTTAGAACTCTTGGCTGCTAACCTGGACCTTGAGCTTGACTGTGTTTTTCAAAACCTGATGGTTAGGGAAAATGTCCTCTTTTTAAAATAGTTTGGATTAGTAAAATAATTAATATAGTCTTTTTAAAAGGCAATTGCCATAATACAGTTATTGAGTTATGGATGACACAGCACACTTATAGACACACTTACACCCGTAAAATTAGATGGGTATGAATAGATATCAGCTAATCTCTAACACTTATTGAGGGCCTACTCTGTGCCAGGCACTATTTCACATACATTTATGCTTTGAACAATGCTTTCATTACTATCATCCCGTTTTACAGATGAAGAGACATGGGCACAGGGCTATTAAGTAACTTGTGAAAATTATAAAATCAGAAAGTAGTTTTTGGGGAGGAAACTCAAACTAAGGTAGTCAGGCAGTTTGGGTTCACTGCTGGCCCTTATAATGAGTCTACTAGTATAATCAGAAAAGGAGTTCCTATCCTAAGACACTTTTGCTCCCATCTGTTGGAACGTTGTCCAACGATACTGATTTTGTTAGAATGAGACATTTTATTGCCACTTGTAAGACCACTGTCATAATAAAAATGTAAATCCACAGTGCTGACGATGTGGAAGGTGCCCCTTGGATGTGACAACCTCGTGCAGTGCACAACCTGTGCAAAGGTAAATGGCGCGTGCACACACATACTCCTGCAAGTATGGCAGTGTAGGAAGAAAACTGCTTTAGTTTATAAAAGGAGAGGATCTAGTTTTTTAGAGGTAGTCTGACTGACCTGATATTAGTAATAGCTCTTCTAAATGCCTCAGTCTAGAATTAGCACAGATCATGTTAGAAACTCTGAAACTTGTGCTTGTACATAGTACAAAAATGCCCTACTCACTCTTCCCCTTTCTTCTCCTCTGGGAAAAATACTGCATTCACATTGGACAGGTGGTCTTTGTATGGAGGTGTATATGAGTGTGTTAAGGTGTAGAAGAAAAAGAAAATCTGGGAAAAGGAATATTTTATTATGAAAAATCTCAAAATAACTGAAGTAGGCCAAAAAGCCTAATGAACTCCTCTTGCCACCATAAACCCAGTTGCAACAAGTATCAACTAATGGTCAGTCTTCCTTACTCTATGTTTCTACTTAATCCTCCCTTATTTTGAAGCAAATTCTACGCATCGTATCATTTTATCCAAAAATTATTTCAATACCTTTCTCTATAAGATATGAACTGTTTTACCTCAATATCAGAGGAGAGGGGTGGGAGAGGGCAATGGGGGTGAGGGGAAAGAAGGGGACATGTGTAATACTTTCAACAATGATGATTTAGTAAAAAAAAAATAGAGAAGTTTCTTATAATGGTGTTTTGGTTAAGTAGGAAAAGAACTAACAAGGCTAAACTTTGGCTTTTTCTAATAAATTATGTGTGCATTTTTCTCTAGTTGTGAGATAAGAGGAAGCATAATACAGTGAAAGTAGCATCATACACAAAAAGTACATTTTTTAATGTGGTAACATATATTTATTTCTTTAAAAAAAGCTCTCAAGACAGAGGAAAATAGAATATACGTTTCATAATATCTTAAGCAATCTTACTTTCTGGCTTCACAAAAGTACCTAGTATATAGATAATACTTTGTTTCAAATAAAATAATTTTCTGTTGTATATAAAGAATAACTTGAGAGATAATATTTATGACACTAGTTTATAGTGCAAAAGGAATTTCATAATAAAAATTTATAGGTAGTTTATAGAAACAAATTAAGCATTTTATAACTTCTTCCTTATTTTTATAAATAAAATAATCTCTATAAAGTTGAAAAAAATAACCCACAATACTCTTAATCTAAACAGCAATAGCAATAACTCCTTGATTTCATTATATACCCAGGGTTCAAAACTTCAACTGTCTTCCAAATGTGCCAAATTTTCTTTTGTTTTGCTTGCTTTTACCTTGTGCTTGTTTGAAATGGAAAGAGTTTAAGTCCAAACATCACATTGGTTGTGAATCTACAAGTTCTTCCTTCATCTTTTTTTCCACCGTCTGGATTTTGCTGACATGCTGACATGGCAACCTCTCAACGTAGTTAACAAGTTGCTCAGTAGCAGAATCCTTTCTGGGAGGAGTCCAGGCATCTGTATATTCTGTTAAGGTGCTCCGGGGAATTTGAGCCACAGCCAGGCTTGGAAAGAACTGGAAGAGCTCAGTGTCTGCCCCTGGATTTCTTCTGCCTCGTTTGAAGAAACAAAACTCTGAGGAACGCACTTGAGTGCTATGGCTAAAGCATAGGCCCGCCACCGTTAACAGGTAAAGAACACTGACTGGCTTGCATGTTGAGGGCGATGTAGGGTAGACTCCTCAGGGTAATTTAGGGGGCTCCAGAAGAACAGTTTCTCAACCGGGCTTGAGAGGGGGCAATGGGCCTGAATTAGTGGCATAGGGAAAAACAGAACCTCCCAGCTGTGGGGCATTTGGTCTCAGTTGGGACCAAGTGGGAACAAGTAACCAGTAGGCAAATTGCCAATTAACAGGCAGAGCCTGTACTTTGCAGGCATGAATTATCTGGAGATTGACTTAAGTGAGTGTAAATAACTGGTTAGACCAAATGTTATATGGATACTTGACTATTGTTAAATCTACTTGTCTTCAATGGATTGTGCAATAAAAACATTTGATTCATTTTGAGTACCTCTCTCTCTCTCTCTCTTTCTCTCTCTCAATTCTGGCTTTGCTTAAGAAATCAAATGAAGGTTGATGGGTTCACTGGGCTCTGCTTTATATCCTCCACCACAAGAATTGATTACACCAACGTCATTGCTAGTAAAAGGTGGCCTTGTCCTTGCTGTGGAAGACATAGAGCCGTCGTCTGTCCTGGGCTGCTCTGCTTTGGGACCATCAGCCTTGGCTTTCTCTCTCCTGTGCCTCTTGAGGGCTAGGGCGGGTTAAAAAAGAATAACAGAGAATTAGGGTTTTTGTTTCTGTTTTGGTAATGTAAGGGTTTTGAGCTTTTCTCTTCCCCACTTCCACACTGGTCATCAGCACTTGCCCCAGCCTTCTGATGGCCCCCTTGCCCTACACCAGATGCCTGGAAGGGTGCTCGCTGTCAGAGAGCCCGGGGTCAAGGTCTGCCCGGCAATCTGGCTGGCTGGCTGGGCGACCTCGTTAGGTCACTTGATTCTCTAGGCACTGGTATCTTTACTTGTAAAATAAAGATGGTATCAACTATTCTGCCTATCACATGAAGATGTTATGAGAATCAAATCAAATGCGTTAAGTTAGGTAAAAGGCCTTCATAAAGCATTGCACAAGTGTCCTTGTCACTTGATGCCTCCGCCTGAATTCATTCTCTCCTGGCTGACAGTGTAGAATAAATTACAGATTTTAGAGTCAAATAAAGCCCCGTGACTTTCTAGCTGTATTATTTTGGGCAAGTCGTGCTCCGAGTTTTGGTTTCCTCATTAAAAAAGGAGGATAACTTTACCTGGCATTTATTTATTTACATCTTTATTTATTTAAACCAACACCTTGATACCGTGTTGTTATGAAGACTAAAGCAGAGATAACACATGCAAAACACCTAACATGGACTTGGCACCCACGAGGCTCTCAATAAATGACAATTCTCCTGCAGTTGGCAAAGGACTATGGTATGACTCAGCTGACATGCCTTCCTTTATAAAGAGAGATTTCTCGCTCTAGATTGCTGAGGACAGACTGTCTGCTAGCTCCTCCATTTGTGTTTATGAGGATGCTTGCCTACAGCCTTGGCATGCTTTAAATTCTCTTTGTAAGTCGGTAGACTAAGGAATTACATAATGCTTCCCTGCTCTCTTATTACTTGGGAATAAAGATTTCTCAACAGCTTATGTGAAAAAGACCCAAAATGTCTGGCTGATTGCAAAATTAACATGAATCAATAGTGTGATGAAGAGAACAGAAAATCAATGCATTTTAGGGAGAGTCAGTCCTACTGGATCCATCCTGCCGAGTAGGTAAGACTATACATGGAGTACAGGACTCGGGTTGGGGTGCGGGTGCACTGGGATGGTTCAGTAGGAGGGAAGTGCTGGCTGAGAGCATGGGATCCAGAGTGTTTGAATAACTGCCAGAAAAACTCAGGTTACATAAACTGCAGGAGATGTATGTTACTGTCTTCTATTTTCTGAGTGGAGGGAGCAATTAGAGGAAAAAGAACACCACCTCTTTTTGTTTACATAAGAGTGCACATTTCTAAGACCCATGTGCAACTATGTATTTGCAGCTCTGAAATTCCACAGGGAGGAATTAGGGACCGCATACAGAACTTACAGGAACATACTTCTGGTGGCATTTCCATTTCTATTCCTACTTCAAACTCTGGGCTATTGTAAGCACTGGCTACTATAACCCATTTAAAACTGGTCTTCCTTATGTCAGTCTCAGCATGCCATAAAAGATGCCCAAAACAATATTGAAATTAGTAATTAGAAAGCAACATAACCACAAATACACCCAGAAATTAAAATAGGCAAGAAGGGGTAATCGTGTACAACTTTATGTCAATTAATTTAAAATATACAAAATGGTCAATTTTCCAGAAAACTATAATCAATTTTAACTGATTCAAGAAGAAATAAGTGACCTAAGTCCCATGACCAAGAGATACCTTAAATATACCCAAATTATAATTAAGACATAGTTTCCTATAGGTGAGTCTTTACAAACTTCCAAGGAACATATGGCCCAATTGTCTAGGAACTATTGCAGAGAATGCAAATAGGGAATGAAAGAAAAAAATACCCCCAAACTAGTTTTATTAGTCTGGCACAAACTTGAATCCAGATTAGGACAAGGATAATTAAAACAATTGTAAACCAACCTCACTTCTAAATATAAAGATATAAATTCTAATAAAATTTAGCAAAGTTAATAACTCAGAAAAAACAACACAATAATACATTATGACCCAGTTGGGTTTATGCCAGAAAAACATGGATAATTTAATAATATTAGAAAAATCTGTCAATATAACTTACCACATTAACTGGATGGTGTGTATATTCTATTCTTTTCCATCTTTTTAGGCTTTGACAACCTGACCCACATGTGTTTCTTCACCTTTCACTCCACCCCTCTCTCACGCTGCTGCCTCCACTCATCCATCAGGCCATGCTTCCCGAGGCCACACTTCCACCACCCTTCCCTTCAACCAGCAACGCCCTTCTCTGCCTAAAAAACAAAACAGAACCACTCCAACAGAAAACCTGCTCACCTCTCATGGTTTGAAATATTCCATTTACAAAAATTTCTGAAAGTATTCTTAGGTTCATAGAAGCATTTTTCACAATATCCCAAAAGTGGAAGAAACCCAAATGCCCATCCACAGACGAGTGGATAAAGAGAGTGCTATATCCATACAATAGAACATTCCTCAGCCTGGGAAAAGGAGAACACGCTGACAACGTGAATGAGCCTGGAAGACACTGGGCTGGGTAACATAAGCCAGTCACAAAAAGCCGGATATTGTATGATTGCACTTACAGGAGGTAATCGAATTCCTAGAGACAAAAAGTAAATGATAGTTGCCAGGGGCTGAGAGTTTAATGTGGACAGAGCTTAAATGTGGACAGGGTTCCATTTTGCAGATAAGAAGAGTTCTTCAGATGCGTGGTGGTGGGTACACTGTAACTTGAATGTACTTAATGCCACAGAACACTGAAAAATAGTTAAAATGCTATATTTTATCACCATAAAATATAAAAGAGGGAATGTTGAATCTAATGAACTTACTTATTTGTATAACTGTACAAAAAGCACCTAGAAGTCAACGTGTACTATTTTAGAAGTTGGTATTAGGAGTCTTTCAAAGAGGACATCCCCCACACCTGCTACCTCCCACCGCTGCTCCTCACCCTCCCCGCCCCCCGCTGGACTCCTCCCAGCCCCCTTTATCCTCTCTTTTGGGGGCCGAGTTCTGTGTCCCCAGAGGGATTTCCTCTCCAAACCCCTCTTGCCCTCTGGCTCACCCCTTCTGCTCCTGCCCCTCACCCCGTGACCACATTAGACCCCGGTGCTTCCTCTGCCTCCTGACCAGACCCTGTGCTCGGAACCCCTGTCTCCATCTCCCTTCCTCCGTGACTCCAGCTGGGAGTATGTTTTCGGAGCTGTAACCACACCGCAGGTTCCCATTTCCTCCTGGGCCTGGAGGTGGAATTTGGTTTCTGGACCCTGTGGGGAGGGGTCACCGGAGCTGACCCGGAGCTTCCGCTTTGCAGGAAGGGCCGAGCCTTCAGCTCTCGCCCCGGAGATCTCTGATGCGACTCCACGTCCTGGTTTCTCAGATCCGAACTTGCTTGTTATCATAAAACCACCTGGAAGCCTTTAGGGTGACCTATTTACGTGTCCATATATATTTCTCCATTTGCTTATATCTGCATAGGAGAATGGCCAGGACAGATAAGAGAGGTTCCAGGGAAGGGCTTCCACCGGGCCAGTGAGAGGGGATCAAGGGGGAAAGTCACATTTCAGTCCCCACTGTCTCTTCCCAAAACGTTTACAGTAAGCACATGCCATTTTCGTAATAGAAGTAAATCTTGGCAGGAAACACTGTGTTCTAGCCAGTATGATAAGCTCTCTAGCGTTTGGTCCTGAGATCCTCCCTCCGGAGGCAGCTGTAGGACAGGCAGGCTGCTTAAGGACAACCGCAGTTCCTAGGAGAAATCGTCATCCAGAGATGCCATGTCAAATCCAGTAGGAGAGTGGCAAGGGCAGGGCATGACTGCGAATTCTTTTCCTGATTTGCACAGGACACTGGTGTGGGTGTGGAGATGAATCACGGGGCCGCCATCCTTGTCCTGTGGCTGTTTCTGACCCTGAAGGCCGCGTATGGGAGAGGCCAGAGGAAGGAGCCCTGCCCCCCAGGTAGCCCCAGGAGCCAGGGAAGGTAAATGTTTGTGGTTGAAGCAGCGGGGATCCATGGAAGTTGGGATTTTAGCCTAGCAGCGCTGTGTGGCCAAGTTGCCATGAGACCCGGAGAGTTGGAGTCTGCCTCTGAGTTGAGGGGAAGCGGGAAGAACAAACAAAGCTGTGTACTGGGTGCCGGCGGGGGAGGGTGAGGGAGCAAAAATAGGAGATTTTACCTATTTTTATTTCATCTTGATATCAATTTCTTCTATTAAAAAATGTCAGTGCTCCACTGTATTTGTTAACTCACTCTCTGTTTTTTTTTTGTTTGTTTGTTTGCTTTTGGTGATATTAAATACAAATCAGATCATGAATTTTAAAACTTCCCAATGTCTTTCCGTTGCTCTTAGGATGAAACCCTGACTCCTATAGCCCACAGGGAGAGAGAATGCACCGTGTGCCATCCATAGTGGGATGGCCCTGATGTTTATGATGGGATGACAGTTATAAAGGGGACTCTCCCAGGAAAAGCAAGATGTGGCCACGAGGTTCTGTGGCTCTAGCTCCGAGCCTCATCTCCTCCTGTCCTCATCCACTCACGTGGCAGCAGGTATGCTGGCCTCCCTTGTGTTGGTCTCACCTCCATCGCTGTCTTTGCTATCCCCTGGACATTGTGCCAGCCTTCGCCGATCATTTCCATCGTAATCTGTATTTCATCTCTGTTCATTTTCATCACCATACCTGTTACAAGCTCTAAGGATCTTGTTTATGTATTTGTTTATTATCTGTATCAGCTACCAGAACGAGGCCAGGAACTTGTCTGTCTTGTTCACTAACCTGGCACATGACAGAGGCTCAGTAAACACATGGCAAATGAATGAATGATTAGGGGAAAGTCTACATTGTACTGGATGACCCAGAGATGCCCACTGACTGATTCTCACCATGTGAATAAAGTCATTCTTCAGTAGAAGAGAAGGAACGGAAACAGAGGAAAGCAGAGGGGAGAGAGGAAAGGAGAGGGAGAGAGAAACAGGGGAAGGGGGGTTGAGGGAGTGAGGGAGCTGGGGGTAGGAATGCTGATGCTAGACAAGTCCCTGATTATAGGTCTTCTGGGTATAAAATTTATCCTTTACTGCTTCATTATTGGGTGAACCATTCAACTATATTGCAGTTATAACCTCTCCTCCCCTTACTGAAACTTAGGTTAGCTAAAATTGGAATTGACTTTTTATTTTTACAAACAAATATTTCTAATAAGGCACAATTAACCTATTTCTTTTGGAATATATACATTTCAGTTTTTAAAAGAGAAACATTGGGCAGAATATGCTAATTTGATCCATTACTTCTTTTTACCTTCTTCCTTGATAAGTTAAGGGCGGAGGCACTAGTTTCCTATTGCTGTTGTAGCAAATTGCCACAATATTAGCGGCTTAAAGCAACACAAGGTGACAATATCATTGTTAAGGTAATTAAACAAAATAACATTTTTATATTTTCCCATACTTCAGTAAAACCTGATTTTATATTATATACTTTTATGTTGAATTTTCCTACAAAGAAGATTGTTGAAAGAAAATTGAGACCTTTGTACTCTTACTCCGCAGAGGGACAATAATAAATTATATTATCCTCTCAACATCCCACACAAACAGCCCATTAGGCAATCTTTAGTGCTTTATATTACCTCTCTGAGTTGCAGCCATAAACAAAGTTCAAAGAAACATAAATATAGGTCAATGATAAGAATTCATTTGAAATATGCAGTTATGGGACAGGGGAGGGGAGATATAATTATAGTGACTGTCACTTGCTGGTAAAATTTAAGGTATTATTTAATCTATTTACTCACCTCACCACTCTCAATTTCCTTACCCTTTATTTTCCTTCACCATACTCTTTAATATTGCATATTTGTTTATTTACTTGCTTCTTGGCTATCTCACTAAAACGTAAATTCTGCAGGGTAGGGTCATGTTTGTCTTATTCACTGGAATATTTACAGTGTCCAATCACAAAGAGGGGAGTGCTGGACGTGACACCAAAGGAATGTGGAGTGACTGAGTCATGGAGGAACTGCAGGCGTGTTGACTGGGTCCTGAGGAGTCACAGGAGGATATTATCTGGCATTTGGGGGACGATGAGTGACATGATCAGACTTGGATTTTGGATACCGACTCTGGGTTTGCTGTGGAGACAGGGTTTGGGTTGGGGGAATAATCAGGAGGCAGGGAGGCTTATGAGGAGTTAACTGACATTCCAGGTGAGTGCAGATGAGAGCCCAAGGTACAAAGTTGGTAATAATAAGAATGGTAATAATACTAATTATTATTATTATTTTTAATTTTTAATCCTCACCCAAGAATGTGTGTGTGTTTGCATTGTTCTAGAGAGGGAAGAACAAAGAGGGAGAGAGAAAGAAACATTAATGTGAGAGATGTTGTTTCCCGTACATGCCCTGACCAGAGATCAAACCTGCAATCTGGGTATGCGCCTTGATTGGGAATTAAATCCATGACCCATCAGTGTACAGACAATGCTTTAACCACTAAAAAACAGCAGCCAAGGGAGTAATAATAATAATTGTTATATATTTTTTTCATTTAGCAGTTATTTAATAAGCACTTATATCTGCCAGGTACTGTTCCCAGAGTTGTGGTTACAGGCAGACGTGAATAGGAAAAGCACAGATGTTTCCCACTGAAAGCTTATATTAATCTTTCTAAATACCTAAATAAAGAGACATAGGAATACCTTATATTTCCAGATAATAATAATAATTAATTTAGCAAAACTTGCTGCACACCTAACTAGTTACTAAAATCTGTTCCCTAGACTATATTTCCCAGCATTCTTTGCAATTAGTGTGCCATGGAATGTGAGTTATTATAATGAACTCCAATTCCAGGCATGACCCTTAGAAATCCTCATACACACTCTCTATTTTTTCCTTCCCCTAGCTGATTAGGATGGAGAAGTCACGTACTAGAGATAACTGGGAACTCATTAACCTAGATACTTGCAAAGCCATGAAAAGAAAAATTGCCCCAGTTCACCAGGTGTTCCTGTCTATTGTGTTAGAGCCATTGGATAATGGTAGGTCTATTTATTATAGCACCTAGTGCTACCTTGATCCTGATGAATTTAAGCACTCATTTTTAGCTAGGCACCATTCTTAGTGCTTTATGGATAACTTATTTAATCTTCATAACATTGAACATTATTATTATTATTATCCCCACTTTATAGAGGAGAAAACTGTGCTAAAAAGGGGTTAAGTAACCTACTGAAGTTCCATAGCTAGTAAACAACAGCATTAGGTTTCAATCAGAGTTCTGGCTCCAATGTTTTAGGCAATATATGATAATGGAGAGGGATAAGAATAAAGAGATTAAAAAGAGAAGCTATAGATGTCCTTTTCACTCAATTAACTTTCTGAAGAAACAGTATTTTTTTTTCAAAGTTTAAGTGGTCAAGCATGAATATGAATTAAAAAGTCAAGTCAATATATAAATAGTAATATTTCAACTACAATTTAAAGAGATCAAACTGCTTTCTGTGAGGCTTCCTGGAGAGACTTTGAGGCTGAGTTCCATGCTGGAGGTTTATTGGGAAGTATTGCTGGAAGTAAGGGAAGCAGATTTGGGCAGAGGGAGCGGTCAAACTACAACAGCGGATGCAGAGAGCCTATGGGAAGCTCAGCAACTGAGGTCGATTTTCAGTGTTATCTCCCACCAGGAAAAGGAGTCTGGGCTTGGCATCCTGCTTCAGGCAATCATTGAAATGGCTGCTGGCTGAGAGGGGATGTGAGCTGGGGTGAGGAAGCTCCTTTGCAGAGGGAGCCAGCTGGGAGCCAGCACTCCCTCACCGGGAGGAATGAACATCAGGATCCTGAAGGCACGGGGAGGGCGATGGGGAGAATTAGGTGGTGTAATGGAAGCAATTAAGCATAAGTTAAGTACTATATTTATAAACTTTTAGTTGCATTAGATTGTTCTTCTGAGTTTCAGAGCCCATAATTTTCTAACTGTGCCTGAAGCATAGGAGCGTGTGTTGTAAGGGGACTGACAAGAGAGGAGACGTCAGAGGTGAGCAGAGCCATGTGGAAGCTTAAATGGAATGGTGAAGTAGTGCATGAGAGGGACGTCTGAGGGCAGCCATGGGGTGTGTTGGCACAGGGACAGACCACTGGCAAGTATGCCCGTTTGGGCTGTTGTACAATCCATTGCTATGAGGACCAGCGCCTGAGCCAGTATCAATGGGACAGAGAAGAGGAGCTGAACTTGAAAGACATCTTAAGGGTAATTTTTTAGTGGTTTTAATGACAGAATGTGAAGGTGAGGAGATTTGAGGCAAACCCAATATTTGTAGCTTGGGTTACTTGAAAAGTGATGCTTGAAGGGAGATGGTGATGTTCACTGCATAGGGGCCAGTATGACCTCTTGACTACCTCTTCCATTGACAAAACAAAAACAATTCTCCAACTGAACATTTCTTTAAGATACTTCTATTGTTTCTTCCTAGCCCTTAAGATGAGAGCCCCCCAATTGATTTCTTTATTAATCTATTTTTTATTTTATTTTTTAAAATATATATTTTATTGATTTTTTACAGGGAGGAAGAGAGAGGGATAGAGAGTTAGAAACATCGATGAGAGAGAATCATCAATCAGCTGCCTCTTGCACACCTCCTACTGGGGATGTGCCCGCAACCAAGGTACATGCCCTTGACCAGAATCGAACCTGGGACCTTTCAGTCCATAGGCTGACGCTCTATCCACTGAGCCAAACAGGTTTTGGCATTAATCTATTTTTTAAAATATTTGATCTGCTTTATGCAATTTGCTGCCCTCACCGCCTCCTCCCCCCCAACTCTGGTAACCACTATTCTGTTGTTGTGTCTATGAGTTTTTTTAAAAAAATTCTTTTGTTACTTTTTTGTTTTATATTCCACATAAGTGAAACCATATGATTTTTGTTATTTTCCTTCTGACTTATTTCACTTAGGATAATATCTTCAAGATTCATCCACGTTGTCACAAATGCAATTTTTTTTTATGGCTGAGTAGTATTCCATTGTATATTTGTACCACATCTTCTTTACCCAATCATCTGTTGATGGCTCATTAATCTATTTTAATGAAAATTTCTTTCATCATCCCTTCCCCTTCTTTCCTGCAACAAATCTAAATATACTTGAACAATGCATACACTTAAATAAAACAAAACAAAGTTTAAAAGCACAGATAGAAAATCCATTTTTACAAAACTGCTTCATTTTTTGGCAGTTCTCTCATTGCCCATATTAGAAGTTCTGATAACATCCTGGGACTTCAGGTTCCATGAAGAGTGCTGGCCTTGGGGGTAAATATCTTGCGAGAGTATGTGGTTGCTTTCAGTTGTGTAGCTATATAAGATCGTTTATTAAGACTGATCTGAAAAAACAAAAACAAACAAACATAAAAAGCTCAGATGGTGTGGCTCAGTGGTTGAGCATCAACCTATCCAGGAGGTCAGGGTTTGGTTCCCTGTCAGGGCACATGCCCAGGTTATGGGGTCGATCCCCGGTAGGGGGTGTGCAGGAGGCAAATGCTCCATGATTCACTCTCATCCTCCTCTCTGAAATCTCTCTCTTCTTTCTTCGCTGAAATCAATAAAGATATGTATATTTTTAAAAAGGCTGATCTGAACAACTGTACTGAATTCCTTGGTATACACAGTTCACGTAGCTGTTAGGTAGCTTAGGTACCATGCCCCTTTGATTTCCTGGAGCCTAAGTAACTTTCTGATCTGAGATACAGGAGATTAGAATCTAGTTTCTGCAGTCTGTATTTTTGCCAAGTTATTGAAAACCCCCAATGCGTGCACATTTATTTTAAAAAGGAAAAAAAAAAGATTAGCAATCAAGTGAAATCAAATTGGTGTAGGAGACATTGTGTTGTGTATGTACAGGGCAGCCGGGTCAAGTCAATCTTCCATTTACCAACGTTTACTGTGCTGCTGCTCTCCTACGTGTACTGAGAACATACAGGTCGACGAGGCAAATGAAGCCTCACCCCTCACAGAATGTACCTTCGAATCACTGGACACAGACAGAATTATAATAAACAATTCACAAGAAAACTTCCAGTGTGTGTAAGTCTCAGGAGAAAACAAAAGTTGGAATTCAGTTTGTTGATCCAGCCTTCCCCTTCCTTTTCAAGAGGCTGCCCTGGTGAGAGACTTGGTCTAGGGATCCAAGAGCAGGATGTACGAACCCAAACTTATTGCCTGAATCAGCAAACTTACCGATTCTGCGGGTTTATGAGGGTGAGGGGTGGGATTTTAAAATTTGAGTAGAAACATTACAGATATAATTTAAACTCCTACCTGGGACTGATCTCAAGTATAGTCCATGAAGACACTGCTTAATATTAACAATTAACAAGTAAAAATTATGATGGGTGTTCTTTTAACCAGTTTCCACTTTAGTGACGCGTAGGAGGAACCAGTGCGGGGGGGGCCCCCCTCTCCCCCCCCAGCACACCCTGTGCTCAGAGCACAGAGCAAGCCGGCCGCTCTGCCCACACCCAGCGCCGCCCCAGGAGCTGAGCTTCGGTGCTTTCTGACAGAATGGTTTGTTCTCTAACATATTTGTACCAGTTTTACTTGTTTTTAAAATTATGCATTTTTACTTTACTATTACATTATGAATGAAATATGAGTCTGAAGAGAGAGAGAGAGACAGAGAATCATAACAATGAAATTAAAATGGAGCCAAAACCGGTTTGGCTCAGTGGTAGAGCATCGGTATACGGACGGAAAGGTCCCAGGTTCGATTCTGGTCAAGGGCATGTACATTGGTTGTGGGCACATTCCTGGTAGGGGGTGTGCAGGAGGCAGCTGGTCGGTGTTTCTAGCTCTCTATCCCTCTCCCTTCCTCTGTAAAAAATCAATAAAAATATTTTTTTTAAAATAAATTAAAATGGAATGCTTTGCAAAGATTTAATAATGTCAAATTAGTTAATGAGAAAAGATGGGAAAAATAATAAAGTCTACAGTATTTTGCTCATGAGTATCTACGTTCTCACCTAATACAAAGAAAGAGATATTTGAAATGAAAAATGAGAAGTTATGGGTGTGGTTTAGGTTAAAAAAAAAAGTAAGTTTGGATTCTTTACAGAGAACTCATAGAGAGGGGAAAGGTCCTGACCTTCCACGAGATGGCAAATACACTTATATTAAGTTAAAATATAATGTTTACAAGTTTACATTATATTTTAAGTTTCCCCCAACTGATATTTCTGATTAGCCCATTGTTTAGCAACTCTGTGTTGAGTAAGATTTCACTGTATTGCAGGGTGTGCATTAAGTGCAAAAGTGCTACCAATTTCACCATCCTAACATTATTGGATAAAGAATTTGTGTACCTTCTAGTAATTCCTTTCCCCGAGCCAAATCTCCTTCCCCACATTGCACAGGAAAAGCAAAGACAATGTTTTCACTTTTCAGCAGCACCTTTCCTTTGAGAATATCAAAGCTCTTTAAGAGATAAATTTCTAATTAAACAATAATGCCCATTTTGCCCCAGAAAGGTGGATAAACGTAGTTATTATCCTCTGACTGAGGATGTTAGCCCCGTGCTAAGCAGCTAACAGATGTCTCCGTGCTGTCTCTCAGGAGAATTATGTTTCCACTAATCTCCCCGCCACACTGTGTTCTGTTCCCTATTCTGAATAATTCTGAGTATTACAGAGAACTATGAGAGCATGGAAAGAGCCCTTGTCTGTGGGCCAGGACACGTGGGCTCAGACCCTGGCTGTGCCACTCACTCTTGGGATGTGGAGACTCTCGTCAGCCTGTCTGTACCTCCTTTGTCTGTAAAATGAATATGGCAGCACCTGTCATACCAGCCACCCAGACTCCGAAGTGGGAAATGAAATGAATCACATAGGCCACTTTTGCTCCCAGTGTTTGCAGCTACAATGTCCATATTTGTTTTGAGAAGTGCTTCTCCCCGCCCCCCTAAATGAGGGCTCACTTTTTTGCTATGGTATTTTGGGCCATGTGTTAATTTATAGGTTCTGGTTTATACATTCATTCTTGAGACCAGAATTGGAAGTTCTTCCTCAAGAGCTTTTATTCCAATATCGCCCACCTCCTCACATGATGACCTTCCACTGATGGTCCCAGACTCAGTAAAAAAAAAAAAAAAAAAAGTGTAAGGAAAGAGACAGGCTGTGGTTAGGATAATGATCTATTGTACTCCAAACTACAAGATACCAGTGAGTGGCTGTTATTTTCTAAACATGTTGAGTGACTCATTCATAGAAGCATTGCTGATAAGGTCTCCAAAGGAAAACAAAATATGAAATATACTAAATTTTCCACAATAGAGATTGCTCAAATAAATGATGGTATTTGTACACAATGGCAGTCCATTAGTAAAAAGATGTAGATAATATTGACATAGGATGATGGTCATGATAATTAAGTTGAAAAGCAACCCACAAAGGATGATGTACAACATAACTCTATCATTAATTTAGAAAATATGTATTTGGCCCGGACAGTGTGGCTCAGTGGTTGGACATGGACCATGGACCAGAAAGTCATGGTACAATATCTGGTCAGGGCACATGCCTGGGTTGTGGGCTCGAGCCTCAGTAGGGGGCGTGCAGGAGGCAGTGATCAATGATTCCTTCTCATAATTGACGTTTCTAGTTCTCCTTTTCCCCTTCCTCTTTGAAATCAATTAGAGAAAAAAAATATTAAAAACTAAAATATGTATTTGAATAAAATATTTTAAGGATATATACTGTATTTGCCGGCGTATAAGACAATTTTTTGGCCCTGAAAAATACGTATTTGCCGGCGTATAAGACGACTGGGCGTATAAGACAACCCCCTAACATTTCCACTAAAAATACAGTTTGTTATATACTCGCCGTATAAGACTACTCCCCACTTGGAGGCATATTTTTCAGGGCCAAAAAGTCGTCTTATACGCCGGCAAATACGGTAGTAACTATGTCTGGGTTTTGGGATTATAGAAATGTATTTTCCTTTTTCATACTTTTATGTGTTTTCTAATTTTCTATGATTGATATATGTTGCTTCTGGCAAAATAAAAAAAATAGATTTAAGTGAACTAAAATCCTATTGAGGCAAAAGCTATGGTGGGAATGAAAAGCACAACTTTAAAAAAATAATTACCAACTCTAAAAAAAGAATTAAGTATGGGAATTTTGAAATATCTAAATTAAACAATAATTAATAACAACACAATGCAATGTTTCTTTTTTTTGCTAAAGAATTGCTTTAAAACAAATCATCTTTTAAGATAAGAGGGAGATGCATTTCTTTTTTATAATCAAAATTATAGGTTACCAAGTACCTATGTGTCAGATATTTGAAATGTTAAATTTTATGGTTAATTTATTTAATCATTATGGCCTTAGGAAAGAGGTATTACTTTCTTTATTTTATAGTTGCTTAAAACTAATACCCCAAAAGTTAAGTTTCTTACCCAACCATAATTAGAACCACGTCTTTTAAAAATTACTTAAATATTTATTAAATCCACTCTGTGCTGGCTATCATGTGCTTTGTGCTGGGAATATACAAATGAACAAGACACAATGGTCCCTTCCCTCAAAGAAGCTTACTAGTACGTTCTAGTTGGATAACATGAAGCAAATAAGTATAAATGGTGTGCAACATCTGTCCTACTTACAAGGCATTTAAATTAAGATACGAAGCACAAGCAGGGTGAAGAGTTAGTATGGAAGAGTATTCTTGGTAGAGGGAACAGTATGTGCTAAGGCACTGAGGTGACATTTTGCTACAATAACCTGGCATAACCAACCATTCACAACTCTGGCTTGAAACAATAAGCATTTATTCCTCCCACATGAGTCTGTGGGTAAGCTGCAACTTGGCTGGACTCCAGGGCTCAGGGCTCTCTCACAGGTTGCTCATCCTCTTTTGACCAATAGCTTCTTGGAACATGCTCTTTTCATAGCACATGGCAGGAACACAGAGCCAAATTAAATCACAGGTGTATTTAGGCCTCATGTCAAGTTCAGGAATATTTCATGGGCTAAAAAATGTGTTTCATTTCACCTATATGGTCAAAACCCAAATAAATGAGATCACAAAAAATACTTTACCCACAGTGGATAGTACTTCAGAGTCACACATAACATAGAATGAGGATGCATAATTTAATATGAAAAGTTGCAAAAAATGGTTTAGTCAACCACCCCTGGATTTTTCAAGAAACCTCTTGCTAGTGTGGCTAAGCTGGGGAGGGATACTACTGGCTGCTCTTGGGAAATTCTTATTGTAGAGATTTCATATATAACCGCCCCCCAAAAAAAGTATACACACTTTGAATGATTATAAAGTCAGTATTTATTAACATACAGTTCACTTTCAAAATTTAAAAGAATATACAGAAATGAATAATTTTTTTGTCAATGCCTGTTTTCAAATCAATGACCATTCTGTTCTAGGCTCCAGAACATGAAACAGTGGAATTGCAAACATCAAGAGTCTTTTTGTTTGGTATTTGTGTGCCCTCAGTTCATTGACTTGTTGCTGGTTTTGTACCGTAAACTTTATCTTTTATGTATCCCTATTAAAACAAACAAACAAACAAACAAACAAACAAACAAACAAAAAACACAGTGGCACTTTAGGATAAATTTTCCTTGTTTTAAAACTTAGTCTGGCTTCACCCATTATTTCAAATCAGTTAAACCTGAAAAGGAGTGAAAATTAAGCGATTTGTCTGTTGTTAAAGTGTGTATAGATTTTTGGGGGACACCCTATATTTTAAGCTCTCTTTAAAAGATAATGACTTATTCAACTTCTACCTGAACTTCATTTCTAAAGAGTTGGCCAACATTGAATTACCATGGTTATCCCACAGGGTTAATATAGTGTTGATTGAATTAAATGTTCCTCCTCTGCTCTGTACTGGGTCTCTGTGTGACAGTAGCACATTCAGAAGCTACACCTCAGAGGCAGTAAAACCAGTATGTGAGCCCCTCAGCAAACAGCACTAAATTCGGTTGCTAATCATTCTCCTGGAATGGAGGTCAGCTATTTTATTCCCGTGAATAAGACAAACGTCATAAACGTGAGGAAACATCTAATTTGACTACTTTATCCCATGAAACTCAATCTTCCATTTAGTCAGATTGCTTTGATAATGTTACAAGAATAGTTCAGTTTATTTTTACCCATCTCTGCACAGATACATTCATTTGCTTTATAAGTGCTTAGATTGAATGAATGAACAGGTGTAAGGACACACATTGGCCAAATATAAACTTGTACAGTTCATGTGTTTAGCAAGCATGGGCATTTTTAAAGAAGAAAATGTATTCCATGTAGCCAGCCTTGTCATTCCTAGATGTAATGGTATACTCTGCCACAGAAAAAAAACATTAGTTTCAGTTGAGGAGATTTCTCCCTTTTGCTGATAAGAAGAGATTAAGTAGAAACCACTGCCTTTATGGTTATCCTGTTCTGCAGCCACATTTCCCCCTTCCTTTGTTATAAGCTCAATTTTATAGTCTTGAGGATTTAAAATATAATCTATACTCTTTCTGACAATACTCATTTCCCATAAAAACAAGATTTTTGCTAGCTAATTCACAGTTAATTTCATTATAAATTGTGTAGAGATATCAGTGGTTCTAATAAACGCGATGGATTGGAGGCAATTCCTTTCCCTCATTTTGTTCACAGTTATGGAAGCCTTCTGCTTGGTTACATTATTGTATTTACTACTCAGCTTGCAAAGTTGCATTTAAGGAAAGCTAGTTTCCCGGTCTCCTTCTCCTGTACGTTGATACTTCTTATTTGGGCTCCGTTTCATCCTTCCGCATGTTTTCTTGCTCTTTTAGCCTGCACCCCTTCAAAAGCCAGCACACTGTATGCATTCCAGTAACAGCAGCACTGGGAGATGACACCCTCTCCCAGGCCCTAAGTGGAAATCTGAGTAAGGAGAAGAAAAATAGCTTGATAGTCAGAAACAAATGCACTTCCTAATTGCCTCCTGATGGCTAGCCTTTCAGAGGGGCTACAGGGATCATCTCTCCTTGTGCGTCTGTGGAGGTGTCACTCCATGCCTTTAGGAGGCATTGATTTCCTTGGTTGAATCATGGGGCTTGATTACAGAGAGCTGGCAGACCAAGCTCGGGCTTACTTCATGAGTTCTGTTCACTGGTCTGTCATTTCCTAATGGGCTATTTTTACACACCTAAGAAAATAATTTTCTTAGTTTTTCCTTCTGAAATATAAAAATAGCTATAATTATTTTTACCGCAGCTTTAAATGTTTAAATGACTTCAATCAAATGAAAGCTTAGCTGCACTGCAATATCAGTAAAATCAATTGATTAATATTTCTTTCTTGATTCTGCTCTGCCCACAGACCGACTTTTACCTAAGCTGACCAAATGAACTCATCCTTTTGCCATTGTAGAGACCCAATCTTAATAAAATTACAACCCCAATTGCTCTGGACAAGTGGCTTTTAAAACCTTTAAAAAAATTAGAATCTTTAATTCAGCTTGCATAGCTTTCTTTAAAATTTTTATAATTATATCTGATCATCTTTTCCTGGATGGTGTGAGACTTAATAAAGGGTCACTTTATTACCATATTTGCCGGCGTATAAGACGATTTTTTGGCCCTGAAAAATACCATATTTGCCGGCGTATAAGAGACTGGGCGTATAAGACGACCCCCTAACATTTCCACTCAAAATACAGAGTTTGTTATATACTCGCCGTATAAGACTACCCCCCACTTGGAGGCATATTTTTCAGGGCCAAAAAATCGTCTTATACGCCGGCAAATACGGTATGTATTACTAAATTAAATCATATAGTTTTACATATTTTGATTGGATGTTAAGTTAGCCTGCTGTAGTGAGAGGACTTAAAGTTTAAAAGACCCAAATATGACTTCTGTTCCTTTCTAGTTACAAGGTCCCTAAACCTCAGATGTACTGAGTCTTACCAGCAGGCCAGTGCTTGTTCTCCTGGCCTCCTTGGGGTGTTTGTAAAATTCAAGTGGTGTACTGGGTAGGGACGCTGTTTGAAAATTTCAAAGAACCATGTAATGTGACTTTTAAAAAAAAATTTAGACACATTCTGTTTTCACTGCTACTGCATAACAATAGCTCACTGTTAATTGTTTTACATATTGGAGTTTCTAGGCAATACAGGAAGAGAAGAAAAAAGAGAAAAATAGATAAGCATTGGATGAGCAGATTTAATCAACAAACCGAAATAAGAGACTTCAACAAGAATGGTGAACACTTGATTAGCTTAAAAAATTATTAGTCTTTATCACCTTTAGCAAAACCATCTAGAAAATGTAATAGAAAATAAAATACCATTCTCAAACTACAAAGTATCGAGGACAATAACCAAAGACTTTTCTGAGAAACATTTAAAAACAAGAGCTAAAAAAGAAAGAAAGATATACCTTATTTTTAATCTTAGCTTCCCTTAAAATTAACCTGTGAGTTCAAAGTTAAATTATGGCAAGCTATTTTTGAGGATCTCGACATACTTCTACATTTATACAGAGGAATAAGGACTCAGGATGCTTAGGCCAGTTTTGAAAAAGCAGAGCGAAGGGAGGGACTTTCCCTCCCCTAAAAGCCAATGTGGACCTGGTGCCAGAGCTGTCACATAAATCTATGGAAAGTACAGAGAATCATAAACAGACCCGAGTCTACATGGGAACCTACTTCGGGATAAACATGGCACCATAAATCAATGGGAAGGGAGGGATGGCCTAAAACCCACTGATGGAATGATGCTCTCAAACACGAACAAAGGAGAAATCCAGTGGGAAAGTTAAATTATAAAGTGAATAAGATACTGGAGGTGTTGAAGAACCTCAACATGCAAACTATAAGTTGAAAATGTACTAGTTGACTACATTTCAAAAATTAAGAATCTCTCATAGAAATCAGTCAAAATAAGTAAAGCTAGCAGAGAGGTGATGGAATGAGAAAATATTTATAATATCTAAGAGTTACAAGAGATTAATATCTAGAATACACCAAGAAGCCTGCGTTTTCCCATTCTTAAAATGGAGATAATAATAATAGAAAGTGAACTGTGCACAGAGTCTGGCATACAGTTAATGTGTACTGTTTGTTATTGCTGGTTCATCTGTTTTTATCCTCTGTAAGAAAACACATTTTGTGCTGAGCATTGATTTATGGACCCTGAATTTCTGGTTTGTGCATGTTTTTATGTTGCTGGCTTATGGATTTATAGAGAAATATATGTGCAATTAACTATCTAGACAGTCTCCATCTCCACCACCCTGCTTTATAAATGTCTCCGATAAGCCAATGGTTAAAAGGCAGCTCCCATGGTATGGAGGTGAGCCAAATGCTGCGTGCACTGCTGTAGCTGTGGAACCAGCTGCCAAGGACACCTGCCAGGTGACGTAGCAAGAAGAGTATGCTTCATGGTTTGAGGTGTGGGACTTGTGACTATTATATTCCATCCTGCTCGAGGCTGTGGGGTATGAGGGTGCTGTGTCCAGAGGACAGAGAGACTGGATGAAGCCGCTCAGGCCTCCTTAGCTCTTTGTCCAGGTGTGACATGTGGTGGGGTGGGTGGTAGGGCCAAATGGGCCAGTCATTTCCTGCTGGGTTTCCTTGGGACGCCCAGACCCAGGGACAAGTTGGTCACAGAGAGATGGCTGTGCTCTCTGAAAACCTGCTCTCTGAAAGCAGAGCTTTGTCTTTTCCTGCTTTATGACCTCAGCTTCGGGGAAGGCTTTGGCTCCTCCAGCGTGGCCCAAAAACTTAGATGATGACGCACGGGGCAGAAAGCAGAGAGTTGCATTCAGTGGCAATGACCTGAGCTGGGTCCAATCCTCAGGCTTGGGGAAGATAGAATCATCCAGGCCCACCCTGCTGATTGGGAAGGAAAGGAAACCAATGGCAATTTCCTGCCAGGCCCTGTTGCACACACTGTCTCCATTGATTCCCTACAACCCTGTGAAATGAGCATTTTCAGTTACAATGTGAAAACCGCAGCATAGAGAGGGAGAATTGCCCAAAGTTATCCAGACTGTCAGTGATTTGCTGGATTTGTACCCTAGGTCTGTTTCACTCTGAGACCCACAGATGGCTGGTATGTTTTGTTTTGTTTTGTTTTTCACTGCACCATTCTCTATATTTGAGGACTTGGACTGGGGGTGGGTGGGGCTGGGTAAATCTAAGGCTTGGTGGACTCTTGCTAGGAATATATGGCCAGTCCCATCTGTGTCTGATCTTGGCAGGCAGATGAGTGAGGTTATAGAAAATGAATTACATTTCCCAGTGTAGCATCTGGACATGTGCCCCTGTGGTCGGCTTGTTTTAGGGCGTAGCTTTGAGTTCTCAGCAGAAACTGTGTTTTTGTGAAATAATGTCATCCTTAAAGTGTTGTGTGTTGCTTGTCATTCAGAGAAATCCGAACTTCCAGGAGACACACTGCACAGATATGGATGGATTCCCTACCCAGGAGGAAAGCAGGCAGGGCCCAAGGGACAGAAGGAGCTTGTTCCCAGGTGGAATTCCATTTCTCTGAGCTTCTGGGGTCTGACAGGTACTTTGAATAGCTGGCTTCTTTAGCTGTTAACAGAGATGTCTCTTGTTGAAACATTTGCAGCTGACTTTGTGCTTGAGTGATCACAAGGTTTTTAAATTAGTGCTATTTGGAGGTCAACAGGGTTGCCAGAGCTACATGTTCTGACCCCTCTCTCTAAGGCTCAAGGCAATTGACTGATAATTATAGTCATGATAATGATAATCATAAACCGCTCACTCAGTATTTTGCTACGTGCTGGGCAATGTAGTAAGTTCATTTTATATGTACAGCAACCCACTGAGGTATGTGTTATTTAGTATTTGTCTGACAGCAAATGGCAAAAAGTTCTACTTCAATGGCTTAACCAAATGAGGATTTTATTTTTCTTACAAAATAAGAATATAGTAGCAAGTACTTTAAGAGTATACAGGCCCCATGATACCATCAAGAACCCAGGCTCCTTCTCTTGGGCTTTCTTCCTTATGCTTGCAACATGGTTGGTCTATTTCATGCATCACAATTGGCTTTTAGTCTGAAAGGCATAAGGGCAAAGTCTAAGTGGCAAAAACTAAACATGTGAATGCAAGCTGAGTATGCCCCCTCTAATAAGCTTTCTCAGAAACTCTAACCTCCAATTGCACCTTATTGTCCAGAAGTGTGATGCATGCCCACATCAAGCTGCAAGGGAGTCTGGCAATCCAAGAGTGTTTAAGTGAGCCCATGATTAGGAAGGAAGAGAGGAGGAATGGATATTGGCTAGGTAACCAGCAGTGCCTAGCTCATGTAGTTAATATTTGTTCAAACTTTATAGATAAGGAGAGTGAAATTAGAGATGTGAAGTGGTTGCCCAAGGTCACCTAGCTAGTGAGCAACAGAGTCAGGCCTGGATCTAGGTATGTCTGGCTCTGAAGCCACATTCCTAGAAGCTCTGCTGGAACTCGTACCTGGTGCTTGGGATGTCTAGGATGAAGAACAGAGAACTTTTGGGGACTCTCTTATGGAACAGAAAGGAGGATTGATTTGTGAACTTTTTGAGAATAGAGTGAAGGTCAACATATAAAATATTTGGAAAGGCAGATTGTGGCATACAGTATGAAAGTGATTTCTGACAATTAATAATTAACTGTTTTATGGGCTGTGTAGCAAACTTGACCCAGAAACATATGTGTAGAGGTTAGATTACTAATAAGAGGAGATTTCAGAACTGATTGGACATTTAGGTCTATTGTGAGTTCAAGACTCTGAGTCTAGGAAATGGAAGTGGCTGAGATAGAACTATCAGAATTAGAGGAAGGCCTTCGGATTGAGTGTAGAAGCCTCTTGATTTGTCAGGCCTGGAGTGACCATACAGTTTCTGGGGCATTTTTTTTTAAGAGTAAAAGGGAGACTTATTAGTAATTACACTGGGTGAATACCAGGATCATTATAGACCAACTAGATGCCCGCTGCATGACATTCATGCACTAGGGGGATGGGGTCCCTCAGCCCAGCCTGCACCCTCTTGTAGTCAGGGACCCCTTGGGGGATGTCCGCTGTGGTGGTCAGTGCACTCCCACAGGGGGAGCGCCACTCAGCCAGAAGCCAGGCTCACAGCTGGTGAGCACTCCTACCTCCAAGGCAGTGCTAAGGAGTAGCAAACCCAGCTCCTGCATTGAGTGTCTTCTTCCTGGTGGTCAGTGTGTGTCCTAGCAACCAGTTGTTCTGCCATTTGGTCGATTTGCATATTAGGGTTTTATTATATAGGATTGGAACCTGCAGCCACTCCGGGCATAGGCTTCTGATGAATAAAGGAATGGGGAGGCCTGGACAGGTAGTGGCAGAAAGGAGAGACACCCCGTGCCAGATCCATCCACTTCCATAACCTGGACCTTCCAAGGGGCCCTTCTTCACCCACGATGGAGTTTGGTGAGAGGTGTTGAAATCCTACAGGCGGGGACAATGTGTGGCTACTAAAAACATGCTCCTGACACAGATCCTTGAGCCCTAGTTTCCTCTAGCATGACTCATTTTTGAGAGACACTAAGCCCAGATAATGCTGTGTTCCTTCGTGAGTCATGGACCTGGCCCATCTTAGGCTGGAAAGGAAACTGGATTTCACATATTTCAAGGCCTTTCTCCCCTTTGAAAAACTGCCTTTCTGGTTTGCGCAGTGACCTTGGGCAAGTCACAACCTCTCTCTCTTGTTTGGCTTTTCTTTACGTGGAAATAAAATGGAGATAATAGCTACATAAAATTAAAAAATGATTCAAGATCTTCCAATGAAAGATGCCAACGGAGCCAAGTGATATTCTCATTTTTATGACACTTATGGCAGAGCTGCTTCTTGTCCCGTTGCTTCCCACTAGGCCACAGGGCATGGAATAAACGCAGGTTTGGCCAGCAGGTGGTAATTGACGATGTTGGCACTGACATGAAGGGAAGGAATTTCTCTCTGGCTATTTCACTATTAACCTCCTCACATCTGGCCTCACTGTGTGTTAGTGTGGAAACTGGAGAGTAGTGGCGAGCTTGTCTTGTGATTTCATAGCAGATGTAGCCTATTCAGGAAACCTCTGAATAATGATGCTATTAAAATATTGTCTTTATTTCTTCCTTAATTCCTTTACTCAGTAAACCTTGATTGAGTGTCTCTGTGTGCCAGGTTCTGTTTCCAAAGCAGATAATGAGATGCATAATGACAAACATTAAACTCTCTGATGATTGCTGAATCAAGGATTTTGTCAGAGAAGCAGGGATTGGAGCACCGGTCTCCTGCTGCAGTCTTGCATCTCTCTCATTTAACCTGATACCCGAGAGACATTTTCTAAATGCAAAACTGCTCTTCTTACCCATTTGCTAAAGGATGGAGACCACATTTCTTACAATGGTATAGAAGCACCTTTAGGACCTGGTCCCTGCTCACCTTTCTGTCTCATCTCTCCCCTTTTAGGACCACCTTCCAGCAATTGGGACTTTTCTACAGGTCCCTGAATATATAGAAATGGTTTAGGTTTTGTGGTCTCTGTTACAACTGCTGAGTGATGCTGTTGCAGCATGAAAGCAAACATAGACAGAATGGAAGTGAATGGGCATGGCTGTGTTAAAATAAAACTTTATTTATAAAACAGGTAGTAGGCTAGATTTGGCCCATGGGCTATTGTTTGCTGATTTTTGCTCAAGGCCTTTACTCATGCCTTGTTGTGTTTTCACTTGCCTACATTAAGGACCTTTTCTTCCACCATTTTTTCTGGCTATTAACTATTCAGTTATTGCCTCAAGGCCTTTCTCTACTACCATGGGTAGATGGTGACTCTTGCCAATGTATTCTGTACATTGTACCTGCTTGCCCGTGTTTTCTCCCTTAATTTGACTTTAAGTTTATTCCTTTATTCACACATTCACTGATTGATTTGTTCAACAGTATTTAATGAGGGCACAGTATGAGGCAGAGTTGATGACTTTTTCTGTCTTTGTACAACAGCTAGTAGAAAGTCCTGTTAAATAAAAGGAAATAGAAATCGATCAAGAACTTCATTGTTAAAGATATATTCATGTCTTTGGTGTAAGTGCCCAAAAGTGGGATTGTCTTTATTGATTTTGAAACCTGTCCATTGTGAGAAAGGATTTGGTCAATTAGTTGAATAGCATGGTACCCTCCACCCGAGTGCATTCTCTCCCCCTCCCCCATTGTCCATCCTCATTCCTTTTCTAAGTCCTCTGGGCCCTGCTTTTTGGTGACTCTGTGTGCCAGGACAAAGAGTAGCAGTATCAGCTTCCAAACTCTGGCACGGGCAGGTGACCAGCTCATGTGAACAGGAACTTTACCAACAAAGTGTCACATAACTCACTGGGTTTCTTACTTTTTTCACTTGTATACAGAAGGTCTGTTTTGCCCATTGCTTTCTGACAGAGTAGGGCTATCTGGACTCATAAGCTTAAACAGTTCTCAGCCTGAGGATATTGAAATTGCTTCCTTGCAGACTCTACATCTTTTTATTATTTTTTTTTTTTTACCCACAATCTCTGGATCTTTGAGAATGATCCTGAGGTAATGTAAAATTTAAGTTTCTTGGTTACTCCTATTACAAAGTCATTTCCTAGATTCCAGGAAGCAAAAATATTTGAAGTAAGGCCTAAGCCATTTTCTTCCATTTACAGTTCATTCTAAATATAAGCAGAAATTTATTAAATGGGTTGTCACCCATAGAACCAAGAGGGCTTCATTCGTTTCATCTTGTTCAGGTGTCCATTTTCAGGGGTTGCCAGGAAGGTTCTGTGTTTGTGGTCAGAGGAGAGAAAAGAAAATGGTTACAGTTGGTTACAAAACAAACACAAAACCTTACAAGGTTTCTCACGTTACAGGAGCAAATAGAAGGAGTCGCAGCAGCTGGGGATTGTAGCGCAGAGTGTGTGTTGGGCAAACACTGGAGAATGTTTTGGGTCTCTTCACTTTTTTAAGAAAGATAAGAAGCCAGGGTGGGAAGTGGCAGCTGAACAGGGAGTGCAAGGCTGTTGTTTATTAACTCACCCCCGCAGGTAAGAGAAAATCAAGTCCAGTCCCACGGTGCCGGCCTTTTCCCTGGCGCAGCCGCAGCCGGCCTGGCCTGACCTTTCAGACGGACTCCTTTTGTGTGGACACCATGGTGAGAAGAAATGATGTGCCTGTGTTTCTGAGGAGGAAGGGAGGGAGGAAGGTCATAACTGACCTTTGGTTACAACAGAGAAATAAGGCAGTGTTGCTAAATGACCAGGGCCACAAAGGGTAGTAAACACGGCAAGGCCACAGCGGAGAAAGTGTGGCATTCGTGAGCTAACCCCATTGCAACACTCACGCAATTTGGTGGTAAGGAACTTCTGGCAAGTTCCTCACTCAGTAAGCTGTTGTCAGTGTATTTTGAATG
Organism: Vespertilio murinus; assembly: GCA_963924515.1. Lineage (NCBI taxonomy): Eukaryota > Metazoa > Chordata > Mammalia > Chiroptera > Vespertilionidae > Vespertilio > Vespertilio murinus. The sequence continues at coordinate 112,930,027 of OZ004707.1, forward strand.
GATTTATAATAGTGTGTGTGTGTGTGTGTGTGTGTGTGTGTGTGTGTGAGAGAGAGAGAGAGAGAGAGAGAGAGAGAGAGAGAGAGAGAGAGAAAGAGAGATTGAGAGAGAGAGATTGGCAAATGAGTTTCATAAGTAAATGTGCTGCTTCTCTGAGGCTTGAAATAAAATACTGGCTTCACTCTTGTTTCTGGCATGAACAAATACCTTGCTTTTGGCAATTCTCATCAAAAGTTAAGTGCTACCACATGGCAATGTCTATCAGAATTAAAATTCACCTGCCCTTTGATGCTGCACTGATTCATAGTTCTATTCATACGTACGTGAAAAAATATGTTTATGGGAACCAAAGGTTAGAAACTACTATATGCCTGAGATGCGCAAGTTTTGGGGGCATCCATATAATGAAATACACTGAAATGAAGCGAAAGCAGTAAATCTAACTATACAGATTTATGGATTTAAACCCCACAACATCTTGTTAAGTTTTACTAAGGAACAGAGGATGTGCATAGGAAAGGAGGCCACATATGCATATATGCTTGCCTATCTGCAGACTGTTTCTAGAAGGATGCCTAAGAAATACAACACTGGCTGCCTGTGTGGAACAGCCCGGGAGACTGGGTTCCAGAGGTCAAGAGCAGTCTACTTTCCACTCCAAACTGTTTCGCACGGGTTGAAATATTTATTGGCCATAAATAATTTTTCAAGAAGAATTTTAATGGAAATGTCATTCTTTCTATTTAATTAGGGTTTTGCTACTGGTGGTAGCAGTGCCAGTGAAATAGGTGGAAATAGACAGCCTGATTCATGCCCTAAAAATGGTTTGAAACCATACAGAAGGAGTCTTTCAGCTAAGTGTATATTTGGGAAGAGCATTTCAGTAACTAATGAATAATAGAGGACATTGACGTGGGCTGCTATTTTTATGCTGACAGTTTGGAATCCTAGAGAGCGCCACAGAAAGACCAGCGTCTCCCCAGGATGTCATGGCCTTTCCTGAAGGGTCACCCTGACTCACAGCCTGCGAAACCCTTAAGGAGAGCTTCCCACCTTCTCGCATATTCTAATTTCATGGATCTTAAAGAGTCATCGTTGCCATTTCTCTCTTTGTCTGTGGAGGACTGAAGAATGTCTGGGAGCATAAACACCAAGTGACTTATTTACATTAAATAATACTCTGCTCATTCCCAGGGGCTGACAAACTCTGTGGCTTCTAGAAATCAGTCACATGACAGCGTGGCTTTGGGTGGAAAATGAACAGAAGAGGGGCCAACACACCGTGAGGCCTGCCCCTGAATCAGCTTTCGGGTTTTGAGAGAGAGAGGGTACTAGTATATGACAGCACACCCTCCATTCAACCTTTAATAGCCTGTGTTACCTCTCGTAATGTTAGGTTTATTGTTAATTAAAGCTTCATTTGTTTGTCTTCTCTCTTCTCAAACTGACTGTAAGCTCTTTACATGCTAGACTTCTGTTTGCTCAGTTGGGGAACATATATGTAGTGTATGACTACCACGTGTGTATGCTTTGGTAAACCATAGGGGGTGCAAAGATGGACAAGACGTGTTCCTTACTTTCAAGGCACTCACAGTTCACTAGTCCCTTCACAGTCTGACAGTCTTATTCAGAGGTCACATCTCCCAAGGTTACTGACACAGAAGGTGCTTAAGCAGGTGCTTAATAAATGTTTGACTGAAGAATTTGCTCAAGCCTGGACCCATGATACCGTGGTTGTGCATTCAATTTTGCTAACAAACTTTCAGTAAACCACCAGATAATTTCTTGAGACCTCTTCAATGAAAACAGTTAGAAATACAATTTCTATCTTAGATCAGATGTTTCTAGACCTGGGAATGAACTATTTCAGGGCTGATGCTGAAGGCAACACTTATTCTTGGCCCAACAACAGTGGGGGCTATAAACTGCTTAGGAAGTAGGCTCACTTTCCACATGGACCAACAGCCACACTAGTGAAGAGCACAGGAAGAGGGAAGATAGTCTGGGAAGCTAGCATTTCCTCTCAGAGCATGGACTCCACAGAGCTTCACTTTATGTAGTGAGCAACCACCCAGAGAACACAGTAATCTGATGTGGAGAAAAAGAAATGAGCATTTTTGTTAGCCTTCTGGTTAGTAGGTGACAGATATATTTGTTTGTATGTGTGCATGTGTTGATAATTTAAAATGAAATGTTTATCAAGCATTTTTCTAGGGGCTTGGTGCTTAAAGAGGTATAAGCCACATAGTTTGTGCCCCAAGGAGGCAAATGATACAAAGAAACACACCCAAACACACCCAACGTGAAATAACCCAATGAAAGTCATGTAACAGTAGCCAAGACTATTTCAGAGCTGGCTGGGTTCGTAGTGGATCATTTGTTGAACATTTAATTTAGAGTTTCCTAAAATGGTGTGTCAGCATCACTGGTGGCATGCGAGATGTTATATTTGGGCGTTACACAAATATTTTAAAATTTTATTGGGTGTTTATTTTTAATATATGTTAGAAACATTTATAACTACTGGATTAAATCCTTGAATACATGGATGTTTCATCCTACTGCAAAGTTACCTAGGAAAGTGAGACTGATGTAAAGATGAATGAAATGTACCAAGTGGCCAGGTACAAAGAGGCAGCCTGCCTCCCTGGTGTTCCAGGCACGTGGCGACGACTCTGCAAGTGTTATCCGAATGACCTGAGTTTGGAAAATGCAGATCAAGTCTAGTCTCTGAGGTGCAGAGAGCTGAAGTGAGTTGTCCGAGTTCAGAAGCCAGTAGAGAACATAGACGAGAACCTAGTCACCTGACTGGCCCTCTGGCCCGTATCCTCAGTAACCACTTCCTATTTTGCAGATGGGGAAACTGTAGCCCTGAATAAACAGTCCCCTATTTGAGTGCAGCGACTCACGCAAGAATCTGAAGCAAAGTAGAAAGGATGAAGTGGGCCTCATGAAAAAAAAAAATCAAAGTTAATATTTATAGAGTACTCACTATGCATGCCAGCATTGTAAAAATTTCATACATACTAACTTACGTTAATCCCCAAGCCACTCTGTGAGATGCATTTAGCGATTTCTGGCATTCCTCTTTTCATGAGGAAATTAACAAAGACCAAATAACTTCCCTAAGATTATAACTTGCAGAGCTGGGATTTGAACCCAGGTAGTTCAGTTCCAGAATGTGTTCCCTTAACCGCTACGCACACAGCTCACCAGTAATAAGTGAAGAGGTGAAAGAGGCAACCTGTCTCCCTGGTGGAACTGGAAACAGTCTGCTCCGACAACAGATGTACCGTGTTTCCCCGAAAATAAGACATCCTCCGAAAATAAGACCTACTTACAGGTTTCCTTCTGAGTGAAATATAAGGCATCCCCCCCAAAAAATAAGGCCCCCAGACTCTGTCTCAGAATGAAAATTAATTTACTGTAAACTGGTTGCTAGGGCTGCCCCGACTGGCGTCTAGCAACCAGTACCATTAGCGGAGTCCTGGTGTCACTGCTGTGTGAATGGGAGAAATCAGCATGGAAACTTTGTGAAACCTAAACTGCAAGAAGTTGTGACTTGGGTGAAGAATTCATGGGAGAAAAATCACTGACAGTTGCATTGCAAATGCACTGCAAGCAGGCTACCTTGACAAGAAGTACTCATTTAAAGACAGTGCTATTGCTAAACATGAAAGATTTGGTCCACTGATTCTGAAAGAAATGGAGTCACAAGAAATTCACTAGGAAATTCAGGAATTGGATTGTTGTGATGATGTTCCAGAAGATGATTACATGATTGTCATTGAATAAATGAGTAATTTCTTGATACTGTAGGATTCACAGTTTGTCTGGTTTGTGTTGACAACTACATTAGTAATGTTAGGTTTATTGTTAATTAAATTATACCATACCGTATACAGGTAATAACTTTCCTTTATTTTCATTGAACAATAAATGTGTACCATATTCTTCTTCATGGAAAAATAAGACATCCCCTGAAAATAAGACCTAGCACATCTTTGGGAGCAAAAATTAATAAAAGACACTTTTATTTTCGGGGAAACAGGGTATTACCCTGTGCCCTCCTGCTTCCAGTTCTCCAATTAGCCCTTTGTCTATTTCATGGAAGACACAGTTTCTTCAAATCATCACCCTTTAATGTGCGGAAACTCCTGAGAGAAATTAGTGATTATCAAAAACAGCACTTTCATGAGAAAAACTTGTTAGATTGCAATAAGGACGATAAAGCGATATCCCAGCCCTAAAGGGAGGAGGGGGAGAGAGTCATGGGAGGCGAATGAAGGGAGAGGAGATGTCTGGACATGGTGGGCCAAGAGTGGCATGGGGGAAGGCCCATCAGGGCTGGCCCAGTGAGCTGCGGGGGGCACACGGTGTTGTGAAAGCTGTTTGCGTCCTGAGCTTGGCACAGCACCGGGCACAGGGCAGGTGCTCAGAAGCTTTGTTGAGTGAATGGAAGTCTGGATGGAAACGAAGCCAAGCAGCGTGAGTACAGTGATTGGAGGTGAGAGGGCACCAAGCAAGCACTCGACCTACTTTGTAAGTGCACTCCAGGTGAGCCGGAGGAGAGAGCACTGCGCCCTACCTCCAATCAACCAAAGGGCTGCGAGCAAGCCATTAACCGCGCTCCTGGTGAAAGAAACTAGGACACCTTGCTTTGGGGAAATCCGTTCCCCTGCTGTCCCCTCTTGTAGCAGCCCCAGCTCAATCTTCCAGTCTAGTTTTTCCTTAGGCTACAAGTCCTCATCCTCCCTCCCTTCAGGATGTCTCAGGGTGGCCCAGGCCACCCAGGCCACCCACAGCCAGCCCCCTTAATGCTGCTGTAGATGGGGACCAGCCCGGGCGATTTTCTCCATGCTGGGGAGGAGGCTGCAGCTGCTGACAGCCGAGCCATTCCACGCAGCTTTGGGGCAAACAACCGCCGGAATCCAGGGCCGAGTTCGAAGCCAGAAAATCCTTCCAAAAGCGGTGCGGAGAGACCTGGAGGGGCTGCGCATGCATTACATAAGCCGGGTGTTAGCAGCGCCCCGCTGATGCACGGAGCCCCGAATTGCGCAACTCTTACGCAGAAGCGCTCGCTAAGTGTTGCAACATGACTCCACATCCTTATCAAAATGTGAAGCAGCCACGGGCACACACTTAGAACCGCTAAAGCTCTCCCGCCAGGTGGTGACGGCTGCTGATCCGGCTGGCAGGGCAGAGGCGGCACAGGGGGCATGACTGACTGTAGCTCTTGGCCCAGGACGCTGAACACGCAGTACCTTGTACCCCACTGGCCTTGAGCAGCGCAGGTCTCTGATAAAACGTACTTTTTTTTTCGGGTGTTTGTTTTTCCTGGCAGTCTCATTTTGTGTTATAAATGGCTCATTATTTCCATCCCATAGATTTCTCTCTTGCTGCTGTTAACGTTCTCTCCTTGCTTTCTGAAACAACCAAAGGTTGGTAAAAAACCATCACTGACGAAACCTGGGTGCTCTGACCTTGGGCAGAGGCCGAGTTGCCACATCGCCCTTGCCATCTGCAGTTGCTGCCACGTGGGAGGGCCTGGCTGGAAGGGCCCCCCGAAAGCGGGGCGGGGTGAGGGGGTGCCGGGAGGTGGCAGGATGTTCACACACTGCGGCCCGGCCCGCGACCTTTTCAGAGGACGGTTAGGCAATCGTCAGAGGTCATGAAGTTGGAACAGCATTCTCCCCGGACAGGTCATTTTCCCTGCAGGACAGCTTGGAGGCAAATTTTATTAAGTATCAAGTAGCTTATCCAGAGCAGTATAAATAGCGAGAGAGCATATGACTAGCTCAGAATTGAATGTGGCTAAACCCCAGGCCAAATGTGTGTAAGGTGTTTACTGTCATCAGCACCTGAACAGAGATGTTTGCCCAGGAGCCATCCAGGAAAGGTGTTGAACCGTGGCAATGGAGTTACTGCTCTGGCTGCTGTGGCTCAGTTGGCTGAGCGCTGTTCCACGCCTCAAAAGGTCGCTGGTTTGATTCCCAGTCAGGGCACATGCCTGGGTTGCAGGCTTCATCCCCAGTTGGGGAGCGTGCAGGAGGCAGCTGATTGATATCTCTCTCACATTGATATTCTCTCTCTCTCTTAAAGGGGAACTTTGGCATTCTGGTAGATAATCTTTTCATCACAGTGGAACTTTGATGTACAGTGGAATGTTGAACATTTCCACTCGGGGACAAGTTTCCTGGCCCCACATGCCACTGTGGCTTCCTGGACCCCTTGCAGGGAAGAAGTCTGCTTCATCAGGATCTAAATTTAAAAGCTATTCCCAAGGGTGGCAGCGTTGTTAGTGTCTGACCCCTTTGGAGAAGACAGTGGCCCCTGAACATACGGATTCTTGTATATTTATTGACAATCAATATCTTTACTTTGTATCTAGAATGAAAACCAAAAGGGACAAGGGCTTCCAGAGGCCAGAGTGACCACAGGGGCTGATGTGGTCAAGAAATGTAGAGAGTGTGGGGCATGTAGAGGGCATGGGGCACAGATGGGGACCTATCCTTTTCCAAGACTCACCCTCACTCCCTAGGCTCCTTACCTAATAAACACTCTCCATTTTTATTTATTTTTTAACATGGCAATGTGCGTGGCTAAAGACTGCATTTTCCAGCCTCCCATTACAGCAGGGTTGGCCAATGAGACCTTAGGAGATGTTATTGGATGGGTAGCATTGCCAGATAAAACATGGACGGCCTAGTTAATTTTCACTTTCAGATAAACAACTCATCATTTTTAATATAAGTATGACCCATGTAATATATTATCAGTTGTATTTGCCAAATCTGGCAATCCTATGAGTGGAGCTTCTGGGAAACAATGTCCCTTCCGCTTCCTTCCTGGGACATTGATGGAATAGCTGGGATTTTAGCAACCATTTTGGATCATGAGGTTAGGATGGCAAAAGAGGGCAGAATACTTGGATCCCTAATGACCACATACCTTCTGACTTTATGTGTGAGAATAAACCACTGATTTGCTTTGGTCACTAATAGTAGCTCTGATAATTGTATTCAATTAGTACTCCTAATTTATGTAGCCATAGTAAAAAGTACACTGTTATTTTTGATGTGAAGTCTGTTTATCATTTTTACCTTTGCTTCTTATATAACATAAACCAATTTTTTACTTAGTATATTTTTTTAAGAACCCCCAAGAAGAATGGATGGTGTTACCTATAGCCTTTGAAATGACAGCCCACATCATGAGTTTCTACGCAGCATTATTGCCTAACTATTTTGCAAATACCATTTAGGTATTTTGAGTAATTGCTTCAGGTAGTTAATAATAATATTTCTGAAGCAGAATAGTTCATATCTCTGCACAAAGATTTAGCCTGAAAACTCAAGTCCATGGGATGATGCTCCAAAACTCTGGAACCACATTTTAAGACAGTAAAAATCATGTTTGAGTTTTGATGTTTTGCTTTAAGAAAGTTTCCTTTCATATTGTTTAAGTCTTCATTCATTTTTATGTTGACAGATTCTCTTTATGCTGTAAAGAATAGCTAAGGATAGTTATGAGCACTGGTAAAGCTGATTTGCAAAGCTCCAGCAATAATTCAGTAATCATGTAAAAATCAAACTCCTCAGCTCTGTTAGCAAATCAGCTGCTTTGCATGTCCACTGTGAGGCATTCTGGGAAATGGAGGGAGTCCTAGAACTAGCCTCTTTACACATCAGTCCAAGCGAACTAGCTTAGTTTGCTAGTTATGTAGAGGGAAAAAGAAAAAAAGTAAAAAGCTTCCTGGGCTGTGAACTATATAAATACTTGCCCTTCCTTTTGCAGTGGAATCTTTCGAAGGTTAAGTAATAGTAAATAATCAACTAAGATTTCTCAGATTGGCTGCGTTTACCTTTCTCTGAAAGAATTTTTCCCCGTGAGGACGAAACAACTTTGGAATGAGAAAAGTATTTCCTTTTCAGCCTCCCTGCTTCAGACATTCAGAGAACAAGATCCAGCCTGGCCTGACTAGCAGGGCTGCCTGGGGCAGGCAACCAGACTTGCCATGTGGGGAGGGGAGGTAAGTTAGAATTTAACAGAAGAGCAAGTGGGTGGGGGGAGGAGGAGAAAATCCCCATTCCATGTTGTAAGTTTCTGCACAGGTCCATCAGCCAAAAAAGGAGCAGTGCCTTCCTCCATCACAGGGGTAAAGAAAGTCAGGAGTCTTTTTAAAATATTTTTTATTGATTTTTTATAGAGAGGAAGGGAGAGGGATAGAGAGCTAGAGAGAGAGAGATCGGATCAGCTGCCTCCTGCACACCCCCCACTGGGGATGTGCCCACAACTAATATACATGTCCTTGACCAGAATCGAACCTGGGACCTTCCAGTCCACAGCCCGACGCTCTATCCACTGAGCCAAACCGGTTTCAGCAGGAGTCTTTTTAAAATAATAATGTTAAAAAGGAACAATCAACACAAGTAATACACAAATGGAGAGAGAAAAACGCTGAAAACCTGGCCTTGGTGTCTGCTGACAGGTCGTGATGTTATGATGGTTAGCTCAGAAGCGATGACAGATAAGTTCATTTGCATGCATCTATATTACAGATGCAAATAAAATTGGACTGATATGAGCTGGGGGAAAAATATCCAAAGTGAATTTGTATTATTTACACAATGTGCTGGAAATGCACTTAGTATTATAGTGCTGACAGCCCTTGGACTTCACAAGTAGGTTAGAATTTTAGGTGGCCCCTCCATCTCCTACTCTCAACAGAGCACAACCAGAGCCAGCCACCTGCCTTGTACTGTGATCTCTTAAGACCATAACAATTCCTGTTTGAAAAGAGTGTGTATAAAACATTGGTGATGTTTTGTTAAAAAGCATTATTATAAGCCCTGTAGTGAAAACTAGAAGACCTTTTAATATTAGAAAGATTTTCTCTGCTGCTAACTAATAACAATTCTGAACAAGTTCTTTAATTGCCCTGGGGCTAAGTTTAAACATTTAAAAAATGTGGTGGTAGTTTGACTTAATGATCCTGAGTTTGGGATAAGCAGTAAGAGGAGGTTAAGAGGAAGACAGCCACTTACTAGCCACTCATCTACTGTAGGAGCAGAGGGTAGTTACATAAACTTCTTAAAGTCTATTTCTTTACACAAGAAATGGGGATAATGTGATATTTGTTGTGAGGATGAAATGGATTAATGGGTAATGCACCTAGTTTAACACAGGGCATAGTAAAAATCTACCCAGTGAATACAGTTATTCTTAGCTTACTCTAAAATTATCTGAGTCTTTGGTATGTATGTATTTCTGCCTCTGTCTCTATGTCTTTGTCATCTATCATCACTGATCTCTTATTAAGTCATTAATTCAGGGATCTCAACATATTGGGGCACAAACAGGTAATGGGTTCTTTTTTCCCCCCCTCTTCAAATCAGTACTTTCTATGGTGCTGTGCAATCCCCTTTAACATTCCTCAACAACATCTAGGGCAGATTGTAGAAATTTTCAGTTTTTAAAAGTTAGGTCCATGCAGTTTGAAACGTATTCTGGGTCACAGCTCTCCTCTCTCCACCCTCTCCCAGGCTTTGGCTTCTTCCATGTGGGGGCAGGGGGCAGAGGTTCTCTGTTGTTCTCTCACCATTGTGGGTGCTGTGTCTCGGACTAACACTCTGTCTTGCATGTTGGTGCCCCTGTGTGGTAGGCGCCAAAGGCTTGGTGGCACATGTTGTGTCTTTGGAGGTCGCTGTGAAGCTCCTGACCGCGTAGTTCAGTGACCTGGAAGGCCTGGGCCTGGGTAGACTTCCTCTCCTCAGCTGCTGCCCTGGCCGTGACCCTCCAGCCTGTTACCTGTGGCTCTACCTCTACATCCAGTGGGTGTCTCTCTGCTTATGTGTAATTTCATTGATATGTGAACTGTGTTCCAAGAATGCAATTTTTGCCTTTTAGATGCTCAGAGCTCTCATGGATGCCTACTATTGACTGAGATACAGTTATAATAAAACTAGAGGCCAGGTGCACAAAATTCATGCATGGGGTTGGGGTACCTCAGCCCAGCCTGCACCCTCTCCAATCTGGGAACCCTCAGGGGATGTCTTACTGATGGCTTAGGAGGTAACTGGGCTGATCAGGAGAGGGCGCCACCCCCATAACCCCACTGCTGCTGCCACTGCTGGCTCCTGCAGCTGCCAAGGTGTTTTCATCAACACGGACTCCAGTCCCTCACAATGACAACTCTCTTTAGGCATTTTCAAGATGTCTCTTTCTTCAGAAATGACCTTCTTCCCTCCTTCCCTCCCTCCCTCTTTTCCTTCCCTCCCTCCCTCTTTTCCTCTCTCTCTCTCTCTCTCTTTCTTTCTTTCTTTCTTTCTTTCTTTCTTTCTTTCTTTCTTTCTTTCTTTCTTTCTTTCCTCACCTGATGATACTTTTCTATTGATTTTTAGAGTGTGGGAAAGATAGGAAAAGACAGAGAGAAACATCAATGTGAGAGGGACACTTTGATTGGTTGCCTCCTGCATTAGCCCTGACTTGGGCCTTGGCCAGGAAGGATCCTGCAACCTAGGTACATGTCCTTGACCAGAATTGAGCCCAAATCCTGTGGGTCAGCAGGCTGAGGCTCTATCCACTGAGCAAAACCAACTAGGGCAGGATATGGCATTTCTTAGCCTGTCCAGCAGTGGACCTTGATTTTTTTCTCCATGAGTGAAGTGGAAAAACCTTAGATCACCTTCTTGGATTCTTATTGCCCAAGTTACCAAGAACACTGAGAGTTGCAGCTAACAGGAAGCTTAGCCAATGAGCAGTCAGAAAAGTGTTTCCTCTGCTGCTCACACGCAGAGGCGGGACTGCCGGTGCACATGGCTGGCAGGCCCTGTTGTCTGCAGACCTGCGCCATCAATGGCTTGCCTTACCACACATGCAGTCCCCTGCACCCACTTGCATGCACAGCCTTCTCCTGAGCAGTCATGATGTTATGATGTCCTGGCTAATTTTCATATTGCCTCTTTATATATATCAATAATGTCATAAAGGGCTACATCATCATCTCGCTTTAACCCCCAAAATTTATTTGTATTTTCATTAGTTCAGATTCAATCTCCTTTATTCAACACAAGTAAACTCTTTCTGTATATATACTAGTATCTATGTATATATAGTAATCTCTTTGTGTATATTTAATATGTTGTCATATATAATTTTATGTAATACACTTTATATTATTTACTTCTATCAGAGAAGGTAGTCTTTCACTTAACAAGTTTTAATTGAAAATGCTCTTATCGACTACACATATATTAATATGTTTATTATGTTATTACATATAATACATTTTATTATTTCTATATATGTTTTATTTATATATATATTTCCATATCAATAAGGTCACTTTTATTCAAATTTGTTAAAGATTCTTACCTGCTCTGAGAGAGGTAAGAATCTAGCTGTTCTGCTCATTGTATCTGTATTTTAAATTTATGTCCCAAAACAATGATGTATCCATTTCTTTCAGAGAGTATTAATACATCCATAAATTTTCTGGTGCTTTAACAAAGTTTCAAAGAATTATGACATAACTTACATAAAATACATGAATTTTAAGTGTCCATTTTAATGATTTTACACAGGGTGGGAGCAAAAGTAGGTTTACAGTTGCTCATATGGAAAACAATACAATAATTAATAAATAATAATACAAGAATAAACTTTGTGTTTTACATAATCACAATGAATGAGCTATTGGTTTGCCACTTTTGTTCCATCTCGCTTGGAACCTCCTCAGGAGACTTAGGAATTGTGTCTCACTACACTATTGTCTGTGACTATGGGTTATGCATATATGCAAATAAGTTCTTTGGTTAATCTCTTCTCTCCCTGCTTGCCTGAGCCTGGCCCATATGGCTCAGTGGTTGAGTCTTGACCCATAAATTAAGAGGTCTCTAGTTTGATTCCTGGTCAGGACACATGCCTGAATTGCGGGCTCAATCCCCAATAGAGGGTGTGCAGCAGGCAGCCGATCAATGTTTCTCTGTCATTGATGTTTCTCTCTCTCTCTCTCTATCCTTTTCCATTCCTCTCACTCTAGAATCAGTAAAAACCTATTTTTAAAAAGCCTGCCTGAAAGACAAAAGAGGGACCTATGTATCATTACCTTCTGTCATCAAGGTGGTCCCATAGCATTACTTCTGGGTTATAATGTGTTAGTGCCAAAGAGTTTTTCCTAGGTACACTGCATCTTACATAAGAGAAGACCTGGGGGAGAATGCAAGAGGTGAAGGGGGCCCCAATAAATACTTTCAAACTATCAGATTATACCCATGGGAACCTGGACAAAGACCACATGGAACTCAATGCCACAGCGGTGGCTGCAGGGGGTGGTGGGGTTGAGAGAATGTGAAGTGGTGCGTGACGCGTATCCAATACACATACCAAGAATGTTTTGGTATGTAGACCCAGTTTTCCAGTAACATGCCTCTTCTTGTAGCAGAGATTTCCACCCGAACTCAGGCCTATTGTGCTGCTGGAGTTCATGCCCAGGCATGTTTGCCAAATTAATGGAGTTTATTTATTTGCATCAATATGTATGAGTTCTTTGCTTTTTCCTGAAGAAAGGGAAAGGAAATTTTAAGTAAAGGAGCCTTTAAAAAAATATGGGAGCAATGGAGGGAACCATATGGTAGCTATCCTGTGACAAGGTTTAAACAATATAGAAAAAGGGGATCAAGCAGAAAGGGCGGGATCTCATTTAGGAGGGATTCAATACCTTGAAACCTGGCAGTACAAACTCTTTCAAGGCCCTGGGTCCAAAGTGTAATAAAGAAGTAAGAGAGTTGGGCTTTCTTTCTACTCCTGCATGGTTCCATTGGGTAGATCAACTGTTTATAATGCAATAAACATATACGCTGTTTCATGTGACCTGGTTATCCTGCACATTTGGAGACAGAAAGTTTTTAAAATTTACCTTTATTGTTGAAAGTGTTACAGATGCCCCCCTTTTATCACCATTGATCCCTTTCACCCCACTCGCCATCCCCTGCCCTCAGGCCTTCACTACACTATTGTCTGTGACCGTGGGTTATGCATATATGCAAATAAGTTCTTTGGTTAATCTCTTCTCTCCCTCCCCGGCCCTTTCCCTCCGGGATTTGTTAGTCAGTTCCATGCTCAGAGACAGAGAGTTTTTATTAGGGGTGTTAGTAGCTGTCATAATCGGAGATCAGCCAGTGTGAGGTGGGACTCAACATGTGAACCAGCCTCCAGAGATAACACAGGGGATCCCAACCAGAGCGATAGGAAGTCTTGGCAAGTGAGCAGAGTTTAGTTTCCAGCTGTAGATAGCTCTACTTACTCAGTGAAAGAGTAGCGGACTAGTCATGGGAACTTTGGAAGGGGGTTATACCAGGAGAAAATAAAGTAATAATCCAAGCTTAGAAGAAATAGCATTAGGAATAGGAATCCAAGATGCAGTCCAGGAAGGTATGAGGAAGAGCCAAGTAGAGTCCAAATGGATGTAATTATAAAACAACTAGGGATAAATCCAGTTACTGGAAACAGCCTTGAGAGTGAGTGGCCTAAGACTCCAGTTAGTTCTTCCTGAAATACGTCTGAAAGATTAGAGGGAGATGACGAGGCTGTTTATTATCTAAACAGGCAAGTGGGCAGCAGGGGCAGCGAGTCAAGTGGGTCTTCACTGTTGAATGACCAATAAGCTGCAGGTGTCTGAATCCGCTGACAAGGAAGCAGGCCACACATAATTAAAGCCTGTTTGCAACAGGCCTTATAAGAGATGTCTGCTGTTGTTTTCATCTGTCTGGATCCCTTCTCCTCTTCTTCTGCCAACAGAACTGGATTTTAATGAGGATACCTGACTTTCCAGAGAAGTGAGCATGTGACGTAAGCCCAGTTAATTGGAGTGTTTCCTTCCTTGGCTTGGGGACAGGCAGGAAACCAAGAAAGACAAAGGTTCTTCATTGAGATTTTCTACTTAGGTGCTTAGGAAGGGGAGCCCTCACTTAGCCTTGAGGTCATAAGCTGTAAAGATGATGGAGTGTGGAGTTGCTTTCTGGCACCTTTCCTGGATGAATAGGGAAAGCCATCTGCAGTAAAAGACAATGAGTCCAAATTAAGAGAAAATCAGAAATGCAAAGAGATGAGAGGTAGTAGAGAGAGACAGGGTCCTAAGGACATTACTTGGGCTCCGAGTCCAGCCATGACTGAAGGAAAAGCATCCTTTCTCTACCATGAGCCAGTAAGTTCATTTGGGGTTTTATCACTTACCATGTAAGGAAATCAGATCAATACATTTGTTTATTTACTGCTTCACAGCAGTACATATCTGTTGTCTCCATCCATAGAGAGCTTGAAATATAAAGTTAGGACTGAAAATACTTGCTCACGTCTGGCCTCCTTTGTGTTTCAGGAGGACACATGGCCACTTGGGAGAGCAGGTAGTAAATACTTCCTGTCTGGCAAAATGTCAACGATATTAGAACCATGTCATTGTCTGGCACTGCTTTTGACATGCTTTTGTTCTTTGGAGCTCACTTTTTCCTCTTTGAGCATGGTCTTCCCTGATGGTGGGTGGAATCCTAAGCCCTTTCTTTTTGCCAAGGAGTTTCAAACCTAGAACTCCAACCCTGACTTTTCTCCTAAATCTAGATACATGCTTTTAATTTCTGTTTGTGGGTTCAATGATCAGTTCACACTCAACAAATCTAAAACAGAACCCAGCAGTCTCCTGGTACTGATGGCATCCCCAATGTGCCAATCATTTGTCCCCAGTAGTCCTGAAATTGTTTGGGCTGCCTTTCTTCCCCTACCTCCATGTGCACTGAGACATGGAGAAAATCTCTTTCCTTCATGATGTTTGTATGCACCAGGAGCTGTGTGAAATGCTGCTGGGAGAACCAAAATCAAGATGTGGTTCCTGACTTGATGAGTTTATGTTTTATAGATGGAGCCATCCAAATGCCCTAACAGCTCAGCAGAGAAAGGATGATGGGAACCTGACTGAAGGCAGCGTTCATGTCTCTTATTGGGGATAAGGGAAGTCATGGAAGGATTCCCACAGTCTTTGAAGGGAGAAGATCATTGTGAAAAAGTGATTGAAATGTTCTTGAAATGATGACGTTGGTTTACTGGCCCATTGGGGAAAAGCCCTGGAAAAAGCAGAGGGAACCTGTAGTGAGGTCAACACTGAGCATGGTATACACAAAAGCCAGTCACAACCCTATTTGGTCTTGTTTTCTTATATTCTGGAGCTATAAAATGGAAACACCAGCTTTTCCAGCTTCCCTTGCATGATCAGCTTTGGCCAAACAGAGTAAAGAAGATGTAACCAGGGGGATGTCATGGGAAAGCATTTATAAAGTGGACAAGCTGTATTGGCATGCTTACCTTGGGCTGCCTCTTCTCCCCCTTCTTCCTACTTAGGAACACACATGATTGCTTATGTATAGCAGCCATCCTGGACCATGCTACCACCAAGAATGAAGACATGTTTGTGGGACAGAAGGGGAAAAAGGCAGAAAGATTCTGACATCATCTGGCTACTGTGACATTCAGGATTGCTTTCCCCCAAATGCCTTGAACGTGACAAAAGAATCCGTGTTTGAGTAAAAATCACTGTTCGTCAGATTTTCTGCTGCTTGCAGCTAAATAAAATGTTAACCAATAAAGCCACATGTTAGAAACACTGAATGCCACTCTAGAGAAACTGAAGTTTATTCTATAAGCACAGAAGATGCTTTACATAGAGGTTAGGGCGATGCCATTATCAAAAATCCTCTCCTTTTGCCCTTCCAAGCTCAGGTTCGTCTCCCTCTATTGATGGAAGCTTTTGACTCTTGTCTTGGCCACCTTATCCTCCCTCACTGTTGGGCTTAGTGACATGGATTGGTACTAATTCTTTACAGACTTATGTTATGCATTCCAATAGAACTATAAGTACCTTGTAGGTAATTGGCCATGTTTTATACTTTCTCTTTCTTTCCAAGTGTCTGGGCTGGAAAGAGTGACATAGTGGATTGCTGTTCAGTCACTGGGGTCTTGGATTTGAATCCTATCCCTATCATAAAATATTTGTAGATCTTAGGCACATTTTTAATCTCTCTAGGCCTCATATTTCATCATCTGGGGAACAGAGATGATAGTAGAACTTGACTCACAGGATTATTGTGTTTTTCAAATGAACTATTTTTTTTAAATGAATTCCTTCATATCCGGTTAGTTATCATCACATATGTAGCAGATTTAGTGCATTAATGACCATCCTGTATCCAAGTGCTTTCCAATGTGACTTTGCAGTTCTTCCCATCATGAAGTGGACTCAATGCTCACCCTTGAATCTGGCTGGCCTTATGACATTCTTTGGCCAATAGAGTGTGACAGATGTGGTACTATGCTAATTCTACATCTGGTCCTCAAAAGGCCAGACACATTTCCCTTCCCTCAGGACCTCGCCTTTGCCATAAGAACAATCCCAGGAAAGGTTTTGGAGGATGAGTGACCTTGTGGAGTAGGACAGAATCTTCCCAGTGGATGTGTTTATAGACCAGCCAGTCTGCTAGTTGTCTACAGTGAATCCAGCTAGATCAGAAAACTTACTCAGGAAGCTCATACACTTAGCAGCAACAATAAATGCTAATTGTTTTGAGCCAGTAAATTTTGGGGAGGTTTATTATATAGTAACAGCTAATTGATATGTTTTTGAATACAAAGGAGCGACTTTGCCTATATCATTCACTGCCCTATTCCCAATACCTAGAACAATGACATACATAGGTGCTTAATATATTGTTAAGTTTCTGACTATAATTATGATTGTTATTATCATCTTAAAGAGTCATAGTAATGAATAAAGGAAACAATTCAGGAAAAGAATTCAGCATTGTTTCTGGCATATAGTGACTTCTCAATAAATGTTAGGTATCAGTGGGGTGATCAATGATGACTGGTTAATTGGTTAACACATTTTAATTAATATAAGACTAGCTGATGAGCAATGCTGTTTTAAGCCTAGTGAATGAAGCATTCCTTTGTCTTTTTGAAGACCTAACATTAGCCGGAGTTGGATTTTCATTTGTAACTTTAAATAGATAGGTCGACAGAAAGATCACAGATGAACTATGCCAGGAAACTTGGAGTACAAAATTCCACACGAACTATCCATGGAACCCTGGAGCTCAGAGCTAAGGCGTCAACCTCTTATAAACTATCTTTTTCTTGTCTTTTCTTTTTTTCTGCTATTTGCCCAGCCTCAGGCCACCATGTGCTGAATTCCCAAGTCCTCCCAGCACACTGCTCTGCCTCCCTCCCCCCAGTTGGTGGGGAAGCCTCTCCTCTGTGGCACTACCAGTGACCCTGGGGATAGCTGGTGTGTGTGAGAATGGGAGGTGGAGCGTGAAGCCTGGAGTAATTCCTGGGTAGCTGCATCATGGAGCTGATCCTGCTTGCTAGCTTTGCTTTGCCCTTGTGAAAAGAGGCATTTTCACCCTCACCCAGCAGAATGCTCACGCTTTTTAATCTCTCAGTGACCTCGTTACTTCCCAGATTACGTTTGGCTGCTGGAAAGATGAACACATGGTACCCTCTCCGTGGGACTCATTATTTCCATTCTGAAAACTGTCATTTATGAAATTCTGACTGCCTTTGATTTTGTATTTACACTAGGTAAATATAAGAATATTGTAATTGTCTGATATTTTGAAAACACTTGTCACAAATCAAAGCGAAATGCTGATTAATGTTATGTGTTTTGGAGAACTAAGCTTTGGCTCATTAACTGGACTTTAATGGCATTACCCATCAACTTCAAGTCCTGGTAATTGCTCATCACAGATTGGTGCTAATTTGGTAATAATGGTGCTGAAAGATTTGTATGTTTTCCCCACATTGCACATTATGCAAATATAAAGACTAGTGTGAATGCTAGACCTGAGGCTAAACCTGGTCCCAGATTTGCCACAATGACCTTGGGCAAACCAGCTAACCTTTCTTGCCTAAGAGGTTTAGACGAGATGATATTTAATATCTTTCTTTACCAAGATTCTATGGTGTCAATAGTATATAATTTTCATCTTGAGTGACACAATAAGTAAATTCATTTTGAGAAAGGCAGACACATTAGGCATAACTGATATACATGGAATGTAAGCAAGGGTGGATTCATTTCCTTTTTCCTTCTCTACCATCTTTTCTATATTAAGAGGAAAAGAAATGTTTCCTGATGGGCTTGCAGGATAAGCCCATAATCAAATGTTACATACCATCTGTTTGAGAAAGTATTTGGTAAGTCAAACTTAAGTAGCTATAATCACTGTGGAATCTGAAACTGTTTCCTGTTATCCTGTCTATTTTCTGAAGCAGATGGGAGGTATTCTAGCTTCTTAATCCGGCACAAAACAGCAATAATATTCCAAGGGAGAAAGATATTTGTTTTGAGGCTCATACTTTGAAACTGCTTATTGAATTTGCCTTTCCTTTTCTCCCTAGATGGTCTCCCATTCATTCACACTGCTTCTCCTCCTTCCCCTCTGTATTCAAGTTACTTACCCCCTCATCATGGCTTTTTGCTTTCCACTCTATTCTATTCCTTGGCATCATCCTCGGGGATTTTTTTCTCATTTTTTTTAATTAAGGTATTATATGTGTACATGCCTTACCAATCCTCATCCCACCCCCACTCCCATACATGCCCTCCCTCCCCAGAGTTTTCTGTCCATTGGTTATGCTTATATTCATGCATACAAGTCCTTCAGTTGATCTCTTAACTCCCCCATATCTCTCTACCCACCCCGCTGTAATTTGACAGTTTGTTTCTTTTACTGTCTCTGTATCTATCCTTTTGTTCATCAGTATATAATGTTCCTTATCCATAAATGAGTGAGATCATGTGGTGTTTTTCTTTCATTCACTGGCTTATTTCACTCAGCATAATGTTCTCCAATTCCATCCAGGTCGCTGCAAATGATGAGAATTCCTTCTTTTTTATGGAAGCATAGTATTCCATTGTGTAGATGCACCATAGTTTTTTGATCCAATCATCTGCTGATGGGCACCTAGGCTGTTTCCAAATCCTAGCTATTGTAGATTGTGCTGCTATGAACGTAGGGGTGCATATATCCTTTTTGATTAGTGTTTCTAATTTCTTAGGATATATTCCTAGGAGTGGAATTACTGGGTCAAATGGGAGTTCCATTTTCAGTTTTTTGAGGAAACTACATACTGTTCTCCACAGTGGTTGCACCAGTCTGCATTCCCAACAGCGGTGCAGGAGGGTTCCTTTTTCTCCGCATCCTCGCCAGCACTTGTCAATTGTTGATTTGTTGATGTTGGCCATTCTGACAGGTGTGAGATGGTACCGAATTCTCGTTTTGATTTACATCTCTCGGATAATTAGTGACGTTGAACATGTTTTCATGTGCCTCTTGGCATTCTTTCTGTCTTCTTTTGAAAAGATTCTATTTAGGTCCATTGTCCATTTTTAATTGGATCATTCATCTTCCTTTTATTAAGTTGTATAAGCTGTCTGTAGATGTTGGAGATTAAACCTTTATCAGTGATAACGTTTGCAAATATGTTCTCCCATACAGTGGGCTTTCTTGTTGTTTTGTTGATGGTTCCTTTTGCTGTAAAAAAGCTTTTTATTTTGAGTAGTCCCATTTGTTTATTTTCTCTTTAGCTTCTGTTGAGCTAGGGGGAGTATCAGTGAAGATATTCTTTTGGCATATGTCTGAGATTTTGCTGCCTGTGGATGTCTCTACTATTTTTATGGTTTCCCGACTTATGTTTAAGTCCTGTATCCATTTTGAGTTAATTTTTGTGTATGGTGTAAGTTGGTGATCTAGTTTCATTCTTTTTCATGTATCTGTCCAATTTTTCCAACACCATTTATTGAAGAGACGGTCTTGACTCCATTGTATGCTCGTGCCTCCTTTGTCAAATATTAATTGAGCATAGTGATTTGGGTTGATATCTGGATTCTCTATTCTATTCCACTGATCTGTATGTCTGTTCTTGTGCCAGTACCAGGCTGTTTTGAGAACAGTGGCTTTGTAATACAGCTTGAAATCTGGTATTGAGATCCCTCCTACTTTACTCTTCTTTCTCAGGATTGCTGATGCTATTCGAGGTCTTTTATTGTTCCAAATGAATTTTTAGAGAGTTCTTTCTAGGTCTGTGAAGAATGTCATTGGTATTTTAATAGGGAGTGCATTGAACCTATATATTGCTTTGGGAAGTATGGACATTTTGATGATGTTGATTCTACCAATCCATGAACATGGTATTTTTTTCCCATCTGTTTACATCTTCCTCTATCTCTTTTTCCAGTGTCGTGTAGTTTTCTGCATATAGGTCTTTTACCTCCTTAGTTAAGTTTATTCCTAGGTATCTTGATTTTTTTGGTGCAATGATAAATGGGATTGCTTTTTTGTCTGTGCTTCTGTAAGTTCACTATTGGTGTATAGAAATGCCATAGATTTCTTGGCATTAATTTTGTATCCTGCTACATTGCCAAATTCATTTATTAAATCTATTAGTTTTTTGATGGAGTCTTTTGGGTTTTTTAAGTATAATATCATGTCATCTGCAAACAAGGGCAATTTTACTCCTTCTTTTCCAATTTAGATGCCTTTTATTTCTTCTTCCTGTCTAATTGCAATGACTAGTACTTCCAGTACTATGTCAAACAGGAGTGGTGAGAGTGGGCATCCCTGTCTTGTTCCTGTTCTTAGAGGGAATGGTTTTAGTTTTTGCCCATTGAGTATGATGTTGGCTGTGGGTTTATCATATATAGCTTTTATTATGTTGAGGTATGATCCTTCTATTCTCACCTTATTTAGAGTTTTTATCAGGAAAGGATGTTGGCTTTTATAAAATACTTTTTCTGCGTTGATTGATATGATTATATGATTTTTATCTCTCAATTTGTATATGGGATGTATCACGTTTAGTGATTTGCAGATATTGAACCATCCTTGCATTCCCGGAATAAGTCCTACTTGGTCATGGTGTATGATCTTTCTGATGTTCTTCTGGAGCCAATTTGCTAGAATTTTGTTGAGGATTTTGGCATCTATGTTCACAAGGGGTATTGGCCTATAATTCTCTTTCATTGAGTTGTCTTTATCTGGTTTTGGTATTAGGGTGATGCTGGCTTCATAGAAGGAGTTTGGAGGTGTTCCTTCCTCTTGAATGTTTTGGAATAGTCTGAGGAGGATAGGTTTTAGTTCTTCCTTAAATGTTTGGTAAAACTCTCCTGTGAAGCCATCTGGCCCTGGGATTTTGTTTGCTGGAAGTTTTTTGATGACTGTTTCAATTTCTTCCCAAGTCACTGGTCTATTAAGATTTTTAGATTCTTCCTGATTGAGTTTTGGAAGGTTATATTTTTCTAGGAATATGTCCATTTCCTCCAGGTTTTCCAGTTTGTTGGAATAGAGTTGTTCGTAGTATTTTGTAACAATCCTTTGTATTTCAGCAGGGTCTGTTGTTATTTCACTTCTTTCATTTCTGATTCTGTTTATTTGGATCCTCTCTCTTTGTTTCTTGGTTAGCCTGGGTAGAGGTTCATCAATCTTGTTTATCCGTTCAAAGAACCAGCTTTTGGTTTTGTTGATGTTTTGTATTGTTTCTTTGGTCTCTATGTCATTAATCTCTTCTCTGATTTTTATTATTTCCTTCCTTCTGCTTACACTGGGCTTTTCTTGTTGCTCTTTTTCTTACTCCTTGCGTTTCAGAGTTAGGTAATTTGTTACCATTTTTTCTTTATTTTTTTTTTTGCAATAGGCTTGTAGAGATATGAACTTCCTTCTCAAAACTGCTTTTGCTGTGTACCATAGATTTTGGATTGTTGTGTCATTTGTTGCCAGGATGTTTTTAATTTCTTCCTTGATTTCTCTGGTAACCCAGTCCTTGTTTAATAGAATGCTATTTAGTCTCCATGTGTTTGATTTCTTTGGCTTATTTTTATTGTAGTTGATATCCAATTTTATGCTGCTATGATCTGAGAAGATGCTTGATATAATTTCTATCTTCTTGAATTTGAAGAGACTTTTCCTATGTCCTAACATGTGGTCTATCTTTGAAAATGACCCATGTGCACTTGAGAATAATGTATATTTTGTGGCTTTGGGTTGGAATGTTTTGAAGATGTTGATTAATTCCATCTGGTCTAGTGCATCATTTAGGATTGATGTTTCTTTGCTGATTTTTTTGTTTAGATGATTTGTCCAAATGTGATAGTGGGGTATTAAAATCTCCTACTATGATTGTATTGATATTTATCTCTTCCTTAATGTCCTCCAGCAGTTTTTTTAAAAAAATATATTTGGGTGCTCCTGTATTGGGTGCATATATGTTTACCAGGGTTATTTCTTCTTGTTGGATTGCTCCCTTTAGTACTATGAAGTGGCCTTCATTATCTCTTGTTATGTACTACACTTTGAACTTTAATTTGTCAGATATAAGTATTGCTACCCCAGCCTTTTTTTCATTTCCATATGCCTGGAAAACCCTTTTCCATCCCTTCACCTTCAGTCTCTGTGTGTCTTTTTTTTTCTGAAATGGGTTTCTTGCAGACAGCAGATATATGGGTCTTGTTTTCTTATCCAGTCCATTACCCTATGTCTTTTGATTGGGGCATTTAATCCATTTACATTTAAAGTTATTATTGATATAGGTACTTATTTGTTGCCATTTTATTCTATACCCCTGTGTTTTTTCTTCGCTTCTTATTTCTTTATTTTTACAGTAAACCCTTTAGCATTTGCAAACTCTTGCATTGCTGGTTTGGTGGGGATAAATTCCCTTAGTCTGTTTTTGTCTGTGAAGGTTCTGATTTCACCTTCAATTTTAATTAATAGCCTTGCTGGGTACATAATTCTTGGATTTAGACCCTTCCTTTGCGTGACTGTATATTTCATTCCCTTCCCTTCAGGCCTGATGAATTTCTGTTGAGAAATAAGTTGCTAGTCTGATGGGGGTTCCTTTATATGTAACTTTCTGTCTCTCTCTGGCTGCTTTTAAGATTCTTACTTTGTCATTGGTGTTTGCCAATTTAATTATAATGTGCCTCAGTGTCAGTCCTTTGGGATTCTTTTTGCTTGGGACTCTGTGAGCTTCTTGGATTTGTGTGGGTTTTTTCTTCTCTATGTCAGGAAAGTTTTCTGTCATTATTTCTTGAAATACATTTTCCATGTCTTCCTCAGTTTTCTTTCCTTCTGGAACCCCTATTATTCTAATATTGTTTTGTTTTGTATTGTCCCAAAGTTCCCTTAGGCTCTCCTTCTGCTTTTTAATTTTTTCCCCCCAGAAGTTGCTCTAATTGGGTATTTTTTTCCATCTTGTCTTCTAGCTCGCTGATGTGTCCCCTGCTTATTCTAGTCTACTTTTGATGCTTTCTATTGAGTTCTTTACAGCAGTGATGTCATTTTTAATTTCTTCTTGGTTCTTCTTCATTTCCTATTGGTTCTTACTCATATTGTCAAATTTGTCTTCCATTCTTTTTAGCCATCTTATGAACATTACTCTGAATTCTTGCTTTGGTAGGTAGCTTGCCTCTAACTCGTTTACTTCCTTTTCTGGTGATGCCTACTTTTCTTTCATATGTGGGCTGTTTCTTTGTCTCCCCATGATCTCTCTTTTCAGGATGTCTGGTTATATAGTTCTCTCTCTCTCTCCTACTTTGATTTAAAGGCACAATACAACACAACCAGGTACAACACACAAGAAACAGAACAGAAATGTGTTTGAGATATTAATAACTTCCAATAAAGGTGATCATTAGAGAAAGGCAAATTGGGGGGTAGGAGAGATAGAAGAGAAAAGGAAAAAAAGAGTGGCAAAATGAAATTGGGAGGAGAAAGGAAAAAGAGAGAGAGATAAACTAAAATGATACTAAGAGAGAAACGAGGAACTAACTAACTAACTAACTAACTAACTAACTATATATACATACATGAAGGAAACTCCAGTAGAGCAACCCTTAATCACAGCAAATGCCAGCAACAAGTATCTGGAGATTAATACAACTTACAACACCAACTAATATCAAGAGAGGAAATGGAAAGCAGAAGTAAAAACTAACTAAAAAACAGCTAACAAAAACATACAATCAAACAAAAGAATAAGCAAAACAATCTCACAAAAAAGCATAAAACTTTGATATAGTTAACATTCAACATACAACTACAAAAGGATAGAGAAAAAGACTTTTTTTTTTTTTAAGTAGGGTGAAATTTTAGCAAGGGGTAAACAGAAAGAATAGGGAAAATCTAGAGCAGGAAAGGGTTAACATAAATAGGACACCAGAGGGGGAAAGGTTAGGAAGAGAGTGGTGGCAGAAAGATAGGGTTGAGATAGAATAAAGCATTGGTGAAGGACAGGTAAAAATAGACTGTTGAACACTAATCCCAAATAAAATAAAGAGCAAATAATATGACACTTAAAAAAATAATAAAAATAAACAAAAGTAAATAATATTTAAAAAGGTAAAATAGTAGTAATAATAATGCTAA
Source organism: Vespertilio murinus (assembly GCA_963924515.1). Lineage (NCBI taxonomy): Eukaryota > Metazoa > Chordata > Mammalia > Chiroptera > Vespertilionidae > Vespertilio > Vespertilio murinus. Next base: position 112,954,500 of record OZ004707.1, read on the forward strand.
TTACAAATAAAAATGTATTAATTAAAAAGGTAAAATCAAGTGAGGACAAAAGAAAAAATAGTTTCTTGAGTAGATGTTGCAAATAATGAAAATAAAAACAAAAATTAAATAAATTAAATAAAATGTGCAGTAGTAAAGGTCATTCACTTCCTCTATCGTTCTATTTGGCACACCTATTTCAAAGTTTGAATAATATTGCAGTTCCCTGCGTTTCACTGCTCCTCAGTATTGTAATCTGGTCCTGATTCCCAAGTGGGCCTTGCTTTGATTTTTTATTACACTAGGATCAATTTGTTCTTTAGACTCTGGGTGGCAGTGTTTCTGGGTTGACCTCCAGGGCTCTAAAGCCTCTCTAGCTTTTTTTTCCCCTTCTCTGTAACACTGATCTGTGGAGGCTGGGGGACAAGTCAGAGCAGACTGCACTCCCCTGTAATACTCTGGATATTCCTCCGAGTCAGATCAAAACGTGTTTTTCCTTAGATATCTCTCCTATTAGGAGCCCGTTCCACAATGAGGGGATACACCAGCCCAGGGCTTCTCCTTGTAAACACTGCCCCAGTCCTCCAGCCTCCGCACACATGGTGCTCTCGGGCTCCTGTCTTCAGGGAGAGTCCCTATCCCCTCGAAATCTGACCTTTTTGCCGTGTGGTGGTGCACTCCTTTGAGTCCAAGTGTTCCCACCACCTCGGACCGGCTTTGTGGTGCTCACAGCTGCTTGGTGGTCGCTGTGGCTGTGGATATTCAGGCCTCTGACAAGATCCACTCTTCCTTTAAAGATGGCGAGATTTCTCTGTCCAAGCCCATAGGTAGCTCCGGGAGAGGACCCAGCCCTGTCATGGGTGCTTCCCTGTCAAGGGCACCCTGATCAGCAGCCCTCCACCTTCTCCTGGAGTTCACCTGTTTCTTAGCTTGCTAACAAACACTCCCAGCAAGACCCTCAGCTGCTCTCTCTTTCTGCTTCGGGACAAAGCTCAGAACCCGTCCATCTAGTCTTCCGCCATTTTTGACATCTCCTTGGGGATTTTGACATACGGTACGTGTTGATAATTCTTACCCTGGTATTAGAAGAAGGCCAGACTCAGAGAGATGTCAATGATTGGCCCAAGGTTGTATCACTAGTTTATGCCAGTGGATGATAGATTGTCATGAGGATTAATTGAGACAGTGTATATTGAGAGCCTCACCAGTGGACTCATAACGTGCTCCCTAACAGTTGTCAGAATCATGGAAATACAGAGCTTAATCAGGCTAATGTCCTGCTGTCTGTATCCCTCAGCTATGGCCATTTAGTTCCCTAGTTGGAAGATTATGAAAAGAGCTTCAAAAGCTTCCTGTTTGTTTTTTTCCCCCTTCCAATATTAGAAAATATCATTTTCCTAAAGTCCCCCTTATTTTTCTACTGGCTGAGTAATACACCACATTTTTCTATTTGAGAGGCCAGGTTTATCCTCTGGAGCCATTAGCCCTTTCCTACAGGCTGGGGAGGTGGTGCCAGTAGATCACAGGGCAGAGATTGACTCTAGTTCACCTCTGGTCCAAGTTCATGGGATTGGGTCACTAAGATATGGGCATCCCCATATATCACATGCCTTGCAGGATATTAAGTGTCATGTAAACAGCTCATTCACTGCTGTCCGTGTGTGTTGGCACCTGTCAGAGGTAATGTTTGCTTGGTGTGGGGACAAGATGCCACATCTTTCTGCAGCCTTTCAAGTCTTTCAGTTCTGATCCTGGACAACAGTAGAGTTGCAATATCTGAAACTACAAAAGAGCATTGGTAGGAGAATATTGGGTTATTGGAGGAACATGACCTCCTGGACTCACCTTGCACATTTGGGCTTAGTATAGGTGGGTAAAGGTTTGGGATCTGCCTTTTCATGATGACAGAAAGGTGCTGGGGCTAGAGAGAGCCTGATGGTCTGGTCTTCTCTACTAAGTTCATGGGGAACACTATCCTCTATGCCAGGTTGTTTTAGTTTTACTTTAAAAACAAACTTAAGTCCTAGCTGGTTTGACTCAGTGATTAGAGCATCGACCTGTAGACTGAAAGATCCCAGGTTCGATTCCAGTCAAGGACATGTATCTCAGTTACATGCTCAATACTGGCCCTGTTGTGTAGGAGGCAACCAATCGATGTGTCTCTCTCACATCAATGTTTCTCTCTCTGTCTCTCCCTCTCTCTTAAAAATCAATGGAAAAATGTCTTCAGGTGAGGATTAAAAAAAAGAAACATACATACACACTCAATTTAAAATAGTGGATGTTAGACAGATACTGTTACCATGACTCCAAAGAGAACACGTAAGTCAGGGGTGTAGACCAAAGTCTTATTGGAGGTAGAAATAGAACCTGAGCCTTAACTCTTGATTAATTTCTGATTGCTTATTCCAATGTACCATGGCCAAAGCTACACGATGAGGCATTCAAACCTGAAAACTCACGTTCTGAGTTCAGGTTACATCTTTCTGATCTTTAACTTGTCCTCCCACTGCTGGGTCAAAGTAGCTCCTTGTTCTGTCCTATTAGTTTTTCTTAGACTAGAAAGTTACCACACTTCCTGCTCCTGACCTCCAATGGGCGGTGGGGTGAGGGTAGGGTGGGACCTAATGACAGCTTTAGGATCATATCCAACTCAAGTGATTGCTCCAGACCATGAGAGCAGGGAGTTTGAGTCTTTGTTTTATAACCCTATCAAGCAGAACCGGTCTTTAATGCATGATTTGTAATAATAGAAGTGATTCTTCTATTATCCCCTGTCACAGGTTCCTGTTAAGGATGCAGCAATAGACTAGGACCTAAATTTTGAGGGTATAGTATCCTAGATTTAAATCCTGACTCCATTGTTTCCTGGCTATGTGTCCTTTGGCAAGTCCCTTAACTTCTCTGAAGCTTGATTTCATGGTCTGTAAAACGGGTAAAAGGAATTCCTTAGGATGAGATGATCTTCACAAAGTCCCTGTCACATAAAGAATATTCAGGAAATAATGGTTTCTTCACTCCTCCACACCCCCCACTCATGTTGAATACAGTAATATATTTTGAACATCATAATGAAGAATAAATATTATGCTTAGGTAAATTGAATTGATCTAGTCAACATTAGGTCTTTGAGGATACCTATACCATGTGCCAAATATAGATTTCCTATTAATGGGCTTTAACTATATAGATAATAGAATGTTTGTGCTCTTTGGATGGAAGCACAATACAATATTTTGTGCCACTGGTATCCAGGAGAAAGTACTGAGGCAAATGGATTCCCATAAATTGTGCATTGTGAGTCAATTGAGCCCTCATTCTTTCACGACCAGGGTATTTGTTCCAAAACAGGGGAAAACTCTTTATGTAAAAACATGCAATTGTATGCCCTACCCAGTAAGAAGTTAAAAAATATTAAATACCACAGAAAAGATTCTTACCATTACATGTAATCATTTTATATAAGTTTAATCTTTTAAAAAAATTTGGAATCATTTACATTATCAAAGCAACTGAATAAAAGTAGGCTGTTCTCTCTGTCTTTATCTTTTGATCTCTATCTTTCTCTCTGTAAAATAAAATGTATGAAGTGAATTGAAAAGCCAGCTAATGTTTACCCTAAAATTGAATCCTAGATTATGGAAAATAACTAAGCCTTTCAGAAAAGAAAAAAACATGTCAATTATTATTTCTAAAGTTGTATATTAGAAAGTCTAAATAAACATAACACATATATTTCAGGTAGAAAACATGTAGATTTTCATTTCTATGTCTACTGGAAAAGTAGGACTGTCCTCATTTGCATACTGATAGCCACCAAGCCCTTCTAGTTCTGAATGTGGAAGATGACAGTGTGTCCATGACTATGCTGATGGATATGTTCATTCACTCACTCTTTTGACCAATGTAATATAATCAAGCCCTACACTGTGTGCTGAGCACCAGAGATGATTGTAACACCGTAGCCATCTTAGGTGAACCAACAGTTTAAACAAGCGTTCTTGCCCTGTGGTCTATAGATTCCCAATGGGTCTGAAGTTGGGATTTAGGGAACCCCTTTAAATTAAGTACAATCATCAGTCTAAATATGTGTACAGTCACGCTATGCTTAATGATGGAGTTATGTTTTGAGAAATACATCATTAGGCGATTTTCTTTTTGTGAGACATCAAAGTGCACTTACCCAACCTGAATGCTATGGCCTACTACACACCTGGGCTTATGGTATAGCTTATAGCTACAAGCCAGTAGAGCATGTTCCTGTAATGAATACTTGAGACAACTATAACACAAGGGCATTTGCATATCTAAACATATCTAAACATAGAAAAAGCAAAGTAAAATATGGTATAAAAGATAAAAAATGGTACACCTGTATAGGGCACTTACCAGGAATGGAGCTTGAAAGACTAGAAGTTGCTGTGGGTGAGTCAGTGAGTAAGTGGTGAGTGAATGTAAGAGCTCAAGACACTGCTGTACACCAGTATAGACTTATAAACTCTGTGCACCTAGGCTACACTGAATTTATAAAACAACACAAGATTAAATCAGGACAAGAGAAAATGATGCGATCAAAAGACTTGGTAAACACAAGATGTATGAGGCTGTTTCCAGTGTAACACAGCACACCATTTTATAGGAAACTTTTTTTTAATACATAGAAAGAGTACACTCTAAAATAACAATAAAAGCCAAAACCGGTTTGGCTCAGTGGATAGAGCGTCCATCTGTGGACTGAAGGGTCCCAGGTTCGATTCCGGTCAAGGGCATGTACATTGGTTGTGGGCACATTCCCGGTGGGGGTGTGCAGGAGCAGGTGGTCGATGTTTCTCTCTCATCGATGTTTCTGGTTCCCTATCCCTCTCCCTTCCTCTCTGTAAAAAATCAATAAAATATATAAAAAAATAAAATAATAAAATAACAATTAAAAGTACAGCATAGTAACTATATAAGCCAATAACATCATTATTAATTATCAAGTATTATGGACTGTACGTAATTGCATGTGCTATACCTTTATATGATGGCCAGTGCAATAGATTTGTTTATACCAGCATCACCGAGAGGGATCTGTCAAGGTAATGGAGAGCATGGTCCAACTTATTTCCCTAATCCATCCATCCATACTTAAGAACAGGGACTGGTATACTTAGATCTCACTTCTCAGGAAATAGCCTCACCGGGAGTCTGAATCACCTGAGTGATGTGTGGCACTTGACATTACCATAGCTGTGACCTCACCAGGATATGCTGTCTGATGTTGATGAAGATGTTATTATGCAGTGCATGACCCTAGATACACAGTTCTGGGATAAGGACACACATCTTTCATCAGATTATCATGTGGACGGACGGAGCTCCAACAAAGGGTGAGAAAACAACTGGCCTAGAAGAGATGAACACCCAGCCCTGGCTCCAGCAGACAGCCATTGGCTCTGGAACCCCACCTGGAGTCCAGGTAGGGTGTTTCCCATGCCCCTGTTCTAATATTCCACCATCAGTGCATCTCTTTCTTTGAGTGTCTCTTCTCATCCCTATGTTATGCTCTCCTATCTATTTTCACTCTGAATTCCTGATAAAGAACATTTGAACATTTGATCAGCCCTGTATATTCTCATCGTTTTTGTTGAGCACAGCCTTTTTGCCAGGACACCTGTAAGGTTTGGGGCCGCCCACTGACTGCCTTTGGGTCAAGCACCAACCTGGCCCTAACCCGTTATGCCGGATTGGGGAAGGAGTCACTGGGAACAGATCATGACCACGGCTCTATAAAGCTCTGCCTAGGATTCCTCCAGAAGAAACTCCAGGTGCGGCTCTTTCCTGAGAAGTGAGTTCTAGGTGTGCCAGTCCCTACTTTCAAGTATAAATGATAGATTAGGGAAATAAACTGGACAAGCTCTCCATTAACTTGACAGGTCCCTCTTGGCATAGGTTAATAGGATGACTAGTTGTGTTTAAAACCCATTGGGTGGCCATGGAATGAAAGAAAGCTAACTGTCCCATGCATATTTAAAACTTGAAACTTTGGCCTTATGAATATTAGCTAAACCCAAGTAACTGGTAATAGTGACTGTGAAAAGCACAGACACTAGAAAAAATGCTTTAATTCTGATCCCCTGTGAACTCTTACTTGTCCCAAGTCTCATACCAGAGACTCAAAGAAAAATACGATTTGCAACCTGTGTTGGCAGCGATTACATAGGGATAGAAATTATATTATTTGATATAAATAATAGCTGAATTGCAATGGCAATGGGCTGGGAGCCAGAGGGCCGGAATTCTGGTGATGACTCTGCCGCTTACTGGTTATGTAAGTTTGGCTTCATTATTTGAATACTATGAACCATAGTTTCCTTAATTTAAAATGGGGATAATAAAATGCACTCTGCTTGACTTTATGACTGTCAAAGGGACTAAATAAGATAATGTATGTGAAATGCTTAAAATTGCTAAAGCAAAACAAGGCTTTAAAAAATTATTGCCTTAGTTTTGGGTATTATTGGCAGAGCCGAACCATTCATTACTGGCGCCATGGTAGTTCCTATCATTAAATGCATTCTTTGTCCTCTCAAGGTCTTTGTGAATAGGTTTAGAAGAAATATGATCATGTTGGAAATCATATTTTATTGTTATGCACTTGGTTTCAAAGAACATCTGATAAAGGTTTTAAAAGTTTAAAAGTACAAACTGAATATTAAGAGCACCGGTTAAAAGTTAATGAAGCAGGGCCCATCAGAAAAGAGAGGCACTTTGCTGAGGGTGAGACAGTGCCTCTGTCTTTTGCTAGAACTTTCTACTAGTAACTCAGAATTATGCTGGAAATTCCCAAAGGGATTGGTTGGTCTTATTCAATTTCATATACAACTTCTGATTGTGGGTATTCAGACTTCCAGAACAATTGTGATTTTAAATGATTTATTTATACTGAGTAAAATATATGAACAAGAGTTTCTTTTCTGATTTTAGACTGATAAGATGAGGTCTATGAGTTGGTAACTCATGTAACAGGGTAGCAGGGATTTCTTTTGAGGTCGTTTGATTCTCTACATGTCTTTAGTACCATCTGGGTCAGAAAGGGCTTTAATTGTTTATGTTCTTAAATATTCCTGAACCCTCTGTCTCCAGTCTCCCCAGCGCAGGCCTAAGACCCTTGGTGACAGGAACTGTGTTTTATTTATAAAAATACTTATAACACCATAATAAATATTGCATTGAGATGGCATAAGCCACGCCACATCAAGGCTGAAGTCTGAACAGGGCATAGTTATCTATTTCTGTCCTTTCTGTGTTCCAAAATCTTGCTGGTAATAATCAGGTATGGTTTGCTGGATCAGGTGTCTGTATGTAACAGCACTTGAAATGGTTCCTTGACTTCAGATTTTATGAAACTAATAAAAGGATCTCTTGGAAATGACAGTCTTCTTATTGGCGTGAGAATCATACATAGTTAATTAGTCATTCTTAGAAACAAGGAACTAAAAACATACCCACAGTGGTTTTCCCCACCAGTTACCCTTCACTAAGGAACGGACAGTGGCGCTCTGCCTGCATTGTGGTTAAGGAACCGAGGCTCCGCTGGACTGCTTGAGACCTAAGCTTGAATTTCGGCTCCACCACTAATTAGTTGTGACCTTCGTCAAGTTACCTAATTCCTCTAAGCCTCTGTGCTATTGTCAGTAAAATAGGGACAATAATAGCATGTGCTGGATATGGGCTGTTGGGAAGATTACATGCTAACTTGCTTACTTAGCAGAGTACCTGGCACATGAGATGCGGTCAGTGGGCAGCAGCCCGTTTAATTTGCCCCTACTTGTCCTTGTCTCAAGGACTCTGTGCTGGGTTTCCTTCTGTTCTTGCTTCATTAGTTACTACAGATTATTCTCTTTGTTTGTAACCCCTGGGAATGGCTGCATAATGAAGGTTCCTGTCCCTACCCTGAGTTAGAGATGGGCCTGTCTCATCTAGTGACTGTGCAGGGTCAGTGTGAGTCTGTATGCCGCCGGGAGAGGAGGAGGATTTAAATCCCTTAGGCCAAAAGGAGTCACTTTCTGCTGGAATGTAAGCTGCAAACAGATTCATCATCTCAGGGCTTATGGGGCATAGCGATGTTAAATAACCCCGCAGCAGAGGCTCTGGATATTAGAGTTTAATCACTTCATGCCCTAAGGCATATGGCAGAAGGCAACTTCACACTGGATACTGAAACTGCTCCATTAAATGAATGCCTTTTAATTTAATAATCATTAGCATGACATAGATGCTGACTTCAAGTACGGGCTTGAGGGAGAAGTGAAGTTCAGCATGCTCTTTTAAGCTCTTTATTTTAGGGGTAGGCCTCGGTCTGAATTGGCATCTTTTGAGCTAGCCCAAAGTGAGTGCACTTTTGGCATTAAGGATCTTTTACCTCATTAAGACATTGGATTCTATTGGGCTTGTGTGCATTGCTGCTAGCTGGATGTCAGAAGCTCACTGTGGGCTCTGAGGTTTATGCCAGGCCTGGCTAGTGTGGCCAGGAAGACTGTAGGAAGGGATGTGAATCATCCCGGGCAAGCTTGTAATGGGTTGATGCATCTCTGTGTCAGGAAATGCCTAATCCCCAGGAGCCTGGTATTTTGCCTTAGGACCGGTGAGCTGGAGGAATGTAGAGTTCTCTTTCTGTGAATTTGTGCCTGCTCTTTGCTGGAGTTCCACTGTTCTCTCAGCTTTCTCTCCCAGCCTTCTAGATTCAGATCTAGGACTCATAGTTCCATCTTGCTCATTACTTTGTATTACAAATACATCAGCTAGTCAGAACCCTCGAGCACAGAAGAATGATGATGGCCCATGAAAAGTTTAATCTAGTTTGAAAGTTTAATATAGTTTGTAATGCTGTCAGGTGGTTTCCAAATAGTCTAGTTCTCACTAACCTGAGAGTTCCTTAGGAGTGGGAATGGCTTTCTGTGTTCATATCGGCCACATCTAGTCAATGGCAGACCCACAACACATGTTTGTTGAATGAATGAATCAATGAATGGATGGAGAAGTATCTGTGATGGGGTAATTAAGTGTTATAGTTTATGTCCAATGGAAAAGGCAGCATGGAAGGGAATGACATGGCTTGCCAGGACAATAAATAGCAACAAAGCAACATGGAAATATTAAGGGAAGGTGAGGAGAAGACAGCGAGGCCAACAATAAGAATAAGGGTTTGGTAAAACAGAAAGTCATGAGCAAATACTGAGACAAAATTCACCTTAAACAGAAAGCCTATCTGCCTAAAACTAATACAAAATAGTGCTGAATGTAAAATTGAAAAGTAAAATGTAAAATATGTGCTATTAGAACATTTCAAAAAAAAGTAAAGCATATTATTCATTTTAAAAACATCCTCTAACAATATTGGTGTTCCTTTATTTTCTATGGTTTTAATCCCAACCCAAGAACATGCTTAGAAAAAGAGAGAGAAAGAGAGATAGAGAGAGAGAGAGAGAGAGAGAGAGAGAGAGAGAGAGAGAGAGAGAGCAATGTATATAAATTGGTTGTCTTCCATACACTTCTGGACTGAGACCAAACCCAAAACCTATGTATATTTCCTGACCAGGAATGGAACCTGCAACCTTTCCAGCATGGGAAGACATTCAAGCAACTGAGCCTCTCCAGCCATCTGAAGTTCCTTTCTTGAGTCAACATGTTTTTGTCCCTACTTCAAAATAGCCCCTTTATTTCTATACTATATTTTGAGCACATTTAAATTTTTCCATCAAGTCGGTGGGCAAGGAAAATGTTCTTTCTGTAGACAACTACTTGTTTTTTTCTCATTTGTTCAGTAGAAGCAGGATTTTCAAAGTGACATACATGGACCATCTTATAATAGATTTCCCCAGAAGCAAGTATATAAATAAAAGATTTGAGATGAATTCAGTACTTGAACCCCACAAGCTCTAAAGTTCTTATAAATACTTCACTACACTAATAAAATCCCTGTTTTCCTATGGTAGAAGATAGCACAAGCTTCCTTTTTACTTTCAGCAACTTCTCTAAGGAGTAACTTATATGTAAGATAAATTAAACCTCAATACATTGATGGTGGCTGCCAAAATTTAGTTTCACAACCATCAATTACTCTCAGCCCCACTTTAAAAGTATTAAGTGAAAGCCATCATTCACAGTTATAATTAGAGATTGAAAATGCTGACCAGGAAGTTCATAGGTTCCATTCAAAATGCTCCCAGGAACCTGTTCATTTCAAAAGCTATTGGGGAACATAAAGTCAACAGGAGGCAGAGGAAGTTCTAAATTTCAGGGTGGGTGAAGTATAGCATCCAGAAGTGATTTTGACCAGGAAGTTATCCCTATATCTTTCCTGTGAGACCATCAGTGAAAACTACTACAACAAAAGGTAGAATGACATCCAGAGTTTCTTTTCATATGAAACATTTTGGATACAGTTAAGCTTCATTCTACCAGGTGGAGGACAGTAGACTAGTGCCCACATGGGAATTAATTCTTGGAAGGAGGAGTTAGCAGGGCCCAAGCTCATGCCTTCGAACATGTGGACAATTTGCTACAACTTAATAAGATGATATGGTTTCCATTTCTGTCACCTTGAATAAGAGGTCTATAATGTTTTTAGTACATTAGGTCTATAATTTTCCACCATAGGAAAACAGGGATTTTATTAGTGTAGTGAAGTATTTATAAGAACTTTAGAGCTTGTGGGGTTCAAGTACTGAATTCATCTTAAATCTTTTATTTACATACTTGCTTCTGGGGAAATCTATTATAAGATGGTCCATATATGTCCCTTTGAAAATCCTGCTTCTACTGAACAAATGAGAAAAAAACAAGTAGTTGTCTACAGAAAGAACATTTTCCTTGGCCACCGACTTGCTTATAGAGGACCTACTGTGTGCTAGGCACCATGGTGGCATAGGGACAGAAAGAGTGGCCTTGCCCTTAAGAAACTCAGTCTAATGGAGAAAGATAAGTTAAAAGGAAAGTGATTTGGATGAATGTAAGGTGTCTGGGATTGGAGAAGAGAGTCGAGTACAGAGAGGTAAAGGTGTTCTGTTTGTATGGCAAGTGGCTACTTATTTGGTACATGTAAGGTGGTGCAGATTAGGTCGGGATTTTCTGATGTGGATGGGAAGGCTGAGCAAAGAGCTCCCATGAAGGCACTGAAGAGTTTTACCTTTTTTGATTTTATACCCTTTCCCTCTCAGTGGCGCCCTCTAGTGGGAATGGCAAAAAGCCCAAAAAAGCTCAAATAACTGACTTTTAAAAGGTACATTTGCTGACTGTGATGTGAACAATTTGGTTTGTTTAAGATTATGACACCTCAGCATCACAACACCGAAGGGGAGAAAGGCCAACACCAACATTAAGCTTTTGACTTTATACCCAGACTTTACAGTAAGGACAAGTGGCAGCACAATTTTCAAGATTTTGAGGAAAGTAACAACCATCAAAATGAACCTAAAATCATGCACTTAGTTACATGCAACCTCCCTGCAAGAGGCCTGCACATCCCTTGCTTCCTAATTCTTCATCTAAGCCCAGAACCAGGATTGGGAGCACTGCCAATTGGGTTGTGTAGGGAAGAATGGTAGCACTCAATGGAGAAGAGTGTAGTGATTAATTAATGATATCTGTCAAAGCTGTGGGGAGGGGAGGGGTGAGGACATGTGTATTTGCCAGCCCTGAACTAGAGCATATACTCAGTAAGCTATATCTGCAATGTAACTGTAGCATAAAAAACTAAAATTCTTTCAATTGTAACTTCTTTGGCATGAGATAATTATAGTTTTGGTGACATACATTGGGAATTTTCAAACTGTACCAGCACTCTTTAATTATGAGAGACACTCTTTGGGTGATATAATAGTCTTGAGATTATATAGATATACCCCACTGTGGACCAGAGACAGTTTGCTTGGATAGCTCGCATCCTGGATAATGCATCTTTCAAGACTTTAAATTTTCTGTGCTCTGGTAAGCCTGAAGGGTGCGTGTGAAGCATATAGGGCAATGTTGCCCTCTCTGGCTGAGGGGTCATGAGATGATAGGATAACTGTAGTGATGGCCAGTGATAAGTTAAAGACCTTCCTGTGCTTCTCTTTCTGCCAGTAGGTAAAGCCCCAGGGTCAAGGTGTTCTTTGATCTTGCTGTATAATGGTAATATAAAAAAATTTTGAAATAAGAAAAACAAGGTAAGCTAATAGAGAGGATGTGTTTATGTGGCTTTGTAGAGATGGAAAAGAAACAGTTTTTACATTAGAGTTTTTGTTTGTTTGTGTGTTTTTTTTGGTTTGTTTTTTAACCTCCTAGAAGAGCCCTGGACAGTGTGGCTCAGTTGGTTGGGCATCATCCTGTGCACAGAAAGGTTGCTGGTTTGATTCTTGCTTAGGGCACATGTCCATTTTGTGGGCTTGATTCCTGGTAGGGGTCATGCAGGAAGCAGTCAACCAATGTTTTACTCTCACATTGATGTTTCTGTCTTCCTTCCCTTTCCTCTTCCTCTAGAAATCAATAAAAAATTTTAATAAAAAACAAAAATAAAAAAATAAAATAAAGCCTCTTGGGAGAGAATAAGGACAATTAATGTTATTTAATCAAGGGAAATTTCTCTTAATGTAAAGAAAAAAAGCTTAAGAAAACAATCAGAAACAAATAGGAATAGCAGAAACAAGGTAGCCATTGTGAGCATTAAGAAGTTAGTGAAAAGTAAAAAAGAAAGAAAAAAGATTGAGCCTTAAGAATTGGCCACGAAGCAGACCGGTGTCAGCGCTATGGTCCTGGGAGGACCATCATGGAGAGTGGGAAGGGGAGACAGGAAGAGGGAGACTCTTCCAAGGACATGGACAGGATCCATTTGTTACTTGAGGCTGGAGTTGATGTCAAGTGAGGAGAAGTTATGGTGATTGCAGAAGATCCTCACCTGAAAAATGCAGGTACCATATTTTATCAATGTGAAATGTCCATTTTCTTACAGTTTAACAACCTTGACATCAGGGTGTGTTTTACAACTGATGGTGTCAAAGTCAGTGTTGGTCGATGGCAGGCATGACCCTTTTGTCATTCCTGTGCATGCATATCATGTCACATAATGTTTAATAAATACACATTTATGCCAAAGAAATTTAACATAACATGAAAATGAGAATTCCCCCCCCCCCAAAAAAAAATGGTGCCATGGTTTAAATGGGTGTTTCTTTTCCCTCCATGACAGATTAAATACTGGTGTGTCATGACCAGTGGCACCTTAAATTCAGTAAAATACAGATTGATTTGCTGTTTATGAATCTAAATTCACTGTTTTATAAATTTGTGTCCCATTAACACACAGTCTTGGGTTGTCTCATCTAATACCTCTGTTGAACCAGAAATATGTAATTTAGGTTGGTCAAAATGATTACCCAGAGGTCACTATTTTGTGTTCAGAATTGGCCAACTATTTATTGAGTTTGGTTGTTAATCTACACTAATAAAAGAGAAACATGCAAATTATCCGTCACTCTTCTACGATATCAGCCAAAGGAGTGAGTATGCAAATTAAGCCAACAAAGGTGGCAATGCCCATAGCTGCCAGGTGGCACTAGGGCTGTGGGGGGGGGCTGGCACCCCGCAGCCTCAAGCCCTGCCAAGGCCACGATGGGGCTTCGGGGGGCTGGATCAGAGACACAAACCGTCAGACCCATGGGGCTGCTGGGGGGTTGGGAGGGGCAGCGGAGACACAACCCTGCAAGAAACCTGTGGAAAAGGACATAAACTATCATAACTTTATTTTCCTTTCCACAAGATGAGAAAACTGCCCATGGATTATTTACTGATGTGGCCCATACCTTTCTACAAGTACAGGGTATGTTATGACCATTCCCAGGAAGATCTGGTCAGAATACCATCTCCAGGGAATAATGCTATTATGGAAAATCATGTAAGTGAGGAAACAAGCTTTTGTTGGGTTCATTCTGAAGGTCAGGGAACATGCCACCCCAACATATGCTGTGTTGTTATATTGATGATCTTGAGCTGCAGATGCTTGAAAAACAGAAAATGCATGCAGAGGCTTTCACTGAAGACTCCTGATCTGCCTAAAACTGGACCCCCCAAAAGGAGCTTAAATGTCATAGGTCCCCTTGACGGGAGAAGTGCCATCAGGCAGAGAAGACTGACTCCTGTCACAGGACAGGAGAGTGGAAGTTGACATCACACCCAAACTTTGTTACAAACTATTTCTCCCCACCCCCATTCATCTTTCCTAAAAATTATTTACTCTCCTCTAAGAGGCCTATATCTCCTGTTCCCTTTCCTTAGGAAGAAGGTATTTAAATCTGGATTCTAAACCACCTTGTGGAATTATTCATTTTTCCCTGGGATCTCCCACATATACACGAGGTACACATACTAATGAACTTTTGTTTTTCTCTTGGTGATCTGTCTTTCATTACAAGGGCCTCCACTAAGAACTCAGAAAGGTAGAGGAAAACAATTTTTCATCCTCCATAATTCTATCGTGGGAAATCAACTCCCCAGCTGAACAATGAAGTTGGCTCAAGTACCAAGCAGTCTTGGATAATGGGAAGGAAGCTTCTAGGGAAAAATCAATGATATCGGCATCAAAGTGGGACAAGGGCACATGCATGGTTGCTGGTGGGAGTTTAAAATGATTCAACATTTTTGGAAGATGATTTAGAAAATTCAATATAAATGTTCAGGGTACATCCAAGAGTTTTCTTCTAGGAATCACATCTGCTGAGATAAAGGACAAGCGCATAAGCCCTGGTCAGAACCCAGGATGCTACTGCAGGCTCCCCTTCCACAATAGGAAAACCTGGGAACAACCTCCATTTTTAGGACAAAGTGGCATCTATACTAATAAAAGGGTAATATGCTAATTAGACTGAACATCTTCTGGACAACCTTCCAGATGTCCTTCTTGACATCCTTCCTGACAAAGCCATGTTGGCAGGGCCAAGGCAGAGGAATGTAGAGGCAATCAGGCAGGCAGGGGAGAGCAGTTATGTCAAACAGGCTGTCAGGAGAGAGTTAGGATGAACAGGCTGTCAGGGGAGAGCAGTTAGGAGGATCAGGCTAGCAGGCAGGTGAGTGGTTAGGGGCCAGAGGTTCTGATTGGAGAGAGTGCAGGCTGAGGGACCCTCTTCCTGTGCATGAATTTTATGCACCAGGCCTCTAGTTTATAATAATGAGTGTCTAAACAGGGACTATTTTTGAAACCAAAATGTGTGGTTTTTGAGTCTGAGTTCATTGTCTCCTGAAATTGAAGAATGAAGTCATGGATGAAAATGATTAGTGGAACCGAAGTTTATTGAGAGAAGCCAATCCTGGAAAAGGTGTAGCTGGGGTTCCAGGAGCAGACCATTGTCCAGAGCTTCCTCTCCATGTTATAGCCAGGTGTTAAAGTTTGTTAGTCTGTGTGACTCATGTCCTGAGTGGCTCAGGGTTTGGGATCTAGAGAAGGACTGCACGCAAATGAAAGAGATGAGACAAGAAATAATAATTTGGAAATATTGGGGGCCAGGAAGAAAGCCCAAAGTAAGGAGAAGGACTTCCACTTGTATTCAGGCCTTGCAAACCTTTTATTCAATTTTGGATACACATCTAGCCCTTAGTAGGGCAGGCAATTGTGGTAACAGACAGACTATCTTAAAGGTCAGTAAATATTAGAAAGATTTACTCTGAGACTATTTGGTCAGGAAATTGCTTGAGCCACCATTGTCTCAACTAAACAATCAGTGCATAGCTCTGGCCCTTGCCAGGGGCTCAAGGGTCACCAGCATTCTGGGTTCCTTGTTTACACTTCTCTGATAGTGAAGACAATGGGTGGCTTCCCACATTAGTCCATGTATAGAGTCTCACATGGCCATGAGCCACGTGGGGCCAGGGATGTGCTCTCCCTGCACAGGAATGAACATCAGAAATGTATTGTGTGCTGGGGAGAACATGGAGGGCGAAAGGAAGCACATGCCTTTTAATTTAGTGGGTGGAGACAGCCTTGCTATCTCCCGATTGGCCTTTTCTAAAAATGTTGCCTTAGCAACATCCTTGGGATTGGTGTATATACCTTACTGCCTTATGACTGGTTAGCTACACACTGCCTGTCTTAGCAATAGCCATACATTTTAAAGTTCATGCCTCTCAGGCGTGAAAGTCACCAGGGTAGAAAGCCCCAGGTGCCTATCAGCAGACTATCAATTGTAGGGTGAGAACTCATCCCCAGCATGACCTTTCCTCCCCTAGTATAGTATTGGCCATGAGGTTTGGAGCCTCTGACACTTCCTCCTTAGAGATAACATCTGTGCCTCAGTTGTATTTTAGCTTCAGGCCTAGAAAATCAACAAAATCAGCCACTGTCTCACCTCAGGACCAACTGCATTGAATAATGACCCCTGCCCTGGTGCTGCCAATCCATCAGTGGATATCACAACCGTGAAAGGACACGCCTGGAGAACTGCTGAATATCCTATTGAGATCTTCCCCTGGGACATCCCCTAAAATCTCGACCCTTAAAACCTGTAGGAGGACCCGTGTGCTTTCTCTCCTGGGAGCATACCCTTGCCTTTCCCTTTCTCCTCCCCTTCCCTGTCCCAGGCACTTTACCATTAGCTTCCTCACTCCCAAGCTCCAAGAGCTCTTCCTTTACCGCTATAAATTGTTTCCTCAGCCCATTTCTTCTAGGAATTACTTTTTATAACTCTCTAATACTATATAATAAAGAGGTGATATGTAAATTAACTGTCACACTGTCACAAGATGGCTGTCACAAAAGGTGGGGTTCCCACAATGAGCTGTCAGCAGGGACCTGAGACTGCATGGAGCTGGGCTGGGGTGGGGGACTTGAGGTTGCATGCATACACCCCCCCTCCCAGCCCAGCAGGCCTTGACTGGGGACCTCAATTCAAAGCCCTTGCCTGGCTGCACCCTTCATGCTGGGCTGGGGGATATGAGGCTATGTCCCCCACCCTGGCACCTGACTGGGGGACCTCAGGCCATACCCCCCACCCTGGTGCTGGGCCGGGGGACCTGAAGCTGCACCAGGGGACCTGAGGCTGCACTCCCCAACCAGTGTGTGCTGGAGGACTTGAGGCTGCACCCCCACCTGGCAGGGCTTAATGGGGGGTGGGGCTGGCCAGATCTGGGTCTCCCACGATTTTGAGAAGTGCATGGATGGGTGGGGACTTGACTCTGGGTCCTGAGGCATGCCCCAGACTCTGACAGGAGGAAGATTTTCATATACATTTTACTAATTTTTTTTCCATCTCTGACATTTCTATTATAGAGAAAGGGCAAATAGCAATATTAAAATATTTCCTCTAATTAATTCCCTTTTAATGTGCACAAATGCCGTGCACTGGGCCACTAGTTTTACAAATAAATGTTCTCTTACAGTTTGGATTTTGGCTCTGAATTCTTTCCTAGTCAGAACCCAAGTACAGAAGTTGCTGATCCAAGTTTGGGCTGACCTCACCAGACAGACACCTGGTATCATTCTTCCTACAACAGAATGAACAGGTTTATGAGGCAATTATGCAAAATTTCTTAGAAAACTTTGTAAAATATGAGAGTTTCTACTCCAGGTGAAAAGTTGTGGAGCATAATCCATTTCATAGCTGGTGGCCCATTTTATTTTTCAGATGAGATGGAGAGAGGGAGGTGGGAAACCTGTCCCTGGATGGCACAGTAGAGGCAGAGGTGGCCAGAGAGGACCCAGCTCGTTTATTTCCCTTTCATTAGTCCCCTGAAAAAATAAAAATTAAAGACTTAATTGCACTGTTTGCTTCTATCACCAGAGAAGCTGAATTAGTAATTGCATTATCTTGTTACTATGCTTTGCTCTTTCAGGGTAATATAATTTTAACTACTGCTTCCTAATTATAGGGTTTTCATTATTCTGAAAACCCCATTCAGCATGTGTCCCATTTTTAGGAAGTGCTTTTTGGAAAAAAATGTGGGACTGCATCTTGAGTTGAAGCTGTGTCTTCCCCAAAGCCATCGCCTACTGTGAAAGACAGGGTGTTTCTGTGATTTTTATCCTCCTTTGATGAATAATGCTGTTGGCAAAGAACATAGGCTCTGTGCTCTGTCACACATTGGAGTTTGATGACACTGCACAACAGAGGCATAATCACATCAAGCCAATGATGGTTTTTATTGAATGGTGGTGATGAAAGTCATTAAAATCATGTTGCAAATGGCCTTAGGCCTTCAGAACACAGTTAACTCAGGATATGTCATGGACAGGTCACTCTGCCCCCAAAGCTTTCTAGAAGAGATTTCCCATCATTCCTTGTTTTTTCCAAAGGAGCTTAGTGTTTGAAAATTAGAGAATTAGCAGAAGGTAGTGGTAGGCCTTCGAGCTTCATCATCTCTTATATGTACATTGGTGCTTTTGATGTTTCCAGAAGATCTTCCTTAAATGAGAATCAAAGTGGACTCACACAAAACTGGATTCACTCATAAAAATGTAGTATGAAATATCATTGGATGTTTTACTGCAATTTAAAATTTGCAATAGCTGGATATGTAACTGGACAACCAATGGGTTCAGGCTGTCTATCACTACTTGAGCCAATTAAGCAGAGACAGGGTTGAATCATATATGAGTATTTATTTCAGTAATGCCGGCAGTGTGGGAGAGAAGCAGATTACCCACAAAAATCTGTTCTCTAACCCCCCCATAAGCCAGTTGCTTACATTGGGTAGGATAAATATTATAAGGGGAATTAACAATGACAGGCATGGGAAGTAGGCAAGATGGACTGGGGTAGGACTCCATTGCTTGGGCAACAAGGTTGTTAATCTTTCCGTGACGATAGGCAGTTCTTTTTTTTTCTTTTTTTAAAAAATATATTTTATTGATTTTTTACAGAGAGGAAGGGAGAGAGATAGAGAGCCAGAAACGTTGATGAGAGAGAAACACCAACCAGCTGCCTCTTGCACACCCCCTAACGGGGATGTGTCCACAACCAATGTACATGCCCTTGACCTTGACCGGAATCGAACCTGGGACCCTTCAGTCTGAAGACCGACGCTCTACCACTGAGCCAAACCGGCCTCGGCGATAGGCAGTTCTTGAATGAGAATAGACCACATTCCAAGGTTGACTCCCAGACGCAAGATTACTGCCAGGTCCTGGGAGGCATACAACTCCCAATCAGGTTAGAATGTCCTTTCTTTAATCAGGACAAGGCAACCATGGTTAACAGAGTATGATTAATATTTTTTATAACTATAGCTAGTCTCAATATTCTATTTTTGCTCTTAACCGATGTACACAGTGGTAAAAATATGAGGGATTTGGCGAATAGAATGGTTCCTGTTTTATGGGACATACTCTCTGCAGAGGAAGAAATCTATTCACAAGGAACTTCATAGTACAGGGCAACATGTAATATTACATATGCATTATAGGAGAACTGGACTGGTGGGCAATGTTCAAACTACATGATTTGAGAAGATATACCTGACATACTGGGGGGAAAGTACATAATTTAAACTTTTCCACAAATTCCACAAAGGTGCACTTGGACAAATCATTTAATGCTCTTTGGTTACTTTCCTCATCTTTAAAAATGTAATAGCTAGCTGAAAGATTATTGATAGGTCTAAGAACTACTCAATACATCCCATTGAAAAATTTAAGATTTTAATGAAGCCCCGGATTCTAGGTATGACTGTATAGGTAGAAATGAGAGGAAAAGGAATCCAAGGTGGAGGGGACTGCTTGAGTAAGGGCACAGTGGTGGGGAAGTGCTTTTATGGTTAGAGCATTGAGTGTGTGTGTGTGTGTGTGTGTGTGTGTGTGTGTGTGTGTGTTGTGGGGTATGTGTGTTGAGGAAATGTGGGAGGAGGGGAGCTATATGAACACATCCTTTCTTTATGAGGATGATCTTTCCATACCCTCTTCCTCTATAACAGACCCTTTAAAATGGTAAGAAATGCCAAGACAGAGGCAGTTTATTTCTTAGGTTATATCTGCAGAGATATTTGCATAAAGAAGGGGAAATGGTAAACAGCTAGTTCTTAGATTTATTGACTCATAGAGAGACTCATGCTTGGGATAATGACTCGGGGACAGTCGTATGGGCATTCCCTTGTAGGTAACTAACTCCTTTCCTTTCACTGCTTTTAAGACTCTCTTTATCTTTACCCTTGACATTTTAATTATGATGTATCTTGATGTGGGCCTCTTTGGGTTCCTTCTTGTTTGGGACTTTGTGCTTCCTAGACTTGTAAGTCTATTTCTTTCACCATATAGGAGAAATTTTCTTTCAGTATTTCTTCAAATAAGTTTTCAATATCTTGTACTCTCTCTTTTTCTTCTGGCACCCATAATGCAAATGTTAGTATGCTTGAAGTTGTTCCAGAGGCTCCTTACACTATCTTCATATTTTTGGATTCTTTTTTCTTTTTGCTTTTCTGATTGGGTGATTTTTTGCTTCCTCATATTCCAAATTGTTGATTTGATTCTCATAATCCTCTACTCTACTGCTGATTCCCTGTAAATTATTATTTATTTCGGTTAGTGTATGCTTAATTCCTGACTAGTCCTATTTCATGCCTTTGACATTCTCACTAAGATCCTTGAAAGTCTCATGAAGATCCTTGAGTAACCTTATAACCCTGGTTTTGAACTTTGTATCCAGTAGTTTGCTTGGTTCCATTTCTTTTATTTGTGACATGTTTTTTGGCTTTGCATTTTGGCTGCTTCCCAGTGTTTGTTTCTACTTATGAGGTAGAGCTGCTATGTCTCTTGGAATTGGTAGAATGGCATTGTGTGGTAGGTGTCCTGTAGGCCTCAGTGGCTCAGCCTCCCCAATCAGCAGAGCTGGGCATTCTAGGTGAGCCCCCCTGGGGGGTATGTGCACAATATTGTAGGGGAGCCTTGATTGCTGTTGGCATCACTGGAAGTAGTTGACCCTTCAAGGCCAGTTGGCATGAGGACCAGCTGTGGCTACAAATGGAAGAGTTGCTGTGCAGGAAATACCCCTATGGAGCAGGACTTGCTTCAGTGAGGGCTTTGGTGTTTACTAAGTCACTTGTGGATGTGTAGAGTTGTAATCTGGAATGGTCTGAAGCTATTCACTGAATGCACTGACTCTAAGGCCTTCAGGGAGGTGCAAAGCCAGCCACTGCCTGGGGCCACCCAGCAGGAGCTACAGAAGGATCTGCAGACAGCTACTATTTGCTATTTGTATTGGGCTTGGAGGTGCCCACGTGCAGCCTAGCTGTGAAGCAAGGCAGGCTAGTACCGAGTCATGGTTAGCTTCTGGTGGTTCCTGGCAACCCTGAGCATTCCTTATTTTGGGGCTCTATAATTCCAGTATCTGCCTCTGTCTTCACATGGGCTTTCTCCTGTGTCTTCTCTTTTTCTGTCTCTGATAAAGACACTTGTCATTGAATTTAAGGCCATTCTAATCCAGGATGATCTCATCTCGAGACCCTTATCTTAGTTATATCAACAAAGATCATCTATACTAATAAAAGAGTAATATGCTAATTAGACCAGGAGACCTTCAGGATGTCCTTCCGGACAAAGCCATGGTGGGGGGGCCGAGGCAGAGGCAGTTAGGGGTGATCAGGCCAGCAGGGGAGGGCAGTTAGGGGTGAGCAGGCCTGCGGTGGGCGGGGGGAGTTGATGAGCAGGCCAGTGGGGGGTCAGTTGGGGCAAGCAGGTTGGCAGTAAGGGCAAGTGGGGGCGATCAGGCTGGCAGAGGAGGCAGTTGGGGGTGATCAGGCTGGTGGAGGGGCAATCAGCCTGGCACGGGTGGGCACTTAGGGGTGCTCAGGCTGGAAGGGAGGAAGCAGTTGGGGTTGATCAGGTAGAGTGGTTAGGGGTGATCAGGCAGGCAGGTGGGTGAGTGGTTAGGAGCCAGCAGTCCCGGATTGCAAGAGGGATGTCCGACTGCTGGCATTCCAGATTGAAGGGGTCCCAGATTGAAGGGTCCCAGAGGGGTCCCAGATTGAAGAGGGTGCAAGGCGGGCTGAGGGACACCACCACCCCTAGGCTCCTCTCCCCCATGCATGAATTTCATGCACAGAGCCACTAGTATTTTAAATAAGTTCACATCTGAAGTTCCAAATGGTTATATCTTGGGAGACCAGAATTTAAAGCATCTCATTCAGGGCCCTAGCTGGTTTGGCTCAGTGGATAGAGTGTCAGCTCATGGACTGAAGGGTCCAGGGTTTGATTCTTGTCAAAGGCACATACTTTGGTTGCAGCTCTATCCCTGGCCTTGGTCTGTACTCATGTGAAAAGCAACCAATAAATTTGTCTCTCTCACATTGAAGTCTATGTATGTGTCTCTCTCCCTCCCTTCCACTCTAAAAATCAATGGAAAAATATCCTTGAGTGAGGATTAGCAAAAAATTAAAATAAATAAACCATTACAGCTGGTAATGTTTTTATGATTATATTGCACCCAACATTCTTATATTTAAAATAAAAATATCTAAAAATAATATAAAGAATAACATCTTTTAAAAATATGAAGTCTTTGAAAAAATTCACATGAGAGCACTGTCTATGGGACATTCCTGTGATCATATGATGTGTGATTATGGAAATGCATATGTGGAATTTGAAATACTTTATTCTTATAGTTGATTGTGATGCAGATATTATGACTTTGTGAGCAGATAATGTTTCAGAAATGTGTCAGACTTTTGTCTGGAGGCTTTGATGTTCCAGGACTGGGAAATGGCTGAGTGATAACAGTATTGTCAAGTCTTTTCTTCCAATTTGCAAAAAAGGAAGGGGTGAGAAAGAAGATAATGACATAGTAATTTGGTAACAAGTACCAACTTAAAATTATCAGTGGAAGGGCATATTGAGTCTCAAAATATGATTCCTATAGATGTTAAGAAATTATTTATACTCTACTGTGTTTTCTTTCCTTTTTTGTCTCTTTATTATAGTTTACCAGAGTACTTTCTGAACCACAGAGTTCAGTTACCATTCATTTTTGATCCTGTGGTAATACATTTTACATTATGATCCAGTATATGTATCACTGAAATAAAAGTTTCACAAAAGAATATTTATTCTTAGGACCATGATACCTTCTTTTTCTATTCCATTGAATTTTGATAGTGTTCTCATTCAAAGTCACTAATGAATAACAGCAGCTTATTGATTAGCATTGCCTACTCCTCACCATATCCACCAAACACACATATATCAACAAAATTACATAATGAATTAGCTTTTTATTGAAGTCTAATGTACATATAGAAAAGTTACACATAAGTGACAGCTCAATAATTTTCACAAATGCAGTTTTTGTTTTTTTGCACAGTAAATATTTAGACATGATCTCTTTCATATGACTTTGGTAGGAATAGCATTTCTGGGGACTTTAATGATACAGTTTAATGATTGGGAAAACCACATTAGATTATTTTACATTAGCTTGTATATCGTTAGAACACATTTTTGTCTTGAGTATATTAAAGTCTTTACAACATTAATAAATGATGTACTTGCATTTCTTCCTTTTCCTCCAGACCAATATAGTTTCAGCTTGCTCGGAGCTTTGGGTTGCTATGGCACTGTTACCTCTGCGTGACCTTATAATTCTTGAGCTCTCCTCTGGTTCAGTCGCTCAGCCTCTGGGGCTCTATTTCAAAAACTAGCAGAGAGTCTCTGGTTGATTCAGTTGGGTCAGCTGCTCATGCCTGGTACATCCTCAGTGACCTGACCTCGCAGGCTTATGCACAACACGTAGCTGTCTTTCCACAGGTCTCTGAGAGGGTGGGTAGCAGTCAGGGGCATAGCAGAAGCAGATGATACACAGAAATTGGGAAAACTATAGAAGCTTTCATTAAAAAGATGTTTTATTAAGGTCTTATATTATATTATGGACAGGGCATAAGAAAACCACAAGAAGTTACAGTGAGAGTAAAACCCTGTTATCTTTGGGTTGGTAGGTCATGGGGCACCATGACCGTTCCTAGGCCCAAAGGGACAGCAGGAGGGAACAATTTACAGAACACGGGGAGAGAGCTGGTGGAGAGGCCTGCTCCACAGCAGCTGTGAACTTGGTTTGTGGAACACAGCCAGTCCATCGTGACCCCACAGAAAGGGCACCAAGGCAACAAATACCCCAATCACATCCCTTCCTTCCTCCAGTTTCCTGCTGGTTCTCTCTGTCCCATTGGCCCAACATGCCTGGAAGCCAGGGAGCAAGGGGAGCAGTTTGTGGAGCAGGGAGGGGACAGAATGGGGGTCTAAAGAAGCAAATGCAGTGTATCTTGAAGCATAGGAGGTGTGGACAATGACTGGCAGAAAAGTGTTCTAGAAGTACCTGCGTCTTTGGTTTTACACACTGCCGCTGAGGCCAAGGGGCACCTTACATGCCAGGCACTGTTCTGAGTTATCCATTTTAAGCCAATGAATACTAAAATAGACCCCCACCCCCAAAGGAAGATACTATTGTCATTCAGGCATTTCGGGGGTGGGGGACACTTTTTATTGAAGTCTAATGTACATATAGAAAAGTTACACATAAGTGACAGCTCAATAATTTTCACAAATGCAATCACTCAAGCCACTGATCCCAGATCAAGAATCAGGGCATTGCCAGCACCCCCAGGAGTCCCTTTCCAGTCTCCACTGTCCTCAGTGGTAATCAGCATCCTGGTTTCCAACATCACCGATGATTTTTGCCTGTTTTTGAACTTTATGAATGGACATCATACAGCAATAAATCTCTTGTGTGAAATCTTTGTCAACATTGTTTGCAACAACAGCCTTATTTTTTAAAATTATGGTAAAATATGCAGAAATTGAAATTTAAAATTTTAATAACTTCTCAGCTTTATTTATAACTGACAAAAAATTGCATACACTTTTTAAAAAATTGCATATATTTAAGGTGTAAAAATATTCATTGTGAAATAATTACCACAACCAAACTAATTAACATATCTCTGATTTCATATATTTATCATTTTTTTCATTTCAACTATTTTTAGTAGTATTAAGTGCATTCACAATGTTGTGCAACTATCACCACCATCTATAACTTTTTCATTATTTCAAACAGAATCTCCTACCTATTAAACAATAATTCCCCATTCCTTCACCCAGGCCCTAGTAAGCTTTATTCTACACTGTCTCTATGAATTTGCCTTTTCTAGGTATCTCATATTAATGGAGTAAAATAATATTGGTAATTGGGTTTTTTTCCACTTAGTGTAATGTTTTCCAGGTTTAAACTGTCATTCATTTTACTGGTCAAGAAACTGAGGTTCAGAATCATTATCCTGCTGGTGAACCTGTGGTGTAAACCCAGGCAGTCTGTGTCCAGAGCCTGAACTTAAAAGTGCTTCATTGGGCTGTTTGTTCATGGGCCTTGTCTTCACAAAGTCCATGAAAGCTATTTAAATGATGGGCCAGCTGGATGGCTCTGGCTACTTCTCAGAATCAGATGGCTTGAAATTCACATTTTATCTCCTAGGTTGCAAAAGGAAGAGTTTCCTTTTGTTTTCTTGTGTCTGATTAAACAGGCAGACTTTGCCTCTTTTTTAAATGTTTTTACTGGGTATTTATTTTAGAGAAGGAGTAAGGGAAAGGGATAGAAACATCTAAGAGAGAGAGAAACATAGATTGGCTGCTTCCGCACACTTCCTACTAGGGATTGAGCCCACAACCCAGGTGACTTCTTGGTGCATGGGCCCATGCTCAACCACTGAGCCACACGGGCTGGGCAGACTTTGCCTTCTAATTGCATATTCTTCTTTGGCTGTTTCTGCAGATCCTGCCATTTGTCAATTTCTAGGATTACTCATTTTCCATCTCTCAGACTGTCTTCCCTCTCCTGAGCCACCATTTGGTTGCCTCAGCTCCCTTTTGGGTAGAACTCATCATCCCACCACTCCTAACACTGTACAATATGCTCAAATTATCAATTTGGTACAGAGCCTTTTGTTGATATGGAAACCAGACAATCCTATTTGAAGTCAAAGATGCCAGGCTGGCTGCTGTTAGGAATGTAAAACCTGGTAGACACCAATTTGTCTCATTCAAAGTGAATTCAGGGGCCAACAGAGCCTGAGTGCAGACTCCGTCTTTGAGCAGAGAAACCACAGAGAGCTCATGCACATTTACAGTCTGCACCTGTCTGACTTTTCCTGGCCCAAACCCCTTAATTCTCGCATCTCAGAAAGCTGGGTGCCAGGAAATGTCAGGTAGCCATAACTCTCTCGGATGGCATGACTCAGCGGCAATGGAGTTCCAGCAAAGAGGCACTGTCCTTTGAATACAGGAATGATGTGGCAGCACCATGTCATAAAGTAAATTTTAAATTTTCAAACATAAGAGAGATTTTATTTGAGTTTTCAAACTATGTCCCCATCACCCAATTTAAAAAAAAAAATCAAAATTTTGCCAACAGATTTTATTCCTGCAATATAATGAATTTACCTTATCTTTCTGGTCTCATTTGTCATCAAAGACAACAGACAGTCTACCAAAGTTCTGGCTCCTCTCCTCTATTGGACCTTTAATTATTACAGTGTTTTATGGCTCACTTCTCCTCTCTACCTACTGTGTCATGTCATCCAGATATGAGGTTTTAAATGCTGTTTGTTCTTGTCAGAAAGCACTTGGCTGTGAGTCGCAGAAACTCCACTCAATTACTTTAAGCAAAAATGGGGATTTATTGATTCACATAACTATGAAGTTAATTTTAGGAATGACAGTGTCAAGGGCCTCCATGCTGCATCAGCACATTTCTCTCTCCCTTGGTCATTTCAATCTGTTTCTTCCATCTTTGACCTCATTCTCATCAGGTTATGACCCCAAAATAATTTTTTGTTCTTGATTGTTCTATCAAAAGTCCTTTGGCTGATTCTTATGGAGTTGACCTAAATCCATTTGAGTATCCCTTAAGAAGCACTGTGGCTCTGAAACCAGTTTGGCTCAGTGGATAGAGTGTCAGCCTGGGGACTGAAAGGTCCCAGGTTCGATTCTGGTCAAGGGCATGTACATTGGTTGTGGGCACATCCTCAGTAGGGGTTGTGCAGGAGGCAGTTGATCAATGTTTCTAACTCTCTATCCCTTTCCCTTTCTCTCTGTAAAAAATCAATAGAATATATTTTTTTGAAAAAAGAAGAAGAAGCAGTACTGTGGCCCGATCGATGACATATGCTGACTGTCCACTCCTGAGATCCCTACTTGGGCAGAGGAGGGCTTGATACTTTGATTAACATCTCCATCAAGATTCCTAGACAAAAAGAAGGAATATTTCACAAGAGAAATTCAAGATGCTTTTAGGGGAAAAAAAATTACCAACTACATGTTGGTAATTCCCAAATTTATTCCTTCTCAGACCTTAACCCTGAACTCCAGGTGCATATATCCAACAGCCTCCTTGACATATATCACTGGCATCTCAAACTTGACTTATCTAAAATGTACCTCTTGGTTTTGAGTAGTCTTTCCCTACTCAATCTGCAACGTGTACTTTCTTTGGTTATAAGCAATAATAACTGGCACTGGCTAATTTACGCAGAGAGAACACACTAGAAGGCTTGGGGACCCACAGAATTGATTGGAGGCTGGAGTCCTGAGTTGGGAAGCAGGAAGCACAACAATTATCTTATAGAGGAAAACATTATTGGGGGGGAGGGGCTAGGGATACTGAAATTGGTCCTCCTGATCAAGATTCACATCCCTGGGAGGAAATATAGAATGTCTAAGTCTACTGAATTAGTTCCTTTTGGCTTGACTATAACCCAAAAGAAAGAGGTATTCTTCAAAAAGAGGTGGGAGTACTGTTAGGGAAATGGATGGTAGAGAGTCAAATACCCAATACATATCCCTTCACACCCTGCTCTTCCCCAACTTGGTAAACATCTCCTGGACCTGAATTGCTCTCCTCCCCACACTCCCATAACCAAGTCATCAACAAGCCCCTACAAAAAGGTATCCCAAAGATGTCTATTTTTGTATCTCCTCACCATCACTTTCCTCATCCACACCACCATTATCTCTCATCTAGATTCCCATAATGGCCTTCAACTATTCTCTCTTTTTCCTCCATGCATCTACCATTATGATCATTTCAAAATATAAGACAGGTCCTCCATTACCCTGCTTATACCCCCTCAATG
Organism: Vespertilio murinus; assembly: GCA_963924515.1. Lineage (NCBI taxonomy): Eukaryota > Metazoa > Chordata > Mammalia > Chiroptera > Vespertilionidae > Vespertilio > Vespertilio murinus. The sequence goes on from OZ004707.1 coordinate 112,982,592, forward strand.
AAATCTCTTCTAATAAAATCTAAATTGCTGACCACAGGATGGCTGTAGAGTGGTGTGATTATAAACTCAGGCCCTAGATACAGATTTCCTGGATTTAAATCTAAGCTCTACTACTTAGCAGCCAATCTCCTTGGGAAAGTTACATACCACTCTGGTCAACAGTTTCCTCATCTGCAAAGTGGGGATAATAATAGTATTTAGTTATAGGATTTGTTGTGATGATTAAATGACTAACACATGTAAATTACTTGAATAGTATCTGACATATAGTAAGTGCTCAGTAAACATTAGTTATCATTACTGTAAGACCCATTGATCTGGTGCTGGTCTCCTGTCTAACTACATTTCTTTCTATTCTCCACCAGAGTGACACCCTGATATTCTTAGAACATTTTAGTTATTTTTACCTCAGGGCTTTTTCATTTGCTGTTTCTCATGCCTGCATGTTCTTTCTCTAGATTTCACGTGGCTGGTTCCTTTGCAACTTTAGTTTTCAGCTTAAATGCCACCTTTCCAGAGAGGTCTCACTATTTAAAGTCACCTTCCCTCTCCCCCACCTTGTTACTCTATTCCTCACCCCGTTTATACCCTTGAGGTGATGGATCACTGAAGCGGTCCAAATTATTTATTTTTCTGTTTACTACCTGTCTTCTTCTCTAGAATTTGAGTTCCATGAGAGCAAGAACTGTGGAAGACTTGTTCACAGCCCTTACAAAACATGCTTGGCATCTAATATGCATTCAACAAATAGTTGTTGAGTGAATGAATGGTGACTGGCTGAAGGAATAAAATGCTTTCTTTAACTTTTATCAATGAAGTACACGCATTTCTATTCCAAGAGTTCCCAGCAGTATACATGGGGCTGTCACTATTAAAAGAACAACTGGGTGGTAATTCCCAGAAATAAGTCCTTTCCCAGATATAGTTAGTTCTGCTTACTTTAGGTCTTAAAAAGAATTCTATTTTTGCTCTTCTGTGTCTGAGGCCACTGTGGGGCCCAGGAAGTGTGACTTGGAGTCAAGAATCTCTGCTTCTCATGCAGGATCAGCTACTTAGTAGCTGTGTGATTGTGAGCAAGTCATCAGTTCTCAGTCTCAGTTTTCTAACTAATGTGGAGATAAAATAATAATATCTTCTGAGGATGTAGAGAATTGGAACTGTTGTGCTTTGCAGGAGGGAGTATAAAATTGTACAGTCATGGTGGGAGAGAGTATATATATTCCTCAAAAAATTAAAAACTAAATTACTACATGATCTGTAATCCCATTTCCAGATATATGCCCCAAAGAATTGAAAGAAGGAACTCAGATACTTGTACACCGATATTTATAGCAGCATTATTCACAATAGCCCAAAGATGAAAGTAACCCAAATGTCCATCAAAAGATGAGTGGATAAACAAAATATGGTATATGCATACCTGTTTATACATTCAGCCATAAAAATGAATGAAATTCTGCTGAGTGCTACAATGTGGATGAACCTTCAAAACATTAAGCTGAGTGAACTAAGCCAGACACAAAAGGACAAGTGCTATGTGATTCCACTATATAAGGTGCCTACATTAGGCAAATGCATAGAGACATAAAGTATAATAGTGGTTGCTAGGACCTGGGGGCGGGGAGAGGGGAGGAGGAGAAATGTGGAGTTAAAATAATAAGCACAGCATTTTAGTTTGGGAAGATCAGAAGTTCTGAAATTGGATCATGGTTATGGTTATACAACAATGTGAAGATACTTGTTGTCACTGAATTATACACTCAAAAAGGGTTAAAATAGTAAGTTGTATATTATATATCATTTATCATAGTAAATAATAATAATAATCCCTTTCTCAACAAGGTAGCTTCGGACATTAAATGAGATGGTGTATGTCATCATCAAACCATAGTTAATATTCAGTTAACGTGGTGTAAAATGAGTAGCAAATAAGGAAAATCTTTTACCCCTGAAATATTTCTCAGCAGAGACCTTACATGCACAGAAGACATAGTTAAAAGCATGTAGTTAAAAGCACTAATGAATGACTGTGCACTTGGCAGCCTTCACCAATATTCCATTCGACCTTAGCCTGACCCAGGCTGAGTGGGGAGGAATCTCTCCTGAGAGCACACCAGATCATTCTTACTGTTTTACTCTAAAGCAGGCCAATAAGTCTGGGAGATAAACTCAGTTTAAGAGTAGTGACGAAATGCCAGTTGCCCCCCACACTCAACAACAAGGGCCTTCACCATTATTTTGTGTGGGTCATGTTGCATATAAGTTGAGGGGCAAGTCAGGTCTAATCTTGGTCAATCCCACAGAAGTTAAATTTGCTTGTTAGAGAAGTCCTGGCTGGTCATGAACTCATATCAGTTCATCATTGGATGTGGGCTTTCCTTGGAAGGGTATAAACCTGGTTGAGGCAACTCTTTTAGCTAAAGCAGTTCCCAAAGAGGCTGACAGCTGAAGGCTCTTTACTGAGATCACCCACCCCTTCAGCTGGGGTAATAAGTCCTTTATTGAAATGGAATTGGTGATAGATCACAGTAATTAGGGAAGTAGGCCCTCATCCATGCAGTCACTCAAGGACCCAGGCTCTTTCTATCTGTGACATCACCAAAACATAAGACTTCATTGTCATTTGCATCCAATTGGAAGAATATGAAAAATCAAAGAATGGCACCCGTGGGAGGACTTTAGAGGCTGGGTCTGACAGTGGTACATATTCTCAGATGCTCTTACTTCTCCTTGTCATTCCTTGGCTTCTGACACCACATTTTCTCATTGAATACAATCCCCTGGGAAGTGGCTGTTTTTCCCATGGACAGTGGTCTCCTCCTCATCACCCACGTCCAAATCCTGATGAACATGACTCTGTCCTTATCTATCCATGTCCTCCAAATTCCCTGGTTTAGTTTTCATACTGAAGACTGCAAGTCTTCTTTAGGGTAGGTAGTATCCCTTGAGAATACTTCTTCTTTAGCACCATAAGCCTCCACCCCTTAGAGCAGCTGTGTGCAAACTAAGGCCCGGGGGCCGGATCCAGCCTGTTCGGCTGTTCTATCCGGCCAGCGGAGCCGAAAGAGCGGAGGGTTCTCTTGCTCTCCCCTCCGCTCCTTCACCAGCAGCCCAAGATGAGAGTGCCAACATGATCAGGTTGCTTTGGTTCTGGCCCTCCGGTCCAGTTTAAGAACCCATTGTGGCCCTCAAGTCAAAAAGTTTGCCCACCCCTGCCTTAGAGCCTTTCCAATCTGGCAGCTTTCCAGCACTCTCTTTTTCTCCTTCCTCTATCAAGGTAAGGCACAGAACTCATATAGACACACCCACACCCTTGTCTGAAGCATTTCTTTTCTTTTTGACTATGCTTAACACATGAAACTGCCATGGGTTTTTCTTACCTTTTTATTTTTATTGGATTCTGTTTGAGCTAATTTTTCAACTGCTTTATGCAGCTTGTTTGGGTCCAATTGGCAGGAAATTTAAGCGGAATTCTTTGCATATGGCTTAAAATGCAAGGCTTGTAATGTATTTAGGCACTGATTAAGTTCTCCCCTCTTTTTCTCCCTCCCTTCCTCCCTTCTTCCTGTGGCAGAGACTACCACAGGCTCATGTCCTCTTTCCATTGTATGTGCTCTTACCCAACCAGCCCCCTTCCTCTTTGTGACTAAGTGGTGACATGTGACAATTTCGGCCAATAGAATGGGAGCAGAAATCATTTGTGTTACTTCGGGCCAAGGCAGTAACTTCACTATGTCCTGTTTCCTATTTGTAGTGCCCTTAGGGAACACATGTTGAAGATGGCAGTGTCAAAAGTTTAAGAAAGGCTGGATCTCTGAGTTACTACTTGGAAGAGAGCTGCTCAACCAAGCACATCTGTTTCAGATTTTGCATGAGTCTTTGCATAAGCTGGGCTTGTTTGTTACTAGTCTTGAATTTATCCTACTCTGATTAATATACTCCTCATCCTTTGTTAAATATTTCCGAGCCCCTACTATGTGCCAAGCAGTAAGGTGGATATTAAGGATGCAAAGATAAATAGAATGTCCCTACACTCAAGGAGCTCATGATCTAGGAGAGAAATGAATGTATATTTACATATTTTGCTACAGTGGGTTAAGACCTGCTTTACATAGTATAGGCACAGAATTTTATGGAGAGTAGAGTAAGACATTTAACCCAGCCTGCATGGGGATGAGAGTAGGAATGGAAAGGATGATTAGGGGTCAGCTAGATGACAGGTATTCCAAAGAGATGAGCATGAACAAAAGTAGAAGCAAGAGAAACCAAGTTCATGGACATGAAATTTGATTAAGATGCACTATTAGTGTGATTTTAGAAGAGACATTTACTCAAGAGAGACAATGATAATGAGGCCTTGGGTATCATTAAAGCTCTACTTAAGAGTAATAGTTTTCCTCAAGGACCATAGTACCTCTAACTCTCCATTGAAAAATTTGATTGAGACTCAGCTTTAAAGGTTTATTTTAATATAATTCTTAAACTCTGATGTGCACTTGATTCCAATGAAGCATGACTCTAATTAAAGGGAACCAAATTGCTATTTCAGAGAGACAATTGCATATGTTTTTCATTTCCTGTATACTTAGAAAATCTGTTTTATAGATTATCACCTGTTTGTGCTGCTTTCCAAGAACTTCTCATAGCAATTGTACAAAAGGCCTACTTTAAGCCCCAGCTCTACTGATAGTATTACATTAACCATATGATATGGTCATTATTTGATAATTTTATACTTAAAAGATGGCAATTTCATAAGGTTCTACATCATATAATCATGGGTAATAAACTGAATTCTTGGTCCAAATTCCTTACTCCCTGTAGTATTATGCATGGGCATCTCAGGATGTCAAGTACACACTTCAAAAGCTGAAATGGGGGCTCTGGGTGAAGAATAAATGAGTTAGAATAATCAACTTACAGACTATTTTACAGATAATACAATTAGACATAAAGAGATAAAAATGACTGCTTACGTCTCTATCAAACTGGTGCCAGTGAAAGGCAAAATGATTGTCAAGATGCCTGGCTGGTGTGGCTCAGTGATTGAGCATTGACCTATGAACCAGGAGGTCGATTCCCAGTCAGGGCACATTCCTGGGCTGAGGGATCAATCCCCAGAAGGGGGTGAGCAGGAGGCAGCTGATCAATGATTCTTTCTCATGACTGATGTTTCTTTCTCTCTCCCTATCCCTTTCTTTCTGAAATAAAAACAAACATTTTTTTTAAAGATGATTGTCAAAGTGTGTAACATCACTCATCCTACTTTTTGTGTGTGTGTCAATTACCATTCTAGGCAATGTGAATATATCAGTTAGCAAAATCCCAGCTTCCAGGAACTTACATTCTAGAGAAGAGATACAGATAATAATAAAGGATATAAGGGACAGATACACTGTAAGGAACAGATACACTTGCAGACAAAGCAGGAAAGAGTGCCAGAAGTATGTTTGGGGTTTTTTGCCAGTTGATAAAGACTCACTGAGTTAAGGTTTGAGAAAAGACTTGGGGTGAGATTTAGGGGACAAGGATTCCAGGCAGAAGGAACAGCCAGTGCAATGGCCTTGAAATGGAGACCTGCCTGCTCAAGAGAAAACGAAGAAGCCCGGGAGGCTGAAACATTGTGAGCAAAAGGTTGGCATCAGATGGCATTAGGGAGAGAATGTGTGTGGTCCAGATGGGTGGTCCTTTTAACACTGTAGGACTTGAGCTTTTACTCCACGTAGAATGGGAAGCTGTTAGTCAGTTTTAACCAGTGGAGTAACTCATATTGGGGAAAAAAATCCTCTGAGATCTTTTGTTTAGTGAAAAGAGATTGTAAAGGGTCAAGGGTGGGTGGAGAAAGACCATTACAGTATCCAAGTGAGACATGAGGGTGGCCTGGATCAGGCTGGTGCCAATAAAGAGCATTAAGCATGAAAATGGGGAGATCAGGTACAGGGTAAGAGAGCAATTGAAGAGTCAAGTATGACTCCAAGGCTTTTGGTTTGAGCCATTGAAAGGATGGAGCTACTGTCAACCAGAATGGGGAAGAATGGGTGAAACAAGAGTTGGGGGGGAAAATGAAAAGCTCAGTTTGGGGTGAGTTTGAGACTTCTTTAGACATCCAGGTGGGGTTATTGGGTGGACAGCTGCTTATATTGGTCTGGAGTTCAAAGGTCTTGAGTGTAAAGCCCCAGCCCAGTGCCCAGAGCCGAGTGGATGCTCAGTACATAGTAGGTCTCTTCCCTCTCCATAGCACTGGCTACAGATTTGGCTCATAAATACTGCACAGAGGAGAAGCCCCCCAAGTCAGTACTGATTGTAACTGTGTGGCTTCTCCTAAACTCCTTAACTGGGAAAGCCTGGAGTTGCTTCATTTAAAAAAAAAGTTTTGATTCAAGGACCATGTTTGTCTTTTCAACCTCATCTTTATAAAGAGGATGACATAATTACAGACCCAACTTCTCTTCCTGTCTTCCAAAGGAGCAGTTATTAAAAATTTCAACACCCTCCCTCAGTGCTCACACACTATGCCTTCTCTCCCTCACCCTTAAACACACACCTTGTGCCAGAGGTATGATTTCCTCCCTGAAAACCCTCAGACAGCTATCCTTCCTTTTCTGCTTCCCACCTTCCCCCAATCAACAGTTTTGGTTTCTTCTGTTCTGCCTTGGAACAATCTTTCTCTTGGCCCTCTCTTTTCTCTGACACTCCCTACTCTTCCTCTGCCTTGAATCTGGGCCCTTATTTTCTACAAGTTTCTTTGGATATTGAGTTCTGGCTTCCTCAGATAAGGTGGTAAATAATTTATTTTTAAATTCTTCTGGAATTAGTTCCTGAAAGCACAGCTGCTGGAGGAGTATCAAATAGTCCACTGGCCTTTGGGCATCTGCATGATGAATGTGGTGTAAGAGTTTTGTATGCAACTCCCCCCCCCCCCCCAAGCCCTTTAGGTTTGCCATGAATCAGGAGGGGGCTATCATTCGGCTCAGAGAAAGCATTTCTCCAACATTTACTTCTGGGTGGAAATTTTTATCAGGAGGCCAGTTCCTCTAGAATTCCAGTCTGTGAAGATGGTCCTTGAAGTTTTGGAAAAGTGTGCTAGTGGAGGAAGACCTTGGGTGGGGTGGGGGGTGGGGATTGGAGGGTGCGGGGTGGGACAAGGGGAGAGAGGGGGGGGACACCTGGAGGCAGCAAAGCCTTCTTTCCTCCTGACCTCCTGTCTGTGCAAATAGGGGTGGTGTTGCACAGGACCAGGGACCCTGAGGCTTTTCTCCCCATATTCAGGTTGGATGCCATCTCAGGCAAGTCCTCATTTCCAAGGGCCAGCTCTGAACAGGAGACACACGGTGTTTCCTGAACGGCTCATTGGCTTTTACGCGGCAGGTATGCCTCCTGGCAGGAAGAACCGCTCAAGCGTGGCCGGGTCTTGTCAGGAGGGCTTCTCGGCTCAGTCCTGCCTTCTGTTTCAGCTGATCCTCCTCGGCTCTGTGCTTGTGAGCATCTGCAAAACGGGGCATGGAAGCAATCCTGCCTTCGGCTTGATAACTAGCAGATCCGCTAGTGAGACAAGCCAGGAGCACAGCCCATTCCCTTAGGGAGCATGGACAGAGACCCCACCCCTATGGGAGGAGAGGGAGCTCGGGGCACTCCCACTCGTGCACCAAGCCAAACTGGCAGCCTAGGCATCTAGCATGGGCTCTGAGTCCCTGAACCGCCTGAGGATTCATTACAAATGCTCAAGGGAACACAGAAGGCTTTTTATAGGCATCCTGGTTCAGCCTCGCTGGGGTTGCCGGAATGAAAATATTTCTGAAGTGGAAAGGTCTTTAGAAATGTCCTTGCCAAAATGTTTTATTTAGTTCTTCATCACGGGGCATAGTGATACGAGGAGGATCTTCCTAACCCCTTCAGAGCTCAGAGGGGGGTTGTGCGCATGAGATGTTTGTGTGTCAAGGAGACTGGTGGGGTCCTGGGGAGGGAGGCCGGCCTTTGGCTGCAGTTCGGACATTTTTAGACCTGTGGAGATTTCTAGAATCACCAAGCCAGGTCCTGTGGGGATCCTGAGCCACACTCATTGTTTCCATGGAAACAATAGAAATTTTCGAATTAAAATAGAAGGTAACCTATGGACATCACCCTTAAAAAAAAAAAAAATGAGTCTGGGTTTTATCTGTTCCCTGAGCTGGGGCCAACTTTTGCTGCCGTCTCTTTTATGGAATTTAGAACAAGGAACTAAAGGAAAACTCCTAAAAGGGGAAAGACTTCCTCTCTGAGTCCAGACAGGCGGGAGTGAACCAGTTTCAAAGGAGCAAGTTCTAACTAGCAGCTCTGCTCATGACATTGGAGACCCCACACCGAGCTCGTTTTTAATTGGGCCCTGGGATTTTCTTCCTGTTTTCCGGTGCAACTGTCTGGACTTTAAATTACAGGGGGAACAGCCCGGGAACAGAGAGCTGGCCTCACCTGCTTTCGGGCCTGCCGCACACCGGAGGGGAGCTGTGCGTGTCTGAGAGTTCCAGTGCGGCCTCTTAGACCTGCTGGTTGGAATCATCCTGCAAAGATATGGAGGAAGGGCACAGCATCTGAGCAAGCAGCACAAGCACCGAGTGGAATCTTTATCCCTTTCGGGTTCATCAGTCTGTCACTGTCACTACTGGTAAATCAAGCATGTCGTCTTTTTCTCTAGCTCAGTACGTGGCATTGAGAGCACGATGTCATGGAAGGACCCCCTCCCCCCCACCACCCCTGCCACAGCTGTGATCAGAGTTCAGGTTCTGGTCCTGATTCTGCCTCAGTGAGCTGTGTGACCTTAAATGAGTTGGTTACCTTCTCTGGGCTTCACGTTACTTATCAGTAAAGGGAGAGGAGAGGCAATGGTAAATGATTATTTTTTTCCTTTTTCTTTTTTTTATTGTGGTAAAAAACACAACATAACATTCATCATCATAACCGGTTTAAAGTATTCAGTTCAGTGGTGTTAATGTCGTCCCATTGCTGTGAAACAGAGCTCCAGAGCTTTTTTCAGCATGCAGAGCTGGAATTCTATACCCATTAAACACCAACTCCCAGCCCCTAGTAGCCATCATCCGACTTCCTGTTTCTATGAATTTGACTGCTTCTATTCCTGGGCTGTAAATGCAGTCACACTGTGCTTCCCGTTTGGTGACTGGATGTTCTACTTAGCACGGTGCCCTCAAGGTGTATCCGTGTTGTAGCTTGTATCAGAATTCCCTTTCTTTTTTTCTTTTTAAAAATATATTTTATTGATATTTTACAGAGAGGAAGAGAGAGTGATAGAGAGTTAGAAACATCGATGAGAGAGAGTCATCGATCAGCTAGCTGCCTCTTGCACACCCCCTACCGGGGATGTGCCCGCAACCAATGTTAATTTGCACAGTGGCAGGAACACAGAAGATATTCTGCAAAGGAATTCTCCCTCTCTCTTTCCTTCTCTTTGGAGCTTAGTTTTTCTTTTTGTACATCACGAGGTTTGGCCAAATGATCATCAAATTCCTTTCAGCTCTGTCTTTATACAACAAAGTTTCTCCTAGCAATATCTTGAGTGTGTAACCACCCTGGAGACAAGCCTTTCAAACACTGCTCACAAAAAAGCTTGTGTTCTTTCCACAGAGTATTCTAAACAAATATCAGCAAAAAAATGTTTTTTGTTTTTTTAAAAAAAAACATTGGGACTCATTACATAATAGCTTGTTCCCTCATTGTGCCTCTTTCTTGTGTGTGTGGTGATGGTGGTGTTGTGAGAATTAAATCACTGATGTGATTTCCATCCAAGTTAGTATATATGCATTTCAAAGGGATTTTGGGGTTTAACACATCAACCTTAAAGAGTAACTGTGATTTGGATGAATTTTGGACTACATAATAAAAGGTTAGACAGATGGGGGCTTTTGTGGACAGAGCTAGACAAAAAGAGTAGGAGAGGAATGCAGAATTCAATCAGGCAGCAAAGAGATTTGTTGAATCCAGCCTAGGCTAGGGTTTGCTGAATTCCATCTACCCAAATTAAGCTTCTCTGAAAAGAGCCAGTATGTTTGCTGCTTCAAGAGATGTAGCACATTCTGACCCTAGAAGATTTTCTTGTGGTTTCAATATAAAATGGGTAATATTTTAATCTTGAGATTTTAAGTTGAAAGATATAAGAGATGTTAAGTTTGTAAAGAGAACTGTAATGTGTAACAAAATTCAATTTACAATATTTTAAAATTTATTTGGTTAGAATTGTAACAAGAGACCTTTAAATGCTAGAAAACGTTTTTCTTGTTATTGTCGCAAATTTGTCCTATAAGACATTGGAGGCATGTAAAAATAAATTCCAATATATTACATTTATAAATGCAGTTTAAAAGACTACTTAATCAATTAAATTAGTAAGTGGGACTGATTAAACAATTTAGTTTGTCAACTGGAGTTTCTAAAAACTTGTCAAAGAAAATTTGAAAGCTATATTCTTATTTTACTGGTTTTATAAATACTGTCATAGGTTGGACTGAAAGTAATAAAAATCAGGTTTTAAAATTTGTAACTTTGGCCGCTTGAATATTAATTTTAGAGCCAAGTAACTACTCCTTCCTATTGACAAGGCCCCCATTAGGAACAGGAAAAGCCAATGCAGGAAGGACGAAAATGTCTGGAGTGTCTGGTTAAGGAGAGCTGTCTGCAGAAAAGTATCACCCCTGGGATGAAATGGCAGATGTAATGCGGAGACCAGAATGTACTCTGTGTAATGAGGGTTATGACTTAATATTTTCTCTTTCATTTTTATATTATGACTACTTTTAAGAACACTTAAGTCATTATCTTTATCATTGCATGTCCTTATTTTATAGGTAACAAATCAGGATTAAACCAGAACAAGGTAGCATAAGTTGGATAACACATTTGGTTGGAAGAGAGTATTGATTGGTTTCTCAGCATTTGAACTGCAATGCTACCTCATTATCAAATAATTTTCTTATTTTGACTCTTCCAGAACCTGTGGACCAAAGAGAGGTAAAGAAGAAATGAGCAAAAGTTCTTAAATAATCGGCAGATAAAGTCAAATCTGTGTTTATTTCTGGCTTTCTCAATTGCCTTGAACAAAACAGTGAAGTAGCACAAGCAATTGTCTTTGCGATGCTCCAGGTTGCCCATTTTCTTTCCCCACTTAAGTTTATATCTTAGTCTTCCCCTTTCATCCAATTCCACTGTCATGAAGAATCTAACTATTGGTTAATGCAGTGGTTGGCAAACTCATTAGTCAACAGAGCCAAATATCAACAGTACAACGATTGAAATTTCTTTTGAGAACCGAAAACCGACTTCTTCACATGGGCCACAAAGTTTCAATCACACTGTATGTGTGCACCCACACGTGGTATTTTGTGGAAGAGCCACTCTCAAGGGACCAAAGAGCTGTATGTGGCTCGTGAGTCATGGTTTGCCAACCACTAGGTTAATGTTTTAATCTGAATTTAAGTTTAAGGGGTAGTTTTTCTTTAAGTCTTGTCTTTAGTTGTACAATGGAAGTAATGGTCCAAGACCATCCTTCTGAGAGTGCCTTTGGGGTGAGGCAGTGGTTGGAGAGCCCACGATGCTCATCTCTGCTGAGAGATTTGTGTAAGAGTAGGAAGGTCTTGTAATAAGTATTCTGGGTCTGTCCTGGTAGGTGGGATAGATAGTGGTTCTAAGAATAGACTAGTAGTTCCTAAACCCGACCAGCCATCATAGTCCCTTGAGGAGATGTTTTTAAATATTCTAGGCTTAACAATCCACATTCAAATTCTGATTCAGTTGCTCAGGTGCTGTTCATGGTCAGCTCCACTGGGGGCAGCTGTTGTAAGACCATTGGTGAGTTTACTATCCTGTACTAATTACTTAAAGAAGTAGGTGTATATTTATTTACTTCTTTTTATTATAACACAGTAATAATTTAGAGTTCTTCTATCTTACAAGTGAGCAGAAGGCCTAACTACTATAGGTTCTAATAGTCTTTAAACAATTTGTCTTGCCTTTCTCTCTGTCTCTCTGGTCTTTTCCTTCTCCATATTTCTCTGTAACACTCTCTTAATAGGCTAGCTTGGGCTCTTTTTACTAAATATCTGTCCATGTTGTTTTTATAGTTTTCAGGAAAAGTAAAACTGAATATATCCCAATTAGTTATCAGGAACAGGTGCTAATAATTTATCTTCCTGTCCTGATGAATGATAGAAGAATGTATTATGTGCCAGACAGAAGGTGGGCAGTTTTGTGGGTATGTTATTTCATTTCCTCAACCCTGGGAGGTGGGAGCTTGTCACAGAAAAGTTAACTGTATTGCCCAGAATGAATCTGCTCAAAGCAAACTAATTTTAGCTTTCTTCATCACCAGCAAACATTGATTGAGCACCTAGCACAGGCCGGACACCAAGACCTGAGCTTGCTAATTAGATCATGCTGCTCTTTCTTCAGCACACTGTGGCTTGTGGTATTGATTAAACCACTGCATTAAAAGTAAACCTTAAAACTTTTATCTTTTTTATCTTTAAAAATATATTGTATTCTTTTCAATCCCACAAGTCCTAAAATTTTAAAAATGAAAAAAAGCACAAAGGAGAATCTAAAGATTATCAATAATTCTATTAGAGATAATCACTGTTAACTGTATCATGTGTTTGACCTGCTTTTTGCTGAACTCACATGCACACACCATACTTACACTTTTAAAATACAGTGGTTGTAGCATGTATAATGGCTGTATGAACCAGGGTTTCATTTTTTAACTGGCCATAATTTATTTTTTAACCACTCCCTGATTGTTAATACTTGGACTATTTACATTCCCACTTTTAAAAACAAGTGTTAAAGAGCAGACTGGTTGTTGCCAGAGGGGAAGGGGGCTGGGAAACTGGATGCAAGAGGTGAATACAAATTGGCTCTGGTCAGTGTGCTCAGTGGTTGGAGCAACAGCACACTCACCCGGGCTGTAGATTTGCACCCTGGCCTCGTTCAGGGTGAATGCAATAGGCAAACAGTCCATGTTTCTCTCTCTTTTTCTTCCTCCTTCCCTCCCTCCCTTCCACTCTCCCTGAAAGGTCATGGAAAAATATTCTCAGGTAAAGATTAACAACAAGAAAGAAGTACAAATTGGTACTTACAGAATAGTCCTGGGGATGTAAAGTACAGCACAGGGAATATTGTCAATAATAATGTAATAACTATGTATTATGTCAGGTAGACACTGGAAATAATGGGGGGAACATGTTGTAAAGTATATGATTGTCTAACCGCTATGCTGTACACCTGAAACTAATACAAATTAATATTGAAAGTAAATTTTAACTAAAAAAATGAAAAGAGAAAATAAATTTAAAAAGGCTGTCTTATTTACCCCAGCTGTCCTTTAAATATCAAGGCTATAGGCAAATAGTTTTAAACATGAAGAAGTCAGAATATAGGTATCCATGATCCCATCCTGTGATGATGGGTGAAATAGCAGCAAAAACACTGATAATGAGCACTGATTCTATGTAACTCTAGGTCTAAGTCTTAAACAAAGGTGGGGAAAAGGTGGAAGAATAGCATAAAAGGAAAAGAGGAAGGAAAATAAGGCCATTGGTTGGCAGGGCGGTGGACAAAAGCTGCTTCATTATAGAAGAAGCAGATCTAGGAAGATAATTAGATATTATAAAATTCCAATATCACCATTTTTAATTTCGAGTCAAATAATAGATCTAGGCAACGATTGTCAAACTATTGCTTAAAGCACTAGGTGAAAAGTTGATGAGAAAGTATAAAATCTAGGAACTAGACTGAGAACATTTGAATCAACTAAGCAATGTAAACATCACTAAAGTGGAGCAAACAGGCTTTAAGAGTATTTGATGGGATTTAATATGAAGCACAAAGAGCCAGTTATAAAGCATTCCTGCCTCTTCCCTAAAAGAACCAGAATCCCATCAAGACTTTAGCTCTAGATACCAGTTGATAGGGGATAGAGGAACATATTAAATGACAGAAGAAAAATACAATAAGCCAAATCCGGAATATGAAAAATTCTGCAGGTCAACATGACCTGTTTTTTGTGTGTTTTTTTTTCAACAAATAAGTAGCATAATGAAAAGTGAAGATATTATTATAGATTACAGAGACTTAAGAGAAATAACAGTGATGAGAAATAAAGATGGTGGCATAGATAAACACCTAAACTGCTGCCTCGCGCAGCAGTTTCAAAACTACAATTAAAAGACAAAATGTCTATCACCTAGAACCATGGGAAAGCTGGCTGAGTGAAAGTTCTACACCTAGAAGGAAAGATAAAAGAGCATTGAGATGTGCACAAGCGTTGAAAAGCTGAGATACGGAGGTGCTGCTGGCAGTGGGTATCTAGGTGCACTGCTTCATTCAACCCAAAGGGAGACAAGCCCTCAATTACTCTGAACTCCAGTTTCTGGGGAGACACTGAGGATCCGAACTCCTATGGGGAGAAACTGGACTGTCTGCCTCTGGGTCGGAAAGTGAGAGTGACTTTCTTGCAGAAGTGCGTCCAGCAATCATTGTTTACTGTGCTGGGGCATAGGACATGGGGACTTGGAAACACAGAGATGCAGAGATGGCTGACTGGCAGCCATTGCTGTTTGCCACGCCCTAGGTTAGTGAGTCCCTGAGATCCACCCCACACAATCTACAAACCCACCCAAGCTCCACGAAGTGGCTTTTGCAATATAAATGACCTGCCCTATTGCAGCTTAACAAAACAAACTGCAGCTCTGGTAAGACAGCTCCAAAACCTCCAAACCCCAAGCAAAGAAGAGAAAACTGTAGTTATCACTGTAGCTCCTGTTAGGTCCCCTCAGACAGTAGCTGACCTACACTCCATTGGAGATCGAAAAGCTAGTTTATCTAGTGATCAGTGTGAGATGACACCAGATTTCAACTACTCACATCCATAAGTATTCAAGAGGCAGACTCAATGAGCAAAAAACACTCAACTGGAAAAGAAAAAAGAATCCAAAAATTTAAAAATAGTATAAGGAGCCTCTGGGACAACTTCAAGCGAACCAACATCCAAATTATGGGGGTTCCAGAAGAAGAGAGAAAGCAAGATACTGAAAACCTATTTGAAGAAATAATGACTGAAAACTTCCCCCACCTGGTGAAAGAAATAGACTTACAAGTCCAGGAAACACAGAGAACCCCAAACAAGAGGAATCCAAAGAGGACACACCACGACAAATCATAATTAAAAAGCCAAGGGCAAAAGACAAAGAGAGAATATTAAAAGCAGTAAGAGAAAAACAGTTAGTTACCTACAAGGGAGTACCCATACGTACTGTCAACTGACTTCTCAAAAGAAACCATGCAGGCCAGACAGAAGTGGCAAGAAATATTCAAAGTGATGAACAGCAAGAACCTACAACCAAGATTACTCTACCCAGCAAAGTTATCACTCACGATTGAAGGTCAGATAAAGAGCTTCACAGACAAGAAAAAGCTAAAGGAGCTTTCATCACCATCAAACCAGGATTATATGAAATGCTGAAGGATATCCTTTAAGAAGAGGAAGAAGAAGAAAATGGTAAAGATAAAATTCTGAACAACAAAATGACAACAAATACATATCTATCAACAAGTGAATCTAAAAATCAAGTGAATTAAAAATATGATTAACAGAATAAACTGGTGCATATAATAGAATCAGGGACATACAAAGGTTGTATACTGACAATTCTTGGGAGGAAGGGGATGTGAGGGGTGCAGGAAGAGATTGGACAAAAATCTTACACCTAGGGATGAGGACAGTGGAGGGGGGTAAGGGCAGGGGATTAGGGAGTGGGGAATCAGGTGGAGGGGGACTATTGGGGGGGGGGGAAGAAACATCTGTAATAATATGAACAATATAGATTTATTTAAAAAAAAAGAAATTATGAGGAGAATCATTTTGTTTTATTACAAGGAAGAATAGCCTAATAGTTAATATTGTGCAGCAATGAAAAGGACACTCTGCCTCACAAAGCATTCCTAATGCACTCATGCAGAGACTGGTGGACTGCATCTGCCACCAGTATTATAAAAGGGATTCTTCAATTGAAAGGAAGGCTCTGCAGATGACTTGTAAGATATGCTGTGATTCTCCAATCACATCCTCTGCAAAAGGACTTGTGTTAGTTTTTACCATGGTTATTTCTGCTGAATACCTTAGAGTGCAATTTAATTTTATTAATAGGATTAATATATAAATATTTCATTAACACAATATATTAAGAGTAATATCATAATCTATATTAATCCTATCTAATAAAGAGGGAATATGCTAATTAAGCATCACACCCTCACAAAGATGGTGGCACACAGCCAATAAGGATGGAATATGCTAATTGATGGCCACACCCTCAAAGATGGAGGCTCCCACAGCCACAAAATGGTGGCGCCCAGTCCCCAGGCAGATCCGGCCACTCTGTGCGCCTGCCTCTGGAGTCCCCCAGTCTCCTTAGTCTCCCAGCCACCCAGGGCCGCCCAAGGCTCAGTTAACCAGGACCAACCGGGGCTTGTGCTGTCAGCAATGGCAGCAGCATAGGTGTGATGGGGGCATCGCCTTCCCCTGATCGCCAGGTCACCTGCTTCCCCTGAGGGCTCCAGGTCTGTAAGAAGGGACAGGCTGGGTGAGGGACCCCCTGCATTACATGGATTTTTTTTTTTCATTCACTGAGCCTCTAATATAATATAATTTCTATTTTAATTTCAAAATGTCCTCTTTTCTCAAGTTGATAGGACACGTCTGATTCTTCTTAGTGTCACTGTGGCACTAACTCACAATCATGCCCACCACAGGTATATACCACACAGTTTGTAAATGAAAAAGTAGGGCCAAGGATGGTGGGTAAACACATCCAAATAATAACACAGCACAAGGTGACTTTTAGTACTTCTGCCCTGTTTACTATGATTCTTCCCTATATTATGGGAACTACATGGGGTGGCTCTATTTGCAATATGTACTCTCCTCTCGCCTCTCAGGCCATCAATGATTGGGCCAGAAGTTAACACATGATTCAAGCTGAGCCAATGAGATTGGCACTAAGATTTTAAGACAGTCTCTTCAGGTGGCTGTATTTATAACATGTGAACTCAGAAGCATAGTCTACTAAAAAATGATGAAGCAGATGAGAAAAAGAGTGAGTCCCCTGACTTTCCAACTCCTGGATCCCAAATGCCTTCTGAGGCTCCGGTACAAATGTGCATTAGTTTCTGTGAGAAATGTTATCTTTATAAAAAGTCTTCCTCCTCTCTTTTCCCTTCCATCCTTTTATTCTTCCTTCCTTCTTTCCTTTTAAATATTATGAAAGCTGGCTTTAATTTGTTTCAATTCATTTCAACCAGAATTGAATACAAATAAATTTGTCTCTGAGTTTGTTGTAGACCGATGAAAATATTTTCTTGGCAGCTCCAAGAAAGCCAGGTCTTTAGACACCTTATGTGAAGAGAGAGGACATAGCCCTCTGCATGGTGTCAGATATTTTGTAGAGTGTGAGACTGGAGCTACTGAAAGCTGATTTTCTTACCACCTCAACCTCCAGCCTAAATGGGACAACAGCATTCCTATGAAAACTCCACCGCCAGACCACAGGTATCTTTCTAACAAAGATAAGAACTAACTCAGAAGGGAATAGGAGATAGAAACTAACCTAGTACAATAAGGCAACAACAGCTTGAATAATCGGGGGAATATCTGGGTTAATTACAACCCCCTTATGATGCAAAGAGTTTTTTTCATACAAGAATTTGGGTCTAGGACAAATGCAAGGTAAAAACTGCCTTTCAAAATCACATTTATCAGTGAGTATTCACACAACCTTTGAACTTCAACTTTGTGACAAAACCGTTTCCCAATATGCATGTGTTTTTCTCACTTTGTACCTTCTGGCTGTCAGGCGGAGCATGTTGACTGGCACTTTGACATGCTTACTGCAAAACAGTGCCTGAACAAATCCACGCCACACTTTTCTAAAACTGCCAATTTTAATCTTAGATAAAAAGCAGCCCTGGCAGGGAGGGGCAGGTAGAGATGGATAGTAATAGAGTAGGCAGTTAAAGTATTGCGAATTTTATGTTTTTCTCTCTTGCAACTAAGATATCTTGTCATGTTGGACAATGTTGGCAAAACATTAACACAGTGATGCTAAGAAAAAACTGCTTCTTCCCCACTTACCCATTCCTTAGAGTTCTGGCTACCATGCTCTGCCTAAAACACTCGGAGGTCCTCTCCTATTGGTCCTTTCATCCTCCTACTGCTTTTTGATCCTTTTGTTTTCCGAGAACATAACTTCCACCTGTGTTGAGTCTCTTCCACTTCTCTCAGGAAAAAAAAAATCACAGCTGTCTCTGTGTCTCCGTGGTCCATGCCCCAGTGCAGTAAACAATTATTCCTGTGAGCACCTCTGCAAGAAAGCCACCCTCACTTTCTGACCTGATGGCAGACAGTCCAGCTTCTCCCCATAGGAGTCCGGGTCCCCAGAGACAGACTGAAAACTGGAGTTAAGAGCAGTTGGAAGCTTGTATCTCCTTCCCAATTGAAACAAAACAAAACAGTGCACCCAGTCCCCAGCCTGATTTGCGCACCTTTGTACCTCCTCTGCTTTTCCGCACCTCTGCACGTCCTACCCGGTCTGAATACGCTCTTTTCTTTCCTTCTAGTTGTAGAACTTCTACTCAGCCAGCTTTCCTGTGGTTCTGGACGATAGTTATTTTGTCTTTTAGTTGTAGTTTTGGTGTGGTTGTGAGAGGAAGCACATACAGGTGTATACCTTATACCACCATCTTATTTTTTTTTCTCCTCATAATTTCTGATCATTGATTCTCCCTCCGAGCATCCATTACGTGTGTCAGCTTAGGCAATATATGAAAATTCATGATGGCTTTACCCACCCCCCCTTTCCTAACCCAAAGAGTTGACTATTTTCTACCCTAAAATTTCCCAAATTCTACAATGTTACTTTGAAGATCTATTTTGATTCCTCTTGAACTCATTCCCCTCATCTGAATCTTTTATCTATAATCTTCTATAAATAAAAGGGAGCCAGACCTGGGCACTAAATAAGGCTTGACTGTGTAGACTGTAGAGATAATTCAATGTGCTATTTCTATGATTGTGGGTAAGAAAAATGGCTTTTGGAGATGATGGTGGGCCTGTGTCTTCAGGAAATCAGGTTGTTTGTGTTTTTTTTATTAAATCAGACTTCTGCCAAAATAATAGTTAATCCTATACTATCTCATGAAATGCTGTTTATAGACCACTTGCATCCAAATTAACTGATATTTTTTTGTTAAAAAAAATAAAGAATGATGCTCTCCTGATGTTTCTTACATATGCTGAAATTTCAGAATTATAAATATGATAATAAAAAATACAGGATTTCCCAACTTCAAGCTGTGTGACTGTGGGCAATTTACTTGACTTCTCATGTGTAAAATGAGGATAATAACCCTTTAGAGGATGACTTACTAAAATGACAATATATGTGTAGTAGACACTGCTGCTTATCTCCTCAACTGCCATTTCTTAGCCCATCCTTCCTGTGAATGCCAGTTTTGTTTGGGTCGGGTGGTTACCATTCCATGTGTTCAAGGAAAGTGAGCCAGGGGTGACTTGCAATTGGTTTATGTATGGGTAACTGAATGAAATGTGAGGAAAACCTATAGAGACCTCTGGGTAGGATATCCCCAACCAATAGAAAGAGACACTTAAGAAGTTTGAAGTCTCTGTGTGGCACCTGGACTCACTGCAGCCATTGTGCAAACACCAGGGGAGATGCTGCCCACATGTTTGGAATCACAGAGTTGAAGGATGGGTCCTCTATGATGTTATGCTGCTCAATCAACCAACTCTGGGACCAACCGCTCCTCACCAATGGTTATAAGATAAGAGACCCCTAATGTTTAAGCCTGTTTTAATTAAGTTCTCCTACTTACAACTGAAAGCATTCTAATGGGCATGGCGTGTAATGTTCTAGGCATAGTGTCTAAAGCATAATATTTGCATAACAAATGGCTGCTATCATTGTTTTGTTATTATTATTAACAGAAATATTGGTCTTCTTGTCTATTAAATTTAGGACAGGGGTTATAGTGCCAATCCTGTTGTAAGACACATCTCAAAAATATTTGCTGAAAGTTTGCAGTAATTATCCTTGGTTTCCACTATTTATTTATTTATTTATTTATTTATTTATTTATTATTGGAATCATATGGTTACATGCATATCAGATCTCCTTCCTAGCCTTGACTTTTTCACAAATTTGTCAAAATGTCAGCCTTTTTGCCCTAGCAGGTTTAGTTCAGTGGATAGAGCATTGGCCTGCAGACTGAAGTGTCCCAGGTTTGATTCTGGCCAAGGGTTGCAGGCTTGATTCTGCCTGGGTTGCAGGCTTGATCCCCAGTAGGGGGCATGCAGCAGGCAGCAGATGAATGATTCTTCTCATCATTGATGTTTCTATCTCTCTATCCCTCTCCCTTCCTCTCTGAAATCAATAATAAAATATATATATTTTTAAAAGATGGTTATGCCTTATCTGGTTTGGTTCAGTGGATAGAGTGTTGAGCCGTGGACTGAAGGGTCCCCAGTTTGGTTCCAGTCAAGGGCACATGCCGGGGTTATGGACTTGATCCCCAGCAGGGAACTGTGCAGGAGGCAGCTGATCAATGATTCTCTCTCATTACTGATGTTCCTAAATCTCCCTCTTCCTTTCTTTTTGAACTCAATAAAAATATTTTTTAAAAGATGGTTATGGCCCTAACTGGTTTGGCTCAGTGGATAGAGTGTCGGCCTTTGGACTCAAGGGTCCCAGGTTCAATTCCAGTCAAAGGCATGTACCTTGGTTGCGGGCACATGCCCAGTGGGGGTGGGGGGGAGGTGCGGGAGGCAGCTGATCGATGTCTCTCTCTCATAGATGTTTCTCTCTATCCATCTCCCTTCCTCTCTGTAAAAAAATCAATAAAATAGGGGGGGGCAATGGTAAGCTATGTACACATATGATACCTTAATAAATTTAAAAAAATCAATAAAATATATTTTAAAAATATGGTTATGATTTGAATAGAAAGAAATAGGCTTCTATGTTGGTAGTCAGAATACATCATGACAGAATTATTCTAGGAAACAATAGTATTTCATGATTTGTCCAGAGTGATCCCACATTAAGCATTGTAAAGGCATTTGGAGGGCAGCTTGTGCGTGTAAGGAGTTGGAAATTCCTCCTGTAAATTCCTGGAGGTTTTTGTTGGTGAGGTGTCTGAGACAGGTAACTGAAGTTACATGCCCTGCCCAAGGTCATTCAATGGTGATGTGACCACAGAGGGATTAGCATTCACAGTCACAGTGTCTGGAATTCCTGTGCGTGACTAGACTTTGCTATCTAACTGTAATTATTGAGGCATTAATATCTCCAGGAACAAGGGGAGGGACAATGGTAGAGTCAAAGTTTGTCTCATTTCTGCTGAATTTATTTAAAAGTATTTTTCTAGAATTTTATTTTATTTTAAATATATTTCATTGATTTTTTTATGGAGAGGAAGGAAGAAGGATAGAGAGCTAAAACATCGATGAGAGAGAAACATCAATCAACTGCCTCCTGCACACCCCCCACTGGGAATGTGCTGGCAACCAAGGTACATGCCCTTGACCAGAATTGAACCTAGGACCCTTCAGTCAGCAGGCCGATGCTCTATCCACTGAGCCAAACCGGTTTCAGCTCTTTTTAGATTTTATGACATGAGAGCTGCAAACATTTGGCAAAATTGTAGACTGCATTCTTTTTTTTCCCCTCTGCTTTTTAAAAAAACTTTATTGTTGGAAGTATTACATCCTCCTTTCTCCCTCATTAACCTCTTTACTGCATTCTCTTTTAGCTCCATTGCTTAATTTTCATTTATTCTACTGTTTAGTTGTATCACAACATCTTGTATTTCTTTTGAATTCCTAGCGGATGTGCCAGGCCAGTGCTTTCTTTTATGGCTGGTTTATCAAGCCATATTTGTTCAGAATATAAAGAGGCTGACTCCTTTTTGCCTCCAGAAACTAGTGTTATTACTTGGAATATACTTGTTATATATGAAACAAGTGTTATTGGATTGAAGAATTGCTCCTTCTTGTTGGGAGATTAATTTAATTTCCCATTACTCTCAACTTCATACTCCCAGCACTGAAAATTTCCAGTGGAGCATATTGAGGTAGACTCCATTTCTTCGCATAACTTATGTACTTAATTTTTAAATTGTTTGTAATCCTATTGAGTGTTTTGTAACTAAATTAACAAGGTTCAAATGAACTACCCAGCTCCTATGGAAATCAAGTACAAGAACATGAGATTTTTTTATTACACACAATCCAACCAATGTGACCTTAAACAATTTTATAGAGGAACGTAAGCACAGAGTTACCACAATAGTGAGTATACCACAATATGTGAAGCAACTTAGGATACTACCCTTGTGGAGAAAGAAGGCACCTGTGTTCTTGAATGGCCTTTTGATGATGGCGTACCACCAACCAATCAGACTGCTGATAGCTGGTAAAGTCTTATAAAAATTAAGTTTTGTACCAGCTGGTGTTGCTCAGTGGTTGAACCATCGACCCATGAACTAAGAGGTCATGGTTTGACTCTCAATCAGGGCACATGCCTGGATTGTGGGCTAGATCCCCAATAGGGGGTGTGCAGGAGGCAGCTGATCAATATTTTCCTATCATCTATGTGTGTTTTTTAAATATATATGTTATTGATTTTACAGAGAGGAAGGGAGAGGGATAGAAAGTTAGAAACATTGAAGAGAGAGAAACATCTTTCAGCTTCCATCTGCACACCTCCTACTGGGGTTATGCCCACAACCAAGGTACATGCCCTTGACTGGAATCAAACCTGGGACCTTTCATTCCACAGGCCGATGCTCTATCCACTGAGACAAACCAGTTAGGTCCCTATCATCTATGTTTTTGTCTCTTTTGCCCTTTCACTCTCTCTCTAAAAAAATCAATAAAAACATATTTTTTAATCATTTCATTGTATTTATTTATTTTTAATGTATTTTTATTGATTGTTCAGAGAGGAAGGAAGAGGGGGCAGAGAGAGAGAGAGAGAGAGAGAGAGAGAGAGACATTGATGATAGGAAAACAATGATTGGCTGCCTCCTCTTGGGGACATAGCCCACAATCCAGGCATGTGCCCTGACCGAGAGTTGAACCACGACCTTCTATAAAAACATATTTTTAAAAAATTGTTTCGTAAAGAACCTGGTTCTTGTATTGCTGTTCTTTCTGTTGCAGGCCTTGGGAGAGCTCCAGTGCTTTGTTGCCCTGGCATTAATCAAAGGTGGAATGAAATATGAGAGGCAGTACAGTTCACAAGACAAAAGCAGCATGGAGCTTTTAACAGCAAGCAACTTTTGTGTTTGGAGATGTATTGTCTTAAAACGTGGCTGCACTTCAAAGATTCTAACGGTCATAGAAACAACTGTTGTGATCAATAAAACAGGGGTGCCTGATGCCATTGCCTGGGAAGTGGAACTTGAGATGGGATCTAATTTGTCATACATATTAGCCTACATGTCGGCTTGGTGAATAAATCTAATGAAGCACCCATAGGAGTGCTGAAAAGCAGTTTGACCAGGCCACAAGTTTGACAGAATTGCAACCTCTATGTTTGGGTTACGATTCACCTATTTTGACACTTAACAGAAGATTCTTACTGTTCAGCATTTAAAATATGCTTATCATTTTTACCAATTGACTCTTCCTGAAATCATGTGGTTTTGAGTTAGTCTATTCCAATGCCAAATATCTTATTAATATATAAGAAATTTAGAAAGATTAGATGCCAAAATACCTAGCATAACATTTGAATATTTGTAGTATCATACAGAACTAAAATCCCAGGAACTCTCAACACTCTGGACCATATGTGGTTTAGCTCTTCAGTCATTTCAAACATAGAAAGTAGAGCTGATATGGTTATTTGCCTGCTCACTGCATGTTCCCATCTCCCACATTCATGCAAGTATACATCAGGTTTGCTCAACTTTTTTTTTACATCAAGTCTCAAAGATTACTTAATGTCTTTCTATAAATCTCATTTTGTGCTGTTATGGAAAGCCTCTATTTTGAAAATCTGCATTGTACAGAAACACATGTCTTTAATGTCTCCAGACAAAAAGCCATATGGTTAATTTTAATGTTTGCACTTGGGGTGCAACTTACAGGGAGGCCCCGAGAAAAGGGACTATTAAGCATTTTTAGTAAAATGTTGCCTTTGTCTTGTGCAGAAATATAGAATATCTTAATATTCTATATTTTAATATAACAAATATTTTAATATAACAAGTATTTTTAAAGATAGAGATGCTTTATTATTGTAGCTAAAAGAATTCTTAATCATAAAAATTCTGAAATTCTGGTATTTTTTTTTAATACTTTCTGAAGTTGCTTACCAACTTATTTTTGTTTGAACTGAGATTTTTTTCCCTTCCTACCCTCTCTTGCAAATAAAAAAAGTGAATTTTGTTAATGAATTAAGCACACATTTAATATTTATATGCCATTAAGCTGTGATAACATAATATTTGGATACTTGAAAATTGGTTTTATCATTATTAATTAATTGATACAATGGTAATGTGTATTAATTCTAGTTCAACCATATATCTATACTGTTTGCGAATATGCGATTATAGGGTGGGAGAAATAATTTGCCAGTATTTACCAACTTGTAAAAATCTAGTTTGAGAACTAAACATCTAAGTAAAAGAGATAAATTTATCATTAAAAACAGCGGAGGAAGTTCATGCTACTTTGGAAGTTTCATAGATGAGGAAAGAGAGCATCAAGGTCACACAGTTAAAAACAAACAGCTGGAATTAGAAGCCAGGTCCATTGGAATCTAGAGCTGTTGATTGATTTAAATAAAAATGGGGAAAACTATATAATTTTATTAACCAATGTCACTCCAATAAATTTAATTAAAATAAAATGAAATAAAATTTTAAAGGGAGGGGATGGGATTCTGATGTGTTTAGTTATATAGAGAAATAATTTGGAGCCTAAGGCCCAGATCACAGAGGGCAGTGTTGGGTGTGGAGTCATCTGGGTCAGCTGTGGAGGTAGCAAGGGCACCAAATTCCAGGAAAAGCAATCAATAGAAATCAAGATGGTTGCTTATTATGCAATATTGCCTTGAGTTGGCTGCACTTCAGGATATCTACCAAAAATATGTTTGGTTTGGAAGGCGACATGGCACCACCCACCAGCCAATTAGAAATGCTCGTTAGGCGGGGAGGTCTTCAGACTGACATTTAATTCACACAAAAAAGATTGTGCTTGTGAATTCTGTGTCATGGGAGAAGCAGCCTCATTCAGTTTTGACTGATGTCATATAGGTAGGGGTTTAGACATAGGCTATGGATTTAGATTTGGTCTCTCTAGTCCCAGGGCACTGGCTACCAAATATGTGACCTTTATCCAGTGACCTTCATCTCTAAATTCTATGAAATGGGATAATGATAGCACTTACCTCATAGCCTTGCTGTGAGGGTTCAATGGGATGGTGCATGTAACACACGGGCACAGAGCCAGGGCACTCAGTAAATGCCTGTTCACAGCTGTCATCATGATCAGTGCTGTTACTCTGGTGGCTCCATGTGATAAATCATGAGGACAGAGCTCCATATTGTCACTTCCTCTATCTATCTGCACTCTTACTTTCTTCAGAAGGATACACAAGTCTCCTGGACTTTCATCATGATAGAAAGTCAACAAGAGAGTGTGCATCCCATGCACTCCTGGGCCACATAGGAAATGGGCAGAGGTGAAGGGAGAATGCCTAACCCCATCCTCGGCTCTGTGCTGCGGACACTCACGGTACTTTTGTGAAAGTAGATTAGTCTCTGAGTCAGGTCGAAGCCAAAATGCCATGTTCTTAAAAGTGACTACAGAAGTCCTTTGTCTTATTTGTGCCCATGGGATTTTAACTTATGGAGGTGACTGAGATAAACCAATACTATTGAAAGAATTTATTTCTTACAATTCTGGAAAGGAGTGAGTGTGCCACGTCACACAGGACCACATGGGGAGCACCAGGTTTGGTCAGGAGGCAGAAAGGAACAAGAGGAAAGCACGGGCCAATACTTTTATTGAGTTTTCTGCAGAAAAGGCAAGGCGGGGCAGAATAAACAGCTAAAATTGATTAGTTTCAATAATTCTGGCTGGCTTTGGGTTACAGGAGTGGTCTCTAGTTGCTTGGTTCCTGGCCTTGGAATGCTTCAGAGCAGAGGAAGTAGGCTTGGCACATGAGAGTTAGATAAAGGAGGTGGTTGAGGGATATGGGCTCAGGATTGGTTGGTTTGCATATGAAAGTTGTGTTCATGGGTAAAATGTTATCTTTAGGAATTAACTGGTCCTGGGAGGGGCCCTCTCTTTTTATATTTGCAAGATCCCAAAATGTCAAAACCTAAGACACAGAAAATAAAAATAAAAACATAATTAATGCACCCATTTATCTGGCCCCTACTATCATTCCCTGGTTCTACAAACTTCAAGTTTCTCTGAAAAAAATAGATGAAGTCATAGGCGTCAAGATCAAGTGCACATGTTCAGCAGTTTTTGGTTGAAAAGCAAGACTTATTTGCTCCGGTGGACAATGCAAAAGTAGTCTTGAATTATCTGTTAGGTTCTGTAGTGTCACACAGTTTACAACCGTTTACAGTCTATGCAGAGAAAAGGAAAAGAAAGACAATGGCAATGAAAAGTCTTGAGGAAAACACCTACTGTGGCTTATTTTTGGTGATGCAATTAGACAACCAGCAAATTCCCATCAGTCCTGCAGCTGTCAGTTGCTAATTTAGAATTTTTTTGCCATTTTAGGAAGGAATTTATGTTATAATTGCAGATTTCACCATATAAAATGAGACAAAGGCAAACACCACTTAACTTCCACCCACACAAGAGCATTTGTGTTGTGAATTATTCACATATCTGATTTTCTTTTATGGAAGCTATTTTTGAGCAGGTGTAAAAGATTTAAAAAGCTGAGTCAAATCTCATAGTGTAGTGTTTTACAGTTACGCTTTAACCAATGCACGTATTTCCAAGCCTTGAGCTCACCTATTATGGAATTATGGTTCATGCTTATCCACACTTGTATTAAATAAACTGGAAACCTATAAAAAATAGATAAACTGAAAACACAGACTTTGGGTCTGTTTTATTACCACAGACTTATATCTGGTCTCCAAGATAAATTGATCCTATTGCAATTTATCTTGTTTATGGGTGACTTGCTAATACAGGTCACTGGGTTTTTGATACAGTAAAGCAAATATTGAGACCAGAGTATTAAAAGGAGTGTATTTATTCTAAAGTCCATACAAGTAAGATTTCATTCTTTCCAACAATACTAGTCATATATATCTTTTTGATCATTAATGTGATCTCTATTTATTGAAAACCTAGTAGACTCTAAGACCGCAGGACTATTTATATTTTGACTAGAGGCCCAGTGCACAAATTCATGCACAGGTGGGGTACCTTGGCATGGCTGGTGATCAGAGCTGATTGGGGCCATCTTGCCCAGTCCCAATAGGGGTTGATCAGGGCTGGCCAGCTAGGGGAAGGGACCATGGGAGGTTGGCCAGTCATGGGAGGTTGACTGTGGGAGCATACTACCACTAGGGGGAAGTTCCTGCACTAAGCATCTGCCCCCTGGTGATCAGTGCATGTCATGGTGATCTGTCAACTGGTTGATTGGTCGTGACAGTCACTTAGGCATATATATATATATATATATATATATATATATATATATATATATATTGCCTTCTAATAAGCAGTTAGCTGTGGTAGGCCATACTGGAAGCTAAAATTAACAGTTGATTAGGTGACTGTCTTACTGCAATGTATCCCAAGGTAAATTGCATGGTTCACTACTTAAGGTCTGAAAAGGACCCATCTGATGAACATCAAATTAATTAATCAGACAATGCAAGACCTTCTATTTTAGGGTTCCTGGATTTCACTATTACATACTTAGGCCTACTTTCTAGAAAATCTGTGCATTTATTAAAGGTTTCTAAAATCAGGTACTCATAATTTTTTGTTTTGTTAAATATTCTACTAGAGAATTCTAGAGTATGTTGAGTATTCCTCTAAGATGCTCATTCCTATGCAATACTAGTCAACACTGCAAAACTCCCATCACATGTGCACATGTTCACAAATCCAGGCAAATAGCTTGACTTTAACATAATATGGAGGAAGGGTCTTTGTTATTAGTGCATTGCAGATTCTACCTTGAGTTGATCGTGATTTTCAATTGCTGCTATTCTTTATTTAACTAATATTTTCAAATTTTTAGTTTTGTAGTCTTTATTATTAATGAGGTTTTCTTTTTTAATTGGAAAGCAGAATTGCTGGAATATGTTGACCACAGGAACTTTTGCCCTGCCTATGCTGACCTGAGTCAAAAAATTTGGAGAGCTACAGCTCTAGATCTGCGTTTCTCATGCCATGATGGATGTCATCTACTGTGAGGTCCAGTGCAAATGATTTGTTACTACTAGTAATTATATGCCAAGTTTGTGAAGGATTTATATTTCTGTATAAGTTTAATAAGGACTCAAGGTTATTCCTATCATAATTCTATTCTTACTTACTGCTTTTGATATGCTTTCTAGAATGGGAGAGAAAGGAGAGATAATTATAAAACTGGAAATTGTATCTAACCTGAAGCTGCCTTGTCAAAGCAATATCCTGCAGTGAGTGACTTGCTGATATTCACAGGGGTGGCAATTACCAATGATTGCAGTGCTTATGGGCTATGCCTTTATGGCTTTTTCAGTTGTTGTGTTTTGTTTTGTTTTAATTTCTCCCTGAATTTGAGATGTGAGTTACTGATGGCTTCAAAAATGTTCCCATCTCTCTGGTCTATACTGTAAGTTTTGTTTGGCATGTGTGCTCACTAATAGAACACTCATTTTCTTTTATATTTTATTTGTGGGCAACTTTGTAATACAAGAGGGGCAGGGAACTAAAATAGTTATCCAAAACTGACAGTCATGATTACCAAACCACAGGCCCCAGAACAAAGTTGTACCTGAAAGTTCATACCGCCATTTTTATTCTTTATCAGAAATATGTATATTATAATTCTTCTATCTTAAACAATGATTTCTATGTGTTTATTCTTAAACTAGAGGCCCGGTGCATGAAATTTGTGTATGACGGGGAGAGTATCCCTCAGCCCAGCCTGCACCCTCTCCAATCTGGGACCCCTCGATGGACGTACAACTGCCCTCGAAGGACAGTCAGATGTCCCTCTCACAATCCAGGACTGCTGGCTCCCAACCACTCGTCTGCCTGCCTGCCTGATTACCCCTAATCACTTCTGCCTGCCAGCCTGATCACCCCCTAACCACTCCCTTGCCAGCCTTATCGATGCCTAACTGCCCCTCCCTGCCAGCCTGATTGCCCCTAACTGCCCTCCTCTGCTGGCCTGGTCACCCCTAACTACCCTCCCTTGCTAGCTTGTCCCTCCCCCCCAGCTGCCCTCTCCTGCAGGCCTGATTCCCCTGGTTGCCTCCAACTACCCTCCCCTATAGGCCTGGCGCCCCCCTCCCCCCAACTGTCCTCTCCTACAGGCCTGATCCCTCCCAACTGCCCTTACCTGAAGGCCTGGTTGCCCCCAACTGCCTTCCCCTGCTGGCCATCTTGTGGTGGCCATCTTGTGTGTTGGAGTGATGGTCAATCTGCATATTACCTCTTTATTATATAGGATGGAACATATCATTCATTGATTCAATGAGTATTTTTTCACACATTATGTACAGGACTCAAAATGGCCAATATAGTAGACATGAGCTTGTGCTTACACTGTCTGTGCTGGGGAGGTGGGTATGGGGGGAGATGGCATGGGGACTGGGGCTGTGGGGACTGGTTGAGGAAGAGGAGGCCAGGGATATAGATAAGTAAATAGGAAATTACAATACATGGTGTTAAGAGCCTTAGTAGGGTAAGTTTGGGGTCCCATGATGGCACATAAGGAGAGGCGCAAAATCTCAATTTGAGGGATTCATGAGGAAGTTTTTAATAAGAAAGTTGAATCTAAGTTGAGTTACAAAGAATGAAAAACAAAAAGAGAGACAGAGAGACAGAGAGAGCATGAGAACACGCTCTGGTGTTTTTTCTTCTTAATTAAGGTAATTAATTTTAAATTTTTATTTTGTTTTATTTTTCTCCATCACCATTTATACCCCTATACCCTCTTCCATGTCTACCCATCTCCCCCATCCCTGCAATTCCCACACTGTTGTTCATGAGTTGTTTTTTTTCTTTTCTTTTCTTTCCTTTTCTTTTCTTGTTGTTTTGCTCAATCCCTCCATGCCCCTGCCTCCCTAAACATAATTACCTCTTCAAGGTCTCATTTCCAAATACCTTCATAATGGGTGTTAGGGCTTCAACATAGGAATTTATGGGGAATAAAACAGAGCCTTAGCATTGTCCAAGGCAATGGTAGCTATGTGGAGAGTCCAGGACTCAAACTTAGGTCTTCAATTTTATACTCAGTGTTCTATCACATTGCCATGTTTTTACAAAGCAGGCAGTTTGGTGATTACTGAAACTGACCCCATTTATTTTAAAATACTACGTGAGACAGTTTCTTATGCCTAAATGTTAGTTCCCCAAACCAATGGTTTCAGTGGCTTTTTCTTTCTATTACTCTCAGCCCACTGGTCCCTTGCATCTGATGAGTAGGAGAGCTCATTATGTGGCCCCTGGATAATGTACCATCAACTTGAGTAGTTCATCCAGCTACAAGTGGAAACAAGTGATTATGGAAGAAATAAATCCACAGTAGTAACATCTGTCAATATTGACTATAATTGCTCATCATAGAACACATCTGTTCAACAAGGAATGGAATATGCTTCAGGACCCACCAATGTTTTCTCAGCCACTGAGCAAACTATATAGTCAGTTTAAATATGAAAGATCACACAGGAACTTGCCTTTGAACCATAAGGAAAAGAGAATCTGTCTTCTTCGTGGATGCTGAGATGGTGAAAAGTAACTCAAGAGCTGATGAGCACTGTGTTGTCATCATAAGGGGAAGTACTACTTGAGAATGAAGTCCACCCAGAAGAGAGCAGAGCTTGGCTTTGCTTAAGAACCTGGAGCCAGAATGTCTCTCCTTGGTCTTTTCAGTTATGTGAGCCAAAGAATTTTGAACAAAATTAAGTTTGTTTGACTTTGCTTGGGACAATTAGGTTGGGTACTATCGATTGCAAGTGAAAGAGTATTTTTCATGTGACTCCCAGCAGGCATCTCCAAGCAGGATTCAATAGCATTCAAAGGAGAAGAGGGGATGAGGAGAGACCTGTACCCCTCAACTGCCAAGAGGAAAACTTTAAATGCTGGAATTATTCAAAGCATACAGATCGGTTAAGTCAGTTTTATGAGTTATAAAACTTAAGTTTTTGTTCTTTTTGCTCTGCTCTACCATAACCACATCTACTCTGAGCCCCGCCAAAAAGCTTTAGTCATGCAAAGCCTATGAGAAAATATATCTTCCAGAAAAAAATTATACAAATTGTAGTTCATCAAAATAAAATTAAAAAATTTTGTGCAAAGGACACTATCAGCAGAATGAAAAGGCAATCCATGGAATAAAAGAAAATATTTGCAAATCTCATATATGATAAGCGATTAACATCAAGAATATATAAAAGAACTCCTGCAATTTAACAACATGGAAACCCATCCCAATTTAAAAAGTAGACAAAGGATTTGAATATGTATTTCTCCAAAGAAGATATACAAATGACCAATAAGCACATATAAAGATGCTTAACATAACTAATCATTAGGGAAATGGTAACCTAAATTATAATAAGATACCATTTCATACCTATTATCATGTCTATTACTAAAAAAACAAACAAAACAAAAACAAACAAAAAACAACTCAGAAAATAGCATGTTGGGTAAAGATGTGAAGAAACTAGAGCCCTGGCCTGTTGGTTGGAGTGCTGTCCCATGCCATGGGTTCAGTTACAGGTCAGGGCACATACCCAGGTTGCTGGTTTAATCCCCAGTTAGGACAGTACTGGAGGCAACTAATAGATGTTTTTATTTCACATCAGTGATTCTTTCTCTCTTTTCCTCTCTCCCTTTCTCTTTCTCTCCCTCTCTCTCTAAAAATCAATAGAAACATATCTTGAGTGAGGATTAAAAACAAAAAAGAAAAAGAAAAAGAAATTGGAAGCCTTGTGAACTGTTTGTTGGTGGGAATGCGAAATGATGAGGCAGTTATGTAAAATAGTATGTTGGTTTCTCAAAAATAAAGTATAGAATTATCATATAGTTGAGCAATTCTGCTTCATATGTACCTAAAAGAATTGAAATTAAGAACTTGAGTGGGTATTTGTACAGCTATATTCACAATACCCAAGAGGTGAAAGGAGTCCAAGTGTTTGTTGACAGATGAATGGACAAAAGGTGGTGTACATATACAATAAAAAATTATTCAGCCTTAAATAGGAAGGACATTCTGCCGCATGCTACAACACAGATGAACCTTGAGGACATTATGCTAAATGAAATAAGGCAGTCACAGAAAGACAAATACTGTATGCTTCCACTTGTGTGAGGTACTTTCAAATTTATAGAAACAGAAAGTAGAATGGTGGTTGCTAAGGGCTGGGGAGGGAGGAACGAGGAGTTGTTGTTTGATGAGTACAGAGTTTCAGACTTGCAAGAGGAAATATTTCTGGAGTTCTGGTTCACAAAAATGTCAATATAAACACTACTGAGCTGTACATTTAAAGTGTACAGTAAATTTTACATTACGTATATTTCACCCCAATAAAACATTAAAATTTAATAATGATATCTTCCAGTAGAATGGTGCTTCAATGAATAAACAGAAGATGCCCAAATCTTAATTAGTTGATATTGGGAAAATGTAAAAGGAGGGATGATTTGCTGTCGTGATTCAAATTCATTAGCAAAGGGTTCTTGAATTCAACTAAATATAATAATTGGTTCGTATTCACACATGGAGCCTAACTATGTGAGCATTCATCTTTCACTGAAAGCCAAGAAGCAGGAATAATGGATTGTTATGGGAAGCCCCTTACTTCTCTGCATCTCATTAACTGTAGCAAGAAAAAAAAGCCTGCCTT
This sequence comes from Vespertilio murinus, assembly GCA_963924515.1. Lineage (NCBI taxonomy): Eukaryota > Metazoa > Chordata > Mammalia > Chiroptera > Vespertilionidae > Vespertilio > Vespertilio murinus. Next base: position 113,015,770 of record OZ004707.1, read on the forward strand.
TATATTTAGCATAGCAATAGCTCTGCTGTTTTTTCTAATTTACCTGTCTAGATATTTAATTTCCTCTAGTGTTCTGAATGTAATCAACATGAATTTACTGAAGTTTGAGTAGAGATGGTCACTGGGTCCACGCAGGCTATTCTGCTTGTTCTTCTGGATAGATCCATTCTCTGCCCTGTTCTCTGCTCCAGGACAAGGTAATTGTAGGCTGTGTTACTGTCTGGCTTCCAGAAGGATTTGGCCATTTGGAGGCAGCAGTAGCTGATCAGAAGGTAGGAAGAGAGCAGTAGGAAATTCCTCCTGCTCCCTGCCTCCCTATGGATTTGGCAGTGGCTCAAACTTCCATCTACCCCCTCAGCTTCTGCAGGGCAGCTCTACTCCCCGCCCATAGGCCTCATGGCCCTGAAGCACCATTTCTTTCCTTCACATTCAAGTGTAAGGGAGGTAACAGCTCCCCAAGATTGTTAGTCACAGTGAGAAACTCATTCCCTCCCCAGTTTTCTTAACCTTGCCCAAATCCTTGAATTAGTTAGTCCCTTTGTGCTTCCTCAATTAATTCTTTGACTGTGCTCTTAATTTCCTAAAACTGACCAAACCAGCTAGTCATTATGTCACCAATCCTTAGACTGATTTGATGGTCTTATGTCCCTAAAAACAATAATATACCCAGAGAGAAGACGCTAAAAGATCAGGTTGTTGTTGATGGTTTGATGTTTTTTTCTCTCCTGAATTTGCTAGTTATATACAAAGCATTTAGCATAGCGGCTGGCCTACAATAAGCTCTCAATAGTAGCTATCTCAATAGTAGCTTATCTCTTTAATTAATAAATAAAGAGATAAGCCTCATTTAACTACTGATGTTTTATTTATTTTTTTGTTTGTTTATGAACACAAAAATTTATTTATCACAGTTAGGATCCTGGGAAATCCAAAATCAAGGGAACTCTGTGAGGTCTCCTTTATTTTTATTTTTAAATATATTTTTATTGTTGATAGTATTACAGATATCTCCCACCTCTCCTTTACCCTCCTCACTCTATTCCTTACTTACCTCCGCCCCCATTCAGGTCTTCACTACCCTCTTCACTACCCTATTGCCATGTCCATGGCTATGCATATAAATATATAACTTCTTTGGTTTATCTCTTCTTGTCTGCCCCCACCCCCAGGTATGTTTTTTTTTCCGTGTGTGTGTGTGTGTGTGTGTGTGTGTGTGTGTTTCTCATTTTGATGGAGGGCTTAATATGAGCCAGGTCATTAGTGACTTGACTCATTTAATCTTCAGAATAGTTCTATGAGTAGCTCTATGAGGTATTTACTGCAGAATTACTATCTCTGTCTTACTGATGAAGGTGCCAAAGCTTCAAAAGCATAAGTGATTTGCCCCAAATCACTCAGAGAGTGAATGACTGAGCTGAGAATTGAACAGAGACTACTGGCTCCAGAACCGTGTTCTCATTAAGACATGCATAGACTGTCAAGATAACATGAACATGGCTCCTCCCTGAAGGAGAAAACAGGCATTAACAAGTAATTACAAATATGATGCATCTTATACCAGAAAGACCTAATCTCATCCTCAGAAAAAAGTGACATCTAGACTGAAAACTGCTCTGACAGGTTTGGCTCAGTGGATAGAGCATCAGCCTGTGGACTGAAGGATCCCCGGTTCCATTCCTGTCAAGGGCACATGCCTGGGTTGTGGGCTCAATCCCCATTAAGAGGTGGATAGGAGGCAGCCAATCAATGATTCTCTCTCATCACTGATGTTTCTGTCTTTCTCTCCCTCTCCCTTCCTCTCTGAAATCAGTAAAAAATATTTTGGAAAATAATAATAAAATAAATAAAAAATAATAATAAACTGAAAACTGAAGGGAATGAACCAGAAGCAAGAAATGTTGGTCAGGACTCTCACCTACAGATACAAGAGCAGGGTGAGCCCTTCTGTCTATGTCTCACCTTGGGTTAGCCCAGCTGTACCTAGCATCTTGCCCTGAACAGTCTACATTCAACAAGTGTTTCTTGACTCATTGAAATAAAGATATTTAATTTCTTTCCTATCTCTGACTGCTTCTGATAGAAATCTTCCTGAGTCGTTGTTTATATGACAAAGTCTTCCCAGTGCTTTCTGAGGTCCTCTCAGCTACCTGTGACACCCACCAATTTCAATGGAAGCCACATGCATTTACTTGAAGGGAGAATTTGGTTGACAGAATATTGCAGAGTAATTAATGACAATTCCAGTGCCTCCAAATGCACACTTAGTTCCTGTAATCATTGTTTAAGAAGATTACATGCCACCTGAATTAGAGGTTGTGGTGTCTGAGCCACCTCCACATTTTGATAGTTATATTCCTTATCCTGTTCTCTAGTTACTTTCCTCCTCAGATTAACACCAGGTTATTATTGTGTTTTTTTCTGACACCTAGTATTCTAGGTTTAAAAGTAAGAACTACAGTTTAAGGGATTTTTTAGAAGATGAAAGTCCTTTCTGAATTAAATTGAAAGGCAAAGATCTTGCCAAATATTGCTCCCTGAAGATTTTTTCTAATTGGAGGACCATCAGCCCAGAATGGTTCAGCCAGCGTCTGTCTGCTGCTGACCCCAGGGATCCATCCTGGCTTTGTGTGCCTTTTCTCGATTTTCTTAGCACCATGCTCAGGAAGGAAATGTGGTTGTCTCCTGCTTAGGCTGTGGTTTTTGGGTCTGTGAATCATCTCGGTATTCCTCTGCATGTTAAAAGTATTTTAAACAAAGAATAAACTGGTAAATATTCAGTGGTTGGAAGATGTAAGCTGAGATGTATTAAAAACAAAAGCCTTAAAAAATCCTTCTAATAATGCTCTTATCTAGCTCCTATTTCATTCACTTCCCCCCCTCCTTTCCCCTTGTTTTCTGTCTCCTCCACTCAGAGTGTAAGATGGAGCAATATTAATGAAGAGCTTGGATACTGAAGTTCTAGAGGCAGTTCAGCTATTGACTTTTACCAGCTAAGTCACTCAATTTCTCTTGGACACAATTCCATCTTTTGTTTAAGAAATATTTGTTGAAAGCTTACCACAGTAACTGTTGTACTGGGGAATCTGAGTCAAGAAAACATACCCAGTTCCTGCTCTTGTGGAGCTGACATTCCGGTAGGAAAATGAGACGTGACCACAAGGAGACAGGAACCCAACCTCATAACGTGAAGTCAGACAGATTACAGATGTTTCTCTGTCTGTGGCTTCTTTGTCTATAAAATTGGATAGCATTATTTATACTCTATCTTTCAGACATGAGAACGTTATTCAAAATGCAAAACTTCAAAAGATTGAGAATGGCCAAAACAGTTTTTAAAAATGATAAAGTTGGAGGAACTACTTTAAAATATATTTTTTTATTGTTGATAGTATTACAAATATCTCCCATTCCCCACCCCTACCACCTTCCTTCCGCCCCCCCCCCCCCCCCCGATTTTCACCCCTGGGTTTGGAGGACTTATTCTATCTAATTTTAGGACTTTCTTTCAAAGCTACAATAATCAAGACAGTGTGATAGGATATAAAAATAGACATGTTTTAATGAACTGAGTTGAGAGTCCAGAAATAGACATACACTTACAAGATTAATTGAGTTTTGATTAATCTGCCAAGGTAAGAAATGGGTAATCTTCAATAAATCATGCTGAAATAACTATATATACAGATAAAGAAAAGTATTTTGACCTTTCCTGACAAGATACACAGCACGAATGGGAGGCAACCAGTAGATGTGTCTCTTTCACATTGATGTTCCTCTCTCTCTCTCTCTCTCTCTCTCTCTCTCTCTCCCTTCCACTCTCTCTAAAAATCAATGGAAAAAATATTCCCAGTTAAGGATTAAACTCCCCCCCTCACCATATATGTTCTATATGATTGAATTTTTTAAACATATTTTTATTGAATTCAGATAAGAGGAGAGGGGAGAGAGAGATAGAAACATCAATGATGAGAGAGAACCATTGATTAGCTGCTTCCTGCATACCCCCCATCCCCACTGGGGATTGAGCCTGTAACCCGGGCATGTGCCTTTGACTGAAATCATACCTGGGACCCTTAAGTCTGCAGGCTCTATCCACTGAGCCAAACCAACTGGGGTGTACATGATTTCATTTTGACAGTAAGCACATCAGTGGTTTCCTGTGGCGGAGGTAGGGATGGAAATTGATTGCAAATGGGCACAAGGAAATTTGGGGAGTGGTGGAAGTGTTCTAAAACCTGGTTGTGGTGGTAGTTGTATTGCCATACATTTTCTAAAATTCACTCACAGTTAAAATTGGTGAATTTTACTGTATGTTAATTATACCTTAAGTTGTGAAAACTGTTAATTTGGGATAAATGCTTGGAGCTCATAGAAAGCAGCACATTCTAAAAGGCAGCATTTCACATTTACAGAGGACAAGGGAGAAGTTAAAGAGCAATAGGAGAATTTTTGAGACGGATCCAGGAAAAACGTCCATTCACAATGGAACCCAGAAACCCTAGGTGATCTAGCACCTGACGTGTGACACCTTCTGTGAGCACAGGCAGAAATGTCAGGCCCCAGAAATAGGTTTGTTATCACCCACACAGAAATCTCTGTCAGAGGCCTAGGCTGTGGTTTCAATGCTTTATCAGCTAGATAAACCCTTAAGGCTTTCTCCTCATCTGCTCCCTGGAGGCCTGGAGGTGCGAGGGGGGACTGTGTGGAGCAGCCCAGCCTTCCTGGTCTGGGTGTGACTCTGACCTGTAATGTGTCCTCTTACTGCAATTTCTGCAGCCCTCCAGCCACTCTTAGTGTTTCTTCTTGGAATGCCATGTTTTCTAGGTTCCTTGCACTGCGTGTTCCACCTGGGATTCGGATGTTTTCTGTGGTGCTAATTTCTTGACAGTATCAGCATCTCAAGCAGTAGAGTGTCAAGGTTTAACTGAGTATAACTTCACACAAAGCTCCAAAAAGAACCCTCAGAATCTGAGCTCATCTCACTCTGGCTCTGCCCAATTCCATGATTCAGTCTCCCAACTTCTCTTTCAGCATTCAACTAGCTGTGATCTCTCCTAGGAGGTGTTGGTGAAGAACATGATTTCTCCTTAAAACTCTTTCTATCTGAACAAGCAGCTTAGAAACCCACTCAATGCTTCCTTCCACATACATAGATTCATAATATCACATGTTACTATAGTTTTTAAAGACTTTGCAGAAAATCTGGACCACTGTTCTCCAAAATGTCTTCCTCAGAACTGAGGGGCATTAATAGGTGATCAGTGGAAAATTGGTTCCATGATTATATATGGCTAGAAAATGACAAATAAGCAGCTTTCTATATACTGTATATTACAAGAAGGCTCAGTATGCTCAGTTTTTTAATAATGACATAGCATGGGGTTGGGAGGTATGGGGGTCGGGATGCAATATGCAGTGTTTGATCAGAAAAACATTTTCTCTCAAGTTGTAGAGCAGAAATATACTCAGAAGCACATCTGTAACTACATATGTAATTTCAAAAGTGCTGGTAGACATGTTTTTAAAAATAGAAAGAAATGTGTGGGCCTTTTTTTATACAAGTATTTATTTATCTATCATTTTAGATTTACCGCAAAATTGATCAGAAAGTACTGATTATGTCCCCTGCCTCCACAATACCCATACTGTACTAAATTTAATAATATATTTTAGCTAACCTAATAAATAAAACTATTATTTCAACATTAATTGATACAAATTTATTAATGAGATACTTTACTCCCCCCCCCCTATACTGTTTTAGTTTTTGCATTTTAAAAGGTGGCCCTAATTCCATTTCAAGTGCTCAACAGCCACATGTGGCTAGTGGTTACCCGACTGGGGCATAAAAGGGGCAAGTTGTTTAAGGAACATGGTTTAGAAAATGCTGATCTAGCCACACCCACTCATTATGTAGTTGAGGTTGTAGCACCCTGAGAGTCTGAAGTGGATTTCCTGACTTCCAGACCCAATTAGTGTCGGAGGTGAGGTCAGCACACGGGTTTCCTGATTCTCACAGGCTGGTTCTTTCCACCACACCATGACTCAAGCACACATCTTTTCCTTTGGAGGAGGGAGAATTCTGGCTTCCTTCCTCTGCCCCTCAGGAGAACCCACTTCTCTTCCTTCTGAATAAAATGACAATGGGACGTAGTCTAGGGACAGGGAGGCCTGACTTTGTAGTGACTATCCACAGCCTTTCATTCTACTCTGTACTTCTTGGCTCTCCATGCTGCCTTTCCTTCTTTGATTACACAGGGTCCATTCTTATTCACACTCGGGCTCTTTCAGGCCACAGTGCACTGGGATCCCTAACCAGGGTCACTGTGATGGCCCCTGAACACCTGGGCCCTGGGGTGAGGAGGACAAGAAAAGTCTTCCATTATAGTCCATTTGACAAATATTTATTGAACACCTACTATGTGTCAGGCCCTGTTCTTGGTGCTGGGGACACATAGATGAACACAAGTATTTGGCCACTGGAGTTTTTATTCTAGTGGTGGGAGTTAGACAAAACACAAATATGTAAATATATAGCCCTAACCTGTTTGGCTCAGTGGATAGAGCGTTGGCCTGCACCAGGTTCAATTCTGATCAAGGGCATGAACCTTGGTTGAGGACACATACCCAGTAAGGAGTTTGCAGGAGGCAGCTGATCGATGTTTCTCTCTCATCGATGTTTCTAACTCTCTATCCCTAACCCTTCCTCTCTGTAAAAAAAAATTAAATTAAATTAAATTTTTAAAAATTATATATATATATATATATATAGCCAGATGGGAATAAGTGTTATTGAGAGAAAATTAAACAAAATAAGGGAGAAGGGGACTAAGAAATGGAGATAGGTTAGGAGTGAGGAATTATGTTTTTATTCTTTAATCATTATGCTTACTTAGGAAAGGGGCAATTTGTTTAAGAAAAATATTCTTCTAAGCCAATTTTATCAATGTGTCTATAAATGCCTTCAACACTTTTGTGAACATATGGGTCTTCTTAAGTAAACAGTGAGAATTTTATTAACAGCTAAAGCACATACTATTGCACTGTGTTGGGCACATGGCATGGTTTTAGCAATTTAATTAAAAATTACAGATCTTTGCTATCATTTTCCAAGTCTCTGAAGTTAAGATGTATCAGGAAAACAAAAATTGTCATCATGAGCTGGCCATTTATTAAAATCAGTCTTCAATCTAATATCTTTTTGTTTTACTCTAACCTCTATCCTGGCCGGTGTGTCAGTCACCTTTGCTCGTCACAGCCTCATTGATTGTCAGATATTTACAACATTAGGTTGCACAAAGAAAATACAAAGCAGATGAATCAGAAAGGAAAGAACACCGTTTACCAAACATGTACGATTTCATGACATTGAAGAAAGAAAAGCTACAAGAATGACTTGCAAAGCCATCGACAAATATGGGTTTGGCATGATTTTACTTGTTGACAATTGAAGAAAACAATTATGGGAATAATGACAAGTGTTTCAGAAGAAAGGATTCAATACAAAAGAACAGGAAAGGTCCTTGGAAACCAATTAAGTTCCAGAATAGTTTTTCAAAATGTATATCCTGTTACTGTTCCTGTGAAGGTCAAATATGAAATGAAGGATGTTACATTGTGCTGTCATATAGTTTTGTTTGAAAAATTTAACAAAAACATCATAAATAATTTATTGTTGTTTCCTGAAAAAACTACATAGTTGAATTTTTACACTAAATTTAGTTAAATGTAAGACAACTTTATAATTTATATAATTTTAGTTCATTTTACAAGAAAAATGTTGTGAGAGCACCTATTTTTTTTCAATAACATTTTGGTACATTCATTTTAAGTGGCCTCTTTCAAGTGCCAGTTACCATTGAATAACAGGAAATATTCTGCAGGTACTAAACTGAGATAGGAAGAATTTCAGTAATTGGCTCATGGTCACATAGCTGGTGAGAGGAAGAGGCTACTAGCAACCTAGCTGAACTGAATCCAGTCCACATCTTCACTACACAACACTGCCTCCCAGAGGGGTCACATTGGTCTAGCTTATTCTTGACAAAACTCAAACTAAAAGCCTTGCATAAAAAATATGTTTAGTACCCGTTTCTTGTGGACCTCACAGGTAGGAATGATTCTACATCAAATATTGTGGCTAAAGGTGGTTTTCAGCAGTAAATGAGCACGTTGCCTATTGTCTCGCCATCATAGTTTATACAGTCTAAAAGGTTTGAAGTCTGAACTTCCTAACTGCTAGTTACAGAATATTATCTTTGTGTTTGCTGAACTTCTGCAGGACATATCAGGGAAGTTAAACGTGTCTATTATAAATGTTGGGTATCTAATTGCCTTACCTTATAGCTTAGCCAGAAGGCAGACACTAAAGAAAGGAAACCTCCCGGCTCACAATGACATACTGTCTTTGTACATCTTTCAAGCAGAGGAAAGATAATGGCCATGTATGATTTTAGGCAAGACTGCTGATTTGCAGTCTCTTCAGGAAATTGTAGTGTTTCCGAGGACAATATTCCTAGTCAAAATAGATTAAACCTGAGGCCAAAGTAATGACCACAGTCAAAGTTAATGATACTGTGTGTTTGGTTGGAAACAACAACAGGAAAAATAAGTTATCATAGCAGACAGTCTACCCTGTAATCTCTTTTTTCCCCTGTTCCTTGTCACCAGTGGATGGAAGGAAACAGTTTCTCGTTGAGTATTTTGTATTTGTAGATAGGACAGAAAAATTCTTCACTGTGATGAAATAGAGTCTAGGGATGAGGAAGGTATGTTTCAGGGGAACATTTCTCTCTTTGCTCACCCAGTTTCAGGTTTTTAAAGAATGCAAGCAATCCTATGACATTCTCCTGGATACAGGAGGGCGATGGTGTGCTGCTTTCTGGTAGCGATGGCTGCACCAGCTTGAGAGAGGAGACAGGAGAGTAAGGCTTTCTGATAAAGATGGAGAACTGCCAAGGTAGACCACCAGACATTCCACTCTGGATTGTACTCACAAGAACTGTAAGCAGAACTCAAAGAGCTAGTTGTATACCCATGTATGTAGCAGCACTGCTCACAACAGCCAAAACATTGGAGTAACCCAAGTGTCCATTGGTAGATGGATGAATAAACAAAGTGTGGAATGCACATACAATAAATGCAATCCAGCCTTAAAAAGGAAAGAAAGTCTGACTTATGTGACAACCTTGAGGATATTGTGCTAAGTGAAATAAGCCAGTCACAAAAAGGCAATACTGTATGATTAAACTCATGTGATGTACTTAGAGTAAACAAATTGATAGAGACAGGTAGTAGAATGATGTTTGCCAGGGCTGGGGGGAGGGTAGAAGTGGGGAACTATTGTTGAATGGCTGTGGGGTTTCAGTGTTGAAGATGAAAAAAATTCTGAAGATGCATGGTGGTGATGGGAGTACAAAAATGTGAATGTATTTAATGTCACTAAACTGTTTACTCAAAAGTGGTTAAAATGGTACATTTTATGATAATACATATATGTAGTTATGTGCATATATATGTATATGCCAAAGAGTAGTGAAGGTGGTAAAGGTGATGAGGAGTGAAGAAACACAGCTCTAACTAAGGTTTTCCAACCATGTTATGGCATGAACATGATTTGAAAGTAAAGGGAATGAGGATGGGGGGGGAGGTAAGGGCAGAGGGTGGAGTGGGGACCAGGTGGAGGGGAGCTATGTTGGGGGGGGGAGGAGAAACAATTGTAATAATCTGAACAATAAAGATTTATTAAATTTTTAAAAAGAAAAAAAAAGAAAAGTAAAGGGAAGACTTGCCAGGTGCTAATAGCAAGACTTTATTGAGTGCTTACTAGTTGTGAAGAATAAATGAGTTAATATAATCTTTAGTGTAATCCTTGGCAACTAGTAAGCACCAACTTAGGCAGGTGGGCACTACTGTTATACTTGTCTGAGATTTAGCAAAATTAACCATCTGCCTAAGCCACGGAGCCAGAAAGTGCCTACATAGCTAGGATTTAAAGCCAGGATTTTTTTTATGAACCCAGTAGTTCTCAGACATTGGTATGAATCAGAATCACCTGGAGGGCTTGTTAAAACATAGATTGCTAGGCTCTACAATTAGAGTTTCACCAAATCTGGGACAGGGACCAAAGATTTGCATTTATAATAAGTTCCCAGATTCTACTCATGCTGTTAGTTGGGTACCACAATTTGAGAATCAGTGAACTGGCCCAGTGGTCTGCAAACTCATTGGTCAACAGAGCCAAATGTCAACAGTACAATGATTGAAATTTCTTTTGAGAGCCAAATCTTTTAAACTTCTAATGCCACTTCTTCAAAATAGACTCGCCCAGGCCGTGGTATTTTGTGGAAGAGCCACACTCAAGGGGCCAAAGAGCTGCATGTAGCTTCTGAGCCGCAGTTTGCCAATCACAGAACTAGCCTGTGTGAACTTAACTACTTAACTATAAGGGACTTGCTCTGTCCAAGAAGAACCTGGTGGAATGACAAGGTAACTGGAGATACAGAAAGGAGCTCAAACAGGTGAGGGTGATGATGAGCAGAGATCACCACCCTTTCTCAGCTGTGCTGAGCTCTTTGCTATGACACCGGGCAGCTGCTAGTGTCCGTCAGCAAGGTGTCAGCTTTGAAGTGTTTTCCCTGGAAGGAATGGACAAAGACTGATATGCATTCTTATCAGTCTCTTTTCTCTAGTCTACCCAAATAATACTCATCCTTCAAGCTCAAAATGAAATCTCATCTAAGGTTGCTATTTTGGTTCCTACTACTTAGATTGCATTTAGACTTAGTGTTACACAGGTTAGAGATTATTAATCTCTAATTGATTTATGTGCTTTTGTCTTTCTTCTCCAGTTAGTATAAAATATTTTTAAGGTCAAGGATAGCAGCTTATATTTACCTAGGACTTCCAACATGGCTAGAACAGTCTTGGTCAGACTAGCTGTATAATTGAAGATTACTGAAAAGAAAGTTCAGTGAGTTAGAGATTATCATTACATCAATAGTAATAAGACTAAGCATATAATAAAAATATTTCAGCATACTAAATTTTGGTTATATACTGGTAGTCCTGTTGCTAGTGGTGACTTTGGAGGAAATAGAGGTACCCCTGGCTCAAAACACTGGTACCATACAAATCTAAGGAGCCTGCAAGGGGATGGTGCATCCTGGAGTTGTACAAAGAACACCTTACACAACTCCAGGAGGTGGCCCAGGGAATGGGTGGATTACATGGATTCACTGCTTCCCTCCAAGGCAGGTGATGATCTTAATAAATGTCAGTACTAATAACTCTCCCATGATAGCTGGTGTATATTTATATAGCTTCAGCTTTAAAATATTCTATAATTTCCTAACCCCTAGTCTTTCTCTCTCATTAGATTTATTATGAGTACCCTAAGTTTAGGCCTCTACCTTTGCATCCTGAGTATCTAGGAAAGTATCTACATATAAAAGGCCCTCAAAATAAATGTTTCTTAAATAAATAGTAAGTAAATGAAATAAAAATGCTAATTTTTTACATTGCTTAAAATTCCAAGTATGATGTTAGATAGTTAATGCTTTGAATTTGCTTGGAGAAATACCAAGACAATAAGCAAGTTCAAGGAGGAAAGAAGTGCCATTGGGTTTTGGTAATTTACCTTTTCAGAGTCCTACAATGAGTTTCCTTAGTGTTTCCACCAAAGATCCAGAATGGCAAATGGATAGCTTCATTCTCTTCTTATGCATAAGAAAATCCCTCTTGTATCAATGATATAAATTCCACAAATTTTTTGAGTATTATGTTTTCTTGATAATTTTATCAAATCAGGACACCTGTTTCCTTAAACAATTGTAATGTTCATGGTGAAGGCCGTTGTGGAAATATTCCTGCTGAGAAATTACTATGAAAATGTAACAAAGCTCCTAAAGTGCTTTATTCTCTTGAATGTACTTCTTCATTTGACCACCTCAAATACCTACCTTTTACTTGGCCTTTGTGTTAGTCGTCAGTACTATTTACCAGATGTTGTCATTGTACCACCCTCCCTTACCAGCATCTGGCAAGATCCTTCTTCCCTGTTCCCCTTGGAACTAGGTGGACGATGTGACTTGCTCTGGCTAGAGACCTCTGGGTGGGGGGTTATATGCCACTTCCTGGTGGGTGCTTTAAGAGCCAGTGTGTGATTCCCTACTTTATCCTCCCCATTGTGCTGGTGACGGGTCAAACTGAAACCTCCATCAGCTGGAAGTCTCTGGGTAATTTCTATGAGTAATACATTTACATTGATTATTAATGAGAAGTCAGAATGATCAAAGGAAATGTTTCTTTGAAGTGCCTCAGTGCAATAACTGGCCAGATGTGTTTATTTCAACTCTCCCCTTTTCTTTGAATCATCACTTCATAGTGCATTGTGATATGCGTGAGCAAGGGTGTCTTCAAAGGCCGATACAGTTCCTCCCTGTGTAAACACAAGCCTCCCCAATCTTTGATAAGTGCCCTTCATAGCCATCACTCTCTCATTGTTAGGGACCCTAGATTCACAATCAGAAATACAAGCTTTGTTAAAAAAAAAAAAAAGCCATTTATTCCTCAAACCAAAGAGTGAGTTATCTGAAAGTTATCTTTGTTCTCAGGCCTTCATTGCTACATCTTTCTCCTCTCTTTTGCTCTTGATTTTTCTACATTAGTTCCCTGCACAGAGATCCACTGCTGCCTTCTCTGTCTGTGTGCAGAGCTGAGCTGTGATGAATGCCCTAAAAGTACGGGTGGCTGGCTCACCATTCAACTTTGTGTCTGCTGATCTCTCCTTGTTTCTTTGTCCTCAGGCTCACACATTTCTCTTCACACGTGGGAGACAGCATTGCATTGGACTCCTGGGGATTGAATCTCATTCTATGCTTAATAGTGTATGATTTTGAGCAGGTAACCTGATCTCTAAACCTCAGTTTCCTGATCTCTTAAATGCTAGTACTAGTGTCTCTCTCAAAAGGTGGTTGTGAAGGTTAAATAACATAACAATATAACTGCTTGGCACATTGTAGTCTCTGGATATGTTTTAACTTTTATTAGAATTGATATTAGTGTTAGTGCTAGTAAGACACAAATAACTGACCAGGCATGGATGTGCCTTGGGGTGTGAGCAGCCTGGTGTGTAGAGGCTGGTGTGAGTCCAGGGGCAGAACCTGTGACAAAAGAGCACACAAATCTCACCATGGCTCTTTTCTGTACTCACTGATGTATATGGGACAACTCTCCCAGAAGAGTAGACACTTCATGTCTTTGTGAAAGCAAAGTTTTAAAAATGATGTCAACTTGGCCAGTGATACAAAAAAAAAAAAAAAAAAGGAAAAGTAATGAGCTCTGAAGAAGTGATGGTTCTTAGCCAGAAAGTCATCAGAAATTTGGGATAAATGGAAAGTGGAACATTAGGCGGGGCAGTTTTCAAGGCTGATGAAAAAAAGGAAAACAGGATTTGTAAAGCTGTTTTCATAAATACTTCAGTCAGCATAGAAATTGCTATCAAGTGAGACATGAAACTGTAGTGAAAGTTGGAAACAGAAAAGTGGTGTGAGATGAGTGCAGGAAGTGTGAGTCTTAACAAAAGTGAAAGACAGAGGAAAGCGAGGGGCCTGTCTGAATGTGCCAACTTCACAGACTGAGGGACTGGTGTCAGGTGTCAGGTATATTTCCACCCAAAGTCAAGGATCAATTTTACTTTGTTGGCTTGGATGTGCCTCTGAATTAGCTGATGGTTTACTCGAGGGGAGGCTTCTGTGTTCGTTGCTATTCTCTCTCCAGAGCTAGCCCTATGCCTGGCACATGGTAGGTGTTGATTAAAGTTTTCAATGAATCCATCTTGGAAACTAGGTTACAAGGACTAAGCATTAGGAGATAGGAATCTTGCACTAGAGCATCAACTATGACCCGTGTTTCTGCCTGGGGACCGGGAGGATACAGGCATCTGGGGTGAGACCAGCCTCCTATGGCATTTTAGTTGTGAAGTTTGGAGGTCTTCGGGGACCTTGAATCCAGCATTGCAAAAACTTACTGGTTCTTGATGAAGATGTGGGAGAAGGTGGACCAGAGATCCCTGGCAGAGCCATCCAGAGCTTTGTGGGAAACATGGAAGCAAACTTGTGACAAACCCTCTCAAGCTTCAGAGGGCATGCTCATTTTATGGATTAATTTCTCTGTTGCAAAAATTCCATCTTGTCTGAGGTACCCAAGGCTTTTACCTGGATGTGATGCTGAACATTTATTGAGCGTTTCTATTGTGCTAAGTGTCTTACCTACTTTATCTAATTTAGTTCTCACACAACCCCAAAGGTAGGTATCATTATTCCCATTTTAAAGAGGGAAACTGAGGCTTAAGTAGGTTAAGCAACTACTAAGCCATAGACAGGCATTCAAGTTCATAGCTGTTTGATTGCAAAATCTCATGCCACCAACCACTAAGAAAATTCCTAATTTTATTTTTATGTTAGGGTATATGAATATGTGTGTACATATAAAAAATATCCCCCCATTTATGGTTCTCCTAAAAATGCTGCTTCCATTATTCCTTAGCCATGCCCTTAAGTCTCTATGACTAGATAGCTGTGGAGTGAGGCAGACAAGCTTTAAGGTGGTCCATGATCTCTGCCTCCTGGTATTCCTACTCTTACGTAATCCCTTCCCCTTGAGTATAAACAGGGCCAGTGACTTGTTTTTAACTAATTGATTATGTCAAAAAACCTAACTCCCACGGTTATGTTAGGTTATGTAACACTGTAAGATGATAAATATGTGTTGTTTAATCAGCATAGGAAACTAATACAGTCATGCATCACTTAGTGGTGGAGTTACATTCTGGGAAATGTGTTACAGTTGTTGCTATCTAGGTTTGTGTAAGTTTTTCCTATGATGTTTCCACAATGATGGAATCACCAAGGGATGTATTTTTCAGAGTGCATCCCGTCCTTATGTGATTTGGGAGTGCTCACTCTTGAGGCCTCGGTGGAGCTGGACACTGGAGCAAGGGTTCAAGTCTCTTCCATTCTGCCCTCTTGAGGGGCACACGGGAAACTGGCTTCCTGGGCATGGCCTCAGGGTGAAGCAGCTACGGGATAAACACCTTTCTCTTACAAACATGAATTATTTCTAATCGGGTCTTTCTCTGTGTGATAATGCCAGGAGTTTCTCTTTTCTCCATGTTTCCAAAGACCCATTTTTATTATTTTAGTTGGTATAAAACAGGGTCCAAAGCAGTTTGTTAGTTCATTACCTCACCCCCACGAATGAGGGAAAAGAAGAAAATTCCAACAAGCCTCACCTCTTATCGGAATAGAAAGTTTATTTTCCTGAGAGTAGGGAAACTGCAGGTTACAAGGCTATACTGTAATAATAAAACTTTTCTTTTTTTTTTTTTAAGGATCAAACGAAACCATGTTTAAACCAATTGCATGTGCAAATACAATCACCGTCCCTCTTGCTGTGACATGTTTGTGCTGGCTGCAGCCTGAAGTATTGTAAGAATGAAACGCACCGGGGTTTGGGCGGAGAGCTGGTCCTGAGCCCAGAGGACAGTGACCTATGGACTGCACACAAATTCCCTCCCGGCAAGCAAAACAACGGTGCCCACGGCATTCAGCACTGGGCTTGGTTGGGGGGCAGAGAGAGAATATGTGTTTGACCTGCTTTGTTGCAAGAAGGAAAGGGAGGGTTTCTCTGACCTGGATAAAAAGGCAAAGGTGGCGTTCCTATATTTTTATTGGATCCCTTTGCACGAACAACCTCACCTGTCAAAACATGATGGAAAGTGGAAGTGGAACAAAGGAGAAAGAGGCAGGAACTGTGAGAAGACAGACTGAAGCAACCAGGGCCTTAAGCCATCATGTAGAAGATGTCTGGTTGCAGTTCATTTTATAACTGCTGGATTTGCTGGTTTTGGCCTCGGGGTGTGTGTGTGTGTGTGTGTGTGTGTGTGTGTGTGTGTGTGTTTTCATATATTTATCTCCTGTAATTAACTATGTATTTATATATTTACCTTCTGTGATAGATATAATCTTTATATCTATGCCAATGAATACTCTAAAATACTGTAGTGTGTGTGTGTGCAGATGTAATAATAAGTAAATCATTTCTATATAATGAAGATAACACATTAATTTGCTTTGCACAATGTCTTGCACTGTTAAATATATCTAGTAATTTCCTGCTTCTTAAGATACAGTGTTATGAACA
Source organism: Vespertilio murinus (assembly GCA_963924515.1). NCBI lineage: Eukaryota > Metazoa > Chordata > Mammalia > Chiroptera > Vespertilionidae > Vespertilio > Vespertilio murinus. Next base: position 113,031,973 of record OZ004707.1, read on the forward strand.
CAGTAATTTGGCAGAGCAATTTCTCTTAGTGGCCTGACCATTTGTTCACTCTCCTCTTCTCTGAGGACCCCCAGAACTTCCTCTCTTGAGCTTTCGCCAGGCCCAGTCCAAAAACTGTGTGTCCCTAAGAATTCCACGGTGGAGGGAAGTAACTTCACATGGGAGAAAGCTAACAAATACCAGCTCAGCCAGGTAATCCAGGTTGACAACTGCAGTGATGAAGTTATGTTGGCAGTACCAGTACGTGCCCCTCATACGAGGTGATGAGAAAAGTCCTTCACCTGTGTAGTCTTCCTACCCAAAACTCATAACCCCAGTGAAAGCACGAGAAAAACGTTAGAAAAAAGCATATGTTGAATAGAGACTTGGATTCATTGTTTCTGTCCCTAAAGCCAGTGCTTTTTCTGCTGTGCTTACCTTACTAACATAAGGGTGCTTTAGATGGACATGAACTCAACTTGAAACCAGACTGCCCCTCAGGCTATTCTGGACCACATGACATTCAGAGATTCAAAGACTGATGGCTCACAGCAGTGGTTTCCAATATTGGTCAAGAACAAACTTTATACTTGCCCTTAGAACTCCTATTGAAGAAATGTCTAGCTTCCCTACATAAGGCAGGGAGAGCCATAAGGGTTCTGTCTTAAAATAACAGCCATTCCTTACTTCCTGGGAGCCCCAGCCACTCACCCGGGCTTCCTACCTGCGCGTTGTGGGCAAGGAAGAAGACAGGGAATGGGGGAGCTTCTGTTTTTTAGCATCTTGGTTTGCCTACATTATTTCAAATTAATTGAAACAGTATTATGACTGATGTTTTCATTTTTGTTTAAATCATTGTGAAATGGATTTTTTGATAGTGGCAGTGATAAAAACAAAACACCCAAACAAATTCACATTAGAACCCTTCCTCATGGGCCTATCAAATGCATATAGTGATACCAAATTCAAGAAAAACTCATACCAAGGAAACATAGCATGCATCATATTATGAAATAAATTTTGAGGTTGTAAATGTTTCTGCATTTATATAAAAATATATATATTTCTTAAATTTATGGTCAACACAAATATTTATTGGAAAGAGCTGTCTCTTATTCTGAAATTATGAGCTTCCTACATTTTTGGTGTTGAAATGTACTTTCCTTTCTGAAATGATGAGAATAGTAGCTTTTTGTTATTGTTGTTACTGGCAAAATGAACAGTTTGGCACTTCTGTGTTAGCGCTCTTAATGGCTTTGGGATGTTTTACTGTCCTGAAAAATGGCAATGTGAACCACTACTGTAAGAATGTTATCATTCTAAAATATAGACTTGAATAGACAAAAGTTAAAAGAATTTTATGTAAATTAAGAATTCAGAAAATTTAATTATTTTTATTAGTTTGTGTTTCACATAATCTACTGTGCAAAATTTCACTTTATTTTACCACAACCCTAGGTTACTTGAAAAAAAAAATTAAATGGTAGAAATTGGAATATAGTACAGCTACATGGTATCATATATCACAATTCTTCAGAATACATATTTTTCTCTGATTTCTGTACTTATGAAGGTTTTGTCATGGGTTCTTTTCACTGGTTGTGTGCATGTGTGTGTTTTCTTTAATATTTTTGCCCTTGCTGTCCCACAAATCTTATGCAATACTGCAGACAAAAAATATATATATAATGGTTGGAGTGGTTTCTTGTGTCTGTCTCAATAAACTAAGTTAATAAAAAATATGGAAATGTATTTCTGAGTTTAGTCAATTTCTCCCTTTACATTGTGTAGGGTAAGCAATAGAACTATTCCATAAAAATTGAAAATAATTTCCTCCTGAATCCTACTTGAGCAAGGGTGTAGCTGTGCTTGGCCCAGCTGTTCAGACATCCTAATGATGTAAAAATGAGGCACTGGTTGGTTTTTCCCTTCATTTTAGTGCATGATCCCAATTCAAAAGAATCTTATTAAAAAGCAGATCCCATCTCCATGTCAATGAGCTGTGGCAGGAGAACACAGTTTCCATGAAGGAGACCGTTTCCAGAGTCTGTGTCTCACCTGCAGCACGCACATAATTTTACAATCAACCTGCACTGAAGCAAAATTAGAAGAGGTAGTTAATGAGTGATCCTCTACCCAACAGGAGACTGAAATGTGCAGCATTCTGCCCAAAAGTTTTTGAAAATTCATTCCCCTTTAGGTTACTTGGGCATTCCAAAATTTACTGGGACTATATTGTTTACAATTTAAAAATGGCTACTTAGATACAAGATGTTGCAGTTATCACAACTTAATTACAATTTTATTTTTATTACAAATAATTTGATGAAATGATGTAAAGTCTTAATTTTGGGAAGCTTATATCTCAGTAAACAGAGAACAAATTATTTATTGGTGTCAACTACTTTCAAATGTTGAAATGCCTGTTGCAAATTTCTCTGTAAAGAGAAAAGCATGATTTAGGAAATATAGGAATATTGGTGAGGTCAAACAACAGTAGAAAATAAACAAAATATGTTTTTTAAAAATATATTTTATTGATTTTTTTCCAGAGAGGAAGGGAGAGAGATAGAGAGCTAGAAACGTCGATGAGAGAGAAACATCGACCAGCTGCCTCTTGCACACCCCCTAACGGGGATGTGCCCACAACGAAGGTACATGCCCTTGACCGGAATCAAACCTAGGACCTTTCAGCCCGCAGACCGATGCTCTACCACTGAGCCAAACCTGTTTGGCTAAACAAAATATCTTAGTGATGATTTGTAAATGAAAAAATAGCATCAAGAACATTTGAAGAAGAGAGATCAAGTTTGGAAATGGTAAATAAATTTTTAAAAAACACATTGCAAGACACTCAAGTTCCCAAACACTATAACCGAAAACTATATGCATGTATTAAATTATTGCTAAAGACTAGCAGGGATTAATATTTTTAGCAGAAGAGAATCCTGAGAACATTCACAAATTACACTTTTATTTATTCTTCCATTGTGAAGGATACACATGTGTTAGCTTAAGTAAGATATCCTGCCTTATACGGTTTCATTGTGGAAAAAATAATATTGACCAAGCCTCTGATCTGCCTGACCTGAAACTGATATACACTTAGAATCATGGAATTTTTCAGCTGGAAAGTACCTCTGGATGAGATTTAAAGGCATTGAGTAACTTATGACCTTCCCACCTGTTATTTACAAAAAGTAATGATAAACATCATAAAGATAGAAAGTTTAAATAATTATTCTGGACAATTGCACAAATGGACCCTACGTAACGAGCTTGCTGTTTCTCTTTGCACAACTGGGTAAAGCCCTTGCATAGAAGCTAAACTCTGAAGTGGGCAACACTTCAGAGATGACCGTCAGACTGCAGTGTTGTGGGCAGATGAGGAAACCGAGACTGAGAAAGCGTACCTGACAGCTCGGAAATCTCAGAGCCGCTTAATGACAAAGTCAACTTAGCAGAAGGAAAGACTGTAAACCTACAGCAAATAGAAAACCCAGGCAAGCAGCCTCTGCCAGAGACCAGCACAGCCCCCGAGGAGGGTGGAACACACTGAAAACTCGGTGACTGAGATGAGGAACCCGTTCCGGACTGAAGGAGACTTCGAAAGGAGTTTTGTCCGTTAATTTATATCAGAAACTCACAGAGTATGATTTATAATTTGTTTTTTACACACTTAACTGTTTTTGAAACCCAGAGGGAGCATGCTAGAGTGTTGGGGACTTTGGGCCCTGCGTGCCTGGGTTTGGTTTGAGGGTGGGAATGGGGAGAGGAACCACCATGGAAGTCTGTAAATCATATCAACTGTTTTTTGTTTTTAATCCTAACAGCATTGGGAAAGGACTTTGTACCCAGGGCTTAAAACTGAAGGGTGTGTTCAAATTCATGCCTGAAAACTTATTGACGCCTACTTCTGACATTACTAGTTGAGTGAATTTTGGTGAGTTATTTACCCCAGCTGTGCCTGGGATTCTTTCTCTGTAAAGTGCTCTCCCCTTATACTTTGTTATGGGGATCAAATGAAGTGATGCTCTACAGTCCCCCAAACAGTGCCGGGGACACAGCAGGCTCCCAAAGGACAGCGCTGGCTTTCAGCTCTGTGTTATGACCCAGTGGTCATAATAGTTGGGGAAAGAAAAAGAAAAACCCCAAGGGAACAGGAAGGTTGATGACAGAAAAGAAGAAAAGGTGGAAGAAGAGGAAGTAAAGAAAGTTCTCTAGACTTACTCAAAATTGACAAGTACGAGATGTAGAGAGGGAGACGCTCTGGGTTTTAAAATTAAACTTCAGAGAACTCTCGCCTTTCATTTACAGCCCTTTGATTATCCATTAAAAGCATCCTTTGCTCTTCAGCACTGCTAAATTTCCAGCAGCTTTACTTCGAATTGGGCTCTTTTCTTGGAATATCTAGTGCTCAGTTATTCTCTGAATTATAAGAACAGTATCATAGCAAACTCAAGTTGAGAAAGGACTTTCAGTATGGCACAAGAAGTTCCCTGATAGCTGGGCCCAACCTGAATCTAATTTCTACAGTGGCCCCTCCCCTTCCTTGGCCTATCTCCCCACTCCGAAGGATGCTTAGAACATGGCCATGCACTGCTGGTGGGAATGTAGACTGGTGCAGCCACTGTGGAGAACAGTATGGAATTTCTTCAAAAAACTAAAAATGAAACTCTCATTTTTCCCAGTAATCCCACTTCTAGGAATATATCCCAAAAAACTAGAAACACCAATCAGAAAGGATCTTTGTACCTCTATGTTTATAGCAGCACAATTTACCATAGCTAAGATTTGGAAGCAGCCTAAGTGCCCATCAGCAGGTGAGTGGATTAGAAAACTGTGGTACATCTACCCAATGGAATACTATGCTAGGCAAAATAAGCCAGTCAGAGAAAGAGAAATATCACATGATCTCACTCATTTGTGGAGTATAATGAACAACATAAACTAATGAACAGAAACAGATCCAGAGACAGAGAAACATCAATCAGACCATCAAACCTCAGAGGGAAGGAAGGGTAGGGTGGGGGTAAAGGGGATAGATCAACCAAGGACTTGTATGCATGCATATAAGCCTAACCAATGGACACAGACACCAGGGGTGTGAGGGCATGAGTGGGAGAGTGGGGGAGCAATGGGCAGGATAAGAACACATATGTAATTCCATAATCAATAAAAAAAAAAAAGAGTGGGGGAGGCTACCATCAAAAGACAAAAAAACAAAAACATGGCCATGGTTCAAGATCAAGCCCAGGCTTCCTTGTGTGGTCATCAAGCCCTTTAAATCCATCATCTATCTATCATCTCTTCCATGTTATCTCATCACTCCTGATCTCGTATTTCATGTTTTCACTGCAGGTTATAGGTTCTATTCTTTCTCCCTACATACCAAGTGCATCTTCTAACCTATGCTTATGCTCAGAAGTGTTCTCTGACCACCCTGTCTGTCCATTATGGCTCCATGTGACTCTTCTTCCTACTTCCTCCACCAGGAAGCCTTCTCTGATGCCTCTGACTGGGCCCTCCCCTCCTAACACATTACACTAGAGTTCTGGTTCCTCCTGTTGTCTTTGTGTTCTTCAGGCCCATTGCATTGCATGCATGGCTTTTAGAAGGCTTTCCTCGTGATGAATGAGCCTTTGGCTTCACCCAAACTCTCACCTTCTGACCCTGGGCTCATCATTCTCGTTGCAGTTAAGTTCCCTTCGTTTTCAGAATTGCTGAAACTCTTGCTCTGTGTATTAAGTGCCTCTTCATATTGCTGTTTATTTCACTTTTTATAAGTTAGGGCCTTCCCAAAAAAACAAGTATTTGGGAGAAAGACAATAGCTTATACATCTTTTTATCCCAATAACTTTAATGCCCAGCACATTGAGGTACTTAACAAATAGCTGTCAGTGATAAAAATGCTGATTTCTGCCTTCACTCTGGTTTCTGTCCTCCACCCACCAAATCCCACTCATCCTCAAGGTCTTCCTTTCCCATGGGTTCCTGCAGTGTTTACTGCTTGTATTTTTCTGTGAAACAGCTATTCACTCACTGTAGTTTAATTTCATTTAACTGCTCTATGTGTGTCTAAATTGCTGTTGTTGTTTTTTAAACAAAATTGGGGCTCTGGGTCTTCTTTTGTAACACTCCCCCTCCCACAATGTGTAAAATCTACTTCCTTTGTTACCCTCATCAGATTGAGGGTGAGCAGGAAAGAAAATGATTTTTTAAAAAGCAGGTAAATGTTCTGTGTATACATATGTTTGAAAGAACATGATGTGTGGGTCTGGTTGGTTTGGTAGTGATAATGCAAAGCTGAAAGGGCTTTCTATAGAACTGTAATTAAAGATTATTTGCTTAAATAACTGTTGTTCTCATTAATAAAAATACTAAATGCTTTAGAAAAATGGAATTAAATTGATCAAAAGAAAGACAAAATACTAGTTTGGCTGGAGAAGGCAGTGATACGTGGTAGGTAGAGCTATGGCTTTGATATTAAGCGATCTGGAGTTCATCCCCATTCACTGTGGAAATCAGGCAAGTAGTATAATCACTTGAAACCTGTTTCTTCCCTTTTTTGAAGGACTGAGAGTACCTTCTATCACATAGGATTTTTATAACAATTAAATGAACTAATGCACTCAGCTAATGCATGTAGAATTCAAGTCCTAGGTCAAATTAGCTATTAATGATGATGATAAGGACTCGGTAGGATAAGGATGAAAGAGATCAAAGGGATGAATTACTGTTGGTTGGTAATTAAGGAGGCAGGAAGCTTTTCATGGGGCATAAGAAAGGGTATGAAAGAGACTGGGAGACAATGGGGGTAATTAAGTTGTGAAGAGTTGCCTACTGAAAGAACAAGTACATAGAAAGAGAAAAATTAAGGGGAGTGAGATATAGATGTGTAAAGGTGGGATTTTTAGAAAGGAGTATAAAGAGAAAGGGAAGAAGCAATAAACTAATGTATGATAAAACATCTGAAATACCCTGGATCAAATTGCCACTGATTCATAATTGAGTATGCTTTGTCTGACAGGGAAAAACCAGCTGATCCACTGTGAGGTAATCCAGTGTGGACAGTGAGTCATGTTGCTATGGAGACTATAGTCCAAGAGGCAGAGGAACAGAAGAGATCTCAAGGTTATTTAATATTATTTGACTCCAACCTCTTACCTTCAAATCTATGTTCTGTGTATAATTCTAGTCCAGCAATTTACATACCAACACCCAAAGAAATACCATGTGGACTACACCCAAATTCTTTATGTCCAAAAACAGTTCATTATCATTCTCCCAAAAACCTTTGTCACTCCCACCTTGTTACCTTGGTTAATGCTGCTGATTCTCCTAAACCTTGCATTAGAAAAGTTCTCTTCATCTTCTGTTGCTTCTCTCTCACATTTTGACAGTCAATTGTCTCTGGGTTAACTTGTATTCATCTTTTTTTTCCTTCTCACTGCAAATGCTGTAGTCCAGGCCCTTGTCTAGAATTTCAGAGCTGGAAGAGACTTTATTTTACAGAGGCTCAGAGTGGTTAAGTGAGTTACACAAAACCACATAGGTAGTCAGTGGGCTAGTCAGACCAATAAGATGAGCTCATGGAACAATCCATTTTTCTTTTAATTACTGATGGTTGTGGTGCAAAAAGATATCCACACAGCAAAATAGAGCAGACAGACCCCAGGGCAAGCTCAGAACCTATCTCTCGGGCATTCTTATGACTTTAACTTGGTTCTCTCAGTGAATGGCTGCCAAATCTACCTTCCATCCCAAATCTGTTCCTAAACTGAGTTTCACATTTCCTGTAGCCTGCTGGACATCTTTAATCAAATGCCCTGCCAACAACTAAAACTCAATTTGTCTGAGTGGAAACACCTCATTTTCCTCCTCCCCACTCAGAAAGGCAGACTATAGCAATGAATTCAGAATTGGGATCTAGATTTTAATCTTATTTCTGCTATTTACTCAATTAAGCCCATGAAACCTGGGTTTCTTCAGTTGTAAAATGGAAATACCTTAATAAGAATTAATAGAATTTTGGGGTAAGTAAGAGACATAATAATCATATTAAGCACTTTAGTATAGTCTCTATCATACAGTAATTGCTGGATAATATTAGCAAAATCTCCCAATGAGAAAGCGCAACATTATCTTCAACTCTTCTTTCTTCTTCCTAAATCCAATCATTTGCTGAGCCTGGAAGACTCTAGTGCCATTGAATTCAGCCACTCCCTCCTCTATTCTTACTGCCAAATGGAAGAGAACCTTGGCTGATAATTTATGGATCCATAAGTAATCATACCTTGACTGCCACAAAAATAACTTTCTCCTCCACCCAGTTTCCGGCCCGCCGCCCCTTCATCCCCTAGTCAGCACCAGAAGGGCCTGTGCTGCACAGGTGGAAGTCATATGGATCGTCCATCATTTGAATGGCTCACCGTGCAGCACAGTAATGTCCTCTGCACGTGATTAAATCAGTCAGGTCAACCTTTCCTCTAGTTTCCTCCCATTGCAGCACTAACATTCACATCTAATTTGTTGCCTTATGTAACACAAACTTGTTTCAGCCCAAAGTAGATAAAAAGGAACACCACTAAGGGAAAACAGTTAGCTAAACCTACTTTGCTTTGCCCAACCTCACATTATATGTCAATGATTTCATGATAGTTCGTGTCCTTGCAGGGAAGCTGCCAGGGTCTGAGACATAAAGCATTCAAAAAACTCTGCAGACAATGGAGTCAGTTTCTCAAATCCTTGCAACTCAGTTTTCTGCAAATGTGTGAATAGGGGAATTGCTCACGGATCAGCAACTATGCCTGTATGCTGGCAGCACAGACATTGCTGATGTGAACAATTCCAAGCTGCAAGCAGTTTCCCCAGTGAAAACAATGAGAGTGGGATCCCAGTGTTAAATAGCTGGTAAGGAATGTTAGAGATAACTTAATCTACCTTTTGTTTTAAACACAATCCTGCTCTAGACTATTTTGAACAGATAAAAGCCTATTTTAATGGCTCTTCATCAGTAACTGCCTTCAAAAATCCCTGCCCTCCAAATTAGGGAGTAATTCATTCTGTCTGGAGCAGACAGTATAGTTGCCTGACCAGGAGCCTTTGCTCATTTTCTCCCAACAGTAAAGAACCCATTGGAGAGGTTGCCATCCATTTCCTGTGGGTCTCAGGATTGAATTCTAATCAGTCTGAGCTTGCCAGTGATTGGTTTGGCAGGTGACCCAGTTCTTCACAATAAAATATAATGAGAGGTCAGCTAGAGGGAGCTTCTGGAAAAAGTTGTAAAAGAAGAGTTATAAAACAAGAACAAAACAAAAACAGTCCTGAGTGTTGGCTGGACATGATACTTGGAGCTCTGGGAGCTCCCTTGCATTCATGAAGAGAGCCATCCAAGGACAAGGCCGTATAGTTAGTAATGATGGCAGAGCAAAGATATGGAAAGAATATGGGTCTTTGATAATATTATTAAACTATAGAATCAACAAATCTGAAAACAACCTATCCCAGGATTTCTTGCTGTATGAGGTAGTAAATGTTCCTATTGTTTATAATGGTGGCTTTTTGTCCAGAATTTTGCTGGAGACTGACATTCAAGTCTCCATATACAGATAAAAGTCATTTCAGAGTTTGGAACAACATTCATTTGCCAGCATCTAGAAAAAGAAATACTGAACAGTAAGTAGGGACTTCTTTGGATTCTGTAAGACCAAGTGTGCCAAGCTAAAAGTATTTCTTTTTGTATAGAACAAGTAGATATCAGAGAAAAGCATGGACATTAAATATTTGATTTCAGCAAACATCAGATTAAATAGCTTATAATATTTTAGTCAAGATGAGAAAACATTGGGGAGAAGATACAGAGGTGGAAGAAAGATAAGATGCTAAAGAAAGACAAGACTGGTTAGCTGGCAGATTGTGGCATTTTAAAGGTACTATGTGAGGTAACAAACAGGTGATGGTACTGGTAAGTACGAAGCATGAAAGATGTTGATCAGTACAAATGATGGGGCATACCAAAGATAGACAGTGTATTGAGAATCAGGTGCAAATTATAACTGGAAACCCAGGCAGGTAAGAGTTGGCACCACAGAAAAACTGATGTGTTTTAGGCTCTTATTTTTGTATTGGAGTTTAATGGGGGAGGTGGGTGTCCTCGTATGGGGATTTAGGAGAAATAGATGAAAAGATAGCAAGTTTAATTACTTTTTAAAAATGGAAGCACTCTAATAATAGAATAACAGGGATTAGAAAGCAGGTCATTGAGGCAGTAATTTAAGAATAGGCCACATGGCAGAAGCCTAGTTGTTGCACCTTGGATGAGGGCCAGTATTTTACTAGAAGGAAATATGACCCAATGCTGAGTTCTCCAGTTTTGGTCTGGAGATTTCAAATTTCTAGGATTGTTCTAGAAATAACAGGGAGGCCAAGCCCATAGATGGAAGTCAAGTAGCCTCAGTTATAGACAGAACAGAGATACAAAGACAGGGAATCAGGAAGTGCCTTACCCAAACATTGTTATTAATCAATAGACACATATCAACTTTGTAGAAAATCTCTTAATTATCTTTCTGAAACCTTTGTCCATGACACTGACCTATTCAAATATTTTTATTATGAACATTTCATTATAATGAAAACAAAGAAGATCTCAAAATCAAATATGTAGACCACAGAAAGTTGAAAAAAGTACTAATGTGTCAGACTCAATCATTAAAAAGTTGAGTGTAATTACACCTACATCTGGTTAGCAGCTCCTAATGTGGCTTTCTCCAACTTTACAATAAAATACTTATGGAGAGCCAAAACTGGTTTGGCTCAGTGGTAGAGCGTCGGTCTGCAGACTGAAAGGTCCCGATTTCGATTCCGGTCACGGGCACGTACCTTGGTTGCGGGCACATCCCCAGTAGGGGGTGTGCAAGAGGCAGCTGGTCAATGTTTCTAGCTCTCTATCTCTCTCCCTTCCTCTCTGTAAAATATCAATAAAATATATTTTAAAAAAATACTTATGGAGACAAAAATATATTGAAAACTCATAATATAGTATCTTGGGACTATATACAAGGACTGGCCTATTTTGAGTACCTCAGAGAAATTTCCATGAATTACAAGGCCAGGAGAAAGTAACTAAATGAGGTAGGTAGTAAATCTCATGTCTCACGTATGGACCCAACATGCTGGAAAGGATTTGTTTCTCCTCTATTTTCTGGCTCTGGATCAGAAGCCCCAGATCAATTCCAACTGGAAATAGACCATTGCCCATCTTTTGCTATGCATGTGTATGTGTGTTAGAGTTCTAATTTTTATCCTCCATATGGTGAGCCAATTTTCTCCACATAATTTCCATACAACTTATCTTCGCCCTACTAAGTTTTTATCATACCTCTTTCACAGATCAAGATACAGGAGTCTATTTCTGGATTCTAGTTATTCCACTGTTTTATTGTGAAATTACCAAATTACTGTTTTTAAATTACATTGGTTTTATAAGATGTCTTTTTTTTTAAGAATGTATTTTTAAAATATATTTTTATTGATTTTTTACAGTGTGGAAGAGAGAGGGATAAAGTAAGAAACATCGATGAGAGAGAATTATCGATCAGCTGCCTCCTGCACACCTCCTACTGGGGATGTGCCCGCAACCAATGCACATACCCTTGACCGGAATCGAACCTGGGACCTTTCAGTCCGCAGGCCGACACTCTATCCACTGAGCCAAACCGGTTGCGGCTATAAGATGTCTTAATATGTGGTAGGGGAATTCCTGTTCCCCTTAGACTTTTTTCTTTTCTTTTTCCCTAAAATATAAAAACAAATAAAAAACATTGTTATCATGTAAACTGAGCAAATACTTCCTAACCCCCAAATTTTACTAGAATTTTGGTAGGAATTATATTTATATAAAATTGTAGATTACTTTGGAGAAAATTAGATTTTTACAATTGTTAGGTAGTTCCACATGAGCATGCCCTTATATTTCCATTTATTTTTAATTTTAATTTTTTTTGGGGGGAGGGCATTTTAAAACTGCTTTTTTTAAAAAAAAAACTTTATTATTGAGATTATTATAGATGTCCTTCTTTTCCCCCACCCATTACCCCTCCCCCCCTTCACCTGGTTCTTGCCCCACCCCAGGCCTTTGCCATCCTATTGTCTGTCTGTGTCTATAGGTAATGTATATATGCATATAATATCTTTGTTTAATCTCTTCCTGCTTCCCCACCGCTCTTGCCTTTGAGAATCATCAGTCTGTCCTATTTCCATGCCTCTGATTCTATTTTATTCACCAGTTTATAATGTTCATTAGGTTTCTTATTCATTTATTTTGATGTTTAAATTCAATTGTTGATAGGTGTGCATTTGTTGCCATTTTGTTGTTTATATTTTTTATTTTTCTTCTTTCTCTTTTTAAAGGATACCCTTCAACATCTATACAATAAATAGGTAATATGCAAATTGACCCTCACATCTCATGTCACAAGATGGAGATGGCTGCCCCCACGTCATCGTCATCACAAGATGGCCACCAAAGATGGTCACCCCCTCATCATCACAAGATGGCCAACCCCATACTGTCACAAGATGGCTGTCTCCACATCATCACAAGATGGCCACCCCCACATTGTCATAAGATGGCCACCCCCGTGTCATAACAAGATGGCCACCCCCACATCACCACAAGATAGCCATCCCCACATTGTCACAAGATGGCTGGCAGGGGATGGCAGTTGTGGGCTATCAGGCCTGCAGGGGAGGACAGTTGGAATAATTGGGCCACCAGGGGAGAAGTCAGGTGTCAGTCAGGCCAGCAGGGGAACAGTTAGGGATAATCAGGCAGCCAGGAAGGTGAGTGGTTAGGAGACAGTAGTCCCAGATTGTGAGAGGGATGTCCAACTGCCGGTTTAGGCCTGATTCCACAGGGATTGGGCCTAAACTGGAGGTCAGACATCTGCCAAGGAGTTCCAGATTAGAGAGTGCAGGCTGGGTTGAGGGAACACCCTTCCCCCTGTTCTCCTCTCCCCAACCCCCCAGTGCAGATTATATAAAAGGCTAAGTGACCAACCTTTCATCTGTCCAACTGACTGGCCAGGACATATGACATGTACAAGCAATTTAAAATAAATGTTGACTTAAATAAAGAAAAATTTTCCATCTAATTTCTTAATATTATTACTTATTCAGGAATGCCATGTCATAAATTAAAATTGAAAGTTGGTGCAATTGTCATGATACTGAGAAATCAAAATAGTAAATGGGGTCTTTGTAATGATACTAGATTTATCATCAAAAGATTGTGAGCTAACATAATCAAAGCTGAAGTATTAACAGGATCTGCGAAAGGAGAGGTTGTTCTGATTCCAAGAATTGACTTCTTCCTATCTGATACTGGCCTCCCATTTAAATTAATTTTAAGTCAGTTTCCCATGATGCCAGTATTTGCAATGACTATTAATAAATCACAAGGGACAGACTCTTGACAGAATAGGAATATTCCTACCTGAATCATTTCGGACATGATCAGATATATGTTGCTTTCTCTTGAGTTCCAAGAGCATGTGACAATAAAGTTATAAATATTTTGTCACAAAGGAAATTAGTCAAGCACTCTAAAAGTGTTTTTACTCATAATGTGGTATACAGGGAGATATTAGAATTAGTTTAATCAATTTATCAGTCATTGTTTTTGTTTTTATATCATGTTGTTATTGTTTATTTATTAATCAATTTATATATTATTTCATATACACTTTACTGATTTTCTTTCCTCTCTGACACTTCTATTACAGAGAAAGGGTGAATAACAATATTAAAATATTTTGTAGTTTAATTTTTTATTATTACTACTGGGGGGCGGTGTCCCTCAGCCCAGTCTGAACTCTCTCCAATCTGGGACCCCTCTAGGGATTTCAGGTTATTGGGCTGATCAAGGGAAGGTACCAGCCTCATTACCCTGCTGCTGCAACCACTGCCAGCCACTGCAGCCACCAAGGCGTCTTCATCAACATGGACTCCAGTCCCTTCACTGAAAAAATGACAACTTTCTTTAGGCATTTTCAAGATGTATCTTTCATAGGAAATGATCTTCCTTCCTTCCTTCCTTCCTTCCTTCCTTCCTTCCTTTCTTTCTTTCTTTCTTTCTTTCTTTCTTTCTTTCTTTCTTTCTTTCTTTCTTTCTTTCTTCTGTTATGGTGAGACCCCCAGAGAAGACCACCAAGACACAAGATTAAAATGTATGCCTTTATTAATGAATTCGAATCCAGGCTTTCCCCCTACTGCCGCAGCAGTGAGAAAAGGAAAAAAAAAAGAGAGAGAGAGCCCTGAGCACTCAGGAAAGCCTGCTTTTATCCTTTTTTTTTGGTGGCTAGTCTATTTGGCAAATTCTAATTGGTTAATCTTTAAAAACACTAGTCTATGAGCTAAGGTTTACATAACAGGAAAGTTGAAGGCTATTCCTCTACCATTATAGTTTGTTTTGAGACCTTGGTTTATTGTGATTTAGGCTAGCTGGCAGTTGTTTTGTAATGGTGGGGGGAGGTATAGCTGACTAGGCAGAGTTCTTTGTCTGTCCTAGGGTCATGGTGACCCATCATACTATTAGCTATGAAAAATTCCACTAGTACAGTAACATCATTAAAAGTTTGCACAACACCTGGGGTGGGGGCTTATTTTCAGTTTAAGCGGTTTCTGTTTGACTTGGTCTGTTCTGTTTGTGCTGCCTTGCCATTACTTGGAACAGGACATGCCTGGGGGTTGGGGATTGCAAACAGAGTCAGCTTAGACTAACATAATGTGCATCATGCTATATTCTTTGTTGTGTGTCTGGGAGCTCATTGCTCCCCTGGGCTGGAGTCCTGCCTCGACAGGGTCCTGCCGGCTATAACACTTCTTCCTTCCTTCCTTCCTTCCTTCCTTCCTTCCTTCCTTCCTTCCTTCCTTCCTTCCTTCCTTCCTCCCTTCCTCCCTTCCTCCCTTCCTCCCTCCCTCCCTCCCTCTCTTCTTTCTTTCTTTCTTTCTTTCTTTCTTTCTTTCTTTCTTTCTTTCTTTCTTTCTTTCTTTCTTTCTTTCCTTCTTTTTCTTTCTTCTTTATCACCTGAGGATATGTTTCCATTGATTTTTAGAGAGTGTGGAAGAGAGAAACATCAAGGTGAGAGGGACACTTTGATTGGTTGCTTCCTGCATGAGCCTTAACCTTAGCCTCAGCCAGGGAGGAGCCTGTAACCTAGGTACGTGCCCTTGACCAGAATCAAACCCCAACCCTGCAGTCAGCAAGCCAATTCTCTATCCACTGAGCTAAACCAGTTAGGTCAGGATATGACATTTCTTAGCCCTTCCAGTAGCAAGTCTTCTTTTTTTCCTCCAGGAGTGTGGTGGAAAAACCCTAGATTGCCTTCTTAGATTCTTATAACCCAAGTTACCAAGAACACTGTGAATGGTAGCCTATATGGAGCTTAGCCAATGAGCTGTCAGAAAAGGTATTTACTGTCAAACTGGTTTGGCTCAGTGGATAGACCGTGGGCCTGCAGACTGAATGGTCTCAGGTTTGGTTCCTGTTAATGGCATGTACCTTGGTTGGAGGCACATCCCCAGTGGGGAGTGTGCAGGAGGCAGCTAATTGATGTTTCCCATTGATATTTCTGACTGTCTATCTCTCTACCCTCTTCTATGTAAAAAAAAAAAAAAAAAAAGAAAAGAAAAGAAAAAAGAAAAAAAAACCAATAAAAATATATTTTTTAAAAAAGGTTTTTCCTCTGCAGCTCATGCAACCCCTGCATTGTGTCCACTGGGCTAGGGGCGTGTCCCTGGATCTCAGAACACCCCAGAGACCAGCAGCCATCCCCCTGTGGAGGGTGCTGGGCTGGGGACGTAGAAGCAAACCACCACTTGGTGTCAGAGCTCCTGCAAGCTGCTGGGTCAGCAGTCAGCCCCACCATGGGCACCAGGCTAGGGGGCATGCAGGCACCCCTGGGTCACACATAGCAGTGGCCACTGGGATCTCCATACACCCAAGAGGCCGGAAGCCATCTCCCCAACGAGGGCGCTGGGCTGAGGGCATGGTGGTGAACCACCACGTGATGCTGGGGCAGGGCAAGAACATTCCTGAGTCACTATGGTGATGCGGGGATGTTCCCACCCCACCCCCAGCTGCTTGGAGCCTGGACCCATAGGCTTGGAGTGGCCAAGGGGCATTCTGGGACCCCTGCCAGTCAGGGCCTAAGCATGGGCCTACAGGCTAGGAGCAGCCTGGGTCCAGAGGATGTTCCCAGGACCCAGGCTGCTCAGCGCTTGTGTTTGCAAATTAACTGCCATCTTTGTTGGGTTAATTTGCATACTCACTCTGATTGGCTGGGGTATAGTGAAGGCATGGTCAATTAGCATTTTTCTCTTTTATTAGTGTAGAAATCATATATATTATTTTGACATGTAATTTTTGGCAGTAATGTAATTACCACAAATTAATTAAAATCTTTCTTCTAATTAATTCAATGTGCACAAATCCATGCACCAGGCCACTAGTTTCATATAATACTGGTTTGGTGGTGATTAACTCCTTTAGCTTTTTCTAATCTGTGAAACTTTTTATCTGACTTTCAATTCTAAATGAGAGCTTTGCTGGATAGAGTAATCTTGGTTGTAGGTTCTTGCTATTCATCACTTTGAATATTTTTTGCCACTCCCTTCTGGCTTGCATAGTTTCTGTTGAGAAATCAGCTGACAGTCATATGGGCATTCCCTTATAGGTAACTAACTGCTTTTCCTTGCTGCTTTAAAGATTCTCTCTTTGCCTTTAGCTCTTGAGATTTTAATTATGATAGTGTGGTCCTCTTTGGGCTCCTCTTATTTGGGACTCTGTGCTTCCAGGACTTGTAATTCTATTTCTTTCATAGGTAGGGAAAGTTTTCTATCATTATTTCTTGAAATATGTTTTCAGTATCTTGCTCTCTCTTCTTCTTCTGGCACCCCTATAATGTGAATGTTGGTATGCTTGAAGTTGTCCCAGAAGCTTCTTACACTATCTTCATATTTTTGGATTCTTATTTCTTTTTGCTCTTCTGATTGGGTGTTTTTTGCTTCCACATATTACAAATAGTTGATATGAGTCTCAGAATCTAATCTACTGTTAAATCCCCTGTATATTATTCTTTATTTCAGTCCATGAATGCTAATTTCTGACTGGTCCTTTTCTTTCCTTCTTCCTTCCTTCCTTTCTTTCTTTCTTTCTTTCTTTCTTTCTTTCTTTCTTGCATTCTCCCTAAAATTTTTGGATTTTTGGAAGTGTCACTAAGTCCCTTGAAGGTTTCTAAAAGATTCTTGAGTAATCTTATAACAGTGATTTTGAATTCTATATCCAGTAGTTTGCTTTCTTCCATTACTTTCATCTGTGAGATGTTTCTTTGTCTCTGCATTTTGGCTACTTCCCTGTGTTTGTTTCTATGTACTGGGTAGAGCTGCTATGTCTCCCTGAGTTGGTAGACTGGCCTTGTGTGGTAGGCGTCCTATAGAGCCCAGTGGCTCAGCCACCCCTTCACTTGAGCTGGGAACTCTAGGTGCCTTACCGTGGTGCTGGAGCTCAGAGGAAGCGAAACCTTGTAAATTCAGTTCATGATGCCAGCCTTTTAAGAGGAACAGCTGGGTTTCCAGCAGCCTCTGTGTCACTGAGCCCCAATCTGCACTGGTTTTTCCAACCCATAGTTATTGGAATTTCTCTTCCCTGCTCTGGGACCCTGGGGTGGGCTTTTGGTGTGGAGCTGGATCTGTTGTTCCTCACAAGTGACCTCTGCAGGGATCATCTCCCTTCTGATTAATAAAGTGGCCATGTAGATGCCAGACCAGCCCTTTCCTCACCTTTACATCTCCTACCAGTCTCAGTGTGCTTTCTTCTTTATATCTTTAGTTATAGGATTTCCATTCAGACAGCTTTCTGGAAGTTTTGGGTGATGGTTGTTCTGTATTTTAGTTGTCAATTTTAATGTGGTCGTGGGAGGCAGCAATTACAGGTGCTTACCTTCACCATTATCTTGGTTCCTCTGCTCCCTCTCAATTTATTATTTAACTAATTCAGTACTGTACTACTCAAAAGTGTGGTTCATGGACCAGCTAGCCCATAAGCTCACTTGGGAGGTTTTTCGATGCCAACTCTTAGTCATCACCCCAAAACTGCTGAATCTGCTTTTTTTCTTTTTAAAAAAATATATTTTATTGATTTTTTACAGAGAGGAAGAGAGAGGGATAGAGAATTAGAAACATCAATGAGAGAGAATCATCGATTAGCTGCCTCTTGCATACCCCCTACTGGGGATGTGCCCGCAACCAAGGTACATGCCCTTGACCAAATTTGAACCCGGGACCTTTCAGTCCGCAGGCTGAAGCTATATTCACTGAGCCAAACCGGTTTCGGCTGAATCTGCTTTTTAAATAAGATCCCTATATAATCTGTATGTACATTAAAGTTGGAAAAATACTAGTTTAGTAGAATTTTAAAGATTTGTTTTGAGATTTTATGCATACTTATTAGATTAATTCCTAGCTTAGTAGAGTTGTCCCTCAGTATCTGAGTGGTGTTCCAGATCAACACTCCAAGGATACTAAAATCCCTTATATAACATCTATAATAATAAAAGCATAATATGCAAATCAACATATGCATATTGGTGAAATGGCCGAACAGCAGAACCGCTGTCCAGACGACCATTCTATGACATGCACTGGCACCAGGCCAGCCAAGACAGGTGATGTGCGATTGGTCAGGGGCCCCACCATTGCCCCACAATTGCCCTGCAGAGGGAGGCCCAGGCCACCAGCTGGTGGGGCGATCAATAGGGAGGGCTCCATGATCACCCAAGAGGGAGGCCTAGACCACTCTCTGCTGGGCAATGGATCACAGAGCCCTGGCCAGGTGGGCAGGACCTCCATCTATAGGGTGATCAATCACAGGGAGTGGGCCTAAGCCAGCAGGTGGACATTCCCCAAGGGCTCTCGGACTATGAGAAAGTGCAGGCTGGGCTGAGGGACCTCTCTCCCCCAGTGCAGAATTTTGTGACCGGGTCTCTAGTGGAATAATATTTGCATATAACCTGTACACATCTTCCCTTACAGTTTGAATAATCTCTAGATTACTTATAATACCTCATACAATGTAAATGCTATGTAAATACTTGTTTTTTTAATGGTTTAGGGAACATGTTCAGTATAGAAGCAACCATCATAGGCCTACATAGTACACATCAGCCACAATGTAATATTTTTGATACAAGATTGATTGAATCCGCTGTTGCAGAACCCACTGACATGGAAGGCTGACTCTACAGTAAGAAAGGTATCCAGATCCTTTGCTGAACTTCATTAACAATTTAAAATAGTTTTCCTATCAAATCTCTTTTGAATTTTCTTTGAATACTTATATCAACTATAAAAAATGACAACGGAGCCCCTGGTTCTCTTCCCTTCCCATCTTCATACTTCTTTCTTTCTCTTGATTTATTTTATTGGACAAGATTTCCAGCATCACATGAGAAGTAAGGGGGAGAAAAGACAGCTTGGTTTTATTCTCAACTTAAAGAAAATGCTTCTAATATTTCTTTGATAAATATTAATTTTCCTGCTGAGTTTTAGTGGATATACTTATCAGATTATGAAACTTTTTCTCTACTCCTGGTTTTTTAAACACCTCTCCAAAAGTTCACAATTAATTGAAATGTAATTTTCTGCAGTTAGAAGAGAAAAATCATGATTTTTGTCTTTTGGTCCATTAATATGAAAAAAAAAAAACATGTAGCTTTTTGTGTTAATTAAATTATAGGAGTAAAAGTGCAGCTGAACTTAATTTTTCTGAAAAAGTAATTTGTTTTCATTCTCTGCTTTTTTAATCAAAAGAACATGAGCCAAGGCAGACACATAAACTTCTTAGGGAGATAAATAGCTCTTGTTTGTGACCTTTATAAATATTTGGAATAAAGAAATGAATACAACTGTTGCATTTTCCCATATTTTGTTTGTTTAATAACCTAGATGAATTTTTAAACTGATTTACAGAAATGAATGTCCTCATCATCCCCCATATTCAGCTATTTCTCATTTTTAAATTATATTTTTACTGATTTCAGAGAGAAAGGGAGAAGTGGAGATAGAAACATCAGTGATGAGAGAAAATCATTGGTCAGCTGCCTCCTGCGTGCCACCTACTGGGTATTGAGCCTGGAGCCCAGGTATGTGCCTGGACCCGGAATTGAACAGTGACCTCCTGGTTCCTAGGTCAGCACTCAACCACTGAGCCACATTGGCCAGGCACATTCAGTTATTTTCATGGCATGATAGGGCAGTTACCTGTGGTTGAGGTCAAGTCTTCTTGTTCTTTGAATCAAAAGAGGATGCTCTTAACTTCAATTACCTTCTCTGGATAGTTGTGGCATAGAAGGCCCAGGCACACACTGCTCCTATGAGATCTTATCTTTACAGCCAAAACTTCTGATAAATAAAGCCCAGTGTGGTTTAAAGTCGTGTATGGAATAGACTGAGGCTTTCACTCCAAAGCCACTCCATTGTTGATGTGTAACAGACCAGGCCAGAATTGTCTATTCTCTTGATGCCAAACAGCTGAGCAAGGCCCTTGGAAGTCAGGCACCTGGGGGTTCTTCTCTGTTAACTGATTATAAGTCCTCTATTTCCAGCTTATGAATGTCTTTCAAGAATCTATTGAAACTCTTTCCAGAAAAGAGAAGAGAAGAGAAGAGAAGAGAAGAGAAGAGAAGAGAAGAGAAGAGAAGAGAAGAGAAGAGAAGAAAACAGCAGCTCATTCTTTCTGGGAGTTCACAGCCCTGGTTTAAAAGTCATGGTCTGTGTAGGGGTCTGTGGGCTCTAAGTTAAAACCCCTGAGATAGAGCCAGAATGAAGAAAAAGCTGGAAGCACCACATTATGGTTGACTTTTAATTTTAGCAGAGTGACTCAAAGGATGTGTTTATTTTCTTGACAGTTCCAAGTTTTTAGGCAAACAGTTCAGGTAACGAACAGTTAAACTGAGCAGCAGCTTGCCAGGAATTTTGTGCAGAGTTGCACATACCTTATCAGGCCTTCAGGCCATTAGAGAAATTGTGCTAACAGCCCCAAACTTCCATAACCTTTTCCAGATTTACTTTTGTACAGCACTAAAAAAAAAAAAAAAAAAAAAAAAAAAAGTGATAATGAAATACTCCTAGAAGACTGAACAAGGACTGTGAACAACATTCAGAGCCTTCCCAAAACTGGGCATGGATTTTAACACTAATTCCTAGTCATTGTTGCAGCCTGGGATATGCCCATATTCATTCATCTGCTCACTTATATAGTCATCCATTTACCAAATACTTAATTGATATCACCATAAATCCAACAAGGCCTACTAATGATGAATTTTCGTCTTCTTCTTTGCCAAAAGCATATAATAAAAAATATCATCTGGAGTAAAAAAAAGACTAAAAGGAAATGAATATTATGTTCATTTAATTGCCACAGCATGCATCTTCTTTCAGAAAGTGGGCAAGCGCTGCAGCAGAGAGTAGCATGGACGGTGTGATGTGGTGGGGAGAGTAAAATAACAGTGATGTAGTGATTTTACAACTTATCCAAATCTTAGATATTGAATACTTGCATAAATTTTAAATGGAGCCAAGAACTATACAAAGGAAAAAAGGCACATTTATATATTTTTATAGAAAAGATAGGAGTTCCAAAACATACACCCTCAATTAGATTTTAATAAATCAAATTACATTTTAATAAAATCCATTTGTTGTTTCAAAGACATGAAATAATTAAAACCATTGAATGGGATATCCTATTATTTATAACATAATGATTTACTCTACTTTTAATTAACTTCAGAACATATGGTTATTTTCTTTGGGCTCTGAAGAGTTTTCCCACCTGGGATCCAGAAAAAAAAAGCACAACTAGACACCACCATTGATTACTTAATAGAAAATCCCAGCAAGGTACAAATCTGACCCTTACTTTGATTTAATCTTTTTTGTTTGCTTGCTTTAAGATTAAAATCACAAACAATTTTTGTTTATTTTTTCCTTTTCATTGAATGTATTGTGGTGACACTGTTACAAAGATTATACAGGTTTCAGGAGCACAATTCTACATATTATCTGTACACTATATTGTGTGTTCACTAGCCAAAATTAAGTCTCCCTCCCTCTTCCAAAACACTAATTTAAAAGAATATATGCACCTCTGTGTTCATTGCAACATTGTTTACAACTAGAGGCCCAGTGCACGAATTTGTGCATGGGTGGGGCCCCACCTGGGGCGGGGGTGGGGCCGGCTGAGGGGAGGGGCCCCAGGAGGTTGGCCAGCAGGCCCCAACTCCTGGTAGAAGGGACAATTTGCATACCAGCCTTTTATTATATAGGATATCCAAGATTTAAAAACAACCCAAGAGTCTGTCAGTAGATGAGTGGATAAAAAAGCTATACTACATTTACACAATGGAATACTACTCGGCCATAAAAGTACATATAGTTTTTGAGTTGAGGTTAACTTTTTTTTTCTTTTCATTTTGGAAAGCTTTTAGCAACAGCTTTTCAGGGTTAAAGTGTTAAGGAATTTGGGAAATGATGGATCTTTTTCTCATGCTTTCTGGAATCTTGAAAAATGTAAAACTGAGATATTATAGACTACTTATGGTATTCATTGCTACCAGTTACTAAAATGTAATGCTGTTTTCTGTTGAATTTCTGCAACCATAAGTACTATCCAAAATAGTTTTATATATAAAAGTGTAAATTAGATGTGACATGTAGATCCACAACACAATGTAGTATTTTCTCAGACCTGCTTCGTCCAATACTATAGCCAATACTGTATGTGGCTATTGAGTGCTTGGAATACAGTGTTGGGAACAAAAAAAAAAAAATTGTCCTCTACCCTCTTAGGTTCAGTAACTGGGGTCCTGCAAAATAAACTAACAAAAGACAAATTAACAGGAGAAAAGGCACAAACATTCTGTTTCTATGTATGTGCACAGAAGTTTACAAAAAGGAAGTGAGACTGAAAGCCCAGGGCTTAAATGCCCTTTTAACAAAGGAAAGGGGCTTGGGCTTCCAAGGATGCTAAATCATAGGCCCTGACTAGGAAATATCTGGGGAACTGTTGAGGCCTGTTGTGCAAATGCCTGGGTCTCCAATGATGACTTGCTCTTCGCTTCCTGGGAAAGGGGCACCTTCACAAATGTGTGCCCTTCTTTTAGGCAGTTAAGGGAAGGTCAGAGAATTCCCAAATCTGTTGATTCTCCATTTTCTTCAGTTCAAAATAACCCATATGCCAAAATGGCATATTTTGGGGTGGTATATCCTGATCCCCTTCAATAGCAAGCCTGAATTTGAGATGTGCTGCTTAAAATACACACCACATTTTGAAGACTTGGTATGAACAAAAGAGAATATAAAATATCTCCTTAATAATTTTTATATTGATTACCGGCTGCAATTATAATATTTTATATACTAGAATAAATGAACTGTATTATTAGATTAATTTAATCTGTTTATCTTCTTTCCCATCACACTCTCCCACCTCTCACCTCGGGCGTGACTGCCACAACATTAAATATGATATGTGGCTTGCATTGTAATTACTATGACATAGTTGCTGTCTAGGACATTAAGTAAATGATGCAAGTTGAGGGTAAATTCAGTTTTTAGTAGAGTGGCTTTCATTGCCAGGTGGTTGGCAGATGTTAGCAAACTGACTAGAATGACAGCAACTTCAACTCAAAAGTGATTTAAACCATGGGAAGACCTCTTGGGATACTGAGAACAGTGAAAAGCATTTTTGTTGTTGTGTTTGTTGTTTTATACTTTCAACGATATATGGGGAGTCTATTTGGGGTGATACTTTTCATGTCTACTTCAAAGACAGCCCTCAGTTATTTAGAATGCAATGTAAGGACAGCAAATTCTGAGTTGAATGGCAGGGATGAGATCAAGTTAAACAGGAGGAGGATCTGGTGAAATGAAAAGTTAACTTAAGAGCATTCCCTGGTGGCCAACATTCATCCAAAACATATGACCATTTATGCAAGCATAATGTAGCAAACATCATCTCCCAGGTCACATCAACCTGACACAGAGTGAGGGTGCAAGATGATGGCAATTAAAAGAAAAGCTATTATTTAACACCAGCCCCAATCAGCTGATTCCTGGAACTTCTCTGAGTTTTTCTCAAGGCTCAATATGGTCATGAGGATGCCTATTAGAGAAAGGGGTCATTTTTTTGTCTCTCTTTCTCCCCCCGCCTCTCTCTCTCTCTTTCTCTTTCTCTCTCTCTTCTCTCTCTTTTGTTAATGCTCACAAGGATACCTTTTCCATTGATTTTCAGAGAAAGTGGAGATGAGGGAGGGAAGAAGAGAGAGAGAGAGAAACATTGATGTGAGAAAAATGCATTGACTCTCTCATGCACCCCAATGAGGGGTGGAGAGTGAAGCCATAAGCCAGGTACATGCCCTTGACTGGAAATTGAACCTGCAACCCTTTGGTACAAGGACTGGCACTCTAACTGAAGCATTCATCTTATATATAAACTGCAGTTTGAAATTTTAACCCTGCTATTTTGGCTTCTGTAAATGCTTGCTTGCTTAAATAATAAGGAAATAAGACTACTCCCTGTCCCAAAGAGGCCATAAACCTTCCTCAGACAAAGTTATCAGTGTTGGTGTCAGACTTCAGTTGAGGTCTCATAGGCCCTTTAAGAAATTGCAAAGGGAACCAGAAAAATCCTTATTTGGGAGACAAAGAAGGTAAAAACATATAAATACTAGAAATTTCCTGTGTGACTTCACCCAGAATTTGAGAGACATTTTCCTCTGGGCTCATGCATAGTAATAACAATAATAATAATAATAATAATAATAATATCTAATAAAGGAGTAATATGCAAATTGACTGTACCTCTGCTACATACTCAAGCCATGCCCACCAGCCACGCCCACAAACCAATCAGGAGCAAATATGCAAATACCCAACCAAGATGGCTACGGCCACAGAGAGCAAGCTGGAAGCATGGGTTTCTCCAGCAATGGAGGAAGCCAAGCTTTTGCCTGCCTGTGCTGGCCCAGGCATCTACTCAATGCCATAAAGTTTGAATGATAGAAGATAAATAAATTCCAACAAAAATGGCGGCAGCCATGGAGCTGGAGAGAGTAAGAGGCTATGGCTGCCCCTGGCAATAGAGAAAGCCAAGCTTTCCATCTGCCCTGACCAGCCTAGGCTTCCATTTAAGGATACAAAGTTACAATTGTAGAAAATAAATAAACTCCAGATACCAGGATCTCTGCTTGGGTCACAGGTGGGTGTGGCCAGCCTGCAAACCAACACAGGCTCCTCTCCTAGGCCACCCCATGCCCCAAGGGAACCCTACCCTGAAGACAGTAGTGAGGAGTGACATCAGGTCCATTAATGCCAAGGAAGCAGATGCAGAACTGACAGGTCACAGGGCAAACCAGCTGGCCCCCACCCATGCACCAGGCCTCTATCCTATCTAATAAAACAGTAATATGCAGATTGACCACCACTCCAACACACAAGATGGCTGCCCCCATGTGGTCAAAGATCCTGTCCCCATGTGGACACAAGATGGCAACCACATGATGGACAGCAGGGAAGAGCAATTAGGAGGGACCAGGCCTGCACGGGAGGGCAGTTGTGGGTGATCAGGCCAACAGGGGAGGGCAGTTAGGAGGGGCCAGGCTTGCAAGGGAGGGCAATTGGGTGTTATCAACCCTGCAGGGGAGGGCAGTTAGGGGTGACCAGGCCTACAGGGAAGGCAGTTGCGGGGAGGAGGGACCCAGGCTTGGAAGGGAGAGCAGTTGGGGATGACCAGGCCTACAGGAGAGGGCAGTTAGGGGCAAACAGGCTGGCAGAGGAGTGCTTAGAAGGTGATCAGGCTGGCAGGCAGAAGCGATTAGGGGTAATCAGGAAGGCAGTCAGGTGAGCAGTTGGGAGCCAGCAGTCCTGGATTGTGAAAGGGATGTTCGACTGCCTGTTTAGGCCCAATGCAATTGGGCCTAAATGGGAAGCTGGACATCCCACAAGGGGTCCCAGATTGGAGAGGGAGCAGGCTGGGCTGAAGGACACTCCCCCTCCTCATCCTATGCCTGAATTTTGTGTACTGGGCCTCTAGTAGTAGTAGTAGTAGCAGGTAGTAATAATAATAAATGTAACTCCATCTTTCTAAGTGTTGCTTGGTTCTTCTCCAGTTTTCTGTAATCTAACCACTGAGAAACACCAGCCCAGGCCCATGTTTTCTCTTATGTCCTCCATCTTGAAATAGCTTCCAGTCATTTCCAGGGCCTTTTGGAACCAGAGACCACCACACCTATGACCTGTCAGTTCTGCATCTGCTTCCTTGGCATTAATGGACCTGATGTCACTCCTCACTACTGTCTTCAGAAAACCATGCCAGCCTTTGTTCCCAGAGCCAGCCATTCTGAGTTTCTGCAACACCTGTCTCTCTCCACAGGAAACCAGGACCTTGGAGCTTCTTTCCTTTCCTTTCCTGTGGGGAAGGTCAACTTTGGACTTAACCAGCTTGGGCCTGGGCAGCAAGCCTGATTCCACTCTCAGCCTTTGTCCATCTTGCTATTGTGTTTGTACAATGCTGAGTTTTAGCTGAAGGTTACAAAAGAGCCTCATCCTTCTGGGTCCTGAAACAGCGCTTACTACCAGAAGACTCCCCTCCTTCTATGACTTACACCAGACTCTCAAAGCTTGTTCACCTATGAGAAGGCCCTTCAAAGTCCCATTCTTTGTCTCATAAATGATTAATTGAACTTCTTGTCCCCACTGATCAATCAGAACAATGTGTTTGTCAACTACACTTTGGTTAAGCTTTCTCCCTGTGCCAGATGCATGAACTCTGGTGCACTCTTAGCAGGAGCCAGCAAGCAGCCTCTTCTTGAAGGTCCCTCCTTAAAACAGGCTAAGCTCAGGGTGAAACACTCTCTGATATGTTCTCGCTCTCCCGGGGTGCCACCCTGACCTCTCACTTCCCACACCCAGGTCTTGTTTACTCTTCTCCCTAGAAAAGGAAAACACTCTTTGCCTCGGACTCTTGAGGCACTTGCAGACCTTATAGTCAGAGCTTTCTCTCTACTGCACTAGGCCCTTTCTCCTCGCCTTGCAATAATCCTTAGGAATTGCCCCCTCCTTACTAAGCCTGGATTTATTTTTCATATGACAGTTTTACAGGCAGAGGAAGGGGACCTCAGAGGGATCCCAGCCCTTAGTTTTACCCCCTTCAGAAATCTGTGTTGACTTTATCTCATACTAAGCTGAGTCACTGTGGTGTGATCTTCTAGAAAAGGATTTTGCTGTGTTGGTATACGTTAACAGGGCTTCATCTGTGTAACCCATCCACAGCATGTGTCCGTATCTAAGAATGGTGTGGCCAGGAAATCCTGGGATTGGGCAGCACGGGTCTGTCTGTCACCTGCCACAGCTGTCCAGCATTTTAGACGTAGTCTTCCGGAGACCTTTATTTTCACCCCTTTCCAAACGGCAGTTTGTGGGGTGCGTTTAGCCCCAGATTTCCTTTATTTGGTGCACATTATATTGAAAACAATTATTTTCATTAGTTACCACTATTTTTTTTCCTTTAAATCAGGAGACTTCATATAAATCTTCTAGCCTTTCTTGACAAGTCAGATCAGGAAACATTGTTTGCACCCTGCATAGGTCAACTAGTCCTCATAACCCTTACCTCCGCTCACTTACTGTCTGGCCAGTGGCCTTTAACTGTTAACTTTGAAAAGGCATGAAGCTAACAATTGAGTTGTTTTGAGGTTAAAATAAGATTAGATATAAAGTGGCTCCCAGCAAGACCTCTCCCTCCTCACTTGCAGACATTAATGCTTGTGAATTTACATTGACTACTAATCACTTAAATAGGTTTTGTACTTTGAATACATGGCTAATGGTTGAAAATAACAACAAAAGAAAGGTTAGAAGTGCATCTGAGATGGAGCAAGTCCTTAGGAGAAAAGAAACTGACTTTGGAATCTTGAAAATTTGTGCGAAAGATAAAAACTTTTGAAGATTAACATCTTAGACCATGGGTGTGTCTTCCAACTGAATTATTTAATCAATGAGATAGCTCATTGCAAAATAAATGTTTCTCCTACACTGTTCTAAAAATAAACTGAGTCGATTGATTTTACAATTAAATGGAGGGAGGTGGCCCTTTGTTTTTGGATATTCATTCCTTGCCCTTTATTAATCTGGTATAAAGTTTAGCCATTGGACATTGAAGTGACCAATCCGCCTCACAGATTTTTGAGTCTAACTTTTTCTTGAAAATTGAAAGCACATCTGACTACTGAAATAAGTAGGGTTAGGACTCTCTGCTTTGAGGTTGGCTCTGGACCCTCAAAGCTGCCTCAATTGTTGCTCTTCCTGGGGGCTCACAGTTTTCACAAGAGCTCTCGAAGGTTCATTTTGCAGATCCAAATCTGAAGAGGCTTCTCTCCCCTACAGGCTTGGTTGTGATTCCCACTAAGCCTAATGTGACCAACCACATATTTCAAACATTGCAGGTAGCTTTACTCCCTGTCCCTGTAGGACCCCCCCCCCCCCCAACCCAAGTCCTTGCTGAACACTGAAAACCAGGGCCAGTTTCAAGAATGCTGAGGTCAACCCTAGCTGGTTTGGCTGAGCCGGTAGAACCTCGGCCTGTGGACTGAAGGGTTCCAGATTTGATTCTGGTCAAGGGCACATGCCTGGGTTTTGGGCTTGAACCCCAGAAAGGGGTGTACACAAGGCAGCCGATCAGATTCTCTCTCATCATGGATGTTTCTATCTCTCCCTCTCCCTTCTTCTCTGAAATCAATAAAAATATATTTTTCAAAAATAAGAATGCTTAACTCAGTTAGACAGCAGTGAGAAGAGTTCTCCCTTATTTACAAAATCTGTGGCTTCTCACACCAGGTCTCAAAGTCCCACTGCCTCGCAGGAAGCACAGGGTGGAATGTGGCGGAGGCTCGCCAGCCTCTTCTCTAGGACTTGCAACTTCTCCCACCTTCTAGAAGCTTCTAGAATCTTCTTACAGCCTGGAATTTGAAAAATGATGCCACTTCTTTTCCTCATGGGAGGTCTTTAAATGCTTCTGGCATTTTCCCAGGTTGCTTTTATATTTTCTTAAATTTCGGAATTGAAACAAAATGTGGCCCAATTAAACATCTCATTAGCTGTTACTAAGCTGTTTCCCTGCTTGTTTTGTAAAAACTCTTTCCTGGTCCCAGAGAAGGTTTAGGGACTTATTTTTATTAAAGTGAACTAGCACCCTCTATAGGCCAACCTAGTTATGAATCTGAGAAACTACTCACGTTGAGTGTTAAATCTCTAATGCCAGTGCCTTAAGGCAAAAAACTGTATCTCAAATTTATCAGTACCCATGAAAATCCCTGAAATTATAAGGCAGAATAAAAGCCAAGAATTAGATGCTTTTGTTTCTCCTTTGATTTGGCAGCTGTGTCAGTTTATCTGGAGCAGAGGGACTTCAATAAGAGAAGGAAGATTAGGTTAAATAAAGACCCTAATCTTTCTTGGCCCCTCTTTTTGCTTCTTCTCCCTGCCCCCTTACTTGGAGAAGCGGGTGTTCTTCTATTCCCTACAATATATTCGTTCAACATTTGTATGTACCAACCATCAGTATAGGTTCTAACACAGAGATACCCCTGTTTTCATGAAGCATATATTCTAAAGGGAAGATAAAGAAGATTAACATCTAGATTTTGAAGAGCTTCTTTTTCCAGAGAGTGGTAAGTACTCTGAGAATTATAAAACAGAAGAGTGGCCTAGAGAATGATGTGGACAGTGTGGCAATCTGTTTTAAATAAAGTAGTCATGGAGGGCCTCCAGGAGGAAGTGACTTTGAACAGAGATTTAGATGAGGTTACCAACTATAGAAAGAGGAGTTAATAAACTGTTCCTCAGACATGTGGCTCAAGTCCAGAAGTTTGTGTTTATTGATTTTCTTCCTCTGGTTTGTTGTATAACTTTCATTTAGCTTAACATATTGTTGGTAATCTTAAGCAGATTATTCTTACTTATTTTTAAATCATAGGATGAAGTTAATTCTGAACTGTTCTTATCTGCAGGAAGTAAGGGATGGGAGGTACAAAACAAGATGGGCATGCTGTTTCAGGTCAAACTTTGGGGTGACAAAGCAAATCTTCCTTCTACTGTCACTCAGCCCTATCGTGGGAGCACTTTCTGCCCTTACTATTCTTCTCTGAGGAGGCTCTTCCAGGACAGGGTAAGAGTGCTGTTCTGATCCTGAAAAAGCCAAGAAATCAGAGAAGCAACAAAACTGCAAGTACGTTCCAAAGTGCATCTCTCCAACAGTGATGAACAGAACTCCCCAGAAGAGTGAGAATAAAGACCCAGGCCCAGGGAGAAAAGTAGCAAAAAGAAGAGAAAGTGTTTGACAGAAGAGGTGGAAGTGAAACCATCAGACTGAGCATAAAATCTAAAAAGAACTAGGAAACTATTTCATTTATTTATCCAAATATCTATTGGATGCTTGCAACATGCCGCACATTGTGATATCGCATTGGGGATATCACAATGAGCAAGGCTTCTCCTAAACTTAAGATTTAGGGACAGTTCATGCAAAACACTGTTGAGTTCATCAGGAGGTCTCTGATGCTACAGTCCTCAATCTTTTAAAAAATTATATATTTATTGATATTTTACAGAGAGGAAGGGAGAGAGATAGAGAGATAGAGAGCTAGAAACGTCGATGAGAGAAAAACATCAACCAGCCGCCTCCTGCACCGGGGATGTGCCCGCAACCAGTGTACATACATGCCCCTGACCGGAATCAAACCCGGGACCTTTCAGTCGGCAGACCGATGCTCTACCACTGAGCCAAACCGGTTTCAGCCAGTCCTCAATCTTATATCCTCTGCCCGTAAGGCTGCTGGTAGGCTGCCTGGGCTCTCTTAGTTTCAATTATACCCTAATTTAGACACCAGTTCCCTTCTTCCACCAAACATTGGCAGACAGAGAAAGCAGTCTAATGTTTGACAGCACAGGCTTTGGAACCCAAAGTTCTTTGTTTCAAGTTCTGACTGCCACTTACTGGATACTTGACTTAAAACTTTGTTCTCATCTTAACAGTGGTGATTAAAAACCACCTCTTCGAAGGGCTTCCACGTAGATAAATGAAACAACTTTGTACAGCATTGTGTCAACTATCTGGTACAGATTGAGGGTGGTGGGCTGAAAAATGACCCCCAAAGATATCCAGGTCTGAACCCCTAGGACTTGTGAATGTTATAATATATGGCAAAAGCATTTTCCACATGCTATTAGATTAAGGACCTTCAGATAGGGAGGTTATCTGGGGCTATCTAGGTGTGTGCCAAATGTAATCACAGCAGAGGGAGATCTGACTACAAAAGAGTCAGGCAGAAGGCATTATGATACTGGAAGCAAAGAAAGATTGGAAGATAATCCTACCAAATAAAAGAGTAATATACAAATTAACCATCACTCCACTATACCCATCAGCCACACCCACAGTCACACCCACCAGCCAATCAGAGTGAATATGCAAATAAACCCAACCAAGATGGCTTCAGCCACAGAGAGCAAGAGGGAGGCTTGTGTTTCCCAGGCAATGGAGGAAGCCAAGCTTTCCGCCTGTCCTTGCCAGCCTAAGACTCCACTCAAGGCTACAAAGTTTTAGTTATAGAAGGTAAACAAATCTAAACAGAAATGGCGGCAGCCATGGAGCTGGAAGGGGCTGGGGGCTACAGTTGCCCCTGGCAAAGGAAGAAGCAAAGCTTTCTGCACACACTGACAGGCCCAGGCCTCCACTCCAGGTTACAAAGTTTCAATTATAGAAGATTCACACACCCCAACAGAAATGGCTGCTGCCACAGATTGAGCAGGAGGCTTGGCTCCACTCCAGGCTACAGAGTTTCAGTTGTAGAAGGTAAATAAATTCCAGATACCAGTGCCTCCACTTGGGTTGCTGGGGGCGTGGCTGGCCTGCAAACCACCACAGGCCCCTCACTCAGGCTGCCCCATGCCCCAAAGAAACTTCACCCTGATCCGGGACACCCTTCAGGGCAAACCAGCTGGCCTCCACCTGTGCACCAGGCCTCTATCCTATCTAATAAAATAGTAATATGCAGATTGACTATCACTCCAACACATAAGATGACTGCCCCCATGTGATCAAAGATCCTGCTCCCATGTGGACACAAGATGAACACAACAAGATGGCCAACAGGGAAGGGCAGTTGGGAGGCACCAGGCTTGCAAGGAAGGGCAGTTGGGGGCGATCAACCCTGCAGGGGAGGGCAGTTAGGGGTGACCAGGCCAGCAGAGGAGGGAAGTTGGGGGCAAACAGGCTGGCAGGGGAGCAGTTAGACATTAATCAGGCTGGCATGTGAGTGGCTGGGGTGATCAGGCTGGCAGGCAGAAGTGGTTAGGGGAAATCAGGAAGACAGGCAGGTGAGCAGTTGGGAGCCAGCAGTCCTGGATTGTGAGAGGGATGTCTGACTGTCCGTTTAGGCCAGATCAGTGGGATCAGGCCTAAACAGGCAGTCAGACATCCCTCAAGGGGTCCCAGATTGGAGAGGGTGCAGGCAGGCTGGGCTGAGAGACACCCCCTGCACAAATTTTGTACACAGGGCTTCTATTATGCTAATAACTTTGAAGATGGAGGAAGGGGCCTTATGCCAAAGAATGTAAGGTATGCATCTGTAGAAGCTGGGCAAGGCTTGGAAATAGATTCTCCCCTGGAGTTTTCAGAAGAAACCAGCTCTGCCAGCATCTTGATTTTAGCACAATAAAATCGATTCAGACTTCTGGCTACAAAATAAATTCCTGTCGATTTAAGTCACTAAATCTGTGCTATTTATGCTATAACTTGTTTATTTGCTATAATTTGTTTATATGCTATAACTTGTCTGTTTGCTATAATTTGTTTATATGCTATAATTTGTTATAGCATAAATAAGAAACTAATACAGGAAATAGTCAATAAATAGTAGCTATTCAATAAGTGCCTACATTAGACAAACGTGGCACAATGAAAATTTTAGTAACTACAATTTTTTGAGAACTTACTATGGTCTATGTTATAAGTAATCTATTCTAAATGCTCTACATTACTGAAGCCATTTAATCTTTAGAACAACCCTGAATTAGGGATTATTATTGTGCCCATCCCATTTTTTAAAGTCCAGTGTATCCATTTTTCTCTCTCTAAAGCATATTTTAGTGTCATTTATAAAGTCTATTTACCTAACCTAAGGTAATAATCACTTTATGCTATGTTTTCTTCTAGACATCTTATAGTTTTACATTAAAATTTATTAACCATTTTGGGATAATTTTGGCATAAATTGTGAGATAAGGATCAAAGTTTGTTTTTTATATATGACACTATATATAGAAGTGTTATATATATTTAACAATTTTAACATCATTTGTTTAAAAGACTCCTCCTCCACTGAATTGCCTTTGCAGATTTGGAATTAATAATCAATGTGCTATATATCCTAGGAAAGCTGAAACACCAATCAGAAAGAATGTATGCACCCTTATGTTCATAGCAGCACAACTTATAATAGCTAAAATCTGAAAAAACTCCAAGCGCTCATCAGTAGATGAGTGGATAAAAAAATCTGTAGTACATTTACACCATGGAATACTATACAGCAGTAAAAAAGAAGGATCTCTTACCCTTTGAGAAAGCATGGAGAGACCAGGCGAGTATTATGTTAAGCAAAATAAGCCAATCAGAGAAAGACAAGTATCACATGATCTCACTCATATTTGGAATCCAATGAACAAAATGAACAAAATAGATCCAGAGACATAGAAGCATGGAACACTCTGTTGAATCTCAGAGGGAAGGTAGGGGGTGGTTGGGAAGAGATCAACCAAATAACTTGCTTGCTTACTAGTATGCGCATAACCCATGAACACAGACAATAGGATGGTGAAGGCCTGGGTCAGGGGAGGCAGGAGCAAGATAGAAGGGGAAAAGAGAGATATATGTAATACTCTCAACAATAGAGAATTTTAAAAAATCAGTGGACTCTATTTGTGTGACTCTATTTTTGAACCCCTGTTGTGTTGCATTGCTCTGTATGTCTTAGCATTTCATTATTACCACACTGTCTTCATTATTGCAGTTTTGTAGGTAGTCAGTTTTGAAATCAGATAGTATAAATCCTCCAACTTTTTCCCCGTACAATTTTCTTAGCTATTCTGGTTCCTTTGCCTTTCTGGATAATATATTTTAATGTAAAATGTAAAACTATAAAACGTCTAGAAGAAAACATAGCATAAAATGTTTGTTACCTTATGTTAGAAATAATGCGGGCCCCCCAAATCAGGGTCCCGGTAGAACACAAAGCGCACCCAGGAGCCAGGCAGGAAGGCAGATGCCTTTGCTCCTGCAGGAGGGTGCTCACCCGCATGGCCTGGGAGCACACTGAGTGGCAGTCCGATGGGGCTTTTATTTCTGATGCACGTGGTCTGTCCCTCACTCTTGGCTGGAAGACCTTAGGCTCCCAGTCTTTGCGACAGGCTACTCTAAAAGAAGGGGTTGACCTTTGCCACTTCAAAATGGCGGCTGCCTAAACTCTCTTCTTTGACAGAAAAGATTACTTGTTTATTCTCAAATAAAGAGTTTTTATATATGACACTAAAATATGCTTCGGAGAGGAAATAATTGATACACTCAACTTTAAAAAATGGGGTGGGGCCAAAACCAGTTTGGCTCAGTGGATAGAGTATCGGCCTGCGGACTGAAAGGTGTCCAAGGTTTGATTCCAGTCAAGGGCATGTACCTTGGTTGTGGGCACATCCCCAGTAGGGGGCGTGCAGGAGGCAGCTGATTGATGTTTATCTCTCATCAATGTTTCAAACTCTCTATCCCTCTTCCTTCCTCTCTAAAAAAAAAAATCAATTATATATATATATATATATATATATATATATATATATATATATATATATTTAAATGGGGTGGAGATAATAATAGTACCTAATTCAAGGTTGTTTCTAATATAGATACTACAGGGGAAAAAATGTTTTGTGGAAATTTTCAGTGAGATTGTGTTGTGTTTATAGAGCACCCTTTTTAACATATGAAGCAGCTGAGGCATGGAAGGGTTAAGTCATCTACCCAAGATTACACTGCTACAACCTCGACGGAGCTGGGGTATGACTATAAGCAGTCCGGCTTCTTAATCTCTGCTCCTGATCTCTCTGTTTTCTGCCCCCACATGACGCATGTTGAGCTACACCACATAGATCCCATAAAAGAAGAAAACTTGTCAACTGGGCACCACAATGGTAGTGATGGGGAGAGGGAGTTGGTGGCCTGGGAAAGGATATTTGTCATATGAGCGGGTGGTCTTATCAGACCCTCAGAGCTCACAGATTTCTCTGCCTGTGCAGAGTGGATTCTGTTGCTCACAGCACCATGTCCACGCATGGAAATGGGTTTCATTTTGTGAATTGTTAAGTGTTGTCTCTCTTTTCCACTTAGCACTTATACTCAGGATAATGAATACCAAGGGTTAGATTTCTGGTTAGATTTCTAATTGAAAGAGATCTTGTGTTTAAGTAATTAGACAGGAGACTGAAAATGCCATTTCCTCCTGGCTGATTGCTGCAGAGTGATCTGTGGGCAGCCTGGCACACCTGACACACGTGGTCTGAATGGGGTGGCGGGAGAGGGCACACTCTGCTCGCCTCTCCAAACCACCTTCCTCATGGTTGCCCCTAACTGCCTTGATTGCCCCTAACTGTCTCTGCCTTGGCCCCTACCACCATGGCTTTGTCAGAAAGGAAGTCAGTTGTGTGGAAGATGGCCGGTTGACCCAGTATAATTAGCATATTACCCTTTTATTAGTATATATGCTGGAAGACACATAGTTTGAGAGATTATTCTTTCTTGAACTCTGGTCTCAGTTTATACAACTCTGAAGATTTGCTTACCCTCCCCCTCTAGACATCTCTGTCTAGCCTGCTTCTGACATATTAATTCCTGTGGCTGTCACCAGCCATTTCTGTGTGGTTGCTTCAGCCTCCCCGTTCTGTTGCTTCCACAGGAGAGAGGCATTTTTAACACCTGGGCACATATAGCCTGTAATATGACTCAGAAATGTAGGAGAGTAGCAACATCTCAAGGGATGAGCTGAACTAAAGATATAAGAGTACCAGAAATTGCTGCCAGGTAAATTTCTCAGCTCGCCTACCCAGGCAGTGCTTTAACTGCTTGTCTGCACTGCCTTCACCTGGCAGCTTATTAGAAATGCACTCAGCTGGGAGCCAAAACCAGTTTGGCTTGGTGGATAGAGCTTTGGTCTGCGGACTCAAGGGTCCCAAGTTTGATTCCAGTCAAGGGCATGTACCTTGGTTGTGGGCACATCCCTGGTATGGAGCATGCATGAGGCAGCTGATCAATGTTTCTTTCTTGTCGATGTTTCTAGCTCTCTATCCCTCTCCCTTCCTCTCTGTAAAAAAATCAATTATATATATATATATATATATATATATACACACACACACACACACACACACACACACACACACACACACACATATATATATATATATATATATATATATATATATTTAAAAGAATGCACTCAGCTGGGAAATAAAATCTCTCTATATATTTTAAAATATATTTTTATTGATTTTAGAAAAGGGGGAAGAGGGATAGAGAGAGAAAGAAACATCAATGATGAAAGAGAATCATTGATCAGCTTCCTTCTTGCACACCCCACAATGGGGATTGAGCCTGCACCCAAAAGGAAGCACAAATGGTCAATAAGCATGGGGAAATGTGTTCCATGCCAGTAAGATCAAAGATGTCTAAATGTATCAGTCGTGATGGTCTGGGTAATGTTATAGTAATACTCAACTCCAAGTCTCAGTGGCTTAAAACCACAAAGGTTTATTTTTTGATCATCTCTGTCATGGCTTAGTGGAAGGCTTTGCTCCATGGAATTGTTAACATGGAATATTCATGTTAACCAATTATGAGACCCAGGCCACTTTCTGGAATATTGCTGGTAATCAATAGCCAATGTGAATGAGAGCTCTCTAGGGTCTTACACTGGAGATGACTCCGCCCAGAGTGGTACCTATCATTTCTATTCACAACTCAGTGACCAGAACAGGTCATATGTTCCCATTTAATTTCAAAGGCCATGAATTTCAATCCTATTTATTATATGCTTGGGAGGTGGAAAGTAAAAAAAATATATTTTAAAAATATATTTTATTGAATTTTTACAGAGAGAGAGAATTAGAAACATTGATAAGAGAGAAACATCAATCAGCTGCCTCCTGCACACCCAAAACTGGGGATGTGCCCGCAACCAAGGTACATGCCTTTGAGCGGAATCGAACCTCAGACCCTTGAGTCTGCAGGCCGACACTTTATCCACTGAGCCAAACCAGTAAGGGCAGTAAAAAATATTTAGTGGGCCGCATTAAAGACTAGAACATATATTAAAACCATAATAAGCTATTAATTTTCAGCTATTAGATTGGCAACTTTATAAAGAGAAACTAAACCTGTCTCAGCAAGTGTGTAGAAACAAGTTTTCTTATACACTAGGAATAAAAGTTTGTACATAATTTCTTGGGGCAGCTTGGTTTGTACAAAAGGGGCCACATGCTGACCTGATAAGCTCAGGGGAGGCCTGCATGGCAGTCTTGCAAACTCAGAGACCTAAACTCAGAGACCACAAAGGGTGGTCTGAAATTAAACTTTAACTAAACGTAGTTATGGTGGGCAGTTATATCCTAGGCCAGTATCTTCACTGACAAGGTCAACCTTTACCTTAACTGAGCCTATCTGTCTTTTTGCATCTATGATAACATACCCTTGAAATGTCTGGGTAACTTGTAACTTCCCTTTTTCTGGAGTCCCTGGGGCACAACCAAATGTAGTGGGTGCCAGAAAGATACCACAAATTCCTTCATTATAATATTAATTTTTCCTGCACCCACTTAAGTATGTGTCCATCATTTTACTTTTTATCCAATCCCAGGGGTTTCCCACTGCTTTGCTTTATCCCACCTCTTTAATCTATCACCAATGAATTTCATGTAACCCACCTACGTCTCTCCTTTGACTGCAATGTATAAATACAAATGTAATCCGCCATTCTCCAGAGCATTACCTCAATTTGTTGAGGTTCTACTTCCTAGGATATATCGACAGTTTGGCTCAAATAAACTAACAAAACTTTTTTACAGGTTTCAATGTGGTTTTTGTTTGTTGTTTGTTTGTTTGTTTTTGTTTGCATTAACTTTGGCAATACACACACTCATGTGCATGTTCACACACACACACACACACACACACACACACACACACACAGTGCATACACTTTGCCAGAAAATTTCACCTCTAGGAATTTAACCTAAAGAGAGATAGTCACAACTGTGAAAAGATAAGATTACAAAAACATTTACTGCAACATTATGCATAACAGTGGAAAAGGGGAACAATACATAAATGCAACAGCAGAGTAATGGGAGAATAGTTTATGTTACAGCTGCTTGATCAAATACATGGATCCATTACAATTATGCTCACAAAGAATTCGTAGCTAAGTAATAGCTTCATTTTGAATGGTAAGCAACAAAGCAGCCTCTACACATTTCTCTCTCAAAGCAGTACTGCATGACGGGTGATGCGGCGATCTTTTTCCCCCTAAGATAAATTATGAAAACACTTTGAGTTTGTAAATGACTTGTTCCAAGTGCCAACAAAGAATGACATTTCCTGCAGGAACAGTGTTCCCCGCTGCACTCTGCAAGTTCTCCCTCGTCTCCCTTGAGCGATCACACTTCCTTCAGCAGAGGCTGAATATCTATCTACTACTAGGGACCCCAGTTGGGGTTGGCCTCCTCTGGGTGACTCCTGTGCTATTTTATAGCTTAACTGTTCGGAATCTCCATAAGCTATGCTAGAAGCAGGATTGTGGGTGTTGTCAGAGCGGTTTCCATTTTCCTGGAGACTCACTTATGCTCAGGACTGGGAGAGAGATGGAAGTACTGATGCCATTCCCAGAGTACTCATGGGTTCTGCTCTCTAGTGACTTGCAGAACACCCTGCTCTCCTCAGTTGGGTTCTTCTTCCTTTTATCCCTTCCTCCATCCCTCCTTTCCTTTTCTTCCTTCCATCTTTTCTTGTTTCCTTGAAAGAAACATTTATTGACCAGTTTTAAGGTTCAGATGCTGTGCCTAGTACTGGGAACACCACAATGAACAAGATAGTCTCTCTGCCCTTATGGAGCATTCTATCCATTGGGAAAAAGAGGCAATTACAATGTATCCCTGTGGTGGGCACCTCTAAGATGCTCCAAAGGGCCCCTACCTCCTTATATTCACACCTTTGTGTAATTCTCTATCCTGAGCATTGACTAGACTTAGTGACTTGTGCTAACAAATACAATATCGCAGAACAATCTCTCTCTATAAAAGCCTAAGCAACCATTCAACCAGTAGCAATGACACATACTAACCACCAGGGGGCAGACGCTCCTACTGGTAGGTTACCTTGATGCTGGGGTCTGGCAGATTGGGACAAGGTGAGATGGGCAAGACACATCCTGGAGCCCTCCTACAATCCCTCTCCGGCCCTGATCATGCACTAGTGGGGGAATCCTCAGCCTGGCCTGCACCCTCTCACAATCAGAGACCCCTCAGGGGGATGTTGGAGAGCCGCAGGCCAGGCTGAAGGATCCTACCCATGCACAAATCCATGCACTGAGCCTCTAGAATTAGGTAATAAGACTCTGGCTTTAGTCATGGGTCCCTGCCACCATCTCTCTCTCCCTCTTGCTCTGGGGGAAATAAGCTACCATATGCTTCACCCTATGCTGCACTATCAGTGTCATTTGGTAGAAATAGAAGGGAATTGTAAAAATAATAACAAGAAAAGCAAAACAGTGCTATTAGGGCCTTACAGAACAAGATTGTCCATTGAAAATTCTGAATCTAGGACCTCCTTATTTCCTCTCTTTGTGTCACTCTTAAGAAGAGAGGTGATAACTTATTATCAAACTGAATTTTCCTCTTTTATGTGATCAAAATATGATTTAAAGGAATTTTAAAAATAATCTTATGATTCTATTTTAGTTACTGCTGTTGTTCATGTACTACTAACATTCATCTCTTATTCATGAAGTATTTTAAAAACACTGCTGTATACTAATACCACAAGACCCTCAGCCACAAATATGGGCTAATACTTCTTAGTCAGGAGAAGCTGTTTTTTAAAGCCAGACCTAAGACAGTGGTTCTACACTTGGGTGTATGGCACAGTGGTGGTTTATGAATTCTCAGGATGTGTTATCAGTCTTTGATGAATATATAAAATTGATTTTTCTCCCCAGCTGAGGATACATATGTGTGTGTGAGTGACAGAAGGCTCTGCAGAGTGAGTTGGCAATGTGTCTCCTGCGTTCCACACCTAAGAAACATCACCTCTCCATGAGGACAGCAAACTGGGACACTTGTCAGGGCTATAATCACTCAAACATTACACAGCAATAAAGAGGGCCCCGCCGAAACCGGTTTAGCTCAGTGGATAGAGCATTGGTCTGCGGACTGGAAGGTCCCAGGTTCGATTCCGGTCAAGGGCATGTACATTGGTTGAGGGCACATCCCCCGTCAGGGGCGTGCAGGAGGCAACTGGTCGATGTTTCTCTCTCATTGATTTTTTTTTTAGCTCTCTATCCCTCTCCCTTCCTCTCTGTGAAAAATCAATAAAATATATTTAATAAATAAATAAATAAATAAATAGGGCCCAATGAATGGTACAATAGCTCTAGAATTTCCAAATTTGCTTTTTCAAGACCATCATTCACTTTTTAATAGAGCTTTTGAGCATGTTGTTCAAACTTCTAGAATTAAAAAAAATGTGCCAAGTCTTCCCACTTTAGGCTGAAGACCAGACGTCTACACTAAAGTGTGAAAAATGTCATAGTTTTGAAGGCAGAATTCTTCCACTAGCAACCACGTCAGATTTCAGCATTCTTACAATAAGGGTTGTGCTTTTATGGGAACAAATATTTCTTACTCATTTCCTCTCTCAAAGCAATACAGCATGACTAGTGACTTGTGGAAATAAAATTCTCTCTGAAATTCTTCATCTTGACATGTAATGACCTTTTTTTCCTCTCTAAGATATATTATGAAAACACTTTGAGTTTGTCAATGATTTGTTCCAAGTGACAACAAAGAATAACATTTCCTGTTTATCTTTCTAAGAATTTTGGGATCTGCCTGATATATTTCTAGACAAATGGGATCAAACAGTACAGTCAAGCCATGGGAATGCAGAGGTGGGGAAAGAGGAGTGCATGGCAGCAGTTGGGGGTATAGTTTTGTGCATAAAACCAGAAGAAAGTATGGATGAGGGAATTGTTATTATTTCTCTTCCACTGAAGAACTGGGCCATGTTTGGGTGCCTGGAGTGAGCTTGGCAGAAAATCACTTGCTTCTTCGTTCTGTTATGTTCCACAGGACTTTCTGTCCACATTACTGCCCTAGTGAATGCCCTGTTTTGTAATCAAAATGCCACAGTAGTTGCACATATCCAAATGAGAAGAAATCTGCTGACCTGAAAATATGAAAATCCATTCAGAGGTCGAAGTTGATTCTTTTCTCATTTAAATTGCAAAATGCCAAGCAACCTCCAAATGATTTTAAATAAGTATCTAACTTGAATTGAAATGTTTGAGTTCAGGACAGGAAAAAAATAAAAAGAAGTAATGAGAAGAGAGGGGGTAGGCAGGAATCAAGTAGCATTTCCTCTCTTAAGATTTGTAACCCATCCATCACCATTTTCTTGTCTCTGAGAAGGAGCTTTTACAGAAACAAACATTTTATTTGCTTAAAAGTTTAAATCAATACCAATTAAGTTTAATTGGAACATGAATAATTGAGGAAAAAGGATAGATTATCATACTCTAGAAGGTCAGCCTCAGGCCATGCAGGACCTCGGTGATTGGTTGTCTGGGAGGAGGTGGAGGTTGGGAACATGATATGGCTCTGACCCCCAAGAACACTGGCTGCAAGTCGACGTTCAGAGGGAGGAATAAATGATGCAATTGCACCCAATGCTGATATCTAAGCAGGTCCATTTTACATGTGGTGCATGTTAGCAAAAGTCTTCATAGACAGGTGATGCTTCAAATTAGCAGGGAACTAATGTTATGCTTCCAAATGGTTCACATTTTATAATGTAACCCTACCCAGCAACCTGAAGGTCAGCAGAGAGTCTTCAGTCCCCCAGGAAGAGAAAGGAGAGCAGAGCTGGGCTCTATTTCTTAGAGAAATTGAGGCAGAAGTTCAATTACATAACTAGACCCCACAGAGAGATTTATGAGAGCGTTATAACTCAGTAAACCCACTGTAGGCATTATAGATAACAACAACAACTTTCAGAACCCACCCTCTTGCAAAAAGTGGGCCTCAGTGATGCCAAATTAAAAGGTAGGTGCTGACATGTTAGCAAACCAAGCAACTTTGCCATGGCAAGTAGGATTGACAATCCTCATTGAGGGTGTGCTCTGGTGATAGCCTTACGACATTTTATGAAAAGGAAGTGTAAAAGAATTTATAGAATCCCAGATGTCAAAAAATGAAAAATGACCAACCTCATGGCAATCGGGGAAATGCACATTTAAATCACAGTTGGCACCATTTCACACTCATTAGGTGTACACAAGAATGTTACTGCAGCACATAAAGTTAAAATCATCCAAACATTCATCAATAGGATAGGTATTTGATTTAGTCACAAAGATTTGTGGTAATTTAATTTCTATATTATATTTTGCAACGAAATGCTATGAAAGATGAACATGGGCTAATAGAGAAAATTGAAGGCACATTCATGAAATACTTAAGTAATGTATTTCTAGAACAACACAAGCTTAAGTTGCAGAGTATATCTAAATATTTAAGTTAATGTAGTAAAGTATTTTGTTCCTTCTTCTAACATAAACCTCTCCAGCTTATATTGTACATTTTTATTTAGGTGTCTGATATAACAGTAAGTTCTTTGAAGGCAAAAACCAAGCAGATGCCTTAACAGAATTGGTGCTGAGTAATTTTAGTTGAATGAATTAGTAAATGAATGAAGAATTAGAGACATAATTGTGTCAGTTGTTTAACTGTCATCATTTGGACCAAAGTCACGGCCCTCATTGTTAAACCTGCTTTTCCTCCTGTCCATCCTGGCTTTTTTCTGGAACCTCTTACCTTCCCTCCCTACAGACTTGGTGGATGAGTCAGGGCAAGTTGGGAGAAAGATGATCTGTCCCCATAGCTCACTCTCCACCTGTACTTTTTATCTCAGTTTGGACTACCTCGAGAACAATCAGATATCTTTGAGGTGACTTTGGGAATACATGGTGTTTTTCTATGATATGTATTCATGTATGTGAATATAATTCATATGCATAGGCATAAATACCAGCATGGACTGAATGTTGAGTTTTTCCTTACCATATCACCCTTGGTCTTAGGGACACTCTGAGGACTCACACACAGAAAAGTAGATGAA
Source organism: Vespertilio murinus (assembly GCA_963924515.1). Classification (NCBI taxonomy): domain Eukaryota; kingdom Metazoa; phylum Chordata; class Mammalia; order Chiroptera; family Vespertilionidae; genus Vespertilio; species Vespertilio murinus. The sequence goes on from OZ004707.1 coordinate 113,075,561, forward strand.
ACAAACACTGTGGTTGCTCTCAGAGCACTTTGATGGGCCTTCACTGTGAGAGGCAGTTCAGGAAAAACCTAGAATAAACCCAAAGACTAGCATGTGTCAGGAGGAACTGAGACCTTTAAAAATTCTAAAGTAGACAATAACTAAAATAATGTTCAAGGTGTTTTTGAAGTAGGAGAAAGAAGAAAAAAGACACACCCATTGCCAAAGGAACATGATGCAGTGTTAACAGATGGTGCAGACAAAATGGGAAAATCTCACTATCATTTTGCTTTGATTTTCAAAAACAACATTTCCCAAAGTGGGTTCCACAAAATGTTAATCTAGAATAGGTTTTGCAAGAAGAGTTGTATGACCAGTTACTTTTGGGAAATATTGGGAAAATACAAAAAATTCTTTATTATAGGATTTTTCCTAAGATGCCACATTGTTCTTTAAAACTCACTCAGACTTATGTTCTAATTGACACTTAAAATTTTTTTTATTTTATTGTTGACATTACTATAGATACCTCCCATTTTCTCACTTTTTGCCTAACTCTACCCAGCCACTGCCCCTCTCCATGCTATTTTGTGTCAATGGGTTATGCATATATGCATTTATGTTCTTTGGTTAATCTCTTCCTGTCCCCTGCACCACAACCCCCCCTCAATGTCCCCCCCCCCCCCCCGCCAGTTCTGTTATTCTATTCCATTCATCCATACCTCTGGACCTCTTTGGTTCTTTAGATTCCACTTACAAGTGAGATGACACTTTTTTATCTGGAAGCATCTCATGGGACTTGTGTTCTTTGAAACACAATTTGGAAAACACTCTTTAAAAGCAAGAATGATCTAAAGAATATGAAGAATAAATAGGGCAAAGACAAAACTTCTTAAGTCTCCTCTGGCATAGTTCAGTGTCATCGAGGTCCAATTCACAGTCATGCACATGCCTGGGTTGAAGGCTCAATCCTAGTGTGGGCCATGCAGGAGAAAGCTGATCAATGATTCTCTCTCATTATTGATGTTTCCTGGGGATATATATATATATATATATAATTTCATTAAGAAACTGGTTTGTCTTTGAGGGAGAGAAACTATTTTTAAAGATATCAACTGTTTCAGCCCACAAAGTACATTCCAACTACTATAATCCATTTTGAGAAGTAAAAGAAAATGTTGAAAATCCCATTAGATTGGAAATGAGCAAGTAACATATCCAGAGAAAGGTTTTAAAAACTTGACACCTTAATGTAATAACAGTTAGAGCTAAAACAAATTTCTATTCCATTATGATTCTTTTATTGCAAGTGAGAGAAACCAACACTGACAATTTTAAGGAAAAAGTGGATATATAACTGGATAACCAGTGGGTCCGGGCTGCCTGTCACTACTTGAGCCAATTAAGCAGAGATAGGGTTGAATCATATATGAGTGTTTATTCCCAAATGCCAGAGAGCAGCAGGTCATCAACAAAAAAATCTGTTCTTCCACTCCCCATAAGCCAGCTGCTTATATTGGGTAGGACAGAGTACATGGGGACAAGTAGGAATTACAGGCATGAGGAAGTAGGCTGTGCAGGCTGTGGTGGAACTCCATTGTTTGGACAACAAGTTTGTTAATCTTTCCATGTTAATAGGCAGTTCTTGAATGAGAATGGACCACATTTCAAGGTTGACTCCCAGGTCCTGGAGGCTACAACTCCCAGCCAGACTGAAATATCCTTTCTTTAATTAAAACAGGGCAATCAAATTTAACAGAGAATGATTAATATTTCTTATAACTATAGCTAGTCCCCAACATTCTATTTTTTCCCTCCTAACAGATACACTGGTGGGACTTTTAGTGGAAAGAAAAATGAGAGACTAGGAACTCAGGCTTGAAATGAGGGCAAGAACCACAGAACCTGAGAGCACTAGAGTCTGCGATACACTTTATCTTTAACTGCCAAGGCTGAAGTGAAATCCTTCAAACATTCTTCTCCTCTATCAATTACTCCTTTAGGGAGTTTAAGTCCCAGGAGAGAAAGTCCATTGTAAGGCAAAGGAAGGGAGCGTGGAGCTTGTGAGTGAGGAAAGTATTAATAACTTGCCAGTGGGGGGTGGATGGGGTAGAGAGAAGGGGGAGTAATGAGGAGGAACAGAAAGGGAAAGGCTTTGGCCCAGGAGGGAGAGCATACTGAGCCTTCTAAGGGGTTAAGGATAGAGAGTTTAGAAGAGGTCCCAGGGGAAGATATCAATAGATGCCCAGCAGCTTTCCAGGTGTGCCCTTTCAGGGTCTAGGTCTCCACTGATCAATCGGTCAATGCCAGGGCTAGGGGTGGGGGGTGTGGGTGGGGGAGGATCATTATCAATGCAGCTGGTCCTGAGGGCAGCCTTGGTGTTGCTTGTGTGGTTTCTCTGCATTTCTGAGCATAGAGCTGAAATACAACTGAGGTCTAAATGTTATCTAAAGGTCTGGGGATCCAAACCACCGTGACCAATCAACATGCTAGGAGAAGAAAGGTCACTCTGGGGGCAATTGTCCTTTGCTAGGCACCCAGGGCTTTCCTCCCTGGTGACCTTCTGTGCCTCACCCATCATTTTTGCTCTGCTCATGTCTAACTGCCTACCACAGGGGAAGTTGATGGAAAGAGAAAATGAATGCAGAGTGCCTGAATATCAACCAACTCCCACTATGTGTTTCCTAAGGACAAGCTATATCAAGTTAATCTAAGTGTGTGAGTTCAGTAAAACTTTGAAATGACATAAAAGAACAGTGTGATTGATTCATTGTTTAATTCATCCATTTATTTGTAAATCTTCAATGGGTAGCAAATTAATGTACACCATGGTACACAAATCACATTAGTCTCTTGCTTAAACCCTTCAGAAGATGAAATATAAAAAATCTTAGGATAAAATAGAAAATCTCTAATGTGGCTTCCAAGGCTCCATAGTATCTAGACTCCTTGACTCTCCTTATCCCTTTCCCCTTGCATTGCCCATTCCAGCCCCATTGGCCCCAGGCTTCCCATACATTGTGCCTCTGATGGCATTCTGCTCACTCAAGCCTGAATAACCTGAATAACTCCTAGTCATCATGGGTGGACCACAAGTTAAATGGTTCCTCAAAGAACTCTTGCTAAACCCTCAGTCTCATTATTTCTCTCCAGTTGTCCTGGCCCCTGGGTTTCTCTCTTCATTAAAAAAATGTTTGCAATTTTCTGTTTTTCCTATTGGTTTGTGCATTGATTCTTCCTTAGAAGATAGCATACCTCCCAATCCAATGACCAGACCTAGTTTTCTCAATTCTAAGTGTAATGTCTAACACAGACCTTGGCCAGTGTTGGAAAACAAGAAATACTGTTAAATGAGGATTCAGAAATGAATTAAGCACTCTATTTATGTGAAGTCTGTTTTCTAGAGACAAGAAATTATGATGGTCATTAGAAAGTTGGGGGAGCCGAAACCAGTTTGGCTCAGTGGATAGAGCGTCGGTCTGCGGATTGAAAGGTCCCAGGTTTGATTCCGGTCAAGGGCATGTACGTTGGTTGCGGACACATCCCCAGTAGGGAGTGTGCAAGAGGCATCTGATCGATGATTCTCACTCATTGATATTTATAACTTTCTATCCCTCTCTCTTCCTCTCTGTAAAAAATCAATAAAATATATATTTTTTAAAAAGTTGGGGGAGGTACGAAAGAAACATCCTGAAGGAAGGGCAAGTTCACCAGGTCTCCCTTCATGTCCCTGTGGTTTTTCTCCAGGAGGGTGGAATGAGGAGTGGACGACATCACCAGGTAGCAAATACACGAAAGAGGGAGAAGGAAGGGGAAGTGTGAAGGATGCGCCTCAGGTGAGCACCACAGGATGAGGCCTGTGACCCCTTCTGCAGGATCCCAGATGTGGATGAAGACACAATAATTATGAAGTTGGCATATGACAAGACTTGGGAAGAATAACTAATGTGCTATCTAAGATTCTTTTTTACCAAGTTTGCTTTAAACGTACAAACTACATTGCATTCTTTAATGGAACATTTGTTTTCCATTAATTAGTAGCTTCTTTGTGTTGAAATATATTTGTAATTTAATTCAAATGACTTGGAAAATGAGGTTTTTAAGAGAACAAATCAATGACTTCATATTCTAAAATGTTAAATATGTCACAAAATTAATTCATGATGCCAGAGTTAGAAACAAAAACATAAAAACTAAACATTAACTTTTCTTTTTCAAACTCATGTGCTTTCAGCCGTCTAGTTATTACCATAACATGATTTTTAAAATTAAACTCTCACTTTTCTTTTATTTGCACAATTGGGCTTAAATGCAGTGTTTTACAACACCATGAAAAACCCATTAGCCAATTTACGCTTATTCAGTTGTTTAAAATGAGGTAATAAAACCAATTTTCTTTTCCTCTCTCCTCCCTCCTTTCTTTCTTCCTTCCCTTCCCACAGACATTTTCTGAGATTCTAACACTAGCCTAAGGCTCTACTAGGTGCACAAAATTTTAATATATATAATTTTTAGATTCAGGTTTTATTTAACAAGCTACATCCAGAGTAAGTTTGACACGACTCAATTGAGCCCATTAGAGTACATATTCAGAATCATCTCAGACATTTTTAAATTCCTCATTTCAGCCCAATATGATGTAACAGAGTTAATCCCCACACCTCTGCCCCTGCCATTTATCCATAGATACTGATTCACCATCATACAGATCTTGGTTACTTTATTGTTAGCTCCTACTTTGAGAGCAAAATAAAAATGTACTCGACTCTTTAGTGAGTCAGGAAGCCTTCTTTTTATTTTCTGATTCTAGTTCTAGTTAAGGCCGCAATAAGCAGTTCTCCACCCAGCAGTTATAATTATATTCATTAATTTACAAAATAGACATAGACCATAACACATCAATTAAAATAGTTATAGGTTGTATCTAATATAACATGAGGGTCAAACAAGTACGTAGTTCTACATATAATACATTAAACAAAACTGGATGCATTTAACTTACCTGATCTAACACTGTGGACCTCTTTGTCTTCTACTATTCTTAGAAATGTTTTCCTTTTCTTGCTTTGTTCTTATTGGTATTTAGTAGACTGTCCAGGTCTGCGTGAGTAAGGATAGAGGCAAGAATTTATTAGCACTGTGCATATTTACCAACATTCCACTGATACATGAAAAAGTGTCCTGGAAAGTACTATTTTTTACAAAATATATTTTTATTGATTTCATAGACAAAATGAGAGGGAGATAGAAACATCAATGATGAGAGAGAACTATTGATCAATTGCCTTCTGCACGCCTCCTGCTGGGGATTGAACCTACAACCCAGGCATGTGCTCTGACTGGGAATTGAACTGTGACCTCTTGGTTCATAGGTCAAAGCTCAACCACTGAGCCAAGCTGGCTAGACCTGGAGAGTTCTATTTAAATGGAAGTTCCTTTAACTCATTTATTTTAAAATAAACTAGGAAATTCTGTATGTTTAGCAGAATTACTTTATAAAGTGAAGTCGAAGTAAATCTAAGAGACTATTATGGGTGTCCATTGGGATTTTTCTGTTGGTAAGAACTGAAGATACAGCCTCTGAGGTATAGACAAGTAGTGAGAAGCAGCCCCACATATTAAAGAAGAGCCCTCAACAAGTGCACAGACCCTACTATGAAATAACATCCAGACCCACCATCCATCACTGCCAACAATCTAGCAGAGAGGGCCAGAGATTCATTTGGGCAAGATGCTTTTTAGAGGGACTTCAGAAGAGGAGAGAGCACAGTGGCATTTTCCCCTGTTCTGCATGAACCACTGCTCCTCACATGGAGCTATGGGAGGAGGGGCAATGAAAGAATCCCTTTGAATTGGGAGCATTAGCCATAAAGGGATGCAGGATTTTCATTCCCTAGCCAGATGCTTGCTGGGTTGAAGGAATGTGTACACCTGCCCTGTGCTATTATAGAAGTGGAAGACAATCCAGTTTTGGGGAGAACATAACAAGGGTCCCTGGAGTTTGAGGGGTCTAGGAAAATCTGCAGGCTAGAGGCTGGCTGGAGCTGTCCCTCCTTGCTGGGCAAGGTCAGAGGATTGCAAGTTACATTTCCACCACTTGTCTGAGTGAGAATGTATAATGCTTTCCATTGACCAGAGGGACTGTCTGCCAAATGGAATTAAAATAAGAGAGAGGGGGAAGGAGAGAGATTTGAAATAGATGAGAAATTAAAATTTAATTAAGACTGTACAGAAATTTTCCATAGTTAAAAATGAGATTCTTTTCTCATCTGAGAGTAACCCCAAAGGTTTGAAATGTCATTGGAAGCAGAGAAGGGATACCTGCTTGCTTGAAGGCAGTGGTGAAAATGAAGTTTTTTTCTGAATTTAATAAATATTTATTGTTCAGATAATTACAGTTGTTCCTCTTCCCCCCCCCCCCACCATAGCTCCCCTCCACCTGGTTCCCATCCAACCCTCTTCCCTTACCTCCCCTCCTCCACTGTCCTCATCCTTAGGTGTATGATTTTTATCCAGTTTCTTCCCGCACCCCCAACACCCCTTTCTCCCTGAGAGTTGCCAGTCCACTCCCTTTCTATGCCCCGGATTCTATTATATTCAGCAGTCAATTCTGTTAATCAGATTTTTAATTCACTTGATTTTTAGATTCACTTGTTGATAGATATGTATTTATTGTTCATAATTTTTATCTTTACCTTTTTCTTCTTCTTCCTCTTCTTAGAGAATACCTTTCAGCATTTCATATAATACTGGTTTGGTGTTGATGAACTCCTTTAGCTTTTTCTTATCTGTGAAACTCTTTAGCTGACCTTCAATTCTGAATGTCAGCTTGGCTGGGTAGAGTACTCTTGGTTGTAGGTTCTTGCTATTTATCACTTTGACTATTTCTTGCCACTCTCGTCTGGCCTGCATAGGTTCTGTTGAGAAATCAGCTGACAATCATATGGGTGCTTGCTTTTAGGTAGTTAACTGTTTTTCTCTTGCTGCTTTTAATATTATCTCTTTGTCTTTTGCTCTTTGAATTTTAATTATGATGTATCTTGGTGTGGTCCTCTTTGGATTCCTTTTGTTTGGGGTTCTGTGCACTTCCTGGACTTGTAAGTCTATTTCTTTCACCAGGTGGGAAAAGTTTTCTGTCATTATTTCTTCAAATAGGTTTTCAGTATCTTGCTTTCTCTCTTCTTCTGGCACCCCCATAATTCTGATGTTGGTATTCTTGAAGTTGTCCCAGAGACTTCTTACACTGTCTTCAAATTTTGGGATTCTTTTTTCTTTTAGCTTTTCCAGTTGAGTGATTTTTGATTCTTTGTATTTCAAATCTTTGACTTGCTTCTTGTGTTCCTCTAGTTTGCTATTGGGTGACTGTATAATATTTTTTATTTCAGTTAGTGTATGTTTAATTTCTAGTTGGTCTTTCTCTATATCCTCTAGGGTCTCTCTCATATCCTCGAGGGTCTCACTAAATTTATTGGCCTTTTCTAGGAAATTCTTGAAAACCTTATAACTGTGGTTTTGAACTCTATCTCCAGTCATTTGTTTTCCTCCATTTATTTCATTTGTGATCTGTTTCTTTGTCTTCACATTTTTGCTGTTTCCTTGAGTTGGTAGGGTAGCTTTGAGTGCTAGGTGTCCTATATGGGCCAGTGGCTCAGCCTCCCCAATTACCTGAGGTGGACACTTTTGGTGCACCCCATTGTGAACTGTGTGTACAGCTTTGTTGTAGTTAAGTCTTGATTGTTGTTGGTATCAGAAGTTTGAGAGAAGTTGACCTCCAGGCCAATTGGCTGTGAGGATCAGCTATGCCAGGAGACAGCCTTATTTCACTAGACTTGCAAAATTATAAAAGCCTCCATGCTCAGCTTGGATGGGGCAGAGTTTCAGGGTGGAGCCTACAGCCTTGGCTTCCCATCAGCCCTACCCTATGAGATTCCTAGGTCTCAGTGTCACTCAGTGTCCCTCGATACTCGCTGCAAGCACCTTTGAGAGAAAGGTGCCCTCAAGTTTCACACGCTGCCAGACAGTCTAGTCCAGCTGTGGGCAAACTATGGCCCGTGGGCCAGATCTGACCCGTTCAGCTGTTCTATCAGCCTGCGGAGCCGAAAGAGCAGAGGGTTCTCTTGCTCTCCCTTCCGCTCGTTCACTAGCAGCCCAAGATGAGAGAGCCAACATGGTCAGGTTGCTTTTGTTCCAGCCCTCCGGTCCAGTTTAAGAACCCATTGTGACCCTTGAGTCAAAAAGTTTGCCCACCCCTGGGCTAGTCTCTCCCCCAATGAATCTGGATTCCCAGATTCTTGCCCAGAACTGGGGTTCAGTGCAATCAGAACTGGGGTTCAGCACAGTCCAGAGTTTTTGTCTCATTCTTGCTAGGGCAATCCGGCGGCACAGTCAACAGTCCTTCCTCTCTGCACATTCACGTGTGTGCCTCTGGAGCTCTGCCTTTCACTGCTGCCCTGAGATTCCATCTTACAGCCCAGATTCCCCCTTGTATGAGCCTGTGTCCCCAGGGTCTCGCCCAGAACTGGGGTTCAGTGCAGTCAGGACTGGGGTTCAGTGCAGTCAGAACTGGAGTTCAGTGCAGTCTGGAGCTTTTATCTCCTTCCCACTAGAGAATGCCAGCCAGGCACTCAGCCGCTCTGTCCTCTCTGGATCTGTCCTCTCCGCACACACACGCCCATGTCTCAGGCTTTTACAGCTCCTCTGATTTTCCTTATGGTTTTCTCTTTCCTTCTAGTTATAGAATTTCCAGTCAGTCAGCATTTCTGTGGTTCTGGATGATGTCCATTTTGTCTTTTAGTTGTAGTTTTGAAATTGTTGTGTGAGGCTGCAGTTCAGGCATTTACCTATGCCAACCATCTTGGTTTCTTTCTTCAAAATGCAGTTTAAAAAAAAAAGTTATAATCACCAATTCAGCACATTGAATAAACCAGTTATATAATTTATTTAAAAAGTAAGGTATTTTACCACCTATGGAGTATTTCTGCCAAAAAAAAATATTGTTTTCAAACCTGAATTTAATCAAGTTTCTCTCTCTCTCTCTCTCTCTCTCTCTCTCTCTCTCTCTCTCTCTCTTTCTCTCTCTCCTCTCTCTCAATGTATTTTTATTGATTTCAAAGAGGAAGGGAGATAGAGAGATAGAAACACCAATGATGAGAGAGAATCATTGATAGACTGCCTCCTGCATGCCCTCTACTGGAGATCAAGGCCCCAACCCAGTATGTGCCCTTGACTGGAATCAAACCTGGTACCCTTCATTCTGCAGGCCAGCACTCTATCCACTGAGCCAAACCAGCTAGGGCTAATCTAAGTCTCTTGAACTAACCACCAGCTCACAGGAAAGATAGGAGATGGAAAACCTATTAATGCCACCAGAAGGATGCTATCAGCCAAACAGAATGTTAGAAATTCCCCAGGACAAAGGCCACTTTTTTATCTTCAAAAAACACATGCCATAGAGAAGTGTTTTCCAAACTTTTGACATATGTGTACCCCTTCTATAATTTTCATAACACTGAGTACCCCTCGTCAAAAAAAATGGATGTATTTTAATTACAGGGTACACATTTATTTTTTATTTTTTTGGTACATACACATAATAATAATAAACAAGAAATAAAAGTATTCATAATAAAATATAAATAAAAATTATATTATAAATAACATTTATTTGTACACTGGATCATCTCACGCCTCACAAGACTGTCCTGACTTGACTCATGAGAACGTAGAATTAGGTGCAGCTAAGCACGGTGTAGTACATATCCCCACCAAACTCTTGTGCAATGTGTACCCCACCAAACTTTTCCCGTACCTCTGGAGGTACACGTACCACACTTTGGGAAACACTGCCATAGAGGAAAAAACAGGGGTAACTGTCATAACTTCAAAGAAACTAAGAAAATATCTGATATATGTAATGTTTGCATTATGTTTTAATTTTTATTTGAACAAAATGTAGAAGATTTTTTGAGACAATCAGGGAAAGCTAAACTTAGAATATCAAACATATTAAGGAATCATTAACTTGGGGAGTATGATGTTATCTTTTTCCTTTTAAGTTCTCATGCACTAGAGAAATATACTGAGGTATTTATAGGCCAGGAGATATGATTTCTGGGATTTGTTTTTAAATACTCTTGGCCAAAATAATAAAAAATAAATATAAGTTTTTTAAAAAATAAAATTTCCATGATAAAAAAAAGAAGTGTAAATTTGGAGAAAAAATTTATGAAGAGTGATAAAATGAGAATAATTGTTGAATCTAAGTGGTGGATACATGAGGCTTTATTATACCATTCCTTCTATGTTTACATGTGTAAAATTTTCATAATACAATGTTAACAATTAGAAACATAATTAAAATCTGTTTTAATAGCAAATATTTTAACTTTTATTATGAAAGGTGGTATAGCATAATGGTGATGAGTTCAAATGCTGAAATTAAACTTGGTTTTGAATGCCAGCTACAATTATTATAGATTATGTAACCTTAGGCAAGACACTTAGCTTTATAAGTTCTATTTTCCCATATGAAAATGAGAATAATAAAAATGCCTATTAGCACTGCTACAAGGATTTAATGTGATAATATGTGTAGAATATTAACAAAGCACAGAGTTGCTTCAAATATTAGAACAATGAGTATTCTCTTTAAGTAGGCACAAGCAAGTGCAAGTATTAGCCTAGTCTGACTTAATTTTCACTTCTCTCTCTGTTTCTGTTTTAAGCTGCTATCTTTGATGCTGTGGTTGTTACCTTAACTTTGAGAGCTGTAATGCAAAAGTGAAGAAGTGCTTAGGCAGAAATCCTCAGAGGTGGGGAACCAGTTTTATATTTTCTCACCTTAAAATGTATCCAGACTTCACCTTTGATCAGTTAGAGTTCTATGATTGCAAGTCACTCAAACCAGTTCTGAACAACAACAACAACAAAAAAAGATTATATTACAAAGTCCAAGGAAAATCTGGATCTGAGGCAGTAGACGAAGGACAAAATGAAGAATTAGAAAAACTCTAGACATCTAAGTAGCAGGATGAATGAACTTAAATTATTTGAAGTCTTGGTATCACTTCTCTCAACATTTCAGTTTCAGAAAGAGTCTGAGTGGCCCAGTTTGGGTCACAAGCCCGTCCTTTGGTTGGGAGGAGAGGTGAATTGGTTTCTTCTAATGATAGTTCTGATGAGACTAACTCCTAAGATGGAGAGATTGTTATCTTTGTCAGAATACTAGTTTACCTTCTTCTCTAATAATAGGGTTTTAGCTTGTCAAATATCTGCCCAGATAAAGAGTGTATTTCCCAGCCTCCCTAGAAGCTCTATATGGCCATGGACTATAAGCAGAAGTAGTATGTGACATGTCTATGTTCTGTACTTAATAGAATTGTATATATACTCATCTAGTCTCCTTATCCTCTTCTTATGGCTAGGAGAAGGCTAAATCTCTCTCTCTCTCTCTCTCTCTCTCTCTCTCTCTCTCTCTCTTACACACACACACACACACACACACACACACACACACACACACACATTATTCTTTTCATACTATAAGTAAAGAAACTAAGTCTTAGAAACTATAAGTAACTTGCTAGCTTTTCTATATTTACATAGGTGGCATATCTGATATTTAAGTGACTCAGAAACTCCTCATTCTTAACCATTGTGCATACTTAATGCATACATACAATATTAATTCAACATAAAATATTAGGCACTAAGTTAGAAAAGGTAAGCATAATAGTGAATAGTCCCTTGTCTTTGGATAGCTGATAGGCCAGAGGGAAATAGAGATACTAGTAGGCATTGATAACATAAGGCCACGCATTATCTAAAAGAGACATACCTAAAACCAGCAGGGTAATGGAGCCGCCTTATTTTAGTTCATACTAGCTTGTAGAAGCTTATTTTTATAGCAGCATTATTCATTGCTAGAGACCTGGTGCATGAATTCATACAAAGGTGGGGTCCAGCAGGGTGGCCTGTGGGGACCTAGTCCCAGCTCATGCCCCCAGGCTCACAGCCCCAGCTCGCACCCCCAGCCTTGCAGCCCCCCAGCCTCGCAGCCCCACAGCCCTGCAGCCCTGCCTGGCACTCCACCATGGCCTGGTGCTGCCCCTTCACCTGCTCCACCATCCCACCTGCGGGATGACTGATCAGGGCTGGAAAACCCACCAGCTCCCTCAACACCTAGGAGCCGGGCAGCAGCCTTGCCTCTCACTGCTGCCAATGGTCACCATCTGTGGGCTGATCAGCAGGGCAATAGGGCCCCCGCTCAAACCCACCTTGGCCTGGTGCCGCCCACTCACCTGCTCTACCATTCTGCTATGGTCCTGCTCTCAGAGGGGCCCATCTGGGCCAGCAGAGCCTCCACTGCTGCCCTGCTGCCACAGTCGTCTTGCCAACACCAGCCATTTTCTGTGCCATCCCCAGTGGTCTACGCACATCACAGCGAGCTAGAAATATCACTCCCTGACTCATTAGGATATATATATATATATATATATATATATATATATATATATATATCCTAAGCCAAAGGAAATTAAGGAGAAAATAAACAAATGGACTACATCAAAATAAAAAGTTTCTGTACAGCAAGAGAAACCATCAACAAGATAAAAAGAGAGCCCACTGTATGGGAGAATGTATTTTGCAATGATACATCTGATAAAGGGTTAATAGCCAAAATATATAAGGAACTCATACAACTTAACAAAAGGAAGACAAACAATCAAATTAAAAAATGGACAAAGGACCTAAATAGACACTTCCCTAAAGAGGACATTCAGATGTCCAAGAGACTATGACTAAATGCTCAATGTCACTAATCATCCAAGAGATGCAAATCAAAATGAGTTAGTATGTTATAATATTCTCATGCATACAAGGAAACTCACCAGGACTAGACAATTTTATAGGGAGTTATAACATATTTTCAAGGATTAGAAAATGGGAAATATCACTCCCTGACTCATTTTCTGAAGTTGGATATAATGATGATATCAAAACCAGACAGGTTCAGTATAACAAATGCAATTCATAGGCCCTTTCTCTTATGAACATAGATGCCAAAATATTGGCAAACAGAATACCACTTATCCTATGTAAAAAAGTATAATATGCAAATGACCAAACAGTGGAATGACTGGTCGCTATGATACGCACTGAACACCAGGGGGCAGATGCTCAACACAGGAGTGAGGGGCCCCAGACTGCAAGAGCCCAGACTGCAAGAGGGATGTCTGACTGCCAGCTTTAAGCCAGAAGGTGGACATCCCCTGAGAGGTCCTGGCCTATGAGAGGGCATAGTCCAAGCTGAGGGACTGCCCCCCCCCCCGCCCCCAGATTCATGCACTTGGCCTCTAGAATATATAGGCCTAAGTGGCTATCCAAATGTTCAACCATTCAACTGGTAGCTAAGATGTGTACTAACCACCACGGGGCAAACCCTGAAGCACAGGCATGGAAACATGGAACAGACTGGTGAATCTCAGAGGGAAGGAGGAGAGGGGAGAGGGTGGGAAGAGATTAACCAAAGATGTTATATGTATACTAGAGGCCCAGTGCATGTATACTAGTGGGATCCCTCAGCCTGGCCTGCGGGGATTGGGCCATTACCGGCAGTCTGACATCCCCTCAAGGGTCCTGGACTGCAAGAGGACACAGGCCAAGCTGAGGAACCCTAGTAAGACATAGAAAATAACATTTATCTTTGCAAAATTGAGTTGATTATAAGAATGCAGGATTGGGCCGAAACCGGTTTGGCTCAGTGGTAGAGCATTGGTCTGCGGATTGAAAGGTCCCGGGTTTGATTCTGGTCAAGGGCATGTACCTTGGTTGAGGGCACATCCCCAGTGGGGGGTGTGCAGGAGGCAGCTGGTCGATGTTTCTCTCTCATCGACGTTTCTAGCTCTCTATCTCTCTCCCTTCCTCTCTATAAAATATCAATAAAATATATTTTAAAAAAAGAATGCAGGATTGGTTCAGCGTTAGAAAATCAATAGTGTGATTCACTACATCAAGATATTAGAGGCAATATGATCACCTCAACAGATACTGGAAGAAAAAAAATCAATAAATTCAGCAGCAATCTTAACCTGATAATGAGTACCTGGAAAATGCATAAAATAAAACAACGTATTTTATAGTGACATGTTAAAGTCATACTTTTAAAATCAGGAATAAATCAAAATACTTGATATAGCTGCTTCTATGAAACATTGCAAGGGAAGTATCAGAAAACACAATTCTATATATTGATTTATAATTGTAAACAAAATAGAGTTTAATAGGATCATTAGATTTAAGACCAAATATAAAAGAGTAATTAAATTTTGATACAGCAGCTGTAATCAGAAAACACAACAAAATGTATCCAAGAATAAGTCTAACCAAAGATGTGTAAGACCTTTCTGTAATAAAGTGTAAGACTTTACTGAATGGGATTAAAGAGGCTTGAAATAAATGAAGAGAGAAATCATGTTTATGAATTGAAGGATTCAATAATTTGAAGATTTAGTTCATACCAATTTCTATTAAAATCTCAATAGGATTCACTTTTGAGGAATTAGTTAAAATATTTCTAATATTTATATTAAGAGCAAAGAGCCAAACAAAGCGAGACTAAAACAACAATCTGATATTAAGACTTACTACAAAGCTATAGTGATTAAGATAATGTATAACCGAGAGACATTATCAAGAGACAGAAAAATAGGCCAATATAACAGAATGCAAAACCATCTACTCAAATGATATATATGTTTATGTGAAAAACTATCTGATAGAGCTGGAAATGCATAGCAGTGGGAGAAAGTAGGAACTATTTAATAAATGGTACAGGTACAACTGGCTATCACTATGGAAAACAAAATTAAAATTGGATTTCTAGTTTGTACCACACAGAAAATCAATTTCAGGTGGATTAAAGAATAAAGTTTGAAAGACAAAGGCTTACAACTTTATAATATCTTCATGACATCAGCATTGAAAAGGATTTCTCAAACACATAAAGGAAAATATTAATATACTTAAATGCAGTAAAATTAAGATGTTTACTTAAAAATAGTGAAATGACAGTCACAATCTGGGAGAAGACATCTGTAAAACACACAAACAGACAAAATACTACTAGTAATATCCAGAAAATGGAAATGAGCAAAAGACATAAACAGAAATTTCAGAGAATAAACTCAAATGTCAAATAAAATATGAACTAGTGCTCAGTCTCCCTAGAAAAGGCAAACTACAACCACATTGATCCCTCTTTGACCTGCTCTAGACACATCATCCAGACCGGGAAGATTCAGACTCTCTGGGGCCCCATGAACTACTGTTACGTTGGCAAGCACCGGTAATGCTGGTGTCATGTCTCAACTCAATGAGCTTTGTAACTTACCAGTGAGCAGACAGAGGTAAAATGCTACCAAAATAAGATGGGACTTGCCCCTATCACTTTCAGGCATGATTGGAACACTGCTAAATTCTGGGGAAGGCAAAGCAAGTAATGCAGTCAGTCATGGTGAGGACAAACCCAATTAGCAGGAGAGTAAGGAAGCGTGTGTCCTGATGCTGGTATGAGGTCACATTTAAGGTTCACTAATGGTTACACATATACAACCCATAAATACAAATACACATTTAAACTCCATTTCAAAACATCTCATTGGCAAAAAATTAAAACATCTTTTAGTATCAAATATTGGTAAAGATACAGTACAAAGAGAATTTATTTACACTGCTGGTGGAATTATAAATAGGAACAACCACTTTGAAAAATGATTTGACATTTAGTAAAGTTATAGATGTGTATAACTTAACCCCCAGCAATCCAAGTAGAAATGGAAATTATGAAACCATATAGTTATAGAGAGTGAAAGGTTATAAGAGTGTTTTTATTAAAAAAAAAAAGTGTTGAAAGATAGTCTGAGGCATATTAAAAATGGTTCACAAAAATCCATTTGAATCTGACAATGTCAAATCAGAAGTGGTTAGGCAGAACTCCACCTACAGAAGCTAGGGAAAGAATTTTGCAGAGACAGGGCAGAAGAAGCAGAGAAAGGTAATTATTTGATTGGCTTAAGCATTTCCCTTACTTGGAAAAGTGTAGTTGACTATTTGTGATTGGTTGTCCTTAGGTTTTGATTTCTTAACCTTGAGACATTTCAGGCTTAAATTATGGTTTGCTTAGGGAGGTTGCAAAGTCTATAGCTACTTCATCGATAGCCTCCTTGTTTAATTAAACTAACAATAGATAAATCAAACATTTCAACTCCTAGAATAATATTGCCTGCTTTACTGCTATTTTATAACATTCCAGTAGGCACTCAAGTATTTGGAATCATTAACCATGTAGGCTTCAAATTTTGGCTCAACCACTTTTTGGTTTGGGCAAGTTATTTAATCTCTAAACCTCAGTGCTCTCTATCTCAGGATTATTATGTGGAATGAATGAAATATTGTGGCTAAAAATTTCCAAATAGTGCTAGTAAGTGCATAATACATATTAACTACAAGGTTTCTATTTAATTATTTTGTCCTTGCAATGAAAAGTTATAATAGACAAGGTAATATAGAGCAATTTCATAATATGTAAATTTTTTAAAAAAAACAATATGCAATTTTAATAAAATAATATTTCTAGGAATTTACATGCTATTTTCCATTGTGGCTGCATCAATTTATCATCTCTCCAACAGTGCATGAGGGTTCCCTTTTCTTCACATCCTCACCAAACTTATTAGTTTTTTGATGACAGCTATTCTTAAAGGTGTGAAGTGGTATCTCATTGTGGTTTTGATTTGCATATCCTTGATGATTAATGATGTTGAGTATCTTTTTATATGTCTGTTGACCATCTGTATGTCCTCTGGAGAAATGTCTTTTCAGGTCCTCTGCTCAGTTTTAAATCAGAGTGTTTATTTTTTATATGTTAAGCTGTATGTGTTCCTTATATTAATTCTTTTAAAGATGTATCATTGGTGAATATCTTCTCTGACTCAAATAGGTTGTCTTTTCCTTTTTCTGATAGTTTCTTTTGGTGTGCAGAAACGTTTTAGTTTGATGTAGTCCCAATTGTTAATTTTTTCTTTTGTTTTTCTTGCTCAAGGAGACATATCCAAAAAAATACTGCTAACATAAATGTCAAATAATTTACTGCCTTTGTTTTCTTCTAGAGGTTTTATGATTTCAAGTCTTACATTTTAAGTCTTTAAACCATTTGAATTTATTTTTGCAAATGCTATAAGAAAGGGGTCCAATTTAATTTGTTTAACATGTATCCAGTTTTCTCTATAGCACTTATTGAAGAGACCGTTTTTACCTTATTGTTATAGATTATTTGAGTATAAAAGCAAGGGTTTATTTCTGGGATCTCTATTATATATTATATTAGAGGTCCAGTGCACAAAATTTGTGCATATGGGGGGAGGGTGTTCCTCTGCCAAGCCTGCAACCTCTCTAATCTGGGACCCCTTGAGGGATGTCTGACTGCTTGTTTAGGGCCTAAACAGGCAGTTGGACATGCTTCTCACAATCCAGGACTGCTAGCTCCCAACTGCTCACCTGACTGCCTGCCTGCCTGATTGCCCCTAACCACTCCCCTGCCAGCCTGATCAACACCTAACTGCTCTCCTGTCAGCCTGATTGCCCCCAACTGCCCTCCCCTGCAGGCCTGGTCCCCCCCCAATTGCCCTCCCTTGCAGGCCTAATCACTCCCAACTGCCCTCCCTTGCAGGCCTGGTCCCTCTCAACTGCCTTCCCCTGCTGGTCATCTTGTGGCAGCTAGCTTGTGTCCACATGGGGGTAGCCATCTTTAACCACATGAAGGTGACCATCTTGTGTGTGTTGGAGTGATGGACAATTTGCATATTACCTCTTTATTATATAGGATATATATATATATATATATATATATATATATATATCTGTTTTGATTATAGTAGTTTTGTAGTTTAGTTTGAAATCAAGGAGCATGATACATCCTACTTTGTTCTTTCTCAAGATTTTTTTGGCTTTGTGAGGTCCTTTGTAGTTCTATATAAATTTTAGGATTAATTGTTTTAGTGTGCAGAAGAATGCCATAGATACTTTAATAGGAATTGCATCAAATCTGTACATTGTTTTAGGTAGTAAATAATTTTTTTCTTAATTTCTTGTTCTGGTGGTTCATTATTGGTGTATAGAAATATAACATTTCTGTATATTGATTTTGCATCCAGCTACTTTACTGAATTCATTATTTCTATTTTGTTTTTCTTGGTAGAGTCTTTTGGGTTTTCTATATACTATAGCAGTGGTCAGCAAACTGTGGTTCGTGAGCCACGTGTGGCTCTTTGGCCCCTTGAGTGTGGCTCTACCACAAAACATCACATGTGGGCTCGCACATACAGTGCGATTGAAACTTTATGGCCCACACACAGAAGTCAGTTTTCGTCTCTCAAAAGAAATTTCAATCGTTGTACAGTTGATATTTGGCTCTGTTGACTAATGAGTTTGCCGACCACTGTACTATAGCATCATGTCATCTTCAAAAAGTGTCAGTTTTACTTCTTTTTGATTTGGATGCCTTTTATTCTTTTCTTATATGATTACTGTGGCTATACCTTCCAATACTATGTTAAATAGAAGTGATAGTGGGCATCCTTATAATAGCTTTTTGTATAATCTACCCTACTAAACTAGTGGACAAGACATCTTGTAAGGCATATTAACAAAAGAATAACAAATAGAAGTATATTAACACATGTAACTCACATACAAATAGGAGGTACACTGAGAAAAATGAGTAACTCCTCCATGTGGCTTAAGTCATCAGTTTACCTTAGACTAAAGACAAATGAAAGAAAGGTGTGTGTGTGTGTGTGTGTGTGTGTGTGTGTGTGTGGTGTTGGGGAGAGGGGGGTTACCAGAATAAAACATCATAATTAAGAATGAACTTTGTTATTCAGATTTAAGTTGGTACCTCCTCCATTGATAGTGCCCTGTGATTTAGTCATGCTCCTCTTCCGTAGAGAAAATGAAATACCCTTATAGATGCAAGTTTCCTTTATATAAACAAATTCCCCTTACAAAAGGATAACTTCTATTCTTGTTTTCAGAGCTTTCCTTGTATTTGCTGTTTCTCAATATAATTAGCTCAAAAGAATTTGCACCAAAGAGACATATTTTGGGGTGACATATTCTGCTACCTGTCATACCAAAATTGCCAATCTGAATTTCAAATGAATCAGGCAAGTTAATTATTGTTTTTGAAGGTTACACTATTACCAGAAAGGGACTGGGCTCAGCTGGCCTGTAGTGTGTCGTTCATAATTTCATGCAGGAAAGATTCCACAACACAAGTGCAAGTGATTTTGAGACACTTATTAAAGATGGGGACAGTGAAACATGGCCTAGGATAAAAAAAAAAAAAGCAACAGGAGAGACAGTAGGTGTGACTGCGTTGGCTCTCTAAAAACATTATGGGGAAGAAGTGAGCTAAGGTGGGGCTGCTGTCAGCCCTGGAGAGTTAGAGATAAGAAAGCCTTGCGAACAGGTTCAGGGGATTAGCCTGGGACGAGCTGCCACTACCCACTGCTCCCCTTGTTGTAAGTCTCATGGGGTCCCATAGAGTTTAGGAGGGGCATGCCTGGGGTGGGGGAAGAGGAGCATGGGAAGGCACTGGCATGTTCCCAGGAGGGAGAGCATGTGCTGGGTCCTTCATCTCGAAGGGTTTTAAGTATTGGGAATTTAGAGGTGGTCTCAGGGAAGGATCTCAATAGAATATTCGTCAGACTTTCCAGGTGTATCCTTTCTAGGTCACGGTTTCCACTGATTGGTCAGCGCCAGCGTAGGGGGTCATTAGTCATCTCAGCTGGTCCTGGAACTGCCAGACTGGTTTTGCTGCTTTCCTGGGCCTGGAGCTGAAATACAACTGAGGCCTAGATGTTATCTGTAGGAAGGACAGATCAGGGTATTTAAACCACATGACCAGCAATATGCCAGAGGAGAAAAAGGCCATCTTGGGGGTGAGGTCTGGTGCCAGTTTTTCCCATTGCTAGGCACAGGGGCCTTTTCACCCTGGTATTTGGCTGTAAATTACTCGGCCAGCTGTTCATCTATCTATCAGTTTCCCTGTTCCCCTGGCAAGGAATTTTCCTAGCTTCTTACTATCCTGCCTCAACACCATGTTTTACAGCCATGTAAATGGTTGAATGGGATCAGGATATGCCACCCTAAAATATGCCACTTGGACATATCAATTATTTAGAGCTGAGAGCATTTAAGAAAGAAACAGCTAGGATTAGAACTGTTGAAATAAATTTCTAGGCCCAAAATGGAGTCTCTCTTGCCCAGGTTACCATGTCAGCAAACAAACGTACATTACTGTTATGTCCCTGTAATTGCTTCACTTGACCAGAAACCCAGTATATTAAGTCAACCAATCCCCAAATGCCAAGCCTACTCTGGGCATTCTCACCCTAAACAAGTTTCACCAGCTGGCCCCAGCCAAGCATTTATTTTCTGTTTGTTTCTCCCTTGTTCTTTATTTTTTATCCTGTAAAAGCTTATTGTTTTCTGCTCCATTTTGCAGTTCTTATGTATACTTTACATAAGCATTACATAAAGTTTGTTTGCTTAACCTTTTCTTTTTTTTTAAAACAGTTTTCTGCCTTTATCTCTGCTTAAGAGCAAGGCATAAATTTCTCCATTTTCCTGTAACAGGAGGAGGAGAGCTATTCTTATCACCTGTCATAAACTGAGGCATATTAAAAATCATGAGTTGATTTAAGCCAAAATTGATTTGACTGGAGCAGCACCAAACCAGAAGTGGTTAGAAGTACTCCACTAACGGTAGCTGGGGGCAAGACTTTTATAGAGAAGAAGTAGAAGTAAGAAAATTATTTGCTTGGGTGAAGCTTAAGTGGCTGTATTATTTGAAAGAGTCTAGCTGGTTATTTGTGATTGATTGTCCTTGGGTTTTGGTTTCTAATCCTGAGGCATTTCAGGCTTGGGTTTTAGTTTCCTTATGAAGGCTGCTAAGGTATCAGAACCACATCAGTCTACTGGCCTCCTTGTTAATTTATCACCTGGGAGGTGGAGAGCTGGCACAGAAATGAGTCTGCATAAGCAAACCTTACTCAAATAACCCTTATCCTCTATTAGATCCCTCCATATATTTTCTAGTCATTTTTTTCTGCCCTGGAAGTCCCAAAACTCTCTCCTTTGTCTAGTCATTTCTCCAGAATGTATCACCACCCTTTGTTAAAACTATATAGCCTTGAGAGCTACCTGGGTAAGGCCCAATATAGCTGCTTTCACCTAATACCTATATGAGGGAGGCATGAGTGGTTTCTGTCATCTCCTTGAAGGTCAAGTCTAGCCAGCACTCTGCCATAGCTGTATGCTGTTGTAGGGGAGAGATGAGAACCATGGCAGGGTGCCTCACTGCGGACCAGGAAGGCACCTATGGAGCTGGGTGCCCACGCCTGCAGATATTTCTCTCTGGGTGTTCCTGACTTGTATTTTGTAAGGCACACCATCCCATCCCCCAAAGTGGTTGATTGTTGGGCCTAGAAGAGGGCCATGTTTGGGGTGTATGATAACATGGGATCCTGGGAAATTTTGAAAAGCACCCCAAAGAACTAATCAAGGGCCCCAAATGGCTTCGAGGCTAGAAGGTGAATGAATTGCAGCATTGTATCCAAAAGAAGAGAATGTCTGGAAATCGGATGTTCAGTGGTGAACTACACAACCTTAACAAATGCATCAGCTATCTCTACAAACATTTTAACCCACATGGAAAGTACTGGTAGAAGAGTAAGCTGGGGACTGTGGAAGAGGCATATCTCACATCCAGGGTGTTTCAGTATAACTGTTAGCCAAATGACTGTCTGAGGCTTGGAAGAAAATTCAGAGACAGAAGAGGAACATTTTTGAAGAAATGCTGTTCCACCAAAGTTCTTGATGACTAACTACATTGTGTGGAAATTATGAACATCTAATACTGAGTCAAACAATGAATCATAAGAGCCTCTGAATATGATATTTTAGGAATACTGTTACCATGTTATTCTTTTGTATTTTCTTTTTTTTACTAATACATATATACCAGAGTGAAATATGATAAAAATTTCTATATATAAGTCTATGCTTTCAATAAACATAAAAACAGTTCCATGGTTATATATATCCCAGTCTAATCACTTCAAGTTTTTCACTTATTTTTTGGTGGAATTCTAATGCATATATATATGTATTAACATTAATAAAAATGATACATCTTTTTTCCTGTTAATCTGTTTTTTGTTGGTTTGAGTTGCACTTCCTTGGGCACTTATGCTAAGAAGGGAGAGGCACTTAAGCTACAAGGTAAAAGGAAAAAATCTATTGTCCAATGTTACTCTTTAATTATCTTTCCAGATTAATTTTTTGTTTGCTTGTTTCTGTCAACTAAGTGTCAATTTTATGTTAATCAAAATCTGTCAAATAAGATACATTTTTTTGGTCCAATTTAGCCAATTAACCCTGTAACAAACATTATTCTTAAATATTTTTTAAAAGTATACTATGTCATTTTTTATGTAGTCTTTCAAATGCTGATATTAAACATATTTTAATATCTTTTAGAAGTGATAACATGAATGAGGTGATAGCCCAGAGTTATCAGGTAGACTTTTCTTTCTTAACAAAGAAAATACTTTTCTTAATACAATAGAGGAGGGAGTTCAGGAAGGAGGGGGAGTGGAGGAGAAAGGGAGAGAGAGAGAAAAAGAGAGAGAGAGCCTTCCTTGTCCACCCAGAATATTTTTTACACAATAATTTAAGCATTAATAACTATTATGTTAAGTACTTTATCATCTCTCATTGCTTGCTCCCACTACCATCTCTGTGGTGATAAGACATTTTCAAATTTGTATTTCACAAAGGACTATTCACTTCAGCTCTGACTAAAATACTCTAGATTTTCAGACTATCCTAAGCAATCTATGAATTTAAGCAATGAACTATTTAAATTCAATCTCCTCTGGAATCTTATATCACTAAATTTCTATCAAATCACAAGGGGGAGATACAAGTGTGGTAGGTGTAGATTCAATACAACTCATCATTCTAATTATACTGTCTATGGAGGCCAGAGGGCCAGCTGTCAAGACCTCAGGAAGCTCACTTTCATGGGTAAATCCACTAGGGTATAAGCTCTGAACCTCTGCTTTACGGGCTCAAAACTTGAATTTTTGTTAGCACATTAAAAGCAAAGTCTTCTCTTGGCAAACTCATATAATCTAAGCTTACAGAGAGTCAAATGTCATTTTATTAATTTACAATGGGCAATGAAATATTCATATAGATTGTATGCTTACATCAACAGAACCTATGCAATTACTCTTTAAAAGAAAATCTACCCAGGAAGCCAATTATAATTGAAAATAGGGGTGGTGGTGGTGTTTGCTTTCAGAACAAGAGGAGGTGGTTGAATGATACACCTTAGGGACAAACTTATCATGTAGCCCAGAGTGTTTTGAGTCTGTGAAGTTCTCTCCTCTCCAACAATAGGGTTGAGTACAAATTAGAGGAACACATAGGCCTTATAGCTTAGTTTTGGGGGAGGGTGTGAGAGTTGAGGACGAGAAGGAATTAGATAGACAAAGGGAAGGTGAATGTAGGGAACATTTCAGGCATATGGAATAGCATAGTTAATGGTCCAAAAGTAAGGGAGGGATTTGTGATGAGCCAGAAAGCTTAGATTGTTCAGCATGTCCGAAGTGACAGTGTAAAGAAAATAATGGAAGGAGATTAAGGGTGGAGGTTAGCTGAGAGGACTGGGTGCTGTCATCTTGTGGCTATGGGTGCTGCCATCTCTTTGATAGACTGTTGGTTAATTTGCACATTACCCTTTTATTAGACAGGAAGAGTTGCTTTACAGGGTTCGTTAAACTAATATCTTCCTACTTATGAAGACATAGTCCAAATATAACAATTTTGAGAGCAATCCAATAGTTTTTTTCATCTGGTTTGATATTCTTTTTTTCTTTTGATATGTATATATGTTTTTGACTCTTCCAATTTTTTCAATATTTATGGGAAACAACCTATTTTCAACCTTCTATAAATTTTAACATTTTTCCTCTTGCCAATTTCTTGTGTGGCAACCAAATAATTCATTTGCAATTAGAAGCAAATTCATGAAAAATCACAACTCAACAAGCAAAGTGCAGATAATAGGTCTGTAGTGCAGATAATATGTCTGTATAAGGAAGGCAAAAATAGTTTAGGGGTTCTAAGGAATTCACACAGGACTACTAACCAGCTATTTGGCATCAATTGGATTTTTTTTTTTAACTTAACTGAATTATTTATTCACTTTTAACCAACTACTCAAAACTTAGTATTAACTTGTGCTTTTTTTTTTCCTCTTGAGGATAGGAAGAGGAAGAAGCAAAGGGGGAGACTTCAAAGAAATGGGGAAATACAGGAATTCTCCAGAAATCCTTACTAGTTTTCTTCATATTCTAGCTGACTCGATCAACCTCAAGAAAAGTATCAGGTCTCCATTAAATTTCTTTGGAGTCAGATTTAGGGAAAATCCAAAATAATAGTTATGTTTTAAGATATATTAAAAACAATGTTCTAAAATATATATGACTAGAGGCTCAGTGCACAAAATTCATGCACGGAGAGGGGGTGTCCCTCAGCCCAGCCTGGACCTCTCCGATCTGGCACCCCTTGAGGGACATCCTATTGCCTGTTTAGGCCCGATCCCAGGAATAAGATTTGTGCAATTGTGGAATAAAAGTTCAGGGATACTAAACGAAGAGAAGAGTATTACAAGTCCAAAGTAGAAAAGTGGGCAGGGTCAGATAATAAAGGAAATTTATTACCTGTATACGGTACAGTAGTATGGTAGTTGTCAACACAAACCAGACAAACTGTGAATCCTACAGTATCAAGAATTTACTCCTTTATTCAATGACAATCATGTCATCGTCTTCTGGAATATCATCATAACAATCCAATTCCTGAATTTCCTGGTGAATTTCTTGTGACTCCATTTCTTTCAGAATCAGTGGACCAAATCTCTCATGTTTAGAAATAGCACTGTCTTTAAATGAGTACCTCTTGTCAAGGTAGCCTGCTCGCAGTGCATTTGCAATGCAACTGTCAGTGATTTTCTCCCATGAATTCTTCACCCAAGTCACAACTTCTTGCAGTTTAGGTTTCACAGAGTTTCCACGCTGATTTCTCTCCATTCACACAGCAGTGATGTCAGGACTCCGCATAAAGTCACTGGTTGCTAGACGCCAGTCGGGGCGGCCTTAGCGACCAGTTTACGGTAAATTAATTTTTATTCTGAGACAGAGCCTGGGGCCTTATTTTCGGGGGATGCCTTATATTTCACTCAGAAGGAAACCTGTAAGTAGGTCTTATTTTCTGAGGATGTCTTATTTTCGGGGAAACACTGTAGAAGGGAAAGACATAGAAAAATATCAATGTGAGAGAAACATATCAATTGTTTGCCTCCTGCATGAACCCTAACCAAGGCCCCGAGCTAGGTAGATGACCGAGGTAAGTGCCCTTGACTAGAATCGAACCCGGGATCCTTTGGTCCATAGGCCAACACTCTATCCACTGGGCCAAACCCGCTAGGGCAACAGTGACATTATTGATTTGCATATTTGCAAATTGTTCTTAGATGCTGTGTAGTGAATGGATTATAGGAAAGCCAAAGTAAAAGCAGGGAGATTCCTCAGGAAGCTATTATAGACAGGAGATGAAGGTGCCATGGACTAGGGTGGTAATGTAAAGAAGTGGCAGATTTAGGTTATGTTTTGGAAGTAGCCCTGTCAGGATTGTCTGATGGATTGGCTGGAAGGAGGGGGAGTGGTGACATAAAAAGAGAAATCAAAGATAACTCTAATATTTCTTTTATTGATCCGACTAAGTACCTCATAGTGATACAAACTGAGATAGGAAAACTGGCATAGCAACAATTTCAAAGATAAAAAATGAAAGCTTTGTTTGAGCCATAAGTTTGAGATGCTCATTAGACACCCAAGAATAAATATGAAGTAGATGGCTTGTTATGCAAGTCTGGAGATGTGGGGAGAGGTCAGCATTGAATGTAAAGATTTGGGAATCTTGGCAAACAGATGAAACACAAAACTGGGAGCCTGGCTGAGATCACTTGTAGGCTGTTTGCAATAGATAAAATAAGGCGTCTTAGGACAGAGTGCAGGGCAGTCTAACTTTAAGATACTCAGTAGTCAAGGTCAGGTGTGTTCAACGTCAAAGTTTATTAAAAACTCATGCAATATGAGTTTATTAAAAACTCAACAAAATAATCCGATTTAAAGTGGGCAGAGGACCTGAACAAACACTTCTCTCAAGAAGACATGCAAATGGCCCTGGCAGGTGTGGCTTAGTAGGTTGTGTGTTGTCTCATGCACCAAAAGATGGTCAGTTCAATTCCCAGTCAGGGCACATACTCAGGTTGTGGTTTCAATCCCCTGTTGGGGTGTTGAAAATATGCTCAACTTCACCTCCTATTAAAGAAATGCAAATAAAAACTACAGTGCGATACCACCCACACCTATTAGGATAACTATTATCAACAAGACAAGTAATAACAAATGCTGTGGAGAAAATAAGGATTCACAGCTGGTGGGAATATATACTGGTACAACCCCTATAGAAATCAGTGGAAGTTCCTAAAAAAATTAAGAATAGAGCCTGCTAGTGTTGTTCAGTGGCTAATCATTGACATATGAACCAGGAGGTCACAGTTTGATTCCTGGTCAGGGCACATGTCCAGTTTGCAGGCTCGATCCCTAGTAGGGGGTGTACAGGAGGCAGCTAATGAATGATTCTCATTATTAATGTTTCTCTCTCTCTCTCTCTCTCTCTCTCTCTCTCTCTCTCTCTCTCTTTCTCTCCCTTCCTTTCTCTGAAATCAATAAAAACATATTTAACACAATGGAATACTACTCAGCCATAAGAAAAGCTAAAAAACTACTATTTATGGCAACTTGAGGACATGACCTTGAGAATATCATATAAGTATATTAAGTCAGGCAGATAAAGTCAAGAACCAGGAGAGGTATAGAGGATCTACCTAAATCATAGTCACAAACCCATACAGACAACCGAAATGAGGACATACAAAAAAAGAATCCCCAAATGAAAGAACTAGTGAATTCTTCAGAAGAAGAGATGAATGAAGCAGAGATAAGAAATTTATCTGAAACAGAATTCAGAGTAATTATGTTAAAAATGCTCAACAGTATGAAAAAAGCTATAGTAATTATAAAAAACAACAACAGTCTGAGATAAGGAATGATATAACATAAATAAAGAACACATTGGAAGTAATACACAGCAGATTAGGGGAAGCTGAGGATCGAATCAGTAAATTAGAAGACAGAGTTGAAAATATCATTCAATTAGTGGACCAAAAAGAAAAAAAAAACACAATTTAAAAACAGGAGGACAGCTTAAGGGAGCGGTGGGACAATATGAAATGTAACGATATTAGAATAGTAGGTGTTCCAGAAGAGGCGGAAAGGGAGAAAGGAATAGAGAAGGTGTTTGAAGAAATAGTGGTAGAGAACTTCCCTAACCTGGTAAAGGAAAAAGACTGTAGGCACAGAGAATCCCAAATAAGAAAAACCCAAACACACCGATACTCAGACATATCATAATTAAAATGCCAAAAATTAAAAACAATAAAGTTGTCTCTGGATTAGGCAACATGGAGGTCATTTGTGATCCTACATGAACAGTGAAATATGGTAGAAGTCATATTTTGATAAAAGCCTGCTGTTTGAATTCTAACTCTGTTAAATCTGATTAAAACACAGGTTACTTACCTGGAGGCTAAGGAAATTATCCCCTGCCTGAGACCAGAACCAGGAAATTGATTCCCACTGACTCAGTAGTTCTGGGATAGAAATTGTAGATAACCTTTAGAGACTAGCCGCTGAGTTCTGCTTTGTTTTGTTTATGGGCTATCCTCAACTTTTGTGTATAGGCTATCGCAAGATAGGGCCACATTCCAATGTCCAGGCAGGATGTGACTGGGAACCAACCCTGCAGGTTGTCCCCAGTCTTTAGAATATAACCTTTAAAATTCAAACGAAGGAAAATTCCTGTGGTTTGAGCCTTTAAAAAGACTTGCCTACCCTTAGAAGGGAGCTGTCATATAGAGCCTACCTGCGTGTAGTGTTATTGCGGCTGTCCTGGCCAGTTTATTTATTTATTTTTTTATTTCAATAAATCTTTGTCTGCTTTTTAAATTCATCATCAGCCTCCGGCGGTCTTATTTTGAACCCAGGTTTTGACCCCACAACAAGCAGTCTCATTAGAGTAGGTGAGAAGGTGACTGGAGAAGGTTAAAAAAGAAAATGCAAGGTAAAAATGAAACAACTATAACTGTGAAGGCCATTTTGGTGATCGAGAGACAGAAGGCAGGAGAAGAGTGTAACAGGACTGCTGCTAGACTGTGCTGAGTTCCTACCTGAGGTCTGTGGCTATCCAAGTAATATAAAATGAGCCCAACTGCTCCCGTTGTATATGTCATCTCTAGTGATATAGTTGGGGTTGGCTTCTGCTTGATGAAAATAACAGAGGAAGAGAGAGGTGAAGAAGTTAAATATATTTACAAAAGCTGGGGGATTATAAAGTTGGATCATACAAAACTAGATTTTAATGGAAATGAGGACTCTAGAAAAATGTGAGATACTAAGAAAGTAAGAGGAGCCAAAGGACTGGAGGTATTGGTGAAGTCAAAGAACTGCTGGGATGCTAATATATAAACAGCTCATGGCTGTCATGACAAACAACTGGATGGATGACTCAACAGCAGGCTGCATGAGGCAACTAGGCCAGCAGAGAAGGGCAGTTGGGGGCGACCAGGACCGTATGGGGGGCAGTTGAGGGCAACGAGATTGGCGGGGTGGGGGGGCAGCTAGGGGCAACCAGGCCATCAGAGGGGGCAGTTGGGGCGACCAGGCTAGGAGTGGGGCAGTTAGGGGTGATTAGGTTGGTGTGTGTAAGTTGGGGGCGACCATTCCAGCAGGGGGGGCAGTTGAGGGCAACCAGGTTGGTGGGGGGTTGTAAGGGGCAATCAGGCTGACAGGGGGGGGGCAGTTAGGGGTGACCAGGCTGGCAGAGGGAGGCAGCTAGGGGTGATCAGGCTGGCAGGCAGGTGAGTGGTTAGGAACCAGTAGATCTGGATTGCGAGAAGGATGTCCAACTGCTGGTTTAGGTGAGATCGGGCCTAAACTGCCATTCAGAGATCCCCCTTGGGTTCCTGGATTGGAGAGGGTACAGGCTAGGCTGAGGGGACCCCCTTCCTGCCCTTTCTCCTCCCCAATTCCCCCTTCCCGGCCACCACTCCCATGCATGAATTTTGTGCACCAGGCCTCTAGTATTGGTATAAGAGAGCTAAATGAATAGAATTTAATGGCCAGATAGGGTGAAAGACCTGTTATATGTGGGAAGCTGCTAGATTAGTGAAGGGTATTTTTACACCCACTGCTTATTTTCTTTTGCCATAACCAAGATCTCTAGCCTATCATTCCAGTGATGGAGTTATCATAAATTGCAGGTGTAGACTGAAAGGGGCCACAAGCTAACCTAACTCAGGGAAGGCCTGTGTGGCGGTCTTACAAGCTAAGAGACCTAAAGTAACCATGAAGGATGGTCTGAAATTAAAACCTTTTAACTGAAAAGCAGTTTACTAGTATAGTGGGTAGTCATGTCCTAGGCCAGTATCTTCCCTGAAAAAGATCAACGTCATCTTTACTGAACTTATTTCTTTTTGCATGTAAGATAACATACCTGTAGAATATCAGGGTAATTTGTAACTTCTCTTTTCTCAGACTCCAAGGGCACAGCCAATGTACAGGGTGCCAGGGCAGAGACCACAAATTGCCTCATTATTATTGTTATCTCATTAATTGTTGACTGTTAACTATCCTATATCCACCTATGTAAAAGAAATATGTATCTATCATTTTACTTTTTATTCAATCCTAGACGTTTCCCCACATTGTTTTCTTCTACCTCCCTACTGAGGGGTCAAACCCGGGACCCCTCAGTCCACAGACTGACGCTCTATCACTGAGCCAAACCGGTTTCGGCCAAAATTAATTTTTGGAAGAAAAAAAAAAAGAGAAACAAATATCATTTTAGATGAAAAAAAAAAAACTATTTTCTTTCTCTATTTACAATACTTTTAGCACCAAATGTATCTATCAGCAATGACATTCATGTAATCCACTTACATATCCTCTTTTAATTGTAATGTATAAATCAAGGTGAAAAACCATCATTCTCCAGAGCTTTATCTCAATATGTTGAGATTATGCTTCCTGGCAATTTTCGACAGTTTGACTCAAACTCACAAAAATTCTTTACAGGTTTCAGTGTTTCTTACGTTAACACAGGAGATCACACAGATTTTTTTTTTAATAACCCAGTTGCTAAGATTAGAGTTTATTTATTAGAAGATTCCATAGGAGAATTCTAGTAAAGATGGTCTTAGCTTGTGACATTATAAGTAGGTTTAAACAAAATTAATTTTTTAAAATATATTTTATTGATATTTTACAGAGGAAGTGAGAGAGATAGAGAGCTGGAAACATCAATGAGAGAGAAACATCGACCAGCTGCCTCTTGCACACCCCCTACTGGGGAATGTGCCCGCTACCAAGGCACATGTCCTTGACCGGAATCAAACCCGGGACCCCTCAGTCCACAGACTGACGCTCTATCACTGAGCCAAACCGGTTTCGGCCAAAATTAATTTTTGGAAGAAAAAAAAAAGAGAAACAAATATCATTTTAGATGAAAAAAAAACTGTTTTCTTTCTCTATTTACAATACTTTTAGCACCAAATGTATGAAGTTTTATTCCACACTAAGGAATTCTCCAATTTTCTGGGCACCAACTGGGTGTCCTTCAATTCAGTTCAATTCTGGTGCTATCTATGCAGAGTTAGCACAGACTCCACAAACTAAGGGCTCAGTCCCATAAGAATACCCTCTACTTCAGACACCAGTCAGAAGTCCTAAGTTGTCACCTTTTCTCTTACCAACAGGCTATAATTTGGGGGTTCTCACAACATCATCCTTGGGTTCAATAACTTTTTATAACAGCTCAAAAGAACTCAGAAATACTTCACTTATTATCACCAGTTTCTTATAAAGGATACAACTCAGGGACAGCTTAAATAGAAGAGATGCATAGGGCAAGTTATGAAGCAAGGGGCTCAGAGCTCCTCTTTTCTCTCCAGGCGCATCATTCTCCCAGGAGCTTGATGTGTTCACCAACCTGGAAGTTCTCCAGACCTCATTGTTCAGCTTTTTTTTTTTTTTTTAATGGAAGTTCTATTACATAAGCATAATTTATTGCCTGTTGGTAATGAATTCTTCCAGACCCTCTTTCCTTCTGTAAGTGGAGGGGGTGGGTCTGAAAATTTAACCTTTTGAAAAATATATTTTTATTGATTTCAGAGAGGAAGGGAGAGAAAGAACAATGATGAGAGAGAATCATTGATAGGCTGACTTCTGCACGCCCCACACTGGGGATCAAGTGGGCAATCTGGGTATGTACCCTGACTGGGAATTAAACCCTGATCTCCTGGTTCATAGGTTGATGCTCAACCACTGAGCCATGCCAGCCAGGCTAAAAGTTTATACCTTCTAATCATGCATAGGTCTTTCTAGAGATCAACCCCAATCCCAAAGCTATCATTGGAGCCCAGACCAGAAGTCATCTCATTAGCATAAAAAAAGACACTTATTACTCTGAGGATTTCAAGGATCTTAGAAGCTCTGGGGTCAGGAATCAGGGTCAAAGGTCAAATATTAGAATGAAAGATGCTCCTCGCACCCTAAGAGTGAGGAAATTACAAAGGTTTTAGAAGCTCTGTATCATAAACTTGGTGCAGACATCAAATATATATTTATCATTTCACACAGTTTTATCATCTTAGTCGTTGAAAATATTTCCCATATTGTATGAAAACAATGCACTTGTGTCTGGAAAGATGGAAAAGTGTGCATTTTGCTATGTTCACCTGGAAGTATTTAAGTGTTCTATTATCAATAGTAAGTGTTCTATTATCAATAGTAATAATATTAGTTGGAGGCATGACTCTTTTGCTGCACTATAGGCACACAAAAATAGAACGTTTGGGATAGAAACATGTCACATCATATATTTTACACTTTACAAAACACTTTTACATTAACTCATTTGAGAGTAATATTTGTTGCATCTTTTCAAAAGTCTATAAATACTTTCCAATAAGCACTCTATTCACTGTTTTGTAGATTTCAGCCCGCCCCTCCCCTCCTCCAGTTCCCTATAAAAATCAAACCTCTTAGATTGTGAATACTAGCAGAATGGTAGGACTTTGAAACTGTGATTTTTTTAACTTTAAATAATGACATCATCCCAGTCTTAAGTCCAAGTCTTCGTTTTGACACGTTGTTTATCTGTGACCTCATTATTTTTTTAAAAATCTATAAAACACTTAGATTAATGCCGATTCCCTTCATATATCTCTAATCAGAATATGGTTTACACTTTCTCAGAATGGGCTAAACATGCTAGCGACATCAGTCCATTAAATAATGTTGCTATCCCACCCCCTCAAAAAAGAAAACTCTCAAACTTCTCTCTGCTAACTACAATTCCAGTGTCTTCCTACCCTTCCCCTGATTCTTTACTTTCAGAAGCAGGAAGGAAGTAGGGATAAGACACCAGGAGTCTGTCCAGGGCACCCAAGTCCCACAGCGATTCTCTCCAGATTCTCTCCGTGGCTCCCACCCAGGCGCTCCCAGCAGAAACAAGAATCCAGTCCCTTCTCCTCCCCTAGGCCAGGGTCACATGACACATTTTACAGAATGGCCTGAGATGCCATAGCAGGGTACCCATCCCGGAACCTCCTTCTCCGGTCACGGCCAGGGACCCCACACCGGGCCCCAGGGTTCCCCATCCATCCCCCCACAGCGGGCAAGTGGTGGGAGCGCGGGCGCGGCCTCCGACGGAGCGCTCGGGAGCGCCCGGCCGCCGCCTCCACCGTTTTTCCCCGACCACCGGAAGGAGCGACGGCCGGGATCCTGCCACCTGTCCGTCACGCAGCTGCTCACGCCACACCGCTTCCGATTGGTTCGAGGCCCGGCCAGGCCGCCTCCAGCCCCGCCCCCCCCGCGGACGGCCAGGCCGGGAGGGCGGGGCGTTGCCGGGCGGACCCGCCCAGCTGTCAGTTTACGGGGGCGGCCCGGCGGGCGGGCGGGCGGACGCTCGCCGGCTCCCTGGTCGCTCGCTCGCTCGCTCGCTCACGCGCGCTCCCTCTCGCCGCCTGTGGGGAAGTCCGGGCCGCCCCAGGGGCCACCGCCGCCGCTCCTCGTGCCGACCTCCTCCTCCTCGGTCCCCTCCAGGCTGAGTTCCTTCCTCGCGCGCACCCTCGCGTAGTCGGGGGCCCGGCGTGGGTCCGGAGAGCCGCCGCGGCGCGCCGGCGGGGGGCCTGAACCATGTTGAGGAGGATTTTGCAGCGGGTAAGCGAGCGAACCGTCTTCCCGGCCGCACGTGAGCGGGAGGCGCCGAGCCCGGGGCGGCGGGCTGCGGGCGGCGGGCTCCCTCCTCCTCCTCTAGGCCCCGCCGCCCCGGGAGGCGATTAGGCCGCGGTCGTCCGCCCAGGGTCAGGCCTCGGGGGCAGGGAGGGCGTCCGGGGCGGCGGCGGGGCGGCAGGCCGGAGCCCGGGGCCTGGAGCCCGGTCCTCCCGCGGCCCCGCGCGCCCAGGCCCCGGCGCCCCGCTCCGGCGCGGGGCTGTCAGTGCGGGCGGCGGGCGGACTGGCGGGCGGGCGGGCGGAGGGTGTGGTGCCGCGATCCTCCCGCTCCCAGCCCGACTGCTGCCGGCGCGGGTCGAGGTAGCGCCCGCGGCCGCCGGCCCGGCCGGAGGTCGCCCCGCGCGAGGTCGCAGGTCGCGGAGGCTTGCTTAGCGCCGACGACCCCGCTCTCGGCGCCCACGGGGCCCCCAGCTTCACACCTTACGCACCTGCCACCCCGGGCTTCGGCTTTGCATCTGGACCTTGCGGGAGGGTCCTGTGGCGAAACCGGCCTAGCCACGGGCCCAATCCTGGTACCCACATTGACTGGCAGAGTCAGCTGAGAAAGAAGACATTACTCACTGTTGGAAACTTTTTTTTTTCTCCCCCCCAATTAAAAATGCATTTTCCTCTCCCAGCCAGTCCCTTTTTTTTTTTTTGGAGCTATCCGGGAATAAATCCGCAGTAAGCTTGATCCAGTGGTATACATTTACCCCTGCACTTTCTACCAGGGTTATCTGTATTTAAAATCTGGGGGAAAAAACTTAAAGATGTAAAGATTAGAGCATAGGAAAGCTGTAGGTGTATTGTTTAGCAATCGATTCCTATATTAACGCAAACTCTGTTTTCCTAATCTATTTAGTTTACTAAATTTTTGTTTGTTTTGGATGGCTTTTTGATACTAATAGGTTGCAACAAAATGTAAATGACTCTAGTTGGTGCTAAACCCATTTGTCAGTTATTATGTGAGTAGGAGGACTGCTTCAAAAGACAGAAGAAATTAGTGAATTTGTGATATTCATCCAGTGTGCCAAAGACAGTTGTTAGCTGCTATATACAAAGGGAGTGCTCTTGTTTTGGCATAGTTTTTGTGACATGTTCAAGTCATGTGAAACTTGGTCATATATCAGAGGAAGAAATAGTTAACTTCTTATCTGCCACCCTTTATAGACATCTGATGATTTTTTTGCATTGGTTTTGTCAGAAATTTAAAAAAAAATAATCTTAGTAAACTGGTGATTTAGGCAATAGTAAGGGTATCCCGTTTGCTCTTGCCATAGGTTTTTGTGTTTAACAGTAAAGACATCTGTGCATGATTTACTTGTAGTACTTAATGATTTTCCTTTTATCAAACCCAGAGGAATGAATTACCTCATGCCTCAGATTTTTTTTTTTGTCGTAGTTCCAGAACCGAAAATTAGTTTTCCTGTGGTTTCTTTTAAAGTTTAGTTTACTGCCCTAGCCTGTTTGGCTCCATGGATAGATCATTGGCCTGCGGACTGAAGGGTCCCAGGTTTGAAGGATCCCAGGTTGAATTCCGGCCAAGGGCACTTACCCAGGTTGCGGGCTCCATCCCCATTGTGGGGCATGCAGGAGGAAGCTGATCAATGGTTCTCTCTCATCATTGATGTTTCTAGCTCTCCCTCTCCCTTCCTCTCTGAAATCAATAAAAATAATATTTAAAAAATAAAGTTTAGTTTTCAGAAAGATGGGATGCTTTCCAGGACTCTTAATGTTGTTAAGCATTACAGTTATATAAGAATAATTTTTAGGGTTGGTGCATACACATCCACTGTTGCATACATTTTAGTTGAAACTACAAAATTGGAATTTATTCTGGTTTTTGCTGAGATGTGGTATGGAATTATCACATATGAGTAAGTCAGTTGACAATTGAGTTTCTTGACCATGGCAGTATTGATATTTGTGCCTGGATAATTTTTTGTTTTGGGGGGCTGTCCTTTACATTGTAAGATGTTTAGCAGCATCCCTATCCCTGGCTTCTACCCACTAAATGCCAGTAGCACTCCCCAAATCCTCTCCCCCTTATGTGACAACTAAAAATACCTCTAAGACTTTAGCAGTATCCTTTGAGAAATACTCTGTTAAATGTACATTCTCTTTTATAGAAAAGTTTGGATAGTTTCTCACATTAATTAACACCCCCCCCCCCCCCCCAGTATTTATATTGAGTATCAGTAAATTCCAGTGATAAGCTAGGGGCGGGGAACCAGTTACCATAAATGGTATGGGCCCTCCATTTAGAACTCACAGCCTGTTTGTGGAAGTGGACATTTAGAAGCAGTGATTAATGTGCTGTGTAACAGAAGAATGAAGAGTGCCCTGGGAGCTACTTTGCGGGAGCGTGTTGGGGCAGTCATGAAAAACTTCAGGAAAGAAGGCGTATTCGAAGCTCAACAGAGAAGGGCATATGGAGCAGAGTGTTCAACATATGCCAAGACATGGAGTCATAAAAGGGTGGGCAATATTAGCGAGAACATGAACAATTAAGTTTAGGAAGTGAAATGCTGCCCAGGGGTTGGTGGAAGATGAGACTACAAAGGTAGCTACAGACCAGGTTAGGAGAGTCCTTGAGTGCCTGCCGAAGTTCAGGCACATCTATATTATCTTATAGATGGGTCAGTGTTAATGCCCAGCATTTAATAGGGGCATTTTGATAAAAGTCTTAAAAGAAATCTTATGATTTTATTAATAGTTTAGAATCTAGTCTATATATATTTTAGTAACTCCACAGATGATATTTATTAACAGGTATAACTGAAATCTTTATTTGTTTTATTGATTTCAGAAAGGAAAAAAGAGAGAGAGATAGAAATATCAATGATGAGAGAGAATCACTGATTGGCTGTCTCTTGAATGCCCCCACTGGGGATAGAGCCATAACCCAGGCATGTGCCCTGATGGGGAATCAAACAGTGACCTCTTGGCTCAACCAGTGAGCCAGGCCAGTTGGGCTGAAATCTTTAAATTATATAATTTAGTAACTTTTATTTTATCCCACCCTGATAACCTTACTTCTCAGCAGAGATATTAAGATATAAGATTTAAAGGTAAAGTCGCTGACTTAGAGATTGTTTGAAATAGTATCTGTACTTTGAAATTAGATTGCATTTCTTTAACATTATGTTTTTAGAAGGCTTTTTAAAAAAACTGTTGTAATTTCCTTTTGAATAGTGCCTTTTAGATAATTGTTTGAAAGAAGAAACAATGTGTTTACAGTTAATTATAACTCGGAGTCTCTGAACATCACCAATAGGTTCCCAGGGCACTGTATAGAAAACTCAGTGTCTGACTCCTTCCTCCTCCTCTTCCTAAAGGCTGTCTCTAAGGCTGGAAAAGGTCTGGAAAAAAGAAATGAGGTGGCTCCAATATGTGTGCATTGATTATTTTGCTTAATAGTCCTCTGAAGAGAAATGTGAATTAAAAAGTGCTTGATGGCCAGAAAGATGATCAGCATTTAGTACTTTAGGCAGTTTATAAACTTTGCTGCTTTTCTTTCTTAACTTACTGTGATTTAACATTTGTGTATTCTATATAGTTTTACTGGTCTACACCAGTAGTATTGCAAAAGAAAAATGGTTTTAATTTATTCTAGAATTGTAGAAGTAGGAGACTTTTATGGTAAAACAGGTCTGTCTCTGATTTAAAAAATGAGAAAGTAGAAACAGATTCAGTGATTTATCTAAGCAACACAATTTGATGTGAAAACAGGTAACAGCCAAATTTTCCCAACTCCCAATTTATTTCTCTTTTCTTGACCTCTTGTCTCTCTCCCTCCTCCACTTCAAACTGCTATGGTTAGCACTATGCTAGTTACTGTAGAAGGCAGGTATAGGAAAAAATTTGAGACATAACTTCTCACTCAATGGACTTACATGATTAAGTGCCAAAGTAAATGATATAGCGAATGAAGGCTATAGTAGTACAGAGGAGGAAAGGTCAGAAATGAACGTGCTTTAGTGGGAAGTCTCCTTGGAGAAAATGGGTTTTGAAGGTGTGTGATTAGGAAAGGAAGAGAAAAGTTTTCTTCTAGAAGGAGTTACAGTATAAGCAATGACTCAGAGATGAGAATGAGTACATTCTTCCTGCCCACCCTCCTTCTTTTGCATATTGCCTTTCTATAAACAAATATTTATGAACTTGCTATGTGCTAGATACTGGGACACAACTGTTAATAAGACACAATCTCTATCTTTAAGTAGCTTAAAACCAAGTGATTTTAGAGAGAGAAATATTTTTAGAGTAGAAAGAAAAGAGAGAAGTTTACAAAAATAGTGTTATACCTCATTTTGGAGATTTTTGTTTAGCTCAGCTCTGTCCAATGCAGATGAGTCACATATATAGTTTAAAGTTTCAAGTAGCCACATAAAAAAAAATAAATAAACAGGTGAAATTAATTTAAAAAATATATTTCCTTTGCCAAAACCGGTTTGGCTCAGTGGTAGAATGTCAGTCTGCGGACTGAAAGGTCCCAGGTTCGATTCCGGTCAAGGGCATGTACATTGGTTGCGGGCACATCCCCGGTGGGGGGTGTGCAAGAGGCAGCTGGTCGATGTTTCTCTCTCATCGACGTTTCTAGCTCTCTATCTCTGTAAAATATCAATAAAATATATATTTATTTCCTTTGACCTGGTATATCTAAAATATTTTAACATGTAATCAATATAAAAATTAGTAATTAGATACTTTACATTCTTTTTTGCACTAGTAGCACATCTCAATTTGGACTAATCATATTTCAGTTGTTCAATAGCCTCATTTAGCTCTCAGCTACTGTATTGGATAGTGCAAGTCTAGTTGAATACATATATAATTCTTAATGCTTTATTTAGAACTAATTATAAACTTATAAAGAGTTTCAAGAAGATAATAGTACAAGGAATACTTGTATACACTTTATCCAGATTCACCTATTATGTAACATTTTATCATATTTGTTTTATTATTTGCTCAGTTTTTTCTCTTCTTTTTTCTCCATCTCTAATTTTTCTTTCTTTCTTAATCATTTCAGGATTAGTTATGGTCCTTTACCTCTGAATACTTAAGTGAATATTAGGGTTATTTTCTTACATAACCATAGTATAGTTATGAACTACATAAATTTACATTTATTTCATTTGTTATTCATCATTTCAATTTTGTCAGTTAATCTGATAAAGTTCTTTGTAGTATTAACCTTCTTCAGTATAGTGTCCAGTTAGGGTTAGATATTATATTTAGTTGTCATGCTTTAGCCTCTGTTAATATGAAACATTTCCAGAGCATTTCTTTGTGATTTATGGCATTTGTGAAGAATACAGATTCCCCCCTTGCTTTTTTTTTCTTTTATCCCCCCTAGAATGTTCTTCATGTTGTGTTTATCTTATGTGCCAAGTTAAAGAATTCAGACATCTTCTCTAGGCACTGAACAGTCACCAACAGACTTTAAAAAGAACAGTGATTCATTCACAACTGATTAATTTTTTATAAAGATTACCTAGGAAAAATATTTTTGAGGGTTTTCCTTATTAGAAATTTGATCATCTAAAAACTTTCCGTGGCTTCTTATTGTGTAATAGAGGCCTGGTGCACGACATTTATGCATGGGGGGAAGGGGATGTGGAGGCGGTAGTGGTATCCCTCAGACCAGTCTGCACCCTCTCCAATCTGGGATCCCTCTCACAATCGAGGACTGCTGGCTCCCAATTGCTTACCTGCCTGCCTTCCTGATTGCCCCTAACTGCTCCTGTCTGCCAGCCTGATCTCCCCCTAACCACTCCCATGCCAGCCTGATGCCTAATTACTCCCCTGCCAACCTGTTTGACCCCAACTTCCCTCCTCTGCTGGCCTGGTCACCTCTAACTGCCCTCCCCTGCAGGGTTGATAACACCCAACTGCCCTCCCTTGCAGGTCTGGTGCCTCTCAACTGCCCTCCCTTGCTTGCCTGATCACCCACAACAGCCCTCCCTTGCAGGCCTGGTGCCTCCAACTGCCCTCTCCTGCTGGCCATCCTGTGGTGGCCATCTTGTGTCCACATGGGAGAAGGATCTTTGACTACATGAGGGCAGCCATCTTGTGTGTTGGAGTGATGGTCAATCTGCATATTACTCTTTTATTAGATAGGATAGAGGCCTGGTGCATGGGTATGGGCCATCTGGTTTGCCCTGAAGGGTGTCCTGGATCAGGATGGGGTTCCCTTAGGGCATAGGATGGCCTGAGCGAGGGGCCTGTGGAGGTTTGCAGGCCAGCCACACCCCCTGGCAACCCAAGTGGAGGCCCTGGTATCTGGAATTCATTTACCTTCTACAATTGAAACTTTGTAGCCTTGAGTGGAGGCTTAGGCAGGCTAGGGCAGGTGGAAAGCTTGGCTTCTTCTGTTGTCTGGGAAACCCAAGCCTCTCTCCTGCTCTCTATGGCCATAGCCATCTTGATTGGCTTTATTTGCATATTCACTCTGATTGGCTGGTGGGTATGGCTGGTAGGCATGGCTGGTGGGTATAGCAGAGTGATGGTTAATTTGCATATCCCTCTTTTATTAGGTAGGATAGTACAAAGTCCAGTATTCTTTTCAGTCTCATCTCTTATAACTATTCCTATGCCTGTACAGAAGTATTCTTGCATTTACCTGGTCCCTGTCTCTAAAATGCCTTCTCTCCATTGCTCTTTCTTGCCTTTGTCACTCTCCTGGCTTCTGCAAGGCCTTCAACAATCTCCATTCCCTATCTCTGATCCAATTCTCCCTCACCCTCTGACACATAATTACTTTTTCTTTGTACTCAAATATTTCCTGTGGATCTATTAACATTTATCACATTGCTTTGTGATTATTTAAGAATCTGTTTCTCCCATTAAAACTCAAGAATGTTTTTATCCCTAACCCCAGCACAGCAATTAGCACAGAATAAATGTTCAATATGATAAATAAATGTCTACACACACACACAAATGCATATTTGGAAAAAAAAAAGTTAAAATAAGGGAGTGATAAGAAATGTTCCTTGAAAAAATTTAGAGTGTATAATAATAATAATAACACCAATCTTAGCAGCAACCAACTTTTATAGAAAGTTTACTGTGTGCTAGATACTGTTAAGATCTTTATATGTATTGATTCATTTAGTCCTCACAAAAACCCTATGAGAAGGGTACTAGTATTCTCATTTTAATGAGACACAAAGAAGTCAAGTATCTTACCAAAAAGCTATTCAGCTAGTAAATGTGGTGTGGATACCACATAGGGAGTATGGCTCCACAGTTTAGTCTTAACCACTAAATTACATTATCTCTAGCTCATGCACAGATAACTGTGATTAGAAGAGAAAACTTAGTTCTGGCCCTGATAATCTCTTCCTTATCCTTAACATACTCAAAATAAATCTATTTATAATACCCCAAAATCTACCACTTGGGCATATTGATTATTTTTAATTAAAAGTACTTAAACAGGAAATGAACCTAAAGCAGTCATATTATAATGCAAAAATTTTAAATTTAAAAGTTATCAAGACTACATCATAAAATTTTCAAAAGCCTCCTAATATTTAAATCAAAAAAGGTGGAAAGTAGAAGAATATCCTGTAAGGAAAAATATCCTGAAAGTAAATTACATCTAGAAAATTTGTACTTTAGAAAATTAATTGTAATGCTATCAGCAAGAAAATTTGTACTTTAGAAAATTAATTGTAATGCTATCAGCAAAACAAGCTAGAGGAAAATCATTTGGGCAAAAAATGAAAAAGGATCCCAAGTCAAATTTATAGAAAATATTCCTTTATTAACTTTTGGTCCTGTTAACTCCATTTCAAACTCATCTCTGTACATATTCTGACCTTTTTATCTTTAATAATTGCATTTTCCACAACATACCCTGTTCTCTCATCTCATCAAACCTCTATAGATGCTCTTTATTCTACTCAGAGTGTCCTTCCGTCACTTGTCCACATTCAGTGACACTAGAAGTTACTTGCTTGATTTTTTTTCTTCCCTCAAAACACACTACACTAATTAAGAAAATGGGCTTTTGGAATTAGACCATCATTTAGTGCTCCTCCATACTAAGGGTGAGATCTTATGCAAAATTTCAAACTTTTTGAGACCTTATTAGTAAACTGAGGGTAATACCTACATTATAAAAGGCCAAGGGCTGTCATGACCTACATGACAAGATGGATGACTGGTCACTAGGAAGTGCATGGAACACCTCTCAATCCCTCCCCCTCCGCTCACAGGATCCTATCATAGCAAGGCTGGTGGCAGGTGGGCAGACCGGGCAGTGGGTATGGTGGGCGATGCGAGGCCAGTAGCCTCTGGCTCTCGGCCAGGTTGGAGTCCTAATGGCCTTGCCACGGTGGCTGTGGATCAGTCCCAGAGACGCCCAGAGAGAGGCAGGTACTGATCCGCAGCCACCATGGCTGCTGGCAAGGCCTGGAGAGAGAGGGAGGCAAGGCCTGGTCAGCAGCTGCCACAGCTGCTTGCAAGGCCCTGGTTGGGGGGAGGGGGGGGAGAGGGGAGGAGAGCACGAGAAAGAGAGAGAGAGATGCGGAAACCGGTTTGGCTCAGTGGATAGAGCGTCGGCCTGCGGACTGAAAGGTCCCAGGTTCGATTCCGGTCAAGGCATGTACCTTGGTTGCCTGCACATCCCCGGTAGGGGGTGGGCAAGAGGCAGCTGATTGATGATTCTCTCTCATCAATGTTTCTAACTCTCTATTCCTCTCTCTGTAAAAAATCAATAAAAAATATTAAAAAAAAAAAAAAAAAAAAAAAAGAAAGAGAGAGAGAGAGGGGCAGACAAGACCTGGAGACACTGACTGGCATAGAAACCGACCAATCAGAACCAAATCTGGCTGAAGTGCCAGGAGCCAATGGCTGCCTAGGAGGCAGAGCTTTTGATATTGACTGGCATAGAAACTGACCAATCAGAACCTAATCTGGGTGAACTACAAAGGCGGAACATAAGGTGGAGGTTGAGGAGGGGTTTTAAGGGCAACAGCTGTTTGGTGTAAGGTGTAAGAAAGTGATTAAATTTTTTAGTGACTGGTTTGGCGGTATAGTGCATATGGCTGGCTATCAGTCCACATATAGGGATTATGTATTTTTGTCTGCCAAGAGCATCTCCTGCTGAAAAAGGCTTTCCCCCTATTGAAGCAATCCTATCCTATATAATGTATACTAATAATAGGGTATTATTAGACTGGGTCAACTGGCCATCTTCCAGGCGTCTGACTTCCTCCAGACAAAGCCATGATGGTGGGGGCCGAGGCAGAGGCAGTTAGGGGCAATAAGGCTGGCAGGGTAGTGCCATTGGGGAAGAGAACAGGCCTGCAGGGGAAGGCAGTTGGGGGTTAGATCAGGTCAGCAGGGGAAAGCAGTTGGGGATGACCAGGCTGGCAGGGAAGAGCAGTTGGGGGGCAATCAAGCTGGCAAGGGAGCAGTTAGGGGTGAACAGGCAAGGTGATGACGAGTAATCAGGCAGGCAGACAGAGAGGGTAGGGGCCATTAGGCAGGCAGGAAGAGGGGTTAGGGATAATCAGGCAGGCAGGCCATGTGGTTAGGGGTGATCAAGCAGGCAGGCAGGTGAGTGATTAGGAGCCAGTGGTCCAAGATTATGAAAGGGTTGTCTGATTGTTTAGGCCTGATCCTTGTGGGTGACCAGGCCAGCATGGGGCCATTTGGGGGCGACCTGGCTGGCAGGGGAGGGCCATTGGGGTGAGATCAGGCCTGCAGTGGAGGGCCTAAACTATTAGACATCCCCCAAGGGGTCCTCAGTTGGAGAGGGTGCAGGCTGGGCTGAAGGAAACCTCTCCCCCCATGCATGAATTTCTTGCACCGGGCCTCTAGTACTATACTCACCACAGTATTCAGCATTCAATAAACATTTAGTATATTGTAGCTATTATATTGCATATGTCTAGAAATTTTATTATATTGTTTTTGTAATTTGTTTACTTCTTCCCTACTTGACTGAGCTTCTTTATAGTGGGGATTTTTTTTTTTTTTTTTTTTTTTTTTTTTTTTTTTTTTTTTTAGTGTAGAGGGCCTAAGTTAGTGTTTAATGTTTAATAGTTTTCAGTAACAAGTATATGTTGACTACTTGATGCCTATGTAGAGAGAATGGTTTCATTAAGGGAGAGACCAGCTAGAAAGTAATGTTTTAGTTCCTACAATTGTTGCACATTAGAATCATTTGGAATCCTTTAGAAAGTAAAGACTCACAGGTCCGTGCATTGAATCAGAATCTCTGGATCTCTGGTTGTCAGTCCAGGGGAAGAGGAAGGCTAGAATTCAGACATGACTTTGGGGATGGAGAATAGATTGATTTTTCAAGTAAGTTCAGAAATAGGGTTAATAAGTGGTGAGTGCAGTACTTGCATCCTTCCACACCTCATCAAATTACAACTAAACTACAGAATAACTGTCATTCAGAACTTCCTGAAATCTAGCTGAATAGAAGTCCTACAACTAAGGATAGAAAGAAGAAGCCATATTAAGACTGGTAGGTGGGTGGAGATGTGGAACTGGCTGGTCCCCCATCCACA
The DNA here is from genome assembly GCA_963924515.1 of Vespertilio murinus. NCBI lineage: Eukaryota > Metazoa > Chordata > Mammalia > Chiroptera > Vespertilionidae > Vespertilio > Vespertilio murinus. The sequence continues at coordinate 113,119,665 of OZ004707.1, forward strand.
TGTGGCAGATTTGGGAGGGATTTCTTGGCTGTGGAGGTTCCCTCTGAGGAGCAAGGGGCCCAATCCCACAACAGGCCCTCCAGCCCAGGGCTCCAGTACCAGGAGGATAAGTCCGCATAACTCTTGGCTATAAAAACCAGCCAGGATTGTGGCTGAGTGAGATGGAGGGCTATTGAAGCTTCAGACAGTTCCTCTTAAAGGGCCCATGTGTGGACTTACTTGGACTTCCTCTGAGTTATAGCACTGGGGCAGTGGTTTGAAAGACACCAGGTACTTATGAAGAAGAACTGAACTGTCTGGCATCAGGGCGAGAGCTGGAGGGGCAGTTTTCTCCCAGACAGAAGTACTATCAGAGGCTATTGTTCCTTTTCTGAGCCCTTCCCCCACAGAACCAGCAGGCAGGCACTATAATTGAGTTTCCATATATCTGGCTATCACTGTTGACCCTGCCCTGGTGATTCCCTGAGACCTTGTCCCACCAACTTGTGGGCTCACCCAAGCTGTTCCTAGTGGCTTTTCATACAATTGGCCTGTCTTTGTTCATGCTTCAGACTTTCCTAATGTCTCTCAAACAAGCAGCATCTGGCTTTGGTGTACTCCATACCTCTTGCTAAGTGGTAGCCAGCCTTGGTTCTCAGGTTGGCCTCTTCTGAATTACCTCCAAGCCTAGAACTAGTAGCAGCCAACCACATATTACTTTGTAACTCATGCTAGGTGGTCCTGTGAAGAATACAGGTGGCTGATGACCTTGGCTTGCACCTCCCAGATTGTCCCAGAGGCAACACACTCAGTGGACAGTTTCAGACCATGTCAAAGCATCACCCAACCTCCTCCACAAGTGACACATTCAAGGGGTATACTCAGTGGGTATCAGAGCCCGATTGAAGTAAGTCCTGCTCTGTAAGGTGGGCTCCTGCACAGCTGACCCTGCAGTCCTTAGAGCCCATTGGCCTGAGGTAAATCCCTCACATCAAGATGCCAAAAGCAATCAAGGCTCAACTATAACAGGTGGGTGTATACAGCCTACTTGAGGCCACTCTATGAAGCCAAGGGGACATAGTAGCTCTACTTAATACATAAAAACAAATACATTTTGGAGGCTGCCAAAATGAGGAAACGAGAAACATGACCCAAATTAGAGAATAGGACAAAATTCTAGAAAAAGAACTAAACAAAATGGAGACAAGCAATCTACTAGATGCAGAATTTATTTATTATTATTTTAAAAAAATCTTTATTGTCCATATTATTACAAATGTTCCTCGGTATCTTGCTCTCTGTCATCTTCTGGGACTCCCATAATTCTGATGTTGGTTTGCTTGACGTTGTCCCAGAGAATGGTGGAATGGACTAAGGTAAAGAATAAAGGAAGAAGAACAGGTTTGAAGTGGAAGGTGAATATGCACTAGAGGTGTAGACATCCCAGAAGATGTTCACTAGGCAAGTGGAAATATAGGTTTAGCACTCAGGTGACAAGTGGAAGCTAGTATATATGAATGTTGGAGAAATTTCAAATCAAATAAAGACTGAGAAGTGTCCACTGAATGGAACAGTTAGAGTATACCTAGTTCAATTTCAGGAGAGTCATAGGGAGAAATGATTAATTATGAAGTAAGGAAATCAATGAAAAATATTTTAAAAATTAAAAAAATGTATTTAAATATACCATATATATTTTTATTGATTTCAGAGAGGACGGGAGAGGGAGAGCAAGATAGGAACATCAGTGATGAGAGAGAATCATTGATCGGCTGCCTCTTGCACTCCCCCTATTGGGGATTGAGCCAGCAATTCAGGCATGTGTCCTGACTGGGAATCGAATTGTGAACTCTTGGTTCATAGGTTGATGCTCAGTCACTGAGCCACACCGGCCAGGCAAAAATTAAAAAAAATATTAAAGTAAGTAAAAAATAGCACAGACTACTCATCTAAGAAATATGGAGGAGAGGAAACAAATTAATTAAATAGTAAATGCATGAATGCAATTTGTCATCCTTGGACAACATAATAAGTGTTTTTATTTTCTTTCTTTTTTTTCTTTAAATATATTTTATTGATATTTTACAGAGAGGAAGGGAGAGAGAGAGAGAGCCAGAAACATCAACGAGAGAGAAACATCGACCAGCTGCCTCCTGCACACCCCTCACCGGGGATGTGCCCGCAACCAATGTATATGCCCTTGACCGGAATCGAACCCGGGACCCCTCAGTCCGCAGACCGATGCTCTACCACTGAGCCAAACCGGTTTCGACAAGTGTTTTTATTTTCAAGGATCACAAATTTTATCAAATCAGTTTAAGTTGAAATGAGAATATATTGTGAGATTTCAAAGAGACCGAAGATTAAAATTTGCTGTTCTCTTAGGTCCCTAGAGAGTAGGACCTAGAATAATGTTAGAGGTAGCTCTTCCCTCTATCTCACACTCTCTCATGTACCACTGGCATCTTGAGTCTGCATCTCTGCATCCATAATCTTTGCTGCTGCTTCTTTAGTCAAGACCTGACCACCTGACCACATGCTTCTACTTGCTTGTAGAACATAACCAACTGGCCCAATGTCTCAATTTCCAAATTTTAAGAGAAGAATCTGAAATGTCTTTCTCATCTTTTCTTGTTGAGTCATCATCTGTTGGTCTCTAGCTAGCCCACAGAGTTGCTTCCTCAGGGTCAAGTGTTCATTGCTGGTTTAGTCATCTGAAGTTAGAAGTGGAGTGGGGCTCATTTGATACAGTTGTGGCACCATGAAACATCTTTTACAGATCATTATAGAGATAAGCTATGTCATGGCTCTGAAACAGTAATCGCAATTATGAGTAGGTGGGTTAGGTTCTAGGAATAAAGGGTTCGTAAAGTTAGCATATTAAAAATTTAATATGGAGCTGAGACTCTGCGACATTTTTATTGAAAGACCTTGAAAGATACAAAGCAGTGCTGTTCAGGACCACCATTACAGGCTCTATAGGTTTCTTTTTTCTTTTCTTTTTTTTTTGTAAGACAGGTAAATTTCTATTTTGCATTATAGAACAGTATTTTTAAACCTATTTTAAAATCTTGAATAAACTTTTAACAAATATTGTAAACCAGTAAACAAATTATTCAAACTTTCCTGAAATCTATTGTACTATCTAGTCTCAAAGATTTGACAGTCTATGTAAATCCACAAAAGCAAAGTGAGTTTCAACTAAATCCCAACACAGAATAATTATATTTTAAATATTTTTCTTTCACTTCTTCATTATTAGATGCAGCATACTATACTTAGGAATTTATGTAGGATTTTACCACGAAATACCAATTGTGTTATTGTTTTGCAGCAAAAGCAAATAAACAAAACAACATTGTTTTCTGAAAATATACAAACATATTCTTGACCAAAACAACATTGATGTAGTTCTTCTAGTTTATCATACTGGCTTTCGCTTGCTTAGTGTGGAAAGATGACCTGGATTTATTTAAAAGCATTATAATTTCTCTAAAATAAGGTGGGGGAATATGCATCTTGAGCTTGGTGAAATGTTTTTGAAACATGACCAAAAAAATAAAATGTATAAGTTTTAAAAAGAAAGAACTATTTGTGTATGCATGTTCCTTAGAAATATGGAGGTAAATACGAAACCATTAAGTGTAAGGATCAACGAGGAATTCGGTTCTGCTATAATAATAAAATAATATATTTCTGATTATAAAAATAAATCATGTGAAACATGAAAATTTGAAAAGTTCAGAAATGGAAAATTGAGAAACATGGGGCTGTAGCATAGTGGATGGTTTAACATTAAGAGTACAAGAGTAAAGTCAGGTGGAATTCTCACTTTGTGCATTATTACACTTGTGATCTTAGTTAAAACTTTAGCTTCTTTAACCTTATTTTTTTCCCTTTTGGCTAAATGGGAACAATCCTTTTGACTTTATTCAAATGATTAGTGTAAGGATTAAATGATGTAATGTAGAGTGCTTGGTGTTGTGCTTGTCATAAAGGTTATATGTTAGCTATTATTATTATTAATAGAAAGATAAAGTATTTTGATTTAACAGACTTCCAATTGACTTTTCCTTAACTGAATTTTCTTATGTGCATGGATTTGAAATGTTAATGGTCTAAGGAAAGTTGATATTCTGAGCTTTTCAATAAGATATATGCCTCAGGGTTATTTTGGTTTTAAGTTTTGAGTATAAAGATACCACACAGCAAGTAGAGAAATCATTGAATTTAGAATCAAAAGATCTTAGGTAAATAATTGAACTTCTCTTGTCTTGACTTTCTTTCTGTCCAATGAGGGCATCACCTAGTGATTTCTAAAGTACTCTTCAGGGTAAAAGTGTTAGCTGAAAACCAAGGAATTACCAGGATTTTGAGTCTGAAGATCATTTACAACTTCTAAGTAGCATTTTAGGTGTTATATCTTTAATCCTATTTTCTAGCATCTTTGCTGAGAAAAACAGTGTCTCCAGGAAGCAAGCATTCAGTGATAAAATTTGATAATTCATGTAAAGTGACTATCACAACATCTGGTACATACTAGGCATTAGAAGATAGTAGGTCTCCTTTTCTGCTAAGATCTCTCTCCACCTAGTGTGTAGCCCTTTATGGGCATGTCAAATGTAAGTAAGGTACATTCATTGTAGTGGATGCTTTGGTGTGCACCTAGATCCCCCTTATACTCTCATAGCTGCCTGGAATCATGGCTGCCAAAGACTCATAAGGGCATCCTTCTCTGGGATTTGCCCTTACAGAAGGAAGCTGCCTCACTCAAGATTATATTCCCTTTCTAGAAGCAGTCTGCCCTTAATCACTTGTTGATGTGGAGTATACAAAAAATTATCATTCCCTTTCTTTGATTAGGGACTTCTATGAAAGGTCATCCTAGCTTTAGGACTCAGCTGAGGCTACTGTGTTACAACTGTGTTACTGATCAGTACTGTTCTGTTTTTGCGGGAGCCCACTCATGCTCCCCCTGTGCTCACACAGATATTCTTAAGAGCATACCTCAGTTCTTGAGAGCATACCTCCTGCTTGCAGATTACAGTCTCAGGGTTTGTTTCCTTGGGAACCTGAATTACAAGTCATCTGCTTTGGATAGTTTTTGTAAAAAAGATGGTTATATTCAGGATGAATGTTGTGTTCTACCTATTTGAAACTGGTATTCTACATATCTTTTATAACAGGAATCCATGGCCAGTAGATAAGAATTTCTGTTAGATTCTAAAATGCTAAGTAAAATGTCTTTGTTAGGATTTTGAACATGGCCCATAGATGCTTTGCTTAGGAAATTTTATTATCAGCACCTTTCCCAGTTTCCTCAAGTGATTTTCAGACTTAAAAAATGAAAGGTGGCCTCTCAAAACTAGATTCTGAATCCTTATTTTGGTATATTTTTGTATCTGTCTATTCATATTTGTTGAATCAAAATATCCAGTACTCTAAAATTGTTTAAAATATGTATTATATTTTATATTATAATTAATAATCCATATTAATTATATGTTAGTTTAAAATGTTAGGTATTTAAAAATTTTTATTTTCTTTTACTTAATATTGAGTTAGTTGTATGATGTCTATGAACCCAATTTAGTTACTAATAATTTATCTATACGTGGTTTTAATAGTCTTGGTCTCTTATTGACTTTTTTTTTAAACTGGGCTGCTTTTGAGAGGTAAATTACTTTTGTGTAACTATTAATAACCAAATAAGTTTTAGAGTTTTGAAAGTATCCATAAGAAAGCTAAGCAAATACAGAGATTGGAAATATATTTAGGGCCCAAATGAATCACGGAATGAGAATTTTAGAGTTTTAAGGACCATGGTCTTGTCCCTACAATTTATCAATGAAGAAGATGAGGAATTGTGTCTTTATGAGTATTAGTGGGATGATTTAGAAGCATTTTAGACAGTAGTTTTCTCTCTAGAATATTGAGTTGGGACTGGGGAAACCTAAGTTTTAATTGCAACTCTACCATTAGATAGTAGAGTAATATTAAGTAAGCCAATTATACTTTCTGGGGGTTAGTTTCTTCATCTCTGAAGTTATATAGTTATAACATTATTTCTGAGATGCTTGAGTTTTTATTTGCTTTCCGAGATGCTTTCCAGCTTTTAAAATTTGATTCTAGGTCGTTTTGGGGAGAGATTCACTTAATCAGTATGTACTATTGATAGTATACCTACAAAATTCCAGGCCTGATTCAAACATTTTATTTTATTAAAAAATATATTTTTAAATTGATTTCAGAGAGGAAGAGAGAGGGAGAGAGCAAGAAACATCAGTGATGAAAGAGAATCATTAATTGGCTGCCTTCTGCGTGCCCCTACTGGAGATCGAGCCTGTAACCCCAGCATGTGCCCTTGACTGGAAGTGAACCCGAGACCCTTCAGTCCACTGGCCGATGCTCTATCCACTGAGCCAAACGAGCTAGGGCTGATTCAAACATTTTACATATTTCTATTTCATTTCATCCTCACAACAATTCTGTGAAGCAGACATTATTAATTCTACTTTACAAATGGGAATTAGGGGCTTAGAATGGTTAAGTAAATTTACAAAGCTTCTAAGTGGGTAAACTGGAAGTTGAATTCAGATCTTTCTTTTTTTTAAATATATTTTTGATTTCAGACAGGAAGGGAGAAGGAGAGAGTGAGAGAGAAACATCAATGATGAGTCAATCACTGATTGACTGCCTCCTGCATGCCCTCTACTAGGGATTGAGCCTGCAACCCAGGCATGTGCCTTGATTGGGAATTGAACCATGACCTCCTGGTTCATAGGTTGACTCTCAACCACTGAGCCATGCCGACCAGGTGAATTCACGTCTTTGTGACTCCAATTTCTAAATTCTGAATCACTGTTCCTATATTTAGGTGGACTTTTGTTTTTGGAATAGTTGACAGGCCCTGCTGAAAGCAAGAACCAATTACATTTAGATAGGTATATGTAGCTAATCCCCTTCTCTGGCATAGTGTAGTATGGTGTGTCAGTAAGTTAGGCAGGATAGACTTAAGATGCAAAATTATATTGTGTACTTGTAGTGAGAAATTTTGGACAGAGCTGGAATCAGATGCAACAGGGGGATAGCTTTTTAGCAGCCATTTTGAAAGACAAGTTGAATAAGTATCACACTCAATTTAGCATTAATAATTTAACAACATAGGTGACTATTTGCTTGATCATTAAAGTGTAGATGACTAGATTATGTGGAATTTCTCACATTTCAGAAAATAGAAATTGTCTTAGCTGAAAGCTGATATGAATGAATTAGAGTTAAATGTATATTTGTAATAAAGCTTACTATTGTACATGGTTTTATGATGGATAGAAAAGCATCGGTGGAATTATATGGTTCTATAACTTTTCTAGGTCAAGGTCATAATATTATAAAAGTCTTTAAGGTGAAAGTGGAGAAATGAGAAGGAACTCTTAAGGAGACAAAGGTAGTTAGCAAAAATGAATTATGAGACAAAATTAAAGGTGTTAAGAGTTATAATGGACATTGGGATGAAGAATATTAGTGAATGTTTTCAAGGTTGAAGATTTAGAACAAGCAGGAAAGGGCTTAAATTTTATATGAAGTTTGAAGCTGATAGCTAGTTGTTCAGATTAGGAGAAAAGAAGGTGTAAAAAAAGTGGAAGGTTCTTTCTCCAATAATTATTTCTAATTAGAGGCCCGTTGCAGGAAGATTCCTGTAAGAACAGGGCTTCTGGCAGGCTTCCCTCCCACCCGCTCCTTTTGTGCTTTTCCTGCTGCCTCTGCCTCCCAGCCCCCACCCCATGCTTTTCCTCCCGAAGCCCCATCATCCATGCTTTCCTTCCCACCGCCACCCCGCACTTTCCTTCCTGCCGTCACCAGGTGCTTTCCCTTCCCTCCCACTGTCACTGGCCCCCACACCACGCTTTCCCTCCCACAGCCACCGCCCCCGCACTTTTCCTTCTACCACCACTGGCCATGCTTTCCCTTCGCTGCTGCCCTGTACTTTTCCGCCACCCTCTGCCACCTTGCTTTCTGCTTTCCCTCCCCCTTTCTTCTATGCTGTCTTTAGTCTTCACCTCTCCCTCCCTCAGCATATGCAAATTAACCACCATATTTGTTGGGTTAATTTGCATACTCTGATTGGCTGGGGGCTTAGCAAAGGTACAGTCAATTAGCATTTTTCTTTTTTATTAGTGTAGATAGTTTCTTGTGTACTTTTCCACATTTTTTTGGGTGTACACACTAACATTATACAAATATAATCATACTCTTCATATAAATTTGAATTTTTTCATTTAATATAGTTTGGAGATTTTTTAGAATCAGCACTTTCAGACCTACCTCTTATTGTTTATTTTTAACTAGAGGCCTGGTGCATGAAATTTTGTGCACTGGAGGGATTGTTCCTCAGCCTGGCCTGCGCCCTCTTGCAGTCTGGGACACTTTGCTCCTTACTGTCTGCCTGCAGCGGAGGAGGGAGAGGCTCCCGCCACTGCTGCTGTGCTTGTCAGCCATGAGCCTAGCTTCCGGCTGACCACCCATCCCTGTGGGAGCGCATTGACTGCATTGAGCATCTGCCCCCTGGTGGTCAGTGCTCATCATAGTGATCAGTCATTCTGCTGGTTGGTCAATTTGCATATTAGCCTTCTATTATATAGGATAACATTATATTGAATTTTGTGGATTATAAAAATTTAATCTCCTATTGAAGGACATTTAATTTTTAAATATATTTTTATTGATTTTTTACAGAGAGGAAGAGAGAGGGACAGAGAATTAGAAACATCGATGAGAGAGAATCATCGATCAGCTGCCTCTTGTACACCCCCTACTGGAGATGTGCCCGCAACTAAGGTACATGCTCTTGACCGGAATCGAACCCGGGACCTTTTAGTCTGCAGGCTGATGCTCTATCCACTGAGCCAAACCGGTTTCGGCAGGACATTTAATTTGTTGCCAGTTTTGCTATTATAAACAAGACTGCAATGAACATGCTTGTACAAATATAGATGATATTTTTGTGAATTTATCCACTGGGTAATCACTTAGCAATGAGCCAGAGAGTTTGTGCATATTTTGTATTTAGTTATATTCCCACTAACAATGCAAACCTTTTTAAAGAATGAAAGCTACTATGTGTTGGTTAGATTCAGTTCGACACTTTTATTGTGTCCTTACTAGAAATTGTGGTGAATGTCTCAGTAGGATTCCCATCCTCAAAAAAGGTTTGAAGATATGACATTGCATCTACTGTATGTAATTATGTATATTGCTATATAACAAACCACCCCTAAACTTTGGTTTGGTTTAAAATAGCGGTCGCCAACCAGTGGTCTGCAGACCACTGGTGGTCTGTGAGGTCCGAAGGTTGGTGATCGCTGGCTTAAAACAATCACCTTTTATTTGCTCTAAATTCTCTAGATCAACAGTTTGTGCTAAGTTTATCTGAGTAGTTCTTTTGCTGCTCTCTCTTGGAGTCCTCATACAGCTGGAGTTACCTTTTTGTTTGATTGGGATGGATTGTCTAAGTAGCTTCACTCAGATTGCTTATTATATCCATTGGGCCACACATGTCCAAGGCTAGGCTAACCTTGGCTAATATTAAATGGCAGAAGAATTTATAGCAATAAGAGAGCAAATTCCATTGTGAAAGCACTTTGTGAAGTCTCTCTTTGTATTTCATTTGCTACTCCACTATCAACCAGGGTAAGGAAGTATGGCCAGTCCAGAGCCCATGTGCGAGAAGACTAAACAAGAGCATTCATTGAGGGTTATCATTGTAACAATCTATAGTAGACACTACTTTCTTTTTCCTTGTATTATAAGTACATGTTAAAGAAAAGTATAAATAAGAGATAATAGAACTTAAAGGACAGAAAGATTTATCTGGAGAGGGGAGATTCAGGGATGGCTTTTTGTCATTTAAATCAGAAACTGATGTTATCAAAAGTTACAAAATGGTAATTTTCGAAAGTTTTTATTCCTTCTTGTACATATTGACATTTTTCTGTAAAGAACTTTTCAACATCAACCATGACTGTTTGGTTACCATGAATTTCAATGCATACTGGAAAGTCAGTATGAATGCTTAATTATTTTTATTTAATTACTAATTTTTAGAATAAGAGTTGCTACACTACTCTAGTAGTGATCAACAGCATTTATTTGTTTTTTGACCTTTTCCTTATGGATTTTTTAATATACTATTTTTATGAACTCATGGATTTATACATAGTTAGTGGCTTTCAGTCATTGGAGATCAATGTGAATTATTCCAGCTCTAGCTAGTGGAATTGCTTCCAAAGTGACTTGTCATTTTGACAGGACCCTATTAATTATTGATAGCTTCTTTGCTTTTTGGCACACCGTATCCTATGTTTATCTTGTAAAAATTCTCCTCTAGGCTTGGAATCAGTCATTTCTTCAAAAAGTCTGCTTCCTTTTAGTGGGGAATGCTATTTAGATATTACTGCCTGGGCACTTGAGGTGCTCATTACTTCTGAGTTGTTATTGCTCTTAAGCTTTTAAAGGATAAGAACTAAGATCTATATCTGTATATCTATTTTTAATATCATTTTAAAACTTTTAAGTGGCGAGAATTAAGTATATTTTAAAATACATATTTAAAGATATATAAAAGCAAGCAAGATGAGTTCAAATATAAGATTATAAAATGTTTTTTTAAAAAAATATATATTTTATTGATATTTCTACAGAGAGGAAGGGAGAAGGATAGAGAGCTAGAAACATGTCGATGAGAGAGAAACATCGACCAGCTGCCTCCTGCACAACCCCCACCGGGGACGTGCCTGCAACCAATGTACATGCCCCTGACCGGAATTGAACCCGGGACCCCTCAGTCTGCAGACGAACGCTCTACCACTGAGCCAAACCGGTTTCGGCTATAAAATGGTTATTACTTCTTTGATTTTCTATTTTTATCTTATAATGGATTTCTTGGTTTGTGACATTAACATAATTATTTTTTCTAACTATGTATATGAAAAAGCTTTAAAATAACAATATTAATATTACTAGTAATAAGATTACTGAATGATTTTTACTTTTTTTTAGCCTTTTTTTCTCCTTATACTATATCTCATTAAGGCTCTGTAGTCAAAATGCTGTGTTCTTAAATCACTTGAGATATTTATTTTCTGTGTGGCTATACCATCAACTTGAGATTCAGTTAGGCTTTTAAAATTTAAAGCCATTTTTAAATTGTGATGTAAAATTTATAATTTTAGCTTTTTAAAGAATATAATTCAGTGGCATTAAGCATATTTATACCGTGCCTCTGTGACAACTATCCCTAAGCTGTCCCCTTCTCTATCCCCTTCTTCCTTCTTCTCCTGTTTCCTCATCTGAGGATATTTTTCTTTCTTTTTTAAAATATATTTTTATTGGTTTTAGAAAGGAAGGGAGAGGGAGAGAGAGATAGAAACACCAATGATGAGAGAGAATCATTGATCGGCTGCCTCCTGCACACCACCTACTGAGGATCCAGCCCGCAACCCCGGCATGTGCCCTTGACCAGAATCAAACCTGGGACCCTTTAGTCTGCAGGTTGATGTTCTATCCACTGAGCCAGACTAGTCAGGGCATCTTTTTTATTTTTGTTTTTTTTTAATCCTCACCCAAGGATATTTCCCCACTGATTTTTAGAGATGTAAGAAAGAGGGAAAGACAGAGAAACATTGATGTGAGAGAGACAAATCAACTGGTTGCTTGCTGCACAAGCCCTAACCAGCGCCTGGGCCGGGGAGGTGCCTGCAACTGAGATATGTGTCCTTGACCAGAATTGAACCCAGGACCTTTTGGTCCGCAGGCTGATGCTCTATCCACTGAGCCAAACCAGCTAGGACAGTTTTCTTTTTTGAAAATATTTATTTATTAATTTGAGAGACAGAGAGGAAGAGAGAGAAAGAAACATCTACTTGTTCTAGTTATTCATGCATTCACTGGTTGATTCTTGCATGTGCCCTGACCAGAGATGGAACCCACAACCTTATCCAGAAGATGCTCTAACCAACTGAGCACCTGACCAGGGTCTCCAGAGTATTTTCATCATCCCAAACTGAAACACTGTATCATTAAACCATAACTCACAATTCCTCCTACCCCCTATCTTCTGGTAACCACTATTCTATTTTTCTATCTTTATGAATTTGATTATTTTAGGTACCTTATATAGCTGGAGTTTTATATCTATTGGTCCTTTTGTGTCTGGCTTATTTCATGTAGCATAATGCTTCTTGGTTCATCTATGTTGTAGCATGTCTTAGAATTTCATTTCTTTGAAAGGCTGAAAAATACCCCATTATATGTATATACCACATTTTGTTTATTCACCCATCAGTGGACATTTGGGTGGTTGTCATTTTTAGTTATGGTGAATAATGCTGCTATGAAAATTGGTGTACAAATATTTATTTGTTAGATTTTAACTGACATTTTAAATAAATGAGGATTATTATTAACTAAGTTAGAGAACATAGGAGAAAATAAAAGCTTTCCCTTGGGACAGTAAAAGGTTGTAATAAATGAAGGGTTTGATTTTGGATATGATTCATTTCAGGTGCTTTGGGAAACCAATTAGGAAACAATTGGAAATGTGGGTGTAGAGGTGTAGAATGCTAAAGTAGGTTAGGTGAGAGATGATGGTACTTTGAACTAAGATAGTGGCAAAGGATCTTTGGATGTGAATGTTAAGAAAGAGAGGTGATGCATTTTGGATTTAGGCAAGATGGGTGTGAGGTGTTTCTATATTTGAGATAAAGATTACAGATGGGTGAAAGGTTTCTGAGAAAAGATAATGAATTTGGTTTTGAGTAACTTTGGGATGCTTTCAAGGCAATTCAGGTGGGGATATTTAGCAGGATAGGAAAGTAGGCATTTGAAGTTCAGCAGGGATCTGGATTAGACTTAGAGTTTCATTATTGTCAGCATTGGGGAATAATTAAAATTAAGGGAGTAAATGTGATCACCTAGAAAGAGTAGATGATAAGCTAAGAGGCCAAGCATGAAAACTTATAGGGAAGCCTGGGATTCTTTCCATGAAATTAAAAAACAAAACCTTCCCTCCCCACCCCCATGAAATAGTTCTTGTCATTTGCAAATATACATTCTTGCTGTGGTCTTTCTGCAGTTGCAAGGGTTCAGGAATCTGGAGAAGGGCTGTGGGTAAATTGAATAAAGAGACTAGACATGAAATATAAATTTGGAATGCATGGATCCCCTGGCTCCACTTTCTAGTGAAGTGGGTTCTCCGAATCTCTGGACCCACAGCCTTTTATTTGCTGGGAAATATTGGCCCTTTAGGAATGAAAATAGGTAAAGTTTGATAAACAGAAAAATATATCAAGTTAGGGGAAATTCCTTCAGCTATTCTGCCAGCAGCAGGTAAATAGGAAAAGATTATCAGGTTAAGGGAAAGGCCTATAGCTGTTCCAGCAGCAGGTAGTAATATATGCAGATTTTCACCCCTGCTGAAGCCCCAAGATCCATCAGCTTTCTGATGAACTTTTTTCATAATTAAGACTTGCTGGAATTAGCCTTCAGCATATCACCCTTTTTGACTTAATAAATTTAACAAGAATGTATGCCATTTGCAGAGCTCGGGTTCTTTTAAGATTTTTAAATTCAATGGAAAAGATTGAGTTCTTTCATGTCTCTTTAAATTGCTGCCAGGCATCAAAGGAATCAGTCTGCCATAAGCTCCTTTCTGGGCCAACAGTTCTTTGAGTCCCCTTCCTAATCACTGTCCCCTGTGACCTGACAGCAAGGATATTCCATTTCTGGATGGTGGACAAACAATGATCAATGGCAATGCAGGTCTGACCTTCTTTGGCTTTGTCCCAGGCAACCTGCAGTGACCCACAGCAGCTGACTGCTAGCGTGGCAAGGTGTCTTTACCATCCTCCATCTCTGATCTGTTTCTTCTCTGACTCCTCAGCATGTTGCTTGGGGCCACCACCATCTATGGCTGGAGTAGTCTGGTTAGTTCCTCTTTCGGTTTCAGTGCTGCAGGAATCCACATGATGCTTGGAGGAGTTTTCTGGAAATATATAAACATATTCTCGGAGAAAATACAAGATGGCAGCGTAGGTAAACATCTAAACTGCTGCTGTGTACAATAATTTCAAAACTACAACTAAAAGACCAAATGTCTATAACCCAGAACAACAGGAAAGCTGTGCTGAGTGGAAGTTCTACAACTGGATGGGAAAAGAGCATTCAGGGCACAAGTGCTGAAAAACTAAGGTATGGGGGTGCACGTGCGATATGGGCTGGCAGCAGATTCCAGCTGGCAGCAGGCATTGCTTTCTTCAACCCTGAGAGAGACAAACTTCAGATCTCTCTGAAATCCGGTTTCTGGGGAGAAGCTGGACTGTCTGTCATTGGGTGGAAAGTGAGGGTGGCTTGCTTGCAGATCTGTGTACAAGAATAATTGTTTGCTGTGCTGGGGTGAGAGACGTGGGGATGTGGTTGGACAGGCAGAGACGGCTCACTGCCAGCCATCGCTGTTTGCCACACCCTCACCTAGTGAGGCCCTGAGACCCAGCTCCACACAATCTACAAACAAACCTAAGCTCCAAGCAGCGGCTTTTGCATATGAATGGCCTTTTCTGTTGCAGTTTAACCTAGCAAGTATCCACTTGCAACCCAGTGCATACAGCTCCAAAGCCTCCAAGCACTAAACAGGGAGGAGAGGACTGTGGTTCTCTCTGTAGCTAATGCATGGTGGCCTCAGACAGTAGCTGAACTTCATCCCATTGGAGATCCAGAAGCCAGTGTACCTAGTGGTCAGTGTGACACACCAAATTTCAACTCCTCACATCCATAAGTGACACATTTGGGAGACAGACTCAGTGAGCACCAAAGCCCCACTGAAACAAGGCCTGCTCCATATGCATGTCTCCAGTGCAGCAATTATTCCATTGTAGACACAGCGGGATCTCACAGCCAATTGGCCTGGAGGTCAATTCCTTCCAGTGTACCAACAGCAATCAAGGCTTAACTACACCAAGACTTTGCACTCAGCCTACAAAGAGGTGTACCAAGAGCGACCACCTTGGGTGATTGGGGAAGCTGAGCTACTGGCTCCTATAGGTCACCTACCACACAAAGCCACTCCATCAACACAGAGGCATCCAAAATGCGGAGACACAGAAACATGTTAAGAATGGGAGAGATGGAGGAAAAGTAAACTATTGGACGACACAGAGTTCAGAACTACATTTATAAGGTTATTCAAGAATCTTCTAAAAACTGCTGAGAATCTTAAAGAGACCTTCAAGGACCTTAATTAGAATGCCCAAAAAAGTGGAAAAGGACCAGTCTGAAATTAAGCATACGTTGTCTGAAATAAAGAATATACAGAAACTCAACTGTAGATCAATGTTCCCCAAGAGTCAAACCAAAGATCTGGAATATGAGGAAGCAAAATCACCCAACCAGAGAGGCAGAAAGAAAGAAGAATCCAAAACTGTGAGGATAGTGTAAGGAGCCTCTGGAATGGCTTAAAGCGTACCAACATTCAGATTTTGGGGTGCCAGAAAAGAGTGAGCAGGATATTGAAGGCCTATTGAAAGAAATAATGACAGAAAACTTTCCCTACCTGGTAAAAGAAATATACTTACAAGTTCTGGAAGCACACAGAACCCCAAACAAGAGGAATCTAAAGAGGAACACACCAAGACACATCATAATTAAAATGCCAAGGGCAAAAGACAAAGAGAGAATCTTACAAGCAGCAAGAGAAAAACAGCTAGTTACCTACAAGGGAGCACCCATACGACTGTCAGCTGATTTCTCAACAGAAACTATGCAGGCCAGAAGGGAGTGGCAAAGAAATATTCAAAATGACAACAAGAACCTACAACCAAGATTACTCTACCCAGCAAAGCTATCATTCAGAATTGAAGGTCAGATAAAGAGCTTCACAGACAAGAAAAAGTTAAAGGAGTTCATCAACACCAAACCAGGATTACATGAAATGCTGAAAGGTATTCTTTAAGAAGAGGAAGAAGAAGAAAAAGGTAAAGGTAAAAATTATGAACAACAAAAAGACATCAAATACATACCTACCAACAAGTGAATCTAAAAATCAAGTGAATAAAAAAATATGAAGAACAGAATGAACTGGTGAATATAATAGGATCAGGGACATAGAAATGGAGTGGACTGACAATTCTCAGGGGGAATGGAGTCTGAGAGGTGCGGGAGATTGAACAAAAATCTTAAACCTATGGATGAAGACAGTGGCGGGGGTAAGGGCATGGGGTGGGGTGGGAAATCAGGTGGAGGGGAGCTATGGGAGGTAAAAAAGAGGAACACCTGTAATAATCTGGATAATAAAGATTTGTTACTAAAAAAAAAATAAACACAGGGGGGAAAAAGTGACCCCCCCTCCCACATATTCTCGACCAAAGGTTAATAAAGGAATCCTTTCTATAAACTAGACTTAGGATCTTTTTATTCTACCCAAACCATTTTTTCTTTGGCTTATTCTGACACCATGTGTGTCTTGCTATCAGCATTATAAGTTAAAAAAAAAAAATTAAAGTAAAAATATAAGCAATTTAAGGCTTGATGTAATTTACTTATAGGAGATTACTCCATTATAACTCCTTTTTTTGTTTTAATAAAATTAAGAGGCTTTTGGAAATCCTGCAATGCATTCTTGATAGCTTTTTAATTCAATTCTTTGCACAGAAATATAACTTGTTTGGAATCATCACATCGTAAGCAGCTTTACTATGAGATGAACCATCAGTAAAAAATTGTTAATGCTCCAGGAATAGTTTCCTGCCTAGTGCAACTAAGTTCTGAATATTCACTTATTTTAATTTGCCAATTTAAATTAGTCTGAAATAAGGCTTATTTTCTAACTTTATGATACTAACTGAATTTATGCTATTAGTCTCTGAGTATATCTACATAAGCTTTGACAGAGAAGCAAGATGCAAATGCAAAAAGAAAACTTTTCTTTTTGAGGCTTAATACATTAACTTTTAATTACAGCTTTTAATTACAGTTTTCCAGATATTAATTTATTTCTAGAGTAATTCCTAGGCCACACTTAGGAAATTTCTTTTAAGATCTTTTTTCTTTTAAGTGGAGCAGCACACTTGGATGCTTTTCAAATGTTGGCTGATACTGCTGCCTACATTTTAAGTGACTCTAATTATGGTGACTTTATTAATGATCAGTTTTAATGCTTGAATAATAACCTTCAGTTTACCCTGTAAATTTTAGCAGAAGAGATTTAAATTTTTTTTCTGTTTTATTAAGCTTAAATTTTACTTTTAAACAGCATTCTTTTTGACTAGTGCTCATTAGTATACACAGAGGGATTAAGGGAGGTCTTAGTAACTATTTTTACTAGAATCAATTGCTAAACATTTTGGCTTCTCATTTAACTGAAATTATATGAGACCTTGATTATATTTTAAAAAGCTAATTTATTAAGTAATTAAAGTAGGCATCTTTATTGAAAACACAAAGTAAGCAAATTTATATGTTTGATCTATGAGGTATAGATGCAGTCCCATCCCCTCAGCTTATCTGAAAGCAGGCTGCCTGGGGCTTTTATCTTTAAAATTCCATTGCTGAATTTTAAGAAATATTTAGCTACTTTGTCTTGCCCTCCCTTAGAGGCCAAACCCCCACAACATATAAAATATATGTATATAAATAAAATATAGTCATTAATTTTTATTTGATAAAGCTTTCCATGTGATTTCAAGTATATTAAATCAGCCTAATTAAAAATTATTTCTTTTAAGAAGAGAGAATAAATTTTTGAACCACTCCAGGGCCCTTGGAATGCTTCAAAAGCCATCCAAAGACTTGAAATTTAACTTGGAAAAACCATTAAATATATATATATGTTTGTATATATATATATGTAAAATTTAAATATATACTTTTTATAATTCTAAAATATATCAATTAAAATTAAACTTTTTTTATATTAAAAATTTGGTTCAGACCATAGAATTAATCCTCTTTTTTAATTATACTATATAAATTATATAGTATAATTTATATAGTATAACTTAGAAATTATTATACCTTAGGTTGAAATTTTGCCACACGGACTATAATATATTTTGAACTACTAATTTCTTCAGAAAAAATACATGAATTATTTTCTCAAAAATAAATTTCTATGCTTTATGCATTTTGTTACCACAGCTATATAATTTCTCCTAACTCAATTTGAACTTTAAACTTTTAGAAGCCTTAAATTTTAGATGGTAAGTTAAATACTGAGCATTTCTTAGGTTAGTAACACCTTTACATTTTTAAGGATATACTTCAAAAGTACAAGACATGTTTAATAGATTTAATTATTTCCTCTAGATTTTTGTATACCAGACAAACTCAGATTAACATTTTAGTATTTTGTCATTTCAAAATACCTAGATATTTATTAAATTTTATTATTCAGTAAACTTCAAAGTTCTAAGTTGCCAACTACTCTGGAAAACCACGTTTCTGGCTGGCGAAAGAGGTTTTGCCCAGCTGCTTGATGTAAAACTACCACATTTTTTTTCTGCTGGGAGCCCCAGCTCCCTCCATCAAAGAGCAAAGCCAGTTTCCTCTGGGCTTTTGGACTTTCATTACCTATAATTATCACTGAAAAAAAGCTCCACCACAAATTCTTTATTTTAGATACATCTATTTTATTCATGTTTCAATAGTTTTGAGACTTTAAAGCCAATTATTATTATCCAAGGTATTTTCTTTGGCAAATTCTGTAACAGAGATAACTTACTGACTTTTAGTGGCTTTAAGGTTAACTTTGGAAAGTGGCTCATTATTATTTAAAAACTACCCTTTATTTTGGAAATCCTTATCTTGTTGCTTAAAACCTGCCTGTATCTTTTCCTTGGGTCATCTCTATCATCATTTTGAGGAAAGAACAGCTTTGCGTTCATTCTATAGCATCCGTAAAGATATTTAAACTCAGCCCCAAACTATCTAAAATCCAAAATCACACTGTGTGCGCTTTTTGTCTTAAGCTAGGTTTCTATTTTTATGAGTACAGAAATCCCAGATGCATCCCTTAAATTCAGCAAAAATTTTTAAATGATGGATTGGGAATCAAAAACTCATGGTAAAGATGAGACTTTTCTTAGCACTCTGGGGAGTGGGCATCCATTTTTCAGCATCACCTCATGTCTCCCCACCCACACATCCTATTTCCTCTGGGGAAATTCAGTAAATGATCTGGCCTTGCTTCTTTACCCAATTAAACTAAAGATATGCTTAATAAACTAACAAGAAACACATTAAACTAAACAAAAATGACAGATAAAACAGACAAGCAATCACTCTTAACACAGAACTTAATAAATCATAGTTCTTTTCCTGAATCTTCCTATTCCGCCCTCCATAGCATTGACTGACCTTTAAAGTTATTTTAGCTAAAATCTGCCTGTCCCAAGGTGTCCTATGGTAATAAAAATTACAAAGCATCAGAGAGTTCCTCAGGGAGAGAATTAACAGCTCCACCCTCTAGCTGCTAAGTGTTTCCACATAGACTTTTGCTCCTCAATACGAATTAGGCATTTTGAAGTTTGAACAAGAACCCACATAGTTAAAAAATGACAACAGCACTCTTTTTCTTTGAGCCTGATTTAATAAAGTGCCTTTTCACATTTCAATTTCTTTATCCTTAAGCATGGAAGCTAAAAATTTACAATGATATTTTTGCATTTGAACCAAATTCTTCCCCGTTATGGCCTGACTTGAAACAAAAGACTTTCCTGCCTACTCTGGTTTGCAAAATCCAAAGCTTGGCATGGACTTTACATGCAGTGAATCTCCCCACCGAATTTTCAGTCACCTCACCTTTACCAGTGATCCATCCCCACCTTTACTGGTGATCCTTCACCTCTCCTGGGTAAATTTCCTTTCTTCGCTCAGGTGAAATCTCCAAATGTCCTTGTCTCGGGTGCTATTAATGCTGGGTCTTTCCGCAACTCCAAGGGTTCAGGAATCTGGAGAAGGGCTGTGCATAAACTGACTAAAGAGACTAGACATGAAATATAAATTTCTAGTGAAGTGGGCTTTCTGAATCTCTTGACCCATAGCTTTTTATTTTCTAGGAAACACATTGGCCCTTTAGGAATGCAAATACGTAAACTTTGGTAAACATGATAAGATTATCAGATTAGGGGAAATGCCTACAGCTGTTTCAGCAGCAGGTAATAATATCTGCAGATTTTCATCCCTGCTGAAGCCCTAAGATCCATCAGCTTTCTTCTTTTTCTTCTTTTAAAAAAAATATTTTTATTGATTTTTTTACAGAAAAGAAGGGACAGCCATAGAGTTAGAAACATCAATGAGAGAGAAACATCAACCAGCTGCCTCCTGCACACCCCCACTAAGGAAGTGCCTGCAACCAAAGTACATGCCCTTGACCGGAATCGAATCCCAGACCCTTCAGTCCGCAGGCCAGCACTCTATCCACTGAGCCAAACTGGTTAGGGCCCATCAGCCTTCTCATGAACTTATTGCATAATTATGACCTGCTGGAATTAGCCTCCAGCACATTCTCACTTTATTTGTTATGTGGTAAGTTCTTAGTTTTCAATAGTGGAAACGGTAGTGAGGGCCTTAAATTTTTTTTTGGTTATCCATTTATAGTATAAGGTTTGCATATATAGTATATGGCTTTTCAGACTTTTTTGACTTTATGAAAATCTTTCTAATTGGTTTTTAGAGTGGGCTGAGGAATGAAATAGAATAACAAAATCAGTGCTAAAAGTTACTTTTTATAAGAAACTAGGGGCCCAGTGCACAAATTCATGCACCTTGAAAGGAACTGTGGGCCTCCAGGTTATGGTAGGCACAAGGGCGGGTCTTGGCCCATCCCCCGTGCCTCTGTCTGGCCTCTCCTGCCAAGGGCCCCAGTCCCCTGTCTGCCAGCAGCCCCACTCCTGCTACTGCTGCTCCCATGCGCTGAAGGCGCTGGCCCCCCTCCAACCTGCAGATAGCATGGAACAATCGGGGCCAGCATCAGCAGTATGTGTGAGTGGGGGCTGCTGTCCTGATCACTCCTCAGGAGCTGAGGGAGGTAGAGAAGCACTCAGGGGTGATCAGGGCCAGCAGCCGCCACTCACACCCACTGATGGTGCCAAGTGATCGGGACCAGCACCTGGCACTGGCAGCGGCTGTGAACGGCCGCTCTGGCACCAGCTTCAATGTGAGCAAGGCTGGCGCTAGCAGCAGGTGCGAAGAATTTTCAGTAATCATCAGAGGCTTGCCCCGATGACAGCGACCGGTGCCTGCCTTGGTCTGGTGCCCCCGCTCACCTGCTCCACCATCCTGCCTCAGCCAACACCCACCATGTTCCACACATGCCCCCTGGTGGTCAGTGCACATCATAGTAACCAGTTGTTTGGTTGTTCCAGTTGTTCCGCCATTCTGTTTATTTGCATATTAGACCTTTATTATATAGGATCGTTATAAATGTCTTATAAATCTGAATTTTGAGGTAGTATGTCATTAAATGTCTAATTCTTGTATTCTTTCTGGCTTCAGAAATAATTTTGCTAAGTATGAAGTGTGTACTATTCAACAACAATGACTTTTTCAAAGAATTTTGCAAAGCAAAAATTTACTTTTAGTTAACTCATCTTTTTCTGGAAATTAATTCATTATTAATTCTGGCTGGTGTGCCTTGTTTGCTATCTAATTTCATCTAGAGTGGTATGGGCTGTGCATTTTCTTATTGAGCATTTATTATGGCTCTTCTGTGTGCAAAGACTATTCTAGTTATCATTTTAGTGAGCTTTAGTGCTTTGAATGTAGATAAAATTTAGAGATGAGGTTCTTTATCTCTAGTAGCAATTAGGTTGTGAACCTGATTTGAGTAATTTTCCCCATGAAATTTTGCTGTTTTCTTCCTTTCGATAGCGAGGTATTTCCTTTTGTGCACAACCAAACAAGTCAGTACAAGACTAATGATATGTCAATCAGCTGCTAAAATATTCACTGCTAGTATTAGTGAAGTGTAATGGTGCACTTGCACGTATGGCACGTAAGGGAAATGAATACAACACGATTATAGTAATCAGTCATTTGTGAATGTTGTAGTTTGTTATTAACATTATATATAATAGGATATTGTAAAAATTAAGTTATGAAATTTTTATTAAAACGTTTCTTACTGTTATATTGGCTGGGCCACAAAACTATTTGTTGTGGGCTGTGAATTTGACATGCTTGCTTTAGTTGCTTGGAATCTGTTTTCTTCATTGTAATTAAGATATTCTGAAAGTGAGTTGAAACTATGGAGCACTGTATCCAAAAGTAAAATTTTTATTTAAAAAGACTAAAAGTGAGATAATACCTATAAAGATCTTAATATAGTATTAGGTGCAGTCAATTTTCAATAAAGAATAGCTGATAATACTGTTCATTATTATTGAGGATACATCTATTTATGTGTTAGCCTCGATCTGATTACTAATTAGGTTAAGTAGTTTATCAATATAGTTAATATCTGCTCTGATCCCACCCACTTCTGTTTATGTTTCAGACTCCTGGGAGAGTTGGCTCTCAAGGCTCTGATTTAGATTCATCAGCAACTCCTATTAACACAGTGGATGTCAATAATGAAAACTCTTCAGAGGTATGAAAACTAATAATTTGACAATAAAAGTCAATATTATTTAAGGGAAAATAGTAAATATTTGGAGTAATGAGTAGTAATTTAAAGTTTCTTGGGAAAAGAGGGTTGTTTGGCTAGAGGACCTTATCTGCAAGGGCAGAGTAGGGAGGGGACCTTGCAATTAAGCCATTTGAAGCCCCTCCATTTCATCATTTGTCAAGGCAGCACTTAATATTGGGCCTTAATTTTAGGCCTCACACCTCTGTCGGATATATGTGATGTGGATATTTTTTCTCTGTACATGACTTGCTTTTAATTTTGTTAGTGCTATTTTCAAGAAGTTTTTAATTTGGGGAAAGTCCAATTTGTTAGTGCTTAATGCTTTTTGGGTCCTTCTATGATTTATTTTTTTCTTTCTTTCTTTCTTTCTTTCTTTCTTTCTTTCTTTCTATTGAATTTTCTAATTGTTGCACATGATATCATTCAATTTCTTTAATTTTACTCAATGTAAAAGTGTTAAATATTTTATTAAGTTTATTAACTGGTAATTTTCATTTTTTTATGTTAGTGTAAATAGTATTGCTTCTAATTTTATTTTCCTCTTGTGTGTTTCTATAATATAGAAGTACAATTGACTTTTGTATTCCTATCTTTTATTTTACAATCTGGCTAAATTAATTTATTCATTCCAACAGGGTTTTTTGGGAGTTATATTAGGGTTCTCTAAAGAGAAGCAGAACCAATAGGTACATATATGTGTTCTCAGCACCTTGGCGTAATGGATGGAGCACAGTAATCATTCTCAGTAAATATTTTTTTTTAAAGGAATTTTGACTTCAACTGCATTTTTTAAAAAAATATATATTTTTACTGATTTCAGAGAGGAAAGGACACACACAGAGAGAGAGAGAGAGAGAGAGAGAGAGAGAGAGAGAGAGGGAGAGAGAGAGAGAAAGAAGCATCAGTGATGAGAGGAGATCATTGATTGGCTGCCTCATGAATGTCTGACTGAGCCCACAACCAAGGCACGTGCTCTTGACCAGAATCATACCTGAGACCCTTCAGTCCACAGGCTGATATTCTATCCAAACCGGCTAAGACAGTAAATGTTTTTTGAATGAACAGTTGAGTAATTTTATATGAAAATTTACAGTGAAGAAACCAGAAAGGCGCATAAAGCTGTGATAGCAAAAAAATCCAATGATGCCTTCTTTTAAAGAACTATTACTTTGTAGTTCTAGCACTTGGGACTGTAGTTGTCTGAAAGACACCTCTTTCATTATTTAAAAGAGCAACACCAACAACAATAATACCCCTCAAAGCCCCCTAAAATTGAATTCATGTTCCTCACTTTCATCTCCTAGCTAATCTCCTTTAAGGGTTGTTAACAAGAGGAACAATGACATTAATGATAGCCAACATTTATTAATGTTTTCTTTGTTACAGGTGCTATGATAAGCATTTTGTATGTATTATGTCATTTAATTCTCAGGAAACACATATGAAATGGTTTATTATTATCACATTTAACAGATGAGGAAACTGAAGGTCATAAAATCTAAGAGTAGTGTGAATCCATGATTCAAATCCAAGCTTATCTGTTAATTGCTACCCTGTCTTCCTTCCACTTTGGATGGAACCTTGTTTGCAGTTTTCCTTTACTTTTGTCCTAAGTGGCATTAGTGATTTAAGGAACATCCTCATCTCAGTTCCTAATGTTATCAATACCAATGCTCGTTACTATCTCTTTCATAGATACTCAAGCCATGACAGTACCTTCTCTAGCTTATTATCAAGCAGAATAATTTTACCTGAAATGTTAAAATCTTATCCATATCCTTTTAAAAAAATATTTTTTACTGATTTAAGAGAGGAAAGGAGAAGGAGAGAGAGACGGAAATATCAATGATGAAAGAGAATCATTGATTGGCTGCCTTCTGCATGCCCCCAACTAGGGATGGAGCCTGCAACCCAGGCCTGTGCCTTTGACCCTAATCGAACTCGTAATCCTTCAGGCTGCAGGTCAGTGTACTATCCACTGAGCCAGATGGGCTAGGGCTTGTTCTTTATTTCTTACCAGAAGTGCCTATCTTCTCAAAATCTTCATCATATTTTCACTACTTAACTTTGGCCTTGCTCAGTATTTCAGATTTTAATTTCCTATCTTTTCTTCTGATCTTTAACCTAACCAGGCTTTATTTTCTTTTCGTTCTTACCATACATTTAATGACTGTTGGTATTAGGGAACACTTACAATGTTTCAGGCACTTTACTAAGCATTTTATGTACTACTCAATAACTGTAGAGAATGGTTACTAATATCTGCCCCTTTTTATAGATGAGAAAACTGGCAGCAAGTAAAGTAAACTGAACTCATATAGTCAGCATAGGTTGAGACTCAAATCCACATCTATTTTTGATAACCAAACTCATGACATTATAACTTTTATAACCTTTTGTCCTTCACCACTGTCTTCATTTTGATTACTTTTCCCAATACTGTTAATTCCTCCATTTTCTTGTCCTTCTTCTCTTCCTATCTGACAAAACCCTAAACTATAACTCAGTGTAACAGTACACATTTTTAAAAAAATTTATTTATTTTTAAAATATTTTATTGATTTTTTACAGAGAGGAAGAAAGGGGGATAGAGAGTTAGAAACATCGATGAGAGAGAAACATCGATCAGCTGCCTCCTGTACACCCCCTACTGGGGATGTGCCCGTAACCGAGGTACATGCCCTTGATCAGAATCGAACCTGGGACCTTTCAGTCCGCAGGCCGATGCTCTATCCACTGAGCCAAACCAGTGTCGGCAACAGTACACATTTTAAAATACAGATATTAGGTATAAGAAATTTGGAAGATTGTTTTAAAATTATATTATTTGGCTCAGAAAAGTAGAATAAAGGGTCACCTACTGGGAATTATGGATGGGGCAAGAAAGGGATCTCAGGCTAGAGGAATATGATGAAGACTAAGAATTGATTTCATTATAAGTTTGCTTAATGTATTGTATCATATAAAGGTATTTGTAATACCTAGTAGATATCTCTTGATCTAAAATAAAAGGTAATTGCTAATAATAGCCCTCAGATAAATAAGAATAAAGTGTCATAATATAAAAAAAACACTAATTCAACTAATAAGCAACTTTATGTATTTATTTTTTAAGAAACTTTATTATAATAAAAAAATAAATGAAAATTTAAAACATAAAATGGGAACTAATTTTAGAAGGCCTACTTTTAAATAAATACAGATCTTTCACCTTTTGTGCCATTAGTACCTGAAAATTTTCTTCTCATATTCTAAAAGAGATAATACTAATTATTTTCTTGATTTGTGTATCTTTTATTGTTTGTATTTTGTTTTATAAAACTTTTTATGTATATCCTCCTAAAAGTTGTTATTTCACAGGGTTTCATCTGTCCGTTATGTATGAAAAGATGTATAACTGCTATTGATTTGTCGGAGCATTACCAGAAAGTGCACGCTGAAAATGAAACAAGAGGACAGGAACTTCTTAATGACTCCAGTGTTACTGTGGGTCCTGTATATTTTGTTTTAGCAGCTTGGTTATGGGTTGCTCAGAATAGCTTTGTTTTTTCTTGTCTTGGTGTTGGTTAACTTTTTATGCTACACAGGAATATGGATTGCTTAATCATGCATGCCTTAGAGAAAGCTCAGTAATGAAAAGAGGCTCCTGGGAAGTTGGGTTGTTTCTCTCACTGGGTACAGCTGTCTTTTTTTGCATCTAAACAAATACATAAGTTTAAGTTAATTTCTTTGTATAAATTTTGTCATGAAATTTGAAATATGTGGATAGCATTGCAAGCTATACCTTTATTACATAGTTAATACTCTACTAATGAATGCATTATAATTTTTTAGGTTAAAACACTTTAGTCTTACGTAGGAAAAGGACTTTACATGTGGGCTATTACTGTTTTCTTTTTCCAAATAAATTTATTTTTATTTATTTATTTATTTATTTATTTATTTTTTTAGAGTGGGAAGGGGGACAGAAGAAGGGGTGGGAGGGAGAAATATCCATGCGAGAAAAAAACAGCCATTGGTTGCTTTTGGCATGTGCTCTGAAGACTAGGGATTGAACCCACAACTTGGTTATGTGCCCTGACTGGGAATCAAACCTACTACCTTTTGGTGTAGAGGAGGATGTTCCAACCAAACTACACTGGCCAGGGCGAGCTGTGACTCTCTTTATTTGGAAAATATATAGCAGAACCTGAATCTGCCCTGACCTGAGGGAGATTCCAGATTCCACACTCATTAATAGTGGACTGTTGAAATGTTTGTCAGTAGTATGTGGGGCTAGTGCATATCTAAGGCTGGGAGTAGGATCCAGTGAGGGGAAGGAAATGTCCTTGAAAAAGTTTCTCAGATGATCCTGATATCTTCTATAATAAAAGCCTAATATGCTAAGTGTCTGGTCGGCTATTCAATCAATCAGAGTGTAATATGCTAATGATATGCTAAGGTGGCTTAACTTCTCATTATGACATGCACTGACCACCAAGGGAAGATGCTCCTACCAGAAGGTTAGTTCGTTGCTGGGGTCCAGATGATTGGGACTGAGCGAGATGGGCTGGACTTTCCCTGGAGCCCTCCCATGGTTCCTTCCTAGCTAACCAACCTCCTGCGTCTCTCCCTGGCCCCTGTCATGCACTAATGGGGTCCCTTGGCCTGGTCTAATTTGGATCCCTCAGGGGATGTCAGAGAGCTGGTTTTGGCCTGATCCCACAGGCCAGGCTGTGGGACCCCACTGGTGCACGGATTTGTGCACCAGACCTCTAGTATATTATATATTTCTTTTGAAAATTACTGTGTTCTAAAAAAAGAGAAACATAACTTTTTTTACTTGCTTTGTTTACAAATCTCACAAAAGAATGAAATTTTTTATACTATGAAAGACAAAAATCAGAATTTCTTCTGTGAGGCAGTTTTATATATACGGAAATGATCTTGTCAAACATTCACTTATTTAACATATTAATAGAGTACCTCTTAGCTGCCAGGTATTTTGGTAGGTAAAGGAGACAAAAAGGTAGGTAAGATATGATTTTACCTCAGGAAGTTCCTATGATAGATTTTATTTGCAAAAAGAATACCATGGCTATTTCAACTTGAGGGGACATAGAAAAACTTCCACCTGGGTACAATTAAACTAGACATTCTCTAGGGTGATGGGAAAAATAGTACATATAGGAGGACATCAGTTAAATTAGTTGAAGCATTGTGAACAAAGATAGAGGCCTAACTTATTCTTGGGACTCTTCTTAGCATTTTACCAGTTGTCTTCCTTCCTGAATGAATGGGTTAACTGTTCTTCTTTATGTGTTGTTGAAATCATAAATGACAGTCTCGCCTACCTGTCACTTAGATGAGAACTTTCCTTTTACTTCAAAGGACATTTGGTATATCAGGGTACCATAAGTATCAAGTTAAGTTCTTAGCTGTAATGAATCTGAAAAAAAGATTACAGATAACTGAAATATGAGAGAAAAAATTTATTAAGGAATTTATTTATTAAGGAATTTATTTTTTTAATCGAGTAAACTGTATAGGGATTGGTTAGTTTTTTTTAAGTTAGTGAGAATTTGGAATGCTTAAGGAAAATAAATGTATAGCTGGCCATTTTTAGTGTTTTATTGTGTGGTAATAGTACTTTTGTGGAAGTATCTCAATCCCCTTGAAAATAGCTTAGAAAAAATAAGCAAAGGTAGAGTCTCTTAATGTCCAGAATTAGTATCACAAAGTCCTTGAATTAAAGATCATGCACTCTTGCCGAAACCGGTTTGGCTCAGTGGATAGAGCATCGGCCTGAGGACTTAAGGGTCCCGGGTTCGATTCCAGTCAAGGGCATGTACCTTGCTTGTGGGCACATCCCCAGTGGGGAGTGTGCAGGAGGCAGCTGGTCGATGTTTCTCTCTCATCGATGTTTCTAACTAACTCTCTCCCTTCCTCTCTGTGAAAAATCAATAAAATATAAAAAAATAAAATAAAATAAAGATCATGTACTCTGTTCATGGGGTATTACTCAGATATTCATTCTGAGCTTATTTTACTTTTATTTTATAAATGAGTGATGTGGTTTCAATAAACTTTTCCTTAATCTTAACCCTTTCTAACCATGGCAGGCTAGCATATCAGGTTAGAAATAGCATACAAACTATTTTTATAAAGATCATTGAAAGACAAAACAGGGTGTAGGAAAATAGTCTTGCCAGAATTAAGAGTGGATAACACCTAAATCAGAGATTAATAAGTTATGCCTTTCAAGACACCAAGGAAAGATATAATATTATCTATTTAAGAAGGTGAGGAAGTATATGTGTTTTAGAAAGATGTATTTTTATCGGTAATGTTTAAAAATTGGAGTTTTATTTAGTTATTTAAAAATATATTTTTATTGATTTCAGAGAGGAAGGGAAATATATATATAATCAATGTTGAGAGAGAATTATTGATTGGCTTGGCTACCACCTCCTGCATGCCCTTTACTGGGGGATTGAGCCCACAACCTGGGCATGCGTCCTGTCCAGGAATTGGACCATTACCTCTTGGTTCGTAGGTTGATGCTCCACCACTGAGCCATGCTGGCTAGGCTGGAGTTTTATTTATATACTAGAGGCCTGGTGCAAGACATTTGTGCATGGGGGTGGGAGTGTGTCGCCTGCACCCTCTCAATCTGGGACCCCTCGAGGGATGTCTGACTGCCCGTTTAGGCCCGAGATCTCAGTAGGATTGGGCCTAAATGGGCAATCTGACATCCCTCTCATAATCCAGGACTGCTGGCTCCCAACTGCTGGCCTGCTTGCCTTCCTGATTACCACTAACTGCTTCTGCCTGCCAGCCTGATCATCCCCTAACCACTCCCATGCCAATCTGGTTGATGTCTAACTGCTCCCCTGTCAGCCTGTTAGCCTTCAACTTCCCTCCTCTGCCGGCCTGGCCACCCCTAACTGCCCTCCCCTACAGGATTGATCGCCTCCAACTGCCCTCCCTTGCAGGCCTACTCCCTCCCAACTGCCCTCCCCTGCTGGCCATCTTATGGTGTCCATCTTGTGTCCACATGGGAGCAGGATCTTTGATCACATGGGGGCAGCCATCTTATGTGTTGGAGTGATGGTCAATCTGCATATTACTCTTTTATTAGATGGGATAGAGGCCTGGTACATAGGCTGGTGGGGTCGGCTGGTTTTCCCTGAAAGGTGTCTGGATTGGGGTTGGGGTTCCCCTTGGGGTATGAGGTGGCCTGGGTGAGGAGCCTGTGGTGATTTGCAGGCTAGCCATGCCCTCCGGTGACCCAAGCAGAGGCCCTGGTATCTGGAATTTATTTACCTTCTACAATTGAAACTTTGTAGCCTGGAACAGAGCCAAGCCCCTTGCTCACTCCATGGCTGCTGCCATTTCTGTTTGGTTTTATGTATCTTCTATAATTGAAACTTTGTATCCTTGAATGGAGGCCTAGGCCAGCCAGAATGTGTGGAAAGCTTTGCTTGCTCTATTGCGGCTGGCAACCCTAGCCTATTCTCTCCAGCTCCCTGGCTGCCGCCATTTTTCAGCCAGGGTGTGTTGAAAGCTTGGCTTCCTCTATTGCCGGGGAAACCCAAGCCTCTTAACTGTTCTCTGTGGCTGCAGCCATCTTGGTTGGGGTTAATTTGCATACTTGCTCTGATTGGCTGGTCGGCCGGACTTGAGCGGAGTGATGGTTAATTTGCATATTACTCTTTTATTAGATAGGATGCAAGCTCCAATCACATGGAAAATTCACATAGGTGGGATATTTTTAAAAGTAAATATATATTACTGAATTTCTAAAATTTCTTCTCAAGGATGAATTAGTTCTTTCTGAACTATTAACCTGGTAATATTTAGAAACTTTAAGAATGTATGGCATACTTTAATGTGATCTTTCCTTGACCTGCTTTCTGGCATACTTAGAGTCAAAAGTTAGTAGAGACAATAATCAAAAAGCCAAAATTTTGAAGACTAAAGTTGGGATGTGAGTTCTCTGAGAAACACTCTAATTCTACATATTGGCAGAAGTTGAGACAAAAAAGAGATATGACAGCTGAATATTATAGGGGTTCATGTGCTGTTACATTAATGGTATGCCAACTAATAGGTATAACAATTATTAGGCAGAAGTTATAAGAATGCCAAATTAAGCATAATTAAGCATAATGCAGAGCATTTAGAAACATGGTGGTAGATAAAAGATGATTTTGAATAAAGAGCATAACATCAGCTAGATTAGCGCAAAAACAGAAAGTTCATTCATTATAAAGATAGTGCTGAGAACCAAATACCTCTGGTTATTCTGATGTCCAAAGGCACATCCTCAGTACTATTGCCTGTGCTCATTTCAGGAGTTTTTTAGGGGGTCACTGCATGTATTCACCTGTTGTGTCCCTGTCATTCACTCTGACTCTATGACCAGAACACATCTGTTTCCCAAACACAGCATTTTATACCTCTTTCTGCATCTTTGTTCATGCTCCTCCATTTGCTTACAATGTCTTTCTTTTACTTCTCACAAGTAAATATTACTTATTCAGTACCTAATTTCAATGTCTCATATAAATATGTGTTTGTGTGTGTATGTGTGTGTATTTATCTGTATACATTAGCCATTAGGGAAACATAGATGTGTTTTTGTGTTAAGTGAATCTAGAAACTTGACAAGCTAATGAGTATAGTGCTGGAGGAAAAAGTAGTACATGTGAAGGCACAGAAATGTAAAGTACTATGGTGTGTTCAGGGAAACATAGGTACTTTAGTATTTTTGAAGCATCTCTCTATATAAAAGGCTAATATGAAAAGTGATAAGAATGCTTCAGGTTCATAATTTTATTGTTTTTATTCCTATGTAGCAGAGATTTTATTAATTGGGATATCTAGAGAGAGGAAGAATATAATAATATAACTTTCTCAACTAGTCTTCTAGGTTAGAACTAATTTTTCAGATTAGAATTGAATGCTGTAGCCATTAACTTATTCAACATAAAAGATGGTTGTAAGGGCTTTCTTTATATCTTGTAAACTCCAACCAGAATAGATAGTGATATACCTTTGTATAAAACCAGAATTTGGGATCAATATCATAATTAAATTATAATTTATTTATTGACACCTTTTTGTGAATAAGACACTGGACTATATTTTTTACAATATTAAATACTATTTTGAAATCTTTTTCTGCCTTTTCTGTAGGGTTTCATATGTCCCCAGTGTATGAAATCTCTTGGATCTGCTGATGAACTTTTCAAACACTATCAAGCAGTTCATGATACTGGTAATGATTCCAGTCATGGAGAAGAGGCTAACCTTGCTCTGAAGAGGTAGGTATAGTATAGTATTGAAATATAATATCATTGTTTAATCTTGAATAATTAGTTTGTGAAAATAGTATTTTTATATTATTTAATTTAAACCTGGCTTCCTTTATCATGGCCTCCCTCCTTTACTGTTATAATCTAATAGAGGCCCATTGCACGGAATTCATGCATTGGGGGGGGGGGGGTGTTTGTTCTTCAGCCCAGCCTGCACCCTCTCCAATCTGGGACCCCTCGAGGGATGTCCGACTGCCTGTTTAGGCCTGATCCTACTGGTGGAATCTGGCCTAAATGGGCAGTCAGATATCACCTGCCTACCTTCCTGATTGCCCCTAACCGCTTCTGCCTGCCAGCCTGATTGTCCCTAACTGCCTTCCTCTGCTGGCCTGGTCACCCCTAACTGCCCTCCCCTGCCGGCCTGGTCACCTCTAACTGCCCTCCCC
This sequence comes from Vespertilio murinus, assembly GCA_963924515.1. Lineage (NCBI taxonomy): Eukaryota > Metazoa > Chordata > Mammalia > Chiroptera > Vespertilionidae > Vespertilio > Vespertilio murinus. The sequence goes on from OZ004707.1 coordinate 113,152,064, forward strand.
TGCCAGCCTGGTCAGCCCTAACTGCCCTCCCCTGCCGACCTGGTCACCCCTAACTGCCCTCCCCTGCAGGCCTGGTGACCCCTAACTGCTCTCGCCTACAGGTCTGGGTCTCCCCCAACTGCCCTTCCCTGCAGGCTTGGTCGCCCCCAACTTCTCTACTCTGCCGGCTTGGTCACCCCTAACTGCCCTCCCCTGCAGGTTTGATTGTCCCCAACTGCCCTCTTTTGCAGGCCTGGTCCCTCCCAATTGCCCTCCCCTACTGGTCTGATTGCTCACACCTGCCCTCCCTTGCAGTCCTGGTCCCTCCCAACTGCCCTTCCCTGCTGGCCATCTTGTGTGGCCATCTTGTGTCCACATGGGGCAGCCATCTTGTATGTTGGATGATGGTCAATTTGCATATTACTCTTTTATTAGATAGGATAGAGGCCTTGTGCATGGGTGTACACCTGTTGGTTTGCCCTGAAGGGTGTCCCGGATCAGGGTGGGAGTTCCTTTGGGGTGTGAGGTGGCCTGGGTGAGGGGCCTGTGGTGGTTTGCAGGCTGACCATGCCCCCCGGTGATCCAGGTAGAGGCCCCGGAATCTGGGATTTACTTATCTTATATAATTGAAACTTTGTAGCCTTCAGTGGAGGCCAGGGCTGGCCAGGGCGGTCAGGAAGCTTGGCTTCCTCCATTGCCAGGGGCAATGCAAGCCTCCTGCTTGCTTGAGCTCTGTGGCCACCGCCATATTTATTGGGTTAATTTGCACATTCGCTCCTGATTGGCTGGTGGGCATGGCTTGTGGGTGTAGTAGAGGTACCATTAATTTGCATGTTTCTCTTTTATTAGATTGGCTTCTGTTCTTTTTTTAAAAAAATATATTATTGAGTTTTTACAGAGAGGAAGAGAGAGGGATAGAGAGTTAGAAACATTGATGAGAGAGAATCATCGATCAACTGCCTCTTGCACACCCCCTACTAGGGATGTGCTGTAACTAAGGTACATGCCCTTGATCGGAATGGAACCTGGGACCTTTCAGTCTGCAGGCCTATGCTCTATCCACTGAGCCAAACCGGTTTCTGTGGGGATTCTGTTCTTGACTCGCAATTATACCAGCATCTACAGCATGGTATATAAATTATGTTTTTAATGAAGATTGCATTATCAAAAGAAGGTTAAATTATATTTTGTATATTCTATTTAATAAAGAATGACATGCTTGTTTAGAAGATTTTATAGCAAGTTGGTAAAATAATAAATTTAGTCAAGAATTATTAATTTTTTTTATAATTACCAATACAACAGTAAGCACACACATGTACATTCTGCTTCTTGGCAGTTTTGCCTGACCATTTTAAGAATTAAATTAAACTAAAATAGAATTACTTAAGACAATATTCAACAATATAACTGCTTTTCTTTTGCTATTGATAAGAACTATTGTCTTATACCCCCATAAGGAAGGTAGCTTGATTTCATTCTACTTGTAAAATAATTTTTCTTCATGCTTTTCTTAAAAAAAAAGATGCCTCTTTAATTTGCTATAACACAAAGGATACCACATAAAGGAAAAACATATGATCACTTAACTGTGGTTGATAGATAATGTAGAACTATAAAATATGACTGTTTTAACTTATTAAAATATCTGGGAAAACCAGTGCTTTTTGGAAGTATCAATCTTCCCTTTACCTGCTGGAAATGCTGTTCAGTATTTTTATGTGTGAGCTAATAATTTTGGCTACATTTCTTTGGTCATTTGTTAGTAAATAGATATAAAATATGTACTTAAAGAACATTATAAATTTTTAAAGCCTTTTATTGACTTTTAGAGAGAGAAGAAGGGGAGAGAGGGAAAGATCAAAGTATTGATGTGAGAGAGAAACATTGGTCCGTTGTCTTCTGTCCGACTGGTGATTGAATACACAACCTACGTATGTGCCCTGCCTGGGAATCAAACTCACAACCTTTTGGTGTATGGGAAGAAGCTCCAACCAACTGAGCCACCCAGCTAGGGCCACATTATAAATATTTTTATATTTGATATAATTTATCAGAGTTGCTGTTTCAGCTATGACTTATATGAACTTTCAACATAAAAGTATCCACAGTTTATTCTCATTTTTGCTTTTTAACTTTCATTCAACTTTTAACTCATCAAGCCGTGGATTTTGCCCTACCATTCTCCTGAAACTGCTTCTTCAAAGACCAAGAGTAACCTGGATTATTTTCAGTTCTTATTGTGTGAGCAGAATACATTTTTCTTTACCTTCCTAGGTTCTTTTGGGTGATCTAATAATTATTAAATCGATTTGAGACAGATTAACAAGAGAAAAATAACCAAATTTGATTACATATATACACGAGAGAGTTAGATATCCCACATATGTAAGAGATTCATAGATAGAAAGTAAAATTAGGTATATATGACATTCTGAGCTACAAATGAGATAAGGTGCCTTAAGGTTTCAGAAGGGAGGAAGGTCATTCCCAGGATAAAAAGAACAGATGTTGATTAATTAGAAGTTGCTCTGCCCTAGGTTCTAAAAAGTTATTTTTTTGTGATAACTCATACTCTTATTGTGGGCAAGACCTCAATTTAAATTTTTTAAAGGAAAGCTAAAATTTCTCTTAAGCCTGCAAGACCTCCATTGCCTTCAGCTCAAAGTCATCCCCATGCAAAATTAACACATATTGGGGAGGCCGGTTCTGAACCCCTCCAGTATGTTGACTTCTGTTTTGGTTCTCTATAACCTTGTAAAATTCACCCAAAATTTAGTGGTTTAAAATAAAAGTTTATTACTGTGATTCTGTGGGTTGACTGGATGGTTCTTCTGCTTTAAGTGATGTATATTGGGGTGATGGGAAGTCCAAAAGATCCAAAATTGCCATAAATTCATTGCTGGGAGTGGTGTGGGATGCTGGCTGAGAGCTGAACTAGGGCTATATGTCAGGGGCCTTAGTTCTTACGTTTTTGTTTTTTTTTTTCATGTTGTATTTTGAGAACGGGCATTCTAAGAGGCAGTAACCAGATGCTGTCAATTTTCTTCAGGCGTGGATTCAGAAGTGTCAGAGCCTCACTTATCCCACATTCTATTGGTCAAAGTAGCCACAGGATTACTCTGGAATCTGAGGGTCAGCTCAGATTTAAGAGGCTAAGAAGTAAACTCTGTGTCTGGAGAAACAGCTTCTGAAAATATGAAGGGAGGAACTTGATGACAGTCATCTTTGTAGACCATCTACCATAATCTCTGCAAAATTTGGCTTTGCTGACATACGTTGTGATTATTTTTCTTGCTCAGTTTTGTGTGCTCATTTTGCTCTATATCCATATTGTGACTTCCTCCTAAACTACCGAACTTTTCCCTGTATAAGATGCTCTCATGTATAAGATGTCCCCTCACTTTCCCAGCCCAGACTTAAGAAATTAATATTTTAAACATAAAACAGTACACAGTTTTATTTAGTAATTACCACAGGTAATGTTTACATACCAGTACTGTGATATTATGCAGTATATCACTTTATTTAGCCTCTGTTGCATCACTGCTCTCTTCTGCATCACTATTAGTTTCAGACATATCATTTTCTTCAACTTCTATTGTATTTCTGCTGTCTTCTGAGTCACTACCTATATATGTGAGATCATCCTCATAAACTGGTTGCATTTTCTGAGCTAACTTTGTTCGAGTTCTCATGGCTAATCCTTCACTCCTCATGAAATTGAAGCACCATTTTGCCTTTCCTGTAAAATCAACAATATCCATTTTGCTTGAAAGCACTCTTGCCTGACTTTGAATAAGCTTGATTGACACACATAAGCCACTCTGGCACTGCTCCATAATCCAAGTCTTAAGCTTCTGCTCCAATTTTGCCTATTTTGCTGGTTATTCTCTTAAGGCCTTCTTCTTCTTCTTTTTTTTTTTTTTTTTTTTGCATCCTAAGGAGTTGTTCTTCCTGTTTTCTCCACTGTCTAATTATACATTCATTGGGAGGAGGTCCAAATTGTCTCTCTGCAGCTCTATTTCCATGCTCTTTTGTATAGCTGATTACATTCAGTTTGAATTTTGTAGAGTAGGACATTGCTTACTAGTATTTAGTATCTTGTTATTTTTTGACATCTTTATGGGCTCAGAATGCTCTGGTCCTTGTTGCATCTGTGCACTCTCCACCTCCCCCTCCAGTTATGGCATCAGCTGACATAAAAATAAGGCTCATGATTGGAGGAAGCTTGTTTGACAAGGTGTGGGCAGCTATGCACCTGCAGGGCGCTTCCTTCTTGGCTGACTTCTGTGTATAAGATGCCCCTCGATATTCAGTCTTAACAGTTTTAGAAAAAAATAGCATCTTATACACAGAAAAATACGGCACATCTACATCCTCGAATTATTTCCCAAAATGCCTACTAAGTATCTTCTCTCAGATGTTCTAAAGCAGTGGTTCTCCAACCTTTCTAATGCCATGACCCTTTAATACAGTTTCTCATGTTGTGGTGACCCCCAACCATAAAATTATTTTCGTTGCTACTTCATAACTGTAATTTTGCTACTGTTATGAATCGTAATGTAAGTATCTGTGTTTTCCGATGGTCTTAGGCGACCTACAAGTTAAGAACTGCTGCTGTAGAGCCTGAGACCTAAGACCATCAGAAAACACAGATATTTACATTACAATTCATTACATTACAGTTATGAAGTAGCAATGGAAATAGTTTTATGGTTGGGGGTCACCACAACATGAGGAACTGTACTAAAGGGTCGCAGCAATAGAAAGGTTGAGAACTACTGTTCTAAAGGAACATCTCACTATTGACATTTTTAAAACAGAGTTCATTATATTTTCTTTTATATTACTCATTATTTTTTCTGATAAATGTCAAAATTATATTTCTACCCAGTTAGTTTCTAAAGCCAGAAAATTGGATTTGCTTATTTTTACACACCTGCCTCTGCTTCCCTATCTGATCTGTCATAAAGTCTATTTAATTTGGTCTCCATTAGGGGTATTAGGCTTATTAGGGGTGATCACTTTATAAGATATATAAATGTCTAATCACTATATTATAAATCTGAAATTAATATAATATTGTTTTATTATATTAGTAATATAATAATATAACTATAATTGAAAAATTGGAAAATTCTGTTTTTTAAAAATATATTTTATTGATTTTTTTATAGAAATGAAGGGAGAGGAATAGAGAGCTAGAAATATTGATCAGCTACCTTCTGCACACCTCCTACTGGGAATGTGCCTGCAACCAATTTATATGCCCTTGACCAGGATCAAACCTGGGACCTTTCAGTCCGCAGACTGACGCTCTATCTCTGAGCCAAACCCATTTCAGCAAAATCTGTTTTCTTAACAGCTCTCATAACCTTTTCCATCTTCAGTGCTACATCTTTAGGCATCATCATCTTTCACTCAAAAATACGTTCTTCTGTATTTATAGTCAACTTTCTGCTTTTACTCTTGTACCACTCCAGTGAACTCTATATTACTTCCAGGATAGTAGTAATATCTTAAAATGCTAATTTGATTGCTATTTATCTAAGTATTAACTTTCACTAGTTTCTCAATGCTTCTGGAATAGTTAGTACATACTTTCCGAAGTTTATCTCTTACTATATTTGCTCTTCTCATTTTTATACATCTTTCCAGTTTCTAAAATCTATATCCTGCCTCTCACTAATGCTGGGTTACATGTGACTATGTACATATGTCTTTTAGATCAAAAGCCCACCTGATTTGGGTGGGTCATGAAACCTTTTTGCTTTAAAGCTCTCTGATATATCAGTTTACATATGAATTCTATTAATACTAGTCACATATTTGAATCCTGATGCATTAGTAGTTTTTTTTTGTTTTGTTTTTTTAAAAATTTTACTCTTCTCCAATTTGTTTTAAAAATATATATATATTATTGATATTTTACAGAGAGGAAGGGAGAGAGATAGAGAGCTAGAAATATCGATGAGAGAGAAACATCGACCAGCTGCCTCTTGGACACCCCCTACTGAGGATGTGCCCGAAACCAATGTACATGCCCTTGACCGGAATCGAACCCGGGACCTTTCAATCTGCAGATTGACGCTCTACCACTGAGCCAAACCGGTTTCGGTGCATTAGTAGTTTTTTGGAGACCAGATTTTAAAAATGTATATACAGATAGCATATACAGAGTGCAAAATTCAAATGATTAAAAAGTGATATGATAAAAATGGAATCCTTGCAAAATCTTCCTCTAACCTCTTACTATTTATTAGTTTCTTACATATACTTTCAGAATAGTCTATGCATATATATGTATATGCTTACATCTGTGTACATATAAAATATATAAATATCTTTAATTATATAAAAGAGCAATTTGACAATGTCCTGCACTTTTTCTCTGTGTATCTTATGAATTGTTTTGTATCAGTTCAGCTAAAGCTGTTTCACTTTTCTTTTTTTTTGTTTGTTAATATTTTACTGATTTTTTTACAGTGAGGAAGAGAGAGAGAGAGAGAGTCAGGAACATTGATGAGAGAGAAGCATTGATCAGCTGCCTCCTGAACACTTCTCACAGGGGATATGCCCGCAACCAAGGTGTTGTGCCCAGATTTCGTGATCCCCAAGGACCACTTGGGAGCCAAATCCAATGCAGTTAGCAAGAGAGCCTCTTCCATGTTAACATGGGCTCCGTCCCACTCATGCCCACTGCATGGCGGAAGAGAGCGAACTTCCACAATTCCTGGGGTTTTACTCTGGTGGTGATGTCACTGCTCTGGCCAACCCCGATTGGTTGGGTGAGGGCTAGGCTCCAGCCACAAAATGGAGGATAGTTCCACTCTGCCCCACAAGGAGGCAGAGTTCTAGCCTCACCCTTTCAAAAGTACATGCCCTTGACTGGAATCGAACCTGGGACCCTTAAGTCCCCAGGCTGACGCTCTATCCACTGAGCCAAGCCGGTTTCGGCTGTTTCATTCTTCTTAATGATAGCATGGAATTTTATCATTCTCCTATTGATGAGCAGTTAGGGTATTTTCAATGTTTTGCAATTATAAACAATGTGATATAGTATGTCCTTGTGAATGTATTGTTTGTATATGTTTGAGTATATTTGTAAAGCAGCAATTTTCAACCTTTTTTTAATCACATGGCATGCTTGAAGTAATTACTAAAATTCTGCAGCACACATACAAATATATTTTTTTGCCAATCTGACAAAAATAGGTATAATTTTGATTAATTCACCTCAGATGGCTATTATTGTGTTGGCTGTTGTCATTTTTTTTGACAGTGTAGGGGGGGAAAAAGGTCAGTTATTAAATGTAAAAATTTTTGCGGCATATTGGTTGAAAAATCCTACTTATAAGAGAAATTTCTAGAAGTGGAATTTTTGGACAATGTTTCCCTTTAAAATTTTAATAGATGTTGCCAATTGTCTTTTGTATGTATCTTAAGTTATTATGTTATGCATTTCAGAGTATTTTCTATTGTAGGCAAATTACTTTCACAAAATTACTAAAATGGCTCTTTAAAAAAGATTAATTGGAGTAAGTGAACCAACCAAGTTCAATTGGAATTATTTTCCTTGGAATTTCATTAATTAAAAAAAATATTTTTATTGATTTCAGAGAGAAAGGGAGAGGGAGAGAGAGATAGAAACATCAACAATGAGAGAGAATCATTGATCGTCTCCTTTCTGCACATCCCCTACGGGGGATCGTGCCCACAATGTGGGCATGTGCCCTGATGGGAAATAGAACCGGCAACCTCCTGGTTCATGGATCCATGCTCAACCACTAAGCCACACAAACCAGGCTTCATTAATTTTTTTAAATCTTTATTGTTGAAAGCATTATAGATGTCCTCCCTTTTTTCCCCTTTGACTCCTAGCCCATTCCTGCCCCTGCTCCAAGCCTTCACCACACTATTGTCTGTGTCCATAGGTCATGCATATACACTACAAATTCTTTGGTCAATCTCTTCCCATCCACCCAACCCTACCTTCCCTCTGAGATTTGACATTTAGGTATGGTTTTATTATTTTCTTTCTTTATCCTTCTAATTTATACATAGAGTTATAAGATTATTAAATAGTTTAATTCTATCATAGAACTAGTGATGGTCTATTACTCTTCTTTACATGTTCATTTTTCCCATTAGACTAAACAACCTGAGATTTTGGAATAGACAATAAATATCTGTTGAGTAATGAATGAATTCCTTACATATGAATGTCTCTGAAAGGTAGAGGACTTATTTCTCCATCTTTTACATTTCTCTTAGTTGACAATTTCCTCTTTTCCCCCGTACTATTAATCCTATTTCACAGATCAAGCTGACTATTCTCTATTTTGCCCTCATTCTAGATCAGAATTCTCCCACCAATATGTTTCATTATTTTTCACCTTGCTAACAATGCTTGTGCTGTGTGGACTTGATCTTCTTCTCCTCATTAGAAATGATCCTGTTCTCCTATTCCCTTTATACCAAAATCAATATATTTGAGGATTCCTAATGAACTCATTTCAATTCTTGCGTCTTCTACCATGGCAACCGTTAATAATGGCAAGGAATCAGGAGAGTTCCCTTTTTTGCTGTTTACAATCCAACAGTGGATGATATGTCCAAACATCCAGAAGTGTAATACCAAAAGTATTTTATCATTGAACCTCTGCTGCATTAGGGCCAAGAATGGTCTTTGGCTTACCATTCTTTGTCATACTGATCTTATATGAGGAAAGCAATGTGAGAAAGTTCCACAGGAAAGAGACTCAAGGAACAGAAAGAAGTCAATGTTGCTAGAGCTAGTGATTGAGGGGTAGAGTGATAAGGCAAGGACTAGATGGTGCATGTTTTATAGTCCTTGTTAATGAGTTTAGATTTTATGCTAACTCCAATAGGAAAACATTGATTATTATTGTTGGTAAATTAATGGGAGATATTTTGTTTTTGATTTAGCCACTTGGACTTAAGTTATATCATTCTTTCCATGATAAAGTATTTTTCCATTTATAAACAATTTTGGAATAAAATTATTTTTCTTAGGTTTTTATATATATGCCACTGTATATGAAATCTATAAGAGTTTTCATTTTTTTAAATTGTGAAAACTAGAATATTAATATACTGACCACTAGCCATGATTTGTTAAGAGAGTAGGTTGTTCATTGAAGAACATTATTAATCATCCCTCCCCTGCTTATATGTTTAGAGATGATGTAACACTACTTAGACAAGAGGTCCAAGACCTACAGGCTTCACTTAAGGTAAGAAAAAAATTAGTATATTAGTTTATTTTCATTGTTTCATATAGTAAATCTTTTAAAATTTGCTAATTAAAAATCTTTTTTTTCTCTTTTAGGAAGAAAAATGGTACTCAGAAGAATTAAAGAAAGAATTAGAAAAATTTCAAGGGCTGCAGCAGCAAGTAATTGTTTTTAAATGCTTGAAGTGTGTTTATTGTGTTTATTAGTTGATTATTGTCATTGTTGAAAATTAAGCACAGCATTTTGTTTGTAAGCAATGGTTTGATATAAACAATTTACTAATTTGTGTCCTGTGTTTAATAGCTTACAGTGTATATCTTTTGTAATTCTAATGAATGCAAACAAGTATATGGGAATCTAAGAGATAGCTTCCTTTTTTAAAAAAAAAATATTTTATTGATATTTTTCAGAGAGGAAGGGAGAGAGATAGAGAGCTAGAAACGTCAATGAGAGAGAAACATCGACCAGCTGCCTCTTGCACACTCCCTACCGGGCAACCAATGTACATGCCCTTGACTGGAATCGAACCCGGGACCTTTCCGTCCACAGACCGATGCTCTACCACTGAGCCAAACCGGTTTCGGCAAGAGATAACTTCTTAAAGGAGCTCCATTAAAAACCAGTTACCTGTGGATATATTATTGTATTCTAACAATGTACCAAAATGGTTAAAAAATATAGGTTCAGACAGTAGTGAAACTCTTCAAAGCATTTGTGATTGTGACAAGTTGGAAATGACTAAAATGTCTTTTTGTAGGGAAAGAACTATTATTAACTGTTATAGTGAAAGTTGTTTGAAAACGTGGGAAAACTTGTATTACTGTTAGGTTTCAAAAAACAGAATAAAATATTTATATATATGTGTACATATACATAAACACATGTAAATATTATATGACTTTACATAAAAATATAGATAAAACAAGAAAATCACTGTGTTATCAAAAGTAGTTATCTGAGTGAGATTTTTTGTTATCTAGATTCTTCATAGTGTAGTGTATTTTCTAAGTAAATATCTTAACCAGTTATGATTTTATACTAATATTATATTGACTTTTAAACTAAAATTATATAAATTGCATAAAGAATTGTGGAATAATGAATTTTGTCAAATCCATACATAGTTTTCATTTTTTTAAATCTTTACATGAGGATCTTTTTTTCATTGATTTAAAAAATTTTTTTAATTTTTTATTTTTAAAAATATTGATTTCAGAGAGGAAGGAAGAGGTGGAGAGAGATAAAAACATCAATGATTAGAGAGACTCATTGATTAGTTGCCTCCTGCACGCCCCTATTGGGGATTGAGCCTGCAACCTGGGTATGTGCCCTGACTGGGAATTGAACCCAGGACCTCTTGGTCCATGGGACGACACTCAATCCACTGAGCCACCACTGTTGAGCTCCAATGATTTTTTAGAGAGAGTGGAAAAGAGAGGGAAAGATAGTGAGAAATATTGATGTGAGAGATTGGTATATCGATTGGTTGCCTCCTGCACACACCCTAACCAAGCCAAGACTGGAACTAGGTTGATTTGCATATTAGCCTTTTATCATATAGGATTGGTGATCCCTTTGAACATTATCTTAGCATATAATTGTTGTGACAGTTAATCAGTCTTTTTGCATTTTAGTTTTTTTCACCAAAAATAGTCATTTGGACTAGAAAAGACAAGAACAAATAAGTGGGCAAAACAATATCAGTCTTTTTACTATTCAGCCTCTACAACTGAGATGGTATTTTTATAATCTAAAATATTTATAGATTACTTATCTTTTACATGGATGCTATTAAGAACTAAATCAAATATGGGCTGAATTATCAGGAAGTTGTTAACTACATTTGAGATGACTATTTTACATTTAATGGATAAATTCTCTACAGTGCAAGGTGTAAATTGACCTGTTAGGGGATTTACCTTTAGGGGGAAATGTATTTGGAATATTGATGATTCTTAGCAATCATAATGTCCTAATCAATGGATGGAAAAAGAATCAGATATATATGAAATGCTTTATTAAACAAACTGTATCATATGTGTATAATTCTTTAGACTATGACAATAATAACAAGGAATTATATTATTTTGTGTCTAATGCATGTGATAAATTAAACCTTATGGAATATGTTTTTTATTTCTGCTTTTAAAAATGATTTATGACGTTGAATTAAAATTTTATGCTTTTAAAGTCAAATTTTTTAGTTATAGTTCCATGGCATATTTATTTTATGTAATTTTAAAATATTACAGTACTCGTGGCATGAAATTTGTGCACGGGGGGGTAGGGGTGTATTTCTCAGCCTGGCCTGCACCCTCTCCAATCTGGGACCCCTTGAGGGATGTCCTGGTTTACAGGGAACTGGCCTAAACCAGTAGTTGGACATCCCTCTTGCAATCTGGGACTGCTGGCTCCTAACTGCTCACCTGCTTGCCTGATTGCTCCTAACTACTCTGCTGGCCTGCTCACCCCCAACTGCCCCTGCCACTGGCCTGCTCACTCCAAACTGCCCCCCCCTCCTGATAATCTTCAACTGACCCACACTGATGGCCTTCTCACCCTCAACTGATCCCCTTGCTGGTCTGCTCACCCCCAACTGCCCTCCCGTGCTGGCCTGATAACCCCTAATGTCCTCCCCGCCCCCCCCGCCCCCCCCCCCCGGCCTGATCACCCACAACTACCCTCCTCTCTTGGCCTCTAACCGCCTCAGTCTCGGCCCCGCCATCATGGTTTTGTCCAGAAGAACATCCGTAAGGTGTCCCAGTGTAATGAGCATATTACCCTTTTATCAATTAGTATAGATAGAGGCCTGGTGTATGGGTGGGGGCCAGCTGGTTTGCCCTAAAGGGTGTCATGGATCAGGGTGGGGTTCCTTTAGGGTGTGAGGTGGCCTGGGCAAGGGGTCGGTGGTGGTTTGCATGCTGACCACGCCCCCATGGGGTGAGAGTCCCTGCTGGGGGTATGTATGGCCAGCCTCAATAAGATGCTGAGGGCTGTTTACAAGGTGGCCACACTCGCTTTAGAATGCGGGTTCCCACTGGGGTGTCTGGCCAGCCTAAGTGAGGGGCTGAGGGCCATTTCCAGGCTGGCCACGGCCCCCGGCAACCCAGGCTCCAGCTGCTCCTTTTTTTTTTCCTCCAGGCCCTCCTTGAGCAGAGGCCAGGACTGGCTGGAAGCTTGGCTTTCTCCATTGCTAGGGCAACCCAAGCCTCCTGCTCACTCCAGCTGCTGCCACATTTGTTGGGTTAATTTGCATACTCACTCCTGATTAGCAGGTGGGCATAGAGGAGGGACAGTCAATTTGCATGTTTCTCTTGTATTAGTGTAGATCGAATTTTGCTTGCTGAATTATTTGATTTACAGTTGTAATATATTTACTTTTTAATTGGAATAATTTATATTTATTACAATTTATGGAATTTAAGATGTGATCCATTGCAAGACACATATTATGGTATTTTTTTTTCAGTTCAACATAAAAGCATTCTTAGAACTAATGAGTTACAGTTAATTAGTATGCCAGTGTGCCTAGTATTACCTTAGAGCAGTGGTTGGCAAACCGCCGCTCGCGAGCCACATGTGGCTCTTTGGCCCCTTGAGTGTTCTAACACCACTTCAAAATAGACTCACCCAGGCCAACAAACGACTTCTGTGCATGGGCCATGAAGTTTCAGTCACACTATACGTGCGCGCCCGCACGTGGTATTTTGTGGAAGAACCACACTCAAGGGACCAAAGAACTGCATGTGGCTCGCAACCCGTGGTTTGCTGACCACTGCCTTAGAGATCTGGAAGAATGTGAGCAGGTCAAAATTTAATTTTCATCATTATGTTCTTACTTTCCTGATTGGATGTGAGATATTTTTTTGAGCATTGGCATTTGTAAGAGTATTTTGTTTTTTATAATGAATTGGTTTATGTGTTTTGTTTTCATTGAGGTGTCTAAACCTGATGGATTGGTGGCTGATTCATCAGCAGGTAACTTTATTTAAAGCAGCTATTTTGTTTCTCTTTTTCTGCTTTCTCATCCTTTCGTATTCTTTAATTTTTCTCTTATGTCTGCAGTATGAATTTTGTTTTGTGGTTATATTTTAATTGCTCTAAAATAGTGAAGATAATAGTAATAGACCGTGAACTTTATAATTAAACAATTTACTAAAAATGCTTAATATTTTCTTAGTTCATTATATTCTGAAGTTACAAACTTCTGGAATATTACATCAATCAATATGGTTATTTAATGAAAAGTTAAATCTATTAATCAAAGAGTGATGTACTTTTTTCCCCTTAAAATGATGAAACTGACATCTTTGTAACCAACTATAACTGGAGGAGTGCTCAATGAATAATCAAAATTATTTTTGAGGTTAATTTTCTTCAGTAATTTCCCTCTGAAATCTTTTTTCTTTATGAGAATGAAATATTAGCAATTGCCTGCATATTTTTAGTTGATTATTTTACTGAAGACCTTGATTGTTTTCCTTAAACCATTTCTAATTTCATTTCACATTATTACAAATTCTATCAAAAAAGCAGAATATATTCCTTTTTTAGTCAGTTGACTGATACAGAAAAATAACTATGAAATACGAAATCAAAATAATTTTTAAGCAAGTATTTGTATTTTATTTGGGTGTGATGCTAAATAGATATTTCATTTATTTTACATATTTATAAAGTATGATTTGTGTCTTAAATGAGATATGCTTAGTTAAAATATGAAGATATTGGTAATTGACAATAGACATGTTAATTGTTTTTACAGCAATGATTATGATATAAGTAATTACAATTTAGCAACTTGTAATTAACATTATATGTGAGTAAATACTATACTTTTTTGTAGAACTTCAATCTTTGGAACAACAATTAGAAGAAGCTCAAACAGAAAATTTTAATATTAAGCAAATGAAAGACTTATTTGAACAGAAAGCAGCACAACTTGCCACTGAAATTGCAGGTAAATTGATTAAGAATTTTTTAGCTAACATCTCAGTTTCATTTCCTTTTGTCATTATACATCCTAGAAATAAACATTGTATTTTAGTGATAAAGTATTTATTATGACTTTGCTGGTGATTATTGGAATTTAATAACAGATTACTATATAAATGATTTTGTTTGTCCTCTCACCTACTTCCTTCAAAGGACTGATTTTCTCTATAAAATTCTTCTTGAATTTTAGAGAAGATGAATTTTCTTTTGGGGTATATTAAAGGTTAACAAATAACATTTTGAAGATGTTAAATAACATAATATAAATTTAACCTTTGGCTATACTATCAGTTACATACGTTATTATTATTTTTTTTAACTACATGCTTTAAGGTTAACTATTATATGTGATTAAATATACACTAAATTCTATTAAGTAGAGTACTTATATATACAAAAACTTTTTATTGTTTTAGGTTCAGTATTTAATGTAATCAGCAATATACTTTTATTACATATTCATGGTTATCTAAGGACAGTGGATCTGAATTAAGTAATATATAGATATGCACTGCAATGTACAAGAATTTATAAGACTGTTCTCCCTTAAAGTTAATGTCATGACACTAATATATATATAATTGCCTTTAATTAGATATAAAGTCAAAATATGATGAAGAAAAGAGTCTTCGAGAAGCTGCTGAACAAAAAGCGTCACATCTGACAGAAGAATTAAATAAAGAGGGAACTATAATTCAAAATCTGAAGACTGAACTGGTAATTTACAAACCATTTATTAGAGTGTACTTCTATAATCTTCTAAATTTAAAATGAAATACTTGTTCTGATGAAAAATATTTAAAAGTATACCTTGAGTAAGGTAAAATGGAGGAAATAAAAAAATTCTTCTACCTCTATCCTGTATTCTAGATAGGTTTTAAAATCAAAATGGAATTTTATGATACACAATTTATTACCTTAACATTTTTGTTGTTTCTATCGTAATATTATCTGTCTTTTTTGTATTTTCTATATCTGTATATCTCTGATCCTGACCTTCCCTTGCTCTTTAGTTTTATAAATCCACCTAATTTTAGGATATTTCTAGTTGTATTTCTAGCTTTCATTTCAAATTCGATAAGTATATAACCCATGAACACAGATAGTAATGTGGTGAAGGCCTGGGGTAGGGTAGGAACAGGGTGGAGGGAGCCAATGTGGGGAAAATGGAGAACGTTTGTAATACCCTCAACAATAATGATAAATAAATAAAAATTCAATAAGAATAACATCAAGTCATATTCCTCCTATTTCTGTCATTGGTATTGTACATCTTCACCACTCTTCCTTAGGCTTAACAACCTTGGATCTGTTCTTGACTCCTTTCTGTTCTTTAACTATGTGAATGAATGAATCAACTACATTTAGTCTGTAACAAATCCTAATTATGCTTACATCTTCATTTTTATAGGATAGAAAATGAAGGGATGTAAACATTTATCAAGTGATTGTTACCAATGGGTGTAGTTTGTAAAGGAAAAGAAAGCAAATAAAGAAATGCAGATAATTGTGACTTTGCTATTTTGCGCCTTGAGTGGTAATGCTATTAAAGAAGAAAAGAGGATTGTTGTGGGGAAGAAATCAGTGTTGATGTTTGGAGTTCAGTAATTGATATTAAAGATTGTTTTCATTTTGATTTCTTTGTGGTAGAACCATTGAAAATGTTTATAATTTTAGTTTTTCACTGTAATTTTTAATTAACATGTGTTGTTGCTTCACAGCTTCAAAGACCTGGTGTAGAAGATGTTGCTGTGCTAAAGAAAGAACTGGTTCAAGTTCAAACACTAATGGATAACATGACCTTGGAACGTGAGAGAGAATCTGAAAAACTCAAAGATGAGTGCAAAAAATTACAAGCAGATTATGCTAACTCAGAGGTAATGAAGTTCAGTGTATTTAAATGTGATTGACATTAACTTGTTTATATGGTAGAAAGAAGTCAGGATTTGAGATTTTTCTGAGTGACCTTTCAAAACAGTATTTCACTTCTTTCATTTTCTGTATGAGTAATATTAGTATATAGACAATATGGTCTGAGAGTCACTATTTTGTCTCTGCTTTATGTAGCTAGGCATTTAGAGAAGAATGTTTGCATAAATGTGCAATTTAATAAATGATGTATATTGTGTAGAGATGATTTTAAAGTTAAATTTGCTCCTGGCTAGTCAGTAAGTAGTAATTGAGTTTATTTCAATTAGATAGGGGTAAAGGAAGCATTTCTGAGAAGTGATATACAGCTCTTGCTAGATAGTGTAGAGATTCATATTTCTTCATAAATCAGCCATTCCATTGAGTTAACATTCATTTCCCCCTGTAATTTACATGCACTACGGTAGATCCATTTCTCCTCAGGAATTAATCCTCTTTTCCTCATGAGATATTCGAAGGCTGTTCATATTTACTCTGAGTTTTTTCTCTTCCAGGATAAACATTCTCAATTCCTTTTATTATTTCTTTTTAAAAAAAATATATTTTATTGATTTTTTACAGAGAGGAAGAGAGAGGGATAGAGAGTCAGGAACATCGATGAGAGAGAATCATCGATCAGCTGCCTTTTGCACACCTCCTATGGGGATGTGCCCCCAATCAAGGCACATGCCCTTGACCGGAATCGAACACGGGACCTTTCAGTCTGCAGGTTGATGCTCTATCCACTGAGCCAAACCGGTTTCGGCAATTCCTTCTATTATTTCTTAAACATGACATGACATTGGCCAGTAAATCCCTTATATAACTATGTCAGCATGTGATAAGCTTTAGGATATATAACAAATATATTTGTGTAAAAATACCAGCCTTTATCTCTTTTACTATATTATAATATATATTGTTATGAATATTATTATTTGTAGTTCTTTAGCTCTTTTTTGTGATGTGGACCTCAGTTTTTTTTTATATTTTCAGTTTAAAAGTAAAGTTATAGTGACCTTTCAATTTGTATCTCTGTCTTAGAGTTTTTAAGCTAGTGATCTGAAAGCTATTCTATTCATATTTAGTAATATATTGAGCTCTGTGGATTTTAAATATTGATAATCCATGCCATTTTTTATTTCTTCCTGTATCTTATCAATGGGGGAATGGTGAAAGTCTATGGGTACAACACACATAGGCATATGAGGCTTTATGAGCCTTAACACTTCAGAGTTTAAAGTTTAAGAATTTTAGGGCCATAATTCCCAGAAGTGATCTTCGTAGCCCAATAACACATAATCTCATAGTTTTGCCAGCAATTTCAAGGACTTCATGAACTAATTGAAGATAGTTAAAAGCTCCTAATGTGAATGAAGGAGAGACTGAATCAAAGACATATCATGAGGAAAATCCCATTTAGCTAATGCCAAAGTAGAAATACTTGAACCTGAGTGAATCTAATCATTTACTTCTGTGCTTCAAGAATTACTTTTTATTAAATCTGCCTATCTACTACCGTGTTTCACCGAAAATAAGACATCCTCCGGAAATAAGACCTCCTTACAGGTTTCCTTCTGAGTGAAATATAAGGCACCCCCTCCCCGAAAATAAGGCCCCCAGGCTCTGTCTCAGAATGAAAATTAATTTACCGTAAACTGGTTGCTAGGGCCGCCCCGACTGGCGTCTAGCAACCAGTGACATTACACAGAGTCCTGATGTCACTGCTGTGTGAATGGAGAGAAATCAGCATGGAAACTTTGTGAAACCTAAACTGCAAGAAGTTGTGACTTGGGTGAAGAATTCATGGGAGAAAATCACTGACAGTTGCATTGCAAATGCACTGCGAGCAGGCTACCTTGACAAGAAGTACTCATTTAAAGACAGTGCTATTGCTAAACATGAGAGATTTGGTCCACTGATTCTGAAAGAAATGGAGTCACAAGAAGTTCACCAGGAAATTAAGGAATTGGGTTGTTATGATGATGTTCCAGAAGACGATGACATGATTGTCATTGAATAAATGAGTAAATTCTTGATACTGTAGGATTCACAGTTTGTCTGGTTTGTGTTGACAACTACCGAACTACCATACCTTATACAGGTAATAAATTTCCTTTATTTTTATTTAACAATAAATGTGTACCATATTCTTCTTCATGGAAAAATAAGAGATCCCCTGAAAATAAGACCTAGCGCATCTTTGGGAGCAAAAATTAATATGAGACACTGTCTTATTTTTGGGGAAACAGGGTAGTGTTGCACAAATTAAAAAAAAATCATTCTGTTTTAATGAAAAGTTCCCTTAATGCTACTTGAAATTTCAAAACAAATGCAGTGGGGTGACTAAAATTGAATCACAGTAATGGCAGTTTTAGAATATGTCTATTTAAAGTGCGATCCTCCTTGACCTTTTCCAGCTGAGAATTATGGTATTATAGTTGTTATACCAGTAGAATTTGAACAAAGAGAATAAATATCTATAAATTTATTTGCATTTTGGGAAAAATATACATGGGAAAATATTTTTGAGTAATATTTTATTTAAGAATTACTCTAAGTTTAACCCTGACTGTTGTGGCTCAATTGAGTGTCATCCCATGTACCAAAGACCTTCTGGTCAAAACAGATGCCCAGGTTGTGGATTCAATCCCCAGTCAGACCATGTGCAGAAGGCAACCAAAAGATAGTTCTCTCTCACATTGGTGTTTCTTTCTCTCTAAAGTAAAAACATTAAAAAAGAAGGGGAAAAAAAGAATTACTTTAAGTTTATTATGAAGATTTTAAAAAATTTATATTTTTATTCATGTAGATTTAAAGATCTTTATATGTAATTAGAAGAGGTTCTTTCAAGTTTTCATAAAAAAACGCTTAAGTTTTGAAGTAAATTTTAAAATAAAGGGATTTATTCTTGCTGATAATTGGTGACTTAATATTTTATTATATTATTATTAAAACTTAGATAATACTCCCTTCTTAGTTAATTAATAGATATATAGTGATTGAGACCTCATTATTTTTTAAATATTTTGAACAACTTGAGGAAAAAGCATAAGAAAGTAATATCCTTATAAACAAACTCTTACTTTTTGAGTACCACTAGTTTTGAATACTATGCTAGGCATTTTAGATATGTAGTACCATTTGTTTCTTTTAAACCTGTGAATTAAGTACTGTTTTAAATTTGTTTTATATATGTGAGGAATCTGAGACTCAATGCCATGCACCTAATATTAAGGTCATGCACCTAATATTAAGAAGCTGGCATTAGAACTCAAGTCTTACCCAAAGTCTGTGTTCTTCCTATGTCATGCTATGTTCAATTTTAGGTGATCTGATGATTTACCTTAAAATTAAATTTGTGCTGTTAAACTTGACCCTAATACTTATTGTTATGACTCTTTGTATTGTGCTATATTGTATATTATAATATTTATATTAAGTATAGCTTAAAATTTATTTTGAGTTGTGTCTCATACCATTTATATGAAAAAAAATTCTGTCTAAGTATCCCATCTCATTTATTTATTTATAACTGCATTTGTTTTTAGCTTGTGCTTGCTCTTAAATTTATGGCATATATTTTATTTATTAACATTTCTATTTATTCTCAGCTAAGTGTATTGGTAAATTATAGAACTTAAGGAACTTAATCGAAAAAATTTCATTTTATATATTAACTATTTTACTGAACCTAAAAATTAGCATGAAAAACAAAACACATTAAAGGAAACAAAGAAGCTAAAAAATGCAATGATTTATTTGGTCTTCCTAGTGGAGGCTGAAGATATATAACTGATGTGCATTGTTAAATAGGTCCTTATGTTGCATTACTTTTATTAAATATATACCTTACGAGTTTATTGACAGCTTTAGGTCTAGATATTTTAAGTGGCATATAAATCATTCATTCTAAAAAAATTGAAAGTGCTTTATAAATACTAATTAGCTATTTTATAGATCAGAAATTGAGGATTTAAAACTTTAAAAAGTTACTTGTAAGGACCCACATTATTGAAAATATTAAAGTTGTAGTTAACTTATATTTAGTGTGGTCTTCAATTTTTTAAGAATTTTATTTTTATTCTAAATAAAATCATTTGAATTTTAGTTTTAAAAGCTAAAATGTCGATGAAGATATGGAATAAGTATGATTATATTCAGCATAGTTATTAAAAAGTATCTTTTAAAAGTATGGTAATGCCGAAACCGGTTTGGCTCAGTGGTAGAGCGTCGGTCTGCGGACTGAAAGGTCCCAGGTTCGATTCCGGTCAAGGGCATGTACCTTGGTTGCGGGCACATCCCCAGTAGGGGGTGTGCAAGAGGCAGCTGGTCGATGTTTCTCTCTCATTGATGTTTCTAGCTCTCTATCGCTCTCCCTTCCTCTCTGTAAAATATCAATAAAATATATTAAAAAAAAAAAGTATGGTAATATAAGACATCAGATTTAGCAGTAAGTTTTGAAATTTTTATTGTGTGTTCAATGTGTACTTTTGTCAGTCCTGTTTTCCACCTTTCATCCATCATTTCATTATTATTTTTTCTGCTTTCTAATGGAGATGCTTAAACTTGAGGTAATGTGTTTTTGGAAGACTTTTATTATTACTAATACTTCCATCATCATATGGCATTTTTATGTTTTAAAGCAATGTCAGAACTTCAGAGATATGCTCATTTTTGTTTTTTTTAATCATACACATTTTTATCCATCTTTAAGTGATTATTTTACTAAGTAAGAGTAGTAGACTATTAGGGCAATAATAATAATTCTAAACTACCAGCAGGATGTTTGCTTGAAATATCTTTTCTTAATTATTTTGTAATTTAAAGTTTTTGAATGAAAATTTAATGTTGAATTCAATGATATGGCTCCAAGGAATATGAATTATTTATACATCTAATATATGGTTTCCATGGAACAATATCTGTTAATTCCTTGGAGATAGAATCACTCATTCTTTTATAGAGTATTTTTTTGAATGCCTAAGTATCAGCAGTTAGGAGTGGGGATATAACAGTGAATAAGACACTGCCTGCCTCTCATAAAGCTTATTGTATTCTTTTGTGGAAGCTGAATAATCCTACCTAATAGAATTAATATGCAAATTGATTGTCACTCCAAGACACAAGATGGCTGTCCTCATGTGGACACAAGATGGCCAGCAGGGGAGGGAAGTTGTGGGCAGTTGGGGGTGACCAGGCTGGCAGAGAAGGGCAGTTGGGAGAGACCAGGCTAGCAAGGGAGGGCAAAGGGGGGAGGGAACTAGGTCTGCAGTGAAGGACAGTTGGGGGGGGACTCAGACCTGCAGAGGAGAGCAGTTGTGAGAGGACTAGGCCTGCAGGGGCGGGCAGTTAAGGGCTCTTAAATTTGGGCTGGCCAGGGAACAGTTAGGTGTCGATCTGGTTGGCAGTGGAGGGGGTGATCAGACTGGCATGCAGAAGCAGTTAAGGGGCAATCAGGCAGGCAGGCAGGCAGGTGAGTGGTGGGAAGCTAGCAGTCCTAGATTGTGAGAGGGATGTCCGACCTCCCATTTAGGCCCTATCCCAATGGTTGGATATCCCTCAAGGGGTTCCAGATTGGAGAGGGTGCAGGCTAGGCTGAGGGACACACATCCCATGCATGAATTTCGTGCACTGGAACTCTAGTATATAAGTTATAGTAGAGAGTCAGTTAATGCCAAGTGCTGTAAGACAAATGAAGAAGTGTGGAGTTGACAATAATGTGGGAATATTTTAGATAGAATGATCAGGAAGATTTCCTCAAGGCTTATGTGCTAGAAGAACTAAGTAAGCAGGATTCAAGAAACAGAAAGAGTCAGTGAAAATGCTAACGCCTTCAAGGCACTGATAAGCTTGGTCTGTTATATAGAGAGGAAAGGGCCCTGGTTGGGTGGCTTGGTTGGATCACTGTATACCAAAAAAGGTTTGGGTTTGATTCCCAGTTGCAGCAAGTGATCTAGGTTTCTCTTTTCCTCTCTTCCTCTCTTTCTAAAATCAATAAATATATCATTGGATGAGGATAAAAAATAAAATAGGGAGGAAAGGTAGTATGATTAGAACAAAGAACCTTTTTTGTTTGAATTTCATCATAGTGATACCATACATTCTGGAAGGGTTTCCAAAGGAATAGTATAAAAGATCTTTTGGCATTTTTATAAAATAAACTAGTAGTCTTCTAAATTTTCTTCCTTGAAGTTGAAAGTACTTATTTATAATCTAGGAAATCTAGGATGTAGGTAACTGCTGATGGTGTTTAGAAAGAAAATTTTTTAAAGTTTGTCTTATTTATATTATAAAGTTTACATATGAATAAAGAATAAGATGGTAAAAATTATAATTTTAGGAATGAAAAAAATAAAATAAATCCAATAAGCAATATTAGAAACACAAAGTTCTTTTGTTAATGTGACAGGAAACCATACTTAAGAGAGAAAGTTTTAATGCTTAAAACTTTCATGTATAGAAAGTTGATATTATTTTTTAATGATCCATTGCTTTAAAAGTAGAAATGACTTTTCATGAAAAAGAGTTAAATGTATTAAAGCATATTCATGTTCAGCTCTTATACCTGATCCAGCTTAATGAAACTATATTAACTTCCATTTGATAACTTCTTTAGGCAAATACTTATCATTACAGTAAAAAAGATGATTCACCATATTTCAAGGTGATCCTGTGTTGTATATTTGCATTTAACATGCTTTTAAAATAAAAAGAAAAAATCTATGTTATAGTAATTGGGAGAAAATTTAGGCATGATTTGCATATTTTCTTCAAATTCAGAAAAGTTAATGTACAGTTTCAAAGCCAGTAAATTCAAGTTTGCAGTTTCATGCTTACTTCAAAAGCATAAAATAGGATAGAATTTTTTATTTTATGTATTATTAAGTAAATGTGCATTTTGGATAAATTTTAAAAATCATTTTTAGGTAAATTAATTACCTGTTTGCTCTATTTTTTTAAGGTCACAATAAGCCAGCTAAGGAGTGAACTTGCCAAAGGGCCCCAGGAAGTTGCTGTGTATGTGCAAGAATTACAAAAACTTAAAAGTTCTGTTAATGACTTAACACAACAAAATCAGGTGAGAATTTTAAAACTACATATAGTTGGGAATTGATTTTATGTATCTTAAATTTTGATTCTGTTTATTTTATTATATATTGGCACAGTACAATGTGATATTGTGATATGTTCTGTATATAATTTTAGTGTTATGTAGCCAACTTCCAGAACTCATCATCTTTTTGTTTTATTTTAAATCTTTATTGTTGAGAGTATTACAGATGTCTTCCTTTTATTCCCTCATTGCCCCCCTCTAACTGATTCTTTGTCTGCCAAAATTGAAGAATGAATCCATGGACAGAAAGTGGTGTAGCAAAGGTAGAGATTTATTGAAGAACAAGTACAGACTCCCACGTGGGGAGAGGGAAGAGTCCCACAGAATGGACCCCCAAGTAGGGAGGGGAAAAAGTTTTCACTGAGTTTCTGTTTTTCATGTTTTATAAAAGCTGCAGTTCCTGTGTCTTGATATCCCCTCTTATTGGTGAATATTCCCCTTCAAATTGGTAACTATAGTGATTCCTGAGGCCTTCATCCCTCATAGTCCTTCCATTTTTAGGGCTTTTTTCTTTTTCATCTGAATGAAGGGCTTCCTTCTCTTTATTTTATTTTTTTATTTTTATTTTTATTTTATTGATATTTTACAGAGAGGAAGGGAGAGAGATAGAGAGCCAGAAATGTCAATGAGAGAGAAACATTGACCAGCTGCCTTTTGCACACCCCCTACCAGGGATGTGCCTGCAACCAAGGTACATGCCCTTGACCTGAATGGAACCTGTGACCTTTCAGTCCACAGACCTATGCTCTACCACTGAGCCAAACTGGTTTCAGCTTTACTTTGTAAATATAGACCTTTCTTGGCTACTTTCAGTTCCTTTGTCTTATGGAAATATACCTGTTGCTGATCTCTTGTCTTATGGAAATTTAAGTGCACCTGGCTTCCTTGTGTTATGGAAATGTACCTTCTCCCAGTCTGTAGCCCTGTGTTTTTCCATGGACCCCAATTCTAAAAAATCCCTAAGCCTGCCTATATTCCCCTAAAATTCCTGCTTCATTATTATAAACTATAGGCGTGGTGCACAGGGGTGTGTGTCCCTCAATCCAACCTGCACTCTCTACAATCTTGGACCCCTCGGGGGATGTCCGACTGCCAGACCTAAATAATTCCAACTGCTCGCCTGCCTGCCTGATTGCCCCTAAACACTTCTGCCTGCCAGCATAATCACCCCTTAACCACTCCCCTGCCAGCCTGATCAATGCCTAACTGCTCCCTTGCCAGCCTGATCGTCCCAACTGACTTCCCCTGCATATTCCCTCTTTATTAGATAGGGTTTTTTCTTTAACATATTGGGCAGCCCTAACTGATTTGGCTCATTAGATGGAGCAACAGCCTGTAAACTCAAGGGTCCCATATACCTTGGTTGGGGGCACATACCCAGTGGGGACTGTGCAGACGGTAGCTGATCGATATTTCTCTCTCATAGATGTTTTTCTATCCCTCTCCCTTCCTCTCTGTAAAACATCAATAAAATATATATTAAAAAAAGAAACATTTAAGATTCCTCCATATCTGCCTGACTGGTGTGACTCAGTGGCTGAGAACCCAGGCTGGCCTGGGAGGGGGGTCTCTGTGTGGGTCCATGGGTCTGTGTGCTGTAGCCAGTCTGAGACCCGAGGCTGGGGATGTGGACCCAAACCACCACATTCGCAAGTGGTTGCAGGTTCCCATCCCCACCCCCAGTCACTTGGCACTTGCACTCACAGGCTCCAGGGTGCATTCTGGGACCCCAGCTGCTCAGGGCCTAAACACGGGCCTACAGGCTAAGAGCCTCCTGGGTTTGGAGGATGTTTCCAGGACCCAGTGCATGCGTATGCAAATTAACTGCCATCTTTGTCAGGTTAATTTGCATACTCACTCTGGTTAGCTTTGGGCATAGCTAAGGTATGGTCAATTAGCATTTTTCTCTTTTATTAGTGTAGATCACTATCACACCTTTGATACAAAAAACATAATTTGATGTAATTCATCTATTTTTACTGTTGCAGAAGACTAAAGAAATACTAAGCACATATCCTAGAGAAAGGGAGAGACCCTGTTTATTAACACTAGTGGACTCAGGGAATAATTTCCAAATCAGAGTGAAGAAAAGCTCAGAGGGCTTCACTTTTTATAACCTTCTGGGGTCTTTGTCTTGCAGATAAGGTTCTGCCTCCTTTCATGGGCTTACAGGAAGGCCCCCAGGTGTTGGGTGTCCCCAGGCCATTTCCAATGATCTGTCCTGGGGCCAGTGATAATGCCCCCCCCCCCCCCCCCCCCCCGGGGCAGTGCATTGTTCACAGTTGTTATGACCTGACAAGCCTTGTAAGACCAGTTTCCTCCTCATTACTTTTATCTGTGTTTTTGGTTTTATAGCCAAGAGGTCATTTCCAAATCTCATGTTACCAAGTTTTGTTGTAACTACTACAGCTTTTTAATAAGTTTTGAACTCGGGAAGTGTGAGACCTTCAGTTTTGTTCTTTATTTTGTATTTTGTACTTTTCTCCCATTTCTTTATTTTTTTGGTGGTGGTGGAATAACAGGTTATTAAATACTTATATTCAAAGTTAAGATGAATTTGTTGACTTTACTGTTAACTTAGACTTAATACTTTTTGAAATATAACAAGGGAAAAAGAAATCAAGATAGAGAAGAACATGGTAGAAGGGAAAAAATAATTGGCTTCATTAAAGAAGCCAGAGGCCTGAGTCTACAGGACCCAAGCAGGGCTGTTGAGGATAGTACACTGTGGACATCACTCATTTATAGGGTCTCTAGGAATAGGAGTTGATTCAGTTGCATGTAACACATAATTGGCTATACATATTAACTCGGTGAATTAGCTTGGGAACAGATCCTCCAATTGAAACAGGACAACCAATGGGTTGGGGCTGCCTGTCACTACTTGAACCAATTAAGCAGAGACAGGGTTAGATCATATATGAGTGTTTATCTCATTGATGTGGGCAGTATGGGAGAACAGATCATCCATGAGAGTCTACTCTGCACCTCGTGTGCCGGGGGGTCGGGGGGGGGCCATAAGCCAGCTGTTTATATGGGGTAGAAGGACAAAGATTACATGGGGAAGTAGGGAAAAGGAATAAGAATGGGTATAATTGTTACAGATTGCAGGCAATATGGGCTGGGGTTTTCAAAGGGCAGAGCAAGGTTGTTAATCTTTCCATGAAAATGAAACCAAAATGGGGTGGTAGGTTGAGTTCTTTGTCTTGCAAAATCAAAGAATGAAGTCAAGGACAAAAATGATTGGTGGAAACAAAGTTTATTGGGGGATAGACAGACTTCCTGTCATATGAGGGCAGCAGGAAAGGGGCCTAAAGCAGGTTACAGCTTAAGCTCTTTGTCTAGGGATATCCATAAACCCTGCTAGCTCCTGGTTGGTCCTTTTAAAGAATTCTGGCAATATCCAATTATTTCAAAGCTCTAGTTCCATTCTATAAGGGTGGGGTAGGGGGGCTGATTGAAGATTGCCACTTCAGGTCCAAAGTGACATCACTGCCTACTTTTCCTCACCCAGCCAGGTTCCCACCCAACTGGGTCTAGTTCTAGGTCCTTTGTTTGTCTCCATGCTTCATGTCTGCAAAGCTCTACTCTCCTCCCCCTAACACCGCCATGGTCCAATCCCTGAGTGACAGCCTAGCCCTTTTTTCTATCTCCTCAGTAATAGGCTGTTCTCAATAAGGAGGATGGAGTCCTGAATGGTTAACTCCTAGGTCCCTGGGCATACAACTCCAACCAGGTTAGAATGTGCTTTCTTTAATCAGTACAAAAAAATCAGGGTTAACAGAGAATGATTAATATTTTTTTATAACTATAGGTAGTTTCCACTATTCTATTTCTTCCTTCTGACCTTAACAACAACTTTTGTCTAGCTGTCAGAGACTGCAACTGCAGCTTTGACCCATAGTTTATTACAACCTCATGAGAGACCCTGAAGTGGAACCAACTCAGTTAAGCACTTGCTGGATTCCTGACTCTCAGAATCAGTGTAAAATAATAGCTATAATTTTAAGTTGTTAAGTTTAGTGGTAATTTGTTACTTGTGCCTTGGCCAATAGTTCTCAGACACTTTTATTTCAATAGACTTTTAAAATAATTTTAATTTATCTTCACAGTTGAAAGTATTGCAGATGTCCCTTTTGTCAGTAGGCTTCTTGATATCAGTGTTATCAGTGGAAGTAGAGTTCTTGGGGTGCCTCAATCAAAAGAACTTCCTAAGCTTCCCCTTCATCCTGCCCTTCCCCCCTCTCTCCCCCGGGAGAATGGCATTTTGTGGAAAGCTTTATTGATGATGTAAAATTAAGGGGGTTCCCCTCTAAGATTCCATCTGTGTCTATCTTGCCATGGAAGACATCCAATTTTGTCTTCAGCAGGGCCATAATTAAGGCTATTGCCCAGAATTTCTGTTCCATTTTAAAGTCTAGCATCCTGCATGTGTAGTGTACATGGCCACATGGCTATGGAGAGAGAACAGGTGTTCACACTGGCAAGTCAGGGTCACAGAGCAAGGGAACAAATGCAAGAGCAAGAGTGTGGGAACTCTGTCTGGGGCTTTTAACCAGGAGCTTCTTTAAACTGACCAATCAACTTTTCAAGATTTTATGTGCTTCTAATGGGGTCCACCAACCAATTGTACCAAAGGCTAGACTGACAGGCAAAAACCTTTCCTACATCACCCAGATTTCACCATGCGCCTCTCTCCCCTTTTGTTTGATCCCTTCTTCCAGTGACCTGCAAGAATGACCCCGGGTTCCCTGGGGAGCATGAAGCTGTAGCTTCCTGGTAAAACTGCCCAGATGATCATGCTTATACTGTTCGGCCCACCTTTGCTCTCTTCCTATTATAAGTATTAATAAATTAACTAATTATGATGATATAACATCAGGACTGCTTTACATTCTCAAAGTATGAACCCCAAAGAGCTTTTACTGGTATTTTTTGAGTTATATCTATGGATACTTACAACATTAGAAATTAAAGTGTAAATTTAAAAATATTTATTAATTTATTTTAAAAACCATTAGCAATTACATATGAACATTTATAAAAAATTACTGTTTTTTTCCCCAAAACAAAGAATAGTGGCAATGGTTTATATTTTTGCAAACTTCTTGAATATTTAGCTTACTACAGGAGAGATGGATTCTCAGTAGGCTTATAAATTTAATCTGTTACAATATGGTTGAATTGTTTGAAGACAATTCAGTTTCATACAGATATGTAGTTGGAAAAGGTAGGGATGTCTTAGTAGCCTATTTTAGATAATTGTAGCTATTTTAATTTGATACTAGATAAAATAAAGTTTCTCAAAAGTTAGTTACACTGTAGACTCTGAAACCATATCAATGTAGTTTTTGTACTTTGTAACATTAAAATTCATTCCTCTATCTTGCCTGTTGAGTCTGTCTTTCCTATCATGAATTTATAACATTGTATTACAAATGTGGAAAATATTGGTTTACTGACTTATGAAAACCTCCCAAATACTGACACATTTCATTGTACAATATAAAAATAATCACATTTGTCAGTACCACTATCAATTTCAAAATAGGCTTCAAGTATGAGGAAGTGTCATGCTCATGGTGGTTGATCAAGTTTTCCAAAATTCTTTATATATATATATTTTTTTTTGTTTGTTTGTTTTTTGATTTTTTGTTTGTTTGTTTGTTTGTTTGATTTCAGAGAGGTAAGGAGGAGAGAGAGAGAAATATCAATGATGAGAGAGAATCAACGATTGGCTACATGACTCCTTTTGGCGATCAAGCCTGCAACCTGAGCAGGTGCCCTTGACTGGAATCAAACCCAGGGCCCTTCAAACTGCAGGCCGATTCGATGCTCTATCCACTGAGCCAAACCAGCTAGGGCAGTTTTCCAAAATTCTAAGCTTTATTTGAAAGCTTTAATTTTTATCATTGACAGCAAATACTATCAGTTCTGTTCTTTGAAGTGACAGGGTATCTGTCTTCTTAGCTCTGTACTCTGAGTCCCAGTCCTGGCTTCTGCTCTCACAGCTCCAGTCCACTTCACCCTTCTTCTGCTGGAGCACAAGGTGGATGGCTCCACAGAGAATTTTGTGCGTTGGCCCTTTACGAGGGTGCCTGAATTTTCTGCTGTTATTCACTGGCAGACAGTACCCTCTTGATTTGCACAGCTGGATGTTATGTGGGTACCTTTCTCAATTTTGGTACTCTCTGCAGGAGTCCCAGCTTGGGGATTAGATCCCAGAGTTCTCAGTGACAACCCACCACAGCTGAGTTATCTCTGAGGACTTCAGTTGCTGTCTTTGGGCACTCTGGCAGCCCTTTCATGCCTCTGCCCCTCCTACAAGTCTTTATGCGGTCTCCACTTTCGGTCTTCAGGTGTCAGCGTTCTCTCCTGTGTTTTCCTTTGATTATTCAGGAAGTTTTTCTGTATTTTAGTTGTAATACCAGTTTATTCCTGGGAGCATGTCCATGCAGCATCCACCTACTTCGCTGCCATTTTTAATCCTCTCATCCCTTTTTCATCTTTCATTGCTTTCCTCTTTCCATCAGTCCCAGTATTAAGGTGCTCATAGGCCAAGTGGGGGCAGGTGTGGCAAGTAGTTATATTGCTTGTATTACCACTGTGTTGCAAAATGGTTTCTTGATATGAACAGTGTAGTACGATGATCAAAGGCATGTTTAAATAGCTTTGGGCACCAACTGGCTGTGACACTCAATTTCTCAAAATCTTTCCTCTTCTGTTAAGAAATAATGTATATCCATTTGTCTCTTAGGATTGATATGAGTATTTAAAAATTAATAGTGCTAAGACTTAATGTTCACTTTTGTTTTTTATTTGGTAAATGTGATACAGGATTGGGTCAAGACCAAAATGGGGTTCTTCCTAACTTACTACCTAGTAACTCAGGAAGTGATTTTATAAAAGACATAACATTTTAAATTAGTCTTTAAGGATTCTAAAGAACATTTTACACAGCAGAGGGGTTAAGGACATATTATTTTGAGAGCTAGATAAATATACAGGAGGCATGGGAACATGCAATATCACAAAATTTGAGATGCTGGAGAGCTACAAACAGGTCAGTTTGTTCTTTCTTATCAAGCTGTTTTGAGGAACAAATGAGATGAGATGCCTGAAACCACTTTTTAAACGATCAAGCATTAAAAAAAAAGTGCCTTGTTTTTGCATTTATTCTCATTACCTGGGCAAGTAACAATTGAACAATGGGGCCTTAGATAGGGAAATTAATTCTGTAAAAAAAAAATACGTTGAGAGAACGATTGGTAAAAAAATCAAAAGAGGACTAGACATTTGGAAGGAAAGAATTTTACTTACTCAAATGATAATTATGTTATGAGTTAGGCTTAACATTCATTCTATAATTTAAACTTGAATAGGATATATTTTGGGGAGCACAGTTTGACTCATTGAGTGTCTAAATTGTATTATGAAAAAATTATTGGACTTAGAATCATAATATGTGAATCTGCTACTGGCCAAGTCATATTGGGTTCTTTTAATTGTAGCTTCCTTGACTTTAGAATGGGGATGATAATGTCTATCTCATATTTTGTTATAAGGACTTATATTGATAAATGGAAGTATAATTATTATTTTATTTAATGGATTCTGCTGTACTTTAAAAAAGAAATATTCAAAAACCATGTACCCTCTATACTCTTTTATTTCTGATTCTATAGAAAGACCATAATAAAAATGAAATGCTTGTAGTATTAAATATAGTTAGACTTCTGTATGAAAAAAATTATAGTGTGAGTGGATTAGGTTCTTACAAAACAAAGTGGTTTAGGTTCTTTTAAAGAAGATTTAATTCTTCTTGGTTAAAATATTTTCATTGTTTTTATATTGTAATATTGACTAAAACATTTAGTAGGAGATGATATTGCTGTATAAATTCTTTGAATAATTAGAATAATTAAAATAGTAGAAAAGGAAAAATTGTTAAATTGATATTTCAGAACTTGACTGAAAAGTTGCTGAAGAAAGAACTGGACTATACTCAATTAGAAGAGAAGCATAATGACGAATGTGTGAGTAAAAAGAATATACAAGCAAGCCTTCATCAAAAAGACCTAGATTGTCAACAACTTCAGTCAAGATTATCTGCTTCTGAAACCACACTGCAGAGAATACAGGCAGAATTAGGTGAAAAGGGAGAAGCTACTCAAAAACTCAAAGAAGAATTATTAGAAGTAGAGACCAAGTACCAACATCTTAAGGCAGAGTTTAAGCAGCTACAACAACAGAGAGAAGAAAAGGAGCAGCATGGATTACAGCTCCAAAGTGAAGTTAATCAGGTAAGAGATGTTACTTTTATATATTTAATTTCTCCTATGGTTTCTTCTTAGTGTGCCTGGTGGTTATTTGATTATGATGTAGTTCATTAAAAAAATTAACTTTTAATTTTCACAACTGTAATATTGAGTCAGATCTCATTTCCTTTCATTTCAATTTCCCTTAAAAGGAGAAAATAGTGATATTATCTGTCATTTAATAACATTGTAAAGTGTTTATGACTTAATACATATAATTGCTTAGGATAATACTTGGCTCATGGTAGGTACTCTCAGCACATACTAGCTTTTATAACTGATTCAAATTGTGGAGCATTCTTTAATTTAATTTTTTCTTTTTATCTTACTAAAATTTAAACATATAATTACTTTAAAACCAATAATGTAAAAATTAGGCATTTTAAAAGAAGAAAACCTATTAATCCTAACAGCTATTTATTAAAAATAAATGTGTATCAGATGAAGTTTAAGGCAAGTATTGACTTTGCTATTAACTTAATTTTAAAATTATATATTCTAGTTATTTCTTATAGATAACATTAAAAGTTGATTGAAAAATAGAAATTTGGGGAAGAACAAAGTCCTCAGCAGTTTTTTGGTAATGGTCAGTTATTTTTACTTAAGTGATACTTGCTTTTGTGGCATCAATTTTTCTGTCTTCTTAGCCTGAGATATTCTTCCTATTCCTCTTCTAATAGATAAATAATACTTATTTTACTTATTACTTTTCTAGAAATCTGTTCTGAACAATGCCACTTCTAACTTTTCCCAAAAGATGGCTTAGACATGTATATATCTTGATTGTTTTACTTACTACAACATAGTTAATGTCACCCTGTGTCTTTCTTCACTAGACTCTGAACTCTTTGGATACAAAAACCATGTCTTATTACTTTTTTTATCCTCACTATCTGGCACATTGCTTATTTATGAGAAAATGTTTTAGTGAGTAAGTGAAAAAAATAAATACAGGCATTCATAATAAAAGGAAACAGAGGCTTGGAGATATTAGTGAATTACTTAAAAATAACATATATTTGACTTTCAATGCAGATAAACAAATTGGGCATTTAAGGTTTCTAAAATACACCATGCCTTAGTTTTAGGAGATACAGAAATGTAAAAGGATATAGTGCCTACCTTAAATGGTTATGTAAATGTCATTGATGATAAGAACAGTACTCTCCTCTACTAAAGAATGTGAGAATTATAATAAAAGGATCCCATATACTATGAAAATTTGGGGGAGTTCTTCTCCTCCCCATCCCTCAGCCGTAGTACTTCATCTTATGTAATTATTTTGTCCAGTTATGTAAGAGAGAAGTGGTGCTTGAAATTGTAAACATTAGATAGGTTTGGGCAAGTAGCATTTTGAAGGTAGGAGGCGCTTTCAGACAGAAGGATTGCTATAATAAACTAGTGGTAAAAAAAATATAAAAACCAGGAAGGGCAGTGATTTGCTCTTAGAATAAGACATGTGTAATAGGAATAAAGCATTTGGGACTTTTATGTAGGGTCTTGAATATAGGTTGAGAAACATGGGCTTTATTTGGTGGATGGAGGGGCATTGAGAATTTTTGAGAACCTACTCAAACATATTTGTGTGTGTGTGTGTGTGTGTGTGTGTGAGAGAGAGAGAGAGAGAGAGAGAGAGAGAGAGAGAGAGAGGATCCTCACTTGATATTTTTCCATTGATTCAGAGAAAGTGGAAGGGGGAGGGGCAGGGGGGACAGAGAGAGAAAGAAACATAAATGTGAGAGAGACACATCTATTAGTTGTCTCCCACATGCGCCCTGATTAGGGATAGGGTTGAATGTGCAACTCAGGTACATGCCCTTGGCTGGGAATCAAACCTGTGACCCTTTGGTCTGTGGGCTGACACTAACAACTGAGCCGTACTGGCCAGGGCTCAAACATAATTTTATACAAAGATTTAAATATATGATTATTGGGCTTAGTCACAGTTCTGAACAAAATAAAAAGGTCATACTGAAGACCTTGAAGTGATACCATTTATCTTCTTTCTTTCAGCATGCTGTCGGGATTCTACCATCAAAGTATGTTTCAGATCTGTACACTTCTTTTTACTTACACTGCTACCACCCTTAACCTAAGCCTCCATCATTGTTGACCTGGGCTACTGTATTAGCCTTCTTACAAGTTTCCCTTCTTCTAGTGACTTCCTTGATCTATTCTTGATACAGAAGTCAGAGACATCTTTTTAAAACATGAAGTAATATCACTTTATTCCACTGCTTAACACTGCTTAAAATTGCTTTGCATTACATTTTGAATTGAAACCAAGTGTTTTAGTTTGGTAAGCTTCTATGTAATATGACCCGAATTATTCAAATGCATCTCCTGTCACTGTGAAGCCATGTTGTTCTTCTTTCAGTTCTTCAAACACACCAACATGTCAAATGCTTTCCTGCCTTAGGTCCTCTGCCTGTGTTTTCTTCTTAGTGTATTCTTGACTGCAGTTCTTCAAGGCTAGCTCAAGTGGCATTTTTGCAATAAAGCTTTCTGGGACCAACCTATTTAAATAGCTTGTTTTCCATATAGTCTGACCTCCTTCTTTATTTCAGCAAGCTTCTTCTTTCTTGTTCTCTATAACACTTTATATTGTATATTAATTTGTTTACTTCCATATTGTCTATAATTCTCATTGGACTGTGAGCTTTTTAATGTGAGGAATTAGTTTTATTTTGTACTCTGTCTGCCTCTATACTTAAGGCTTTCAGTAAATATTTGCTGGAAGAATGGACATAAACCTCACCTTAAACATTTTTTTCAGTATCCTTTAAGTTTATTGGCATGAACTGGGTTTGTTTTGCTCTCCACTGTATCATAATCAGCATTCATTTCAGTGCTGAAAAAATTAGATACCGTAGTTGGAAATTGTCAACAAAGTAACATATATCCTTTGTATTTGTGTTTATGTATACTTCTAAAATAGCCACTGATGTGTAGATAATGATTTGTTACTTAATGAAAAGATTAGATGTCATCAATTTTACTTTAAAAATGTATCTAATATGCCACCTTGAAAAGCATGGTGGTTTATCTGTGGATTTAGGAAGCTGCCTAAGTTCTGGTTGTGTGGCCTATGCACTGTGTGATCTCAGGTAAGTTATTGAATTTGTGCCTCAGTTTGCTCGTCTATAATATGAGGATAACAATGGGACTGTCTTTACAGGGCTATAACGATTTAAACTAGTTACTATTTGTGACACAGGTAGAATAGGGCCTGGCACACAGTGAGCATTATGAGTAATATAATGAATAATGTACCACAATAATATTTATCCCCTACATATATTTTAAAATTAAAATGGCACTTACTAAGTCCCAGGCACTGTGCAAATTGTGGAAATTCCAAAATGAATAATACATAGTCCCTGTCCTGAAGGGCTTATCAGCCAATGGGAGAGATAGAACTATATAAGAAGGAAAATGAAAATGATGGAAATCTGTAAGGATCACATTGGGAGCGTCAAGGAGAGAAGATAAAGTTCTACCTCTGGGTGGATGGTGGGGAAAAGGAAAGGCATTGAAGGGGTGGTGACTCTCGAGCTGAGCCTTCAAAGGATGAGCACTGTTAAATTTACTAAGCTGGGAGGCCATCACTGAGCTGGCTCTAATGCTGTGACTGCTGAAATAAATATACATCCAAATCTAAACCTATAAATGCCTCTAGATTATGAAATCAAAACTTAAGTACAACCAATCTCAAACAGCCAACTTGGCTTCAAGCTGTAGTCAATCAACCATTTCCTCTTTGCTTCCACATTTTCTCTATAAAAGTCTATCCCCAGTTCCTGCTGGTGGACCATTCCAAACCACCTCTAGATTATAATAAATAGGTGCTCAAATAACTTCTTAGGACTGTATTATGGCCCTAGCTGGATTAGCTCAGTGCATAGGGCAGTCAGCCAATCAATGATTCTCTCTCATCATTGATGTTTCTCTCTCTCTTTCCTCCCTTCCTCTCTGAAATCAATAAATATTAATAAATAAATAAAACTGTAATATGCATTTAGAAAAAGAATTATGTTTATATATGTATGCTTATAAAACTGAATTTACTAAAGACCATATACATTTATTTGTAATCTTAAAAAATGGGACTTTAAAGTGGGCCATTCTATTAACAATTCCAGTGTGTATTTCTTTTAAAAATGTATTTTTATTTTCCAATTATAGTTGATTTTCAATATTATATTAGTTTTAGGTGTACAACCAAATGATTAAGCATTTATATAACTTACAATCTGACACCCTATAAATTTACTTTCTAATTCCTAAACAATTATGGGAAATGTTTTAACAAAAATTTAAGAATATGGACATACATGGCTAATAGGTGACAAAGTGAGATCCCACAGGGCCTGGCATGTAATGAGTCGGTGAAGAGTTAGGTTAGCGTTAGAGAGAGACAAGTGATGAGAGAGAGGATCATTGATTGGCTGACTCCTACACACCTTCTACTGGGGATCGAGCCAGTAACCTGGGCATGTACCCTGACTGGGAATTAAACTGTCACCTCCTGGTTCATAGGTCGAGGCTTAACCACTGAACAACAATAATGGACTATTTTTACTTTTAACTTAACCTCTTTTTCTGTAACATATTTACTCTAAAATGGTATACTATCACTGTATAAGTTATTTAGTCCTACTGCCACTCTTTGCCAGCTTCAATTTGTGATTCATTAATTTATATAAAGTTCAAAGGAATCATACAGTAATGTATGACAAAATTATTAAAAATACATATGTTTTTTTCTCTTCCCTTTAGTTAATTTAGACCAACAGTTATCTTTAATTCAGTGGTTCTCAACTCTCTCTGCACATTGGGATTACCTGGGTAAATTTAAAAATGAAAATATTTATGACTCACCCTCGATTAAATTAAATCACTGTCTCTGGTGTATGTCTGGACATTAGTATATTTAAACATTTCCTCTGTGGTTGGACTGGGCAGTTGAAATTGCAAACTACTGCTTTTTGTTTTTATTTTTATTTTTTAAAATAAATTTTTATTGCTCAGATTATTACAGTTGTTTCTCCTTTTCCCCCCATAGCTCCCCTCCACCCGGTTCCTGCCCCACCCTCTGCCCTTACCCCCCCCCCCCAACTGTCCTCATCCATAGGTGTACGATTTTAATCCAGTCTCTTCCTGCACCCCCACACCCCTTTCCCCCTGATAGTTATCAATCCACTCCCTTTCTTTCCCCCTGATTCTATTATATTCACCAGTTTATTCTGTTCCTCAGATTTTTAATTCACTTGATTTTTAGATTCACTTGTTGATAAATATGTATTTGTTGATCGTAATTTTTATCTTTTTTCTTCTTCCTCTTCTTAAAGAATACCTTTCAGCATTTCATTTTGGTGGTGATGAACTCTTTTAGCTTTTTCTTATCTGTGAAGCTCTTTATCTGCTCTTCAATTCTGAATGATAACGTTGCTAGATACAGTAATCTTGGTTGTAGATTCTTGCTATTCATCACTTTGAATATTTCTTGCCACTCCCTTCTGGCCTGCCTAGTTTCTATTGAGAAATCAGCTGAGTGCTCGCTTCGGCAGCACATATACTAAAATTGGAACGATACAAAGAAGATTAGCATGGCCCCTGCGCAAGGATGACATGCAAATTTGTGAAGTGTTCCATATTTTTGTGGATTCTATTCGTGTGGCCCAGAGATAGTCACCATAAACCAAGCAGATTGTCAAATGACAGCAGGGAGGGGAAGGAGACCTGGGGGGAAATAAGAGATCAACTGAAGGACTGGTATGCATGCATATAAGTACAACCAATGAACACAGAACTCTGGGAGGGAGGGCATGAATGGGAGGTTGGGGGGGGGATGGTAAGCTATGTACACATATAATACCTTAATAAATTTAAAAAAAGATTAAAAACATAAATAAAATAAAAAAAAAAAGAAATCAGCTGATAGTCATATGGGTGCTCCCTTATAGGTAACCAACTGCTTTTCTCTTGCTGCTTGTAAGATTCTCTCTTTGTCTTTTGCCCTTGGCATTTTAATTATGATGTGTCTTGGTGTGGTCCTCTTTGGATTCCTCTTGTTTGGGGTTCTGTGCGCTTCCTGTACTTGTAAGTCTATTTCTTTCACCAAGTGGGGGATATTTTCTAACATTATTTCTTCAAATAGGTTTTCAGTATCTTGCTCTCTCTCTTCTTCTGGTACCCCCATAATTCGGATATTGGTACACTTGAAGTTGTCCCAGAGGCTCCTTACACTATCTTCGACTTTCTGGTTTCTCTTTTCTTATTGCTTCTCCAGAGGAGTGTCCTTTGGCTCTTTGTATTCCAAATCTTTGACTTGATTCTTGTGTTTCTCTAGTCTGCTATTGTATCTCTGTATAATTTTTTTTTTTATTTCAGTCAGTTTATGTTTAATTTCTAGTTGGGACTCATTCAATTTATTGGCCTTTTCTAGGAAATTCTTGAAAAACCTTTTAACTGTGCTTTTGAAATCTATATCCAGTGTTTTGTTTTTCTCTATCTCTTTCCTTTGAAATCAATTTCCTTGTCTCAGCATTTTCGCTGCTTTCCAGAGTTGGTAGGATTGCTTTGTATGATTGGTGTCCTATATGGCCCAGTGGGTCAGCCTCCCCAGTTACCTGAGGTAGACACTCTTTGTGCTCCCCTTTGTGGACTGAGTGAACAGCCTTGTTATAGTTAAGACTTGATTGTTGTTGGAATCACTGGGAGAAACTGACCTCCAGGCCAATTGTATATGAGTATCAACTGTGTCTACTCTGGGATACCTTCTGTATTGGAGACAGTCTTATAGGATCAGACTTTCAAAATTGCAAAAGCCTCTGTGCTCAGCTTGGATGGGGCGGAGTCTCAGGGCTGAGCCAACAGTCTTGGCTTCCTGTCAGCCCTGCCCTTGTGCGCTCGCCCGAGTTTCCGCCTGACCTCTGCCTTCCTTGGCTCCTCTGCATTTCCGCCTGACCATCCAAATTCCCTGTGCAAGAGCGTGGGTGCCCAAGGGGCTCGCCTGGAATTGGTTTGGGTCTCTATAGTCTGGAGCTTCTGACTCCTTCTGAGGTCACAGCTCTTTGTGCGCACTCACTCACTCACGTGCGACTCTAGACCCTGCCTGCTGTGGCTCCCAGCTGCCCCAGTCTCCCAGTCTCTGAGTCTCTGAGTCTCTGTATGCCTTTCTCTACAGTCCAGACTCCACCCGTATGAGCCTGGGTCCATGGGGTTTTGGCCGAGGTTGGGGTTCAGTGCAGTCGGAAAGGGTTCAGTGGCCCAGCTGGAGGAGGAGAAGTAGTATCTGGAATTCATGAATCAGCTAAAAAAACATGAAGACAACATCTCTCCGTCGGAGGACAAAGGCACTGATTCCACCAAAGAATCTCTGGACGACCACTTCCTAAACGACGACGAGGACCCCAGCTAAGGAATCCAGCAGCAGCATAACAACTCCATGGTGCGCAGCAGGGCGGCTGTCAGATCCCAGTGTGCCTGCGCACCCTGCACAACCTGGTTATCCAGTATGCCTCGCAGGGGCGGTACGAGGTGGCCATGTTCCTGTGCAAGCAGGCCCTAGAGGACTTGGAGAAGACCTCCAGCCACGACCACCCCGATGTGGCCACCATGCTCAACATCCTGGCCTTGGTATACAGAGACCAGAACAAGTACATCTCATAGATGGCCAACCTGCTGAACGACGCCTTGGCCATCTATGAGAAGATGCTGGGCAAAGACCACCCCAAGGTGGCAGGAACTCTGAACAATCTCGTGGTGCTTTACGGCAAGAGAGGCAAGTACAAGGAGGCGGAGCCACTGTGCACAAGAGCCCTGGAGATCTGGGAGAAGGTTCTGGGGAAGGACCACCCAGATGTGGCTAAGCAGCTCAATAACTTGGCCTTGCTGTGCCAGAACCAGGGTAAGTACGAGGAGGTGGAGTATTACTACCAGTGAGCCCTCGGGATCTACCAGACCAAGCGGGGGCCCGACGACCGCAACGTGGCCAAGGACAAGAACAAACTGGCCTCCTGCTACCTGAAGCAAGAGAAGTTCAAGCAGGCAGAGACCCTGTACAAAGAGATCCTCATGCGTGCGCATGAGCGGGAGTTTGGTTCTGTGGACAGTGAGAACAAGCCCATTTGGATGCACGCGGAGGAGCGGGAAGAGTGCAAAGGGGAGCAGAAAGATGGGCTGTCGTTCGGAGAGTATGGTGGCTGGTACAAGGCCTGCAAGGTGGATAGCCCCACTGTCACCACAATGCTCAAGAACCTCGGGGCACTCTACTGGCTTCTTGAGACACAAAGGCCACCAGGTTCTTTGCGAAAATGTGGATGAGAGGCTCATCCTGCCCGATGAGGACCTTAGTCATGAGCACGGGCTTGCTGATGTCACTGGTCACAGCGCTGGGCTCCAGGGCGATCAGGGTGCCCATCTTTCCGAACTGGGTCACCACCACCAGGATGTGCAAGCTGAAGGCCGTGCAGACCACCTGGGTGGGGACCCCACACACCACTTCCGTCTTCTGTTTGGATGTCACCAAGGGCTTGCCCTCCATGGCTGGCTCCTGCAGTGGTGCCTTGGCTGTCGACAGACAGTAGATTGGGGGAAGGGGGTTGGCGATGGAGGGAGAAAAAAGGCACATCTGTAATACTCTCAACAATAAAGATTTAAAGGTAAAACACAGGAAGGAATGGAGGGCGGCTTCCTTTTCCCTCCCGCCAGCCAGGCATTCGGCTGCACTTCCTCTCTGCGCAGGAGCGTCTTCCTAGCTCAGCGCTTTGCGGCTCCCATTCTGATCCGTGAGCCTCTCTCCTTTCTAGTTATAGATTTCCCACTCTGCCAGCTTTCCCATGGTTTTGGATGATGTCCATTCTATCTTATAGTTGTTGTTTTGAAATTGTTGTGCGAGGCAGCAGCTTAGATGCTTACCTAGGTCGCCATCTTGGTTTCTCCCCTCCTACTGCTTTTTAAAGTGTTGCTTTTTGGCAAGTGATTTCTGAACTCTCCTGAATCTAAATATTGTATCTAAACTTTTAGGGAAGAGGTCTGTATTAATAATGATAGCAGGAGATTCTTATCCAGCAAGTTTAGGAATAAGATATGGGTGATGACTAATTATAAGATGCTTGCAATATGAGCTTACTTTGAAAGCCTCCTATGTTTCACATATCAAGATTAGACCTAGTTCTTTTAGTGAGAAGGATAAAGTTTGGATAATAACTATCTATAATAATAAACGCATAATATGCTAATTAGATCAGAGGTCCTTCCAGGTGAAGCCAGGGCTGCTGGGGTCCTGGATGCCTGCCGACAGCTGGAGTGAAGCCCAGGTGCCAGGGGGAAGCTGGTGCCGGCAACTGGGGGAAGGAAGGCCTACTCTTACAGGAGTTTTGTGCATCGGGCCTCTAGTTATATAATAAACCCCTGATTTTTGTGGACCTCTATTTAATAGAATTAGGATTTAACAGTTAAAATTTCCACTCCATATGTAACTAAAATACTTTTAACCAAGATTTGCTGATAACTAAATTAACAGGTTGTTTTTTGTTATTAATTCAGTTATTTTTAAAAATGATTTTTAATTGATTTTCATTTTTTTAATCCTCACCCAAGGATATCTTTTCAATTGATTTTTAGAGAGAGTGGAAGGGAGGGAGGCATGGGGAGAGAAAGAAAGAGAAAGAGAAATATCGATGTGAGAGAGACACATCAATTGGTTGCCTCCCAAATTCTACTTGACTGGAGTAGGATCTAACCAGCAACCAAAATATGTGCCCTTAGTCAGGATTTGAACCTGTGGCCCGTCAGTGCACGGGGCCAGAACTCTAGTTATTTAGCCACACTGGCCAGGGCTGCACTCTTATTTTTAACAAGTTTTAGTGAATAGGCCATATGTAGGAAAAAACACTGTAGTAATTTCACTGACATAAGTAAATATTACACACATATATATAACTGTAGTCTACATACTTTAATCCAAGAGTTACTGCTAGTAAACAATGTTCAGCCAGTGATTAGCCACATGATCACACCACATCTTTGGTAATTGCTTCTGTTGTTGGTTCTATTGTTGCACGGGGTGACTTTCTGCAGAATACTTAACATATGCCAGGCCGATATTACTGTGTGCACTAAGCCACACCTCAGCCATGTGCATTTGTTTAATTGTGGTGACTGGTAAATGCAAGCATTTATTATACCTATTTGGTATAAATTTAAAATTACAGTAGTACATATAGAAAACTTTTCTGCATAATTAAACTTTTCATATATACTTAATTTGAATTACACAAATGTATCTACATAAGTAAAAACAGGCAAGCTAATTTGTTAGTTTTTTAACATGCATTTGGAAAACCTAGTTTATTAAATATGTACTTTTAGCTTTAATGGATACCCCTTCACCCTAATTATTCTATATCAAGGTTTTACTGTAGTGCTAACTCACTGCATTTTAAAAAGAAGAATAAAAAGGAGACAGATGTTATAGTGCTGGCTAAGGAAAAAGATAATAAAAATTCATTGTCTTTAACTATTTTTGAGTTCTGTTTTAGTTAGATGGAAACATGTTTTACTTTAATTTGGAAATTTAACTTTTTTTAAAGCATAGTATATATTTTTATAACCGTAGGTTGTTTCATAGCATGAAAAAATAGCAGATGTCTACTTTACTGATAGAACTTTTCCCTTGTCAATTATAAATTTTATGGCAAAATATGCAATTATAGAGCACATGAGTATAAATATAGCATAAAGGCTATAGAGTCTTAATATTTTAAGATTTAACATAATTTTGATTGACTGCAATTGTATACAATGCTTTTTTATTTTTAAAATATATTTTTATTGATTTCAGAGAGGAAGAGAGATGAGGAGAGAGAGAAACATTAGTGATGAGAGAGAATCATTGTTCGGCTGCCTCCTGCATTCCCCCACTGGGGATTGAGCCTATAACCTGGTCATGTGCCCTGACTGGGAGTTGAACCTTGATCACCTGGTTAATAGGTTGATGCTCAACCACTGAACCATGTTGGTTGAGCTGTTTTTAATTTTGCTGAAGCGTATGCAATTTATTTTGAGTTTTGTGGCTGGTGTGTCAGAGCATTCTTAGTGTATAAGCCTTTCCAAATGTCCTGCATTCTATCTCCATGCAACAGTTTTTTCTCTCTTTACTCCCAGGAGTTGTGCAGCAATTCTTTTAAAAAATTATTTCTTTATTGATTTCAGAGAGTAAGGGAGAAATAGAGAAAGTTAGAAATATCAGTGATGAGAGAATCATTGATCGACTGTCTCCTGCAGGTCCCCCACTGGGGATTGAGTCCGCAACCCAGGCACATGTCCTTGGCTGGAATCGAACGTGGGATCCTTCAGCCCACAGGGTGACGCTCTATTCACTGAGTCAAGCTGGCCTGGGCATGTGCAGCCATTCTTTTGAAATTAGTACAAAATTTTATTTTTTTAGTGGAGCTACCCCCCATCCCAAGAGAAAGTAACCATTATTATTGGTGATATTAGAAAGGATAATGAATTTGAGTTCTGATTTAGTTTCATGTCAAATTTCTCTTTTACTTTTAACTGGGTAGTGATTTTAGAGTTAGTGAATGAAGATCCGCTAATATTTATTTTTAAATTATTTGCTCTATTTTACTTAGAAATGTACCATTTTGAGGACTTTAGAATGCTTTGTGTTCTCTTCAATACCCAAATGTAAGAAGTAAATTGTGATGGTTCATAAATATGAAAAAACAGTAGTAATGTTTAAAAATACTGTGGATCCCAGCCAGTGTGGCTCAGTTGGTTGAGCATGGTCCTGTGTATCAGGAAGTTGCTGGTTTGATTTCCCTCCATGGCACATGAAGGGGTTGCAGGCTTGATTCCCATTAGGAGGCATGCAGGAGGCAGCCATTCAGTGTTGCTCTCTCATCTTGTATCTACATCTTCATCTTCCTCTCTGAAATCAATAAAAACATATTTTTAAAAATATTGTGGAATATGCCTATGCTCTGAGTGTCTTAATTTTTAACTTTCACTTTGTTATTTTAAGTTCTTCAGGAGTTTCCAATACTTATGTCCAAACAAGACCTTTTGTTTCACTGTATTTTTTAAAAGACCAAGAAGATCAGAAAATGTGATATTTAACTACAACTTTATGGGATTCATCATAATTTATGTGATTAAAATTGGGTTGGATCATGAAAATTATGATAGTATACTAATATTGTTGAAAAATGAAATATTGTTTGAAAGCTAGGTGGCAGTAGTTATGGTCCTGCATGTGTTTATATATGTGTGTGTGTGTGTGTGTGTGTGTGTGTGTGTGTGTATGTGTGTGTGTGTGTGTGTGTGTGTGTGTGTGTGTATATCTATATATATATATATAATATATTTTTTTCATATTTTAAAGTTACATAGCAAACTTCTGGAGACAGAACGCCAACTAGGGGAAGCTCATGGAAGGCTGAAGGAACAGAGACAGCTTTCAAGTGAGAAGTTGATGGATAAAGAACAGCAAGTAGCTGATTTACAACTCAAACTTTCCCGTTTAGAAGAAGAGGTAAGCTAGCATTTCAGATGAGTTTATGTTAGCAAATTTGTTGATGGAGTTGAGATATCTTAAATATTGTTATGATTCATTCTTTTCAATAAGTGATAATTATGGTTGTAGAAAAAAATAAAACAAATGTTGATAACATGGTTTAGATTATTGTTAGAAGAGATTTTTATGTAATTTCTTGATCAAATTAGTATACAAGACACAATAATAAAATAAATGGGATCCTGGAGAAAGAATTGATTACGTCTCAGGATAGGTCTATTTCTAGGGAATAGTTTCTTAATCATGATATTAAAATTCTATAAACAATGAGATATTGCATATAAGGTTGATTTTGTTATATATTGTCTGAATTTAGTTTTTTCTTCAGACTAGAGATTTGTGAGATGTGAAATAATACCTGATATTTATGACTGATAATATTATGCCTTTAAGTTGTCATCTGACAGTCTACATTTTTTAAGTTAAAGGAAAATGTAACAAATTCCACAGAACTGCAGCATCAATTAGAGAAAACAAAGCAACAGCATCAAGAACAACAAACTCTTCAGCAAAGCACTACAGCAAAACTTCGAGAAGCTCAGGTAAATATTATTTGAATTATTAGCCTTTTAAATAAAAATAGCCAAAACTTTGTTTTGCTAAAACTAGATAATGCAAAATACTTGATTATGAAGGATTTTGATAATTTTTAATATGTAATCAGAAAATCTTTTTCTTTTTATTGATATGTTGAAATTTTTCTCTAAAATATTTAAAAATTATTATAAG
Organism: Vespertilio murinus; assembly: GCA_963924515.1. Classification (NCBI taxonomy): domain Eukaryota; kingdom Metazoa; phylum Chordata; class Mammalia; order Chiroptera; family Vespertilionidae; genus Vespertilio; species Vespertilio murinus. The sequence goes on from OZ004707.1 coordinate 113,196,959, forward strand.
TAAATGTATTTCTTTAAAAATCTTTAGTTATTTAATTTCTTTATTAACTAAATGCATATTAAATTTATATAAATAAAGTGTATATTACTTATTTAAATTATTTTTATACCTAATATATTATTATTTAGTATTGCTATTATTATTTATTTATTTTTAAATTATGTTTGACATGCCATATTATATTAGTTTCAGATGTATTGTTTAAATAACTTATTTGAAAAATAAAAAAAATATGAATACAATTTCTTGGTTTAGTTAACCCAGTAAAAAGTAACATTTTGTGTTTTCTACAGGAGAACATAGTATTTGTAGGTCATGTATTTTCCTGCTTCAGAACTATCATATGAACATTGGCATTTTTGATAAAATATAAATGGTTAAATTTATACAGATTCTACAGAATAGCTTAGAAAATTAAAGGAAGTAAAATTTTTGTTTTGTTATGGTGTGAGGGGAAGAGGGTGCCCAGATATTTGAAATGAATTCAACTTTAACATTCACTTATTCCTTCAATCTTTCATTAATTCATAGAATATTATTGAACCCTATATGTTAGGTCCTGTGGTACTCACTGAGAATAAAGAGATGAGTAAGACACAGTGCTGTGTCCTGGGAAATGGCAATCTAATGCTATGCACACATAATATATATTTTAAATGTATTTTTATTGATTTCAGAGAGGGAGAGAGAGAGAAAGAGAGAAATAGAAACATCAATGAAAAAAGAGTATCATTGGCTGTCTCCAGTATGCCCCTTACTGGGGATTGAGCCCACAACTTGATCAGGAATGTGCCCTGATCAGGAATCAAACAGTGACTTCTTGCTTCACAGCTCAATGCTCAACCACTGAGCATACTGGCCGGGCACAACATATTTTTAAAAATAATATTAGGGGACCCTCATTCACTAACTTTAAAATTGCCACCCAGTTTAAAGAAGGCAGTAAGCAATGTGCCTGTCTTTCCTTTCTGAATTTGGAGAATGGCTTGGGAGTCACAGGGACAGGAATCAAAATACTGCATTCATTTATTTGTTCTTTCATTCACTCAGTCAACAAATATATGTTAGTGTCTGCTCTTAGCCAAGGAATTGATTTTGTAGATATGACAGTGAAGAAAACAGATAAAACTGTCGGCTCCCAGGGACCTTAGTGAGGGACAAATAATAGCCAAAGTAAATAGGTAAAATATAAGTGTATTAAATGGTGATGAAAAAAGGGATGGAGAGCTAGAAGTCAATGACTGTAATGTCAGCATGCCAAGGAAGGCCCCTCTGAGAAGATGAAAATCCTGAAGGAAGAAGGTTGGGAACCATGTGGCTATCAGAAGAGAAGAACATCAGTATATTAAAAGCCCTGAGGCAGGAGCATATCTAAGGAACTTTAGGAAGCCAGTGGTTGGAGTGGTGAAAGTATTAAAATGGACACAGAGAAATCATAGAGGGTCAGAACTTGTCGAGCCCTTTAGGTTATTTTAAGAATTTTACTCTTGAGTGAGATGAGAAATCATTGGAGGTTTCTGAGCAAAGGAGTAACATGATCTGACTTATAATTTCACAGGATTACTCTGGCTGCTGTTTTGAGAGTAGATAGTAGGGATACACTAGTAGAAGCAAAGAAATTAGCTAAGCAACTATTACTGTGATCCAGGTAAGAAATGATATAGGTTGTACATAATGTTATTAACCAGGAATAAAAATTCAAAAAATAAATGAGTAGAGGAAGAACAGCCCAAAGAGAGAATGATCAGAGGGCCTACAGAATGGAAAATAAAGGACTTCAAAGCTGGGTGTGTGGTAGGGATGCCCAGTATGATGAATGAAAAATGTCCACTGGATTAAGTAATTAAGAAGTAAATTTGTGACCTTATAAAATATAATTTAAATAAAGTGAAGTAGTTGAAAGTCTGATTTTTGATTGATGAGTAAATGAGAAATTTAGGAGTTAGGAAAGTAAATATGTATTACATTTGAAATTTAAATGTGAATTGTATGAAGACTGAACCAGAGCCTGGAGGAGAGCTTGGTTCAGGAAGTGTTTGGGAGAATGAGAGATATCTGAACATGTTTATAACAAACTGATGAAAAGAAAGTAATTGAGGATGTTGGAGGAGAGGTGATTGAAGAAATACGTTATTGAGAAAAGCTATGATGTCACTGATACAGTAAATTTGAATTTGATGTCACTGATACAGTAAATTTGAATTTATCCTTAACCTTTAAGGGTAAGGAGATGGAAAATCAAGATAGATATTCCTGAATATTCAACTCTCCCACCCCTTTAGATATAGTTAGGATAATAGCTGAATTAGAGAAAATATTGAAGCTTTTTCATAGTTATTGAGGGAAATATTTGAAGATGATAACCTCATCAAGTGAAATGATAGGATGATTCTGAGTATGTGATGGAGATTGAAGTCTAGAAACTTGTATGGCACCAATCTGTGGAATTTTGTGATTTTTCTATAACATGTTTAGAGAGGTAAGGATGAAGGAAGCAGGTTGCAATATTAATCTAGGCTTTCTTGGGGGTGGCTGTATTGGAAATTTGGGGGTGAAGAAATGGAAAATGTGGTTGAAAGAAGAGTAAACGTTAGTTCATATCCATATGCGAGGTTCAGGAAGAGAAGTTAAACTTATGCTAAAAAAGCTAAAAAAAAATAGAGATGAATGTCTTTTTGACACTGAAGAGCAGAAATGAGGTCATGAAATTAGAAGGTAGTCAGGAGTTGTGGTCACAGAGTAGGATAGATGAAATTTTTCATCTGGAACAATTTCAGGTGATTACAAGATTCTACATGTGAATGATTTAATAGAATGAGTAAAGGTATAGGAATAAGGTGATATGAATGTTGAAGCTGTGCTTTTAATTCTCTATCTATTTTGTATTTCCCAGGAAATTGGCAGAAATTGGGATTGAGAGAAAGACTAAATCAGGTCTCAAGTCTTCAGTGAATGAGGTAGGGATTTATAGATGATAGCAACACAGAATAGAGGGTAGAATAAATTAATTATTTACTTGCTCTCCAAAGCAGCATGAAACTTTTATATAAGGGAGAGAGCAGTGATGGTGAAAAACCAGGAAAGGGTCAACTTCCCTGCTTTCCCACAGGAATGGGCCTTAGAATAAGAAAGGACTGAGGAGGAATCAGAGTCTGTAAAGAGGAAACCACATGTCAGTTACTCTGTGGAAACAGAGTGACTGGAAAAAAGCTTAGGCCTGTGGTTCTAGATTAGAAGAATGTGGAGTGTGGGGATCATCAGTGGCAGAAAAGAGGATGAGAGCAGAGAGGTGAGGTTGTCTTTCCTTATTAAGTGATTGAAGTTTAGAGAAGTATGTTTAAAAGTGACTAATCTCAAATGTTTTAATATTAGTATAAATTATTAAGGATACCAGGTGGTTGCTGGCTGTCTCACACAATGGTAGGGGCTATGACAGGACTGGCCGATGAACTTGTTAGGGCCTTGTTTTGGGTAGAGGCTCTCTAACTCTTAAAATGATTGAGACTGTGAGTCAAACAGCTTGAAAATGTTAATGGGCATTGTTCTAGATGTGGGCTCTTGTACTGTGCTCTGTGTGACATTACTTTGGTAGAATGGAAGAAGGATCCCTTGTTGTATTGACTGAAGAGTCCTTTTGAGGTGCTGAAGTGAGTCTTGAGTGTCTGCGTGTTAGAATGTGGTTATTTATTTTTCAACAAGTATCTTAGAGCATATGTGTCTTAGATAATCAATGTATAAAACAGACCAAAATCCTCATCTTTGTGGAGAATATATTTTAGTGAGGAGGTTGAGGGAGGCAGGTAAGCAAGAAAAACAAATAAATCATTTAGTGTTAGAAGTTAAGTGTTTTGGGAAAAAAAGAAAATATTCAGGAGAGAGGATATTGGGAAAGGCTGTGATTCTAAGTGTATTGGTCAAGATAGGCCTACTGAGAAGCTGACATTTGAATAAACATTTGAAGAAGAGAAAACTCTGAGCACTGTATATTCCAGGTAGAAGAAAAAATTAATGCAAAGGCTCTGAGATACGAGTGTGCTTGATGTGATTAAGTAATAATGAGGAGTCCCATGTATCTCAAATGATTGAAAAAGAGTAGCAGGTGGTGAGGTCAGAGTGTTACAGAAAGAATGTGCTTCATTGAAGGTTTGCTTTTTTTGTTGTTAAATTCTAGTTTTTTATCAACAATAAAGATTTATATTAAATATATAGTATTAATTATTTAAATACATTTGCAAGGTTAAGATGATTAGTAAAAAAATTTCAGACTAAATGTTTGAATTACTAAATATATTATCAATTATTTTATGTTTAAGGAATAACTTTTTAAGTTCTCTGTCCTTAAGGTTAGTTTTCAATTCTTTACAGAATGATTTGGAACAAGTACTACGTCAAATTGGTGATAAGGACCAAAAGATCCAGAACCTTGAAGCCTTATTACAGAAGAGTAAAGAAAATACTTCCTTACTAGAAAAGGAAAGAGAAGATCTTTATGCAAAAATTCAGGCTGGTGAAGGGGAGACTGCTGTTCTTAACCAGTTACAAGAAAAAAACCATATGTTGCAGGAACAAGTAAGCATGTCAGATCTATTCTTTTCTAAAATTCACTGTTATCTCTCTAAATCTTATGAAATTCTTTACTTAAAAGATTCTTCATTATGGTTATTTTAAGTACTTTTTATATTATATATTTTGACAAATGCCATCTAATTTACCTTAGAGGTAGGGTGCCATTGGAGTGAAATTAAGTTAACATGATTTGAGACAGGAAATCTCAGTTCATGTCCCAAGATATAACTTATTTCCTATATGAACATAAGCAAATCATTTCACTTTGTTAGCTCATTTGAAAAGTAGAGATGTTATTAATAATTATACTTGCCTTATGGAATTTTATGTTTTGAAAAAACAATGACTATAACATTTATATAATAAAAGCCTAAGCGACCATTATAGTGGAACAACCAGAATGACCGGTTGTTATGATACGCACTGACCACTAGGAGGCAGACGTTGTCCCCTGGTGGTCAGTGCACTCCCACAGGGGGTGCACCATTCAGCCAGAAGCTGGGCTCGTGGCTGGCGAGCGCAGTAGTGGTGGCTGGAGCTTCTCTGGCCTCCATGGCAGTGCTAAGGAGCAGCAAGCTGAGCAGTAAGGAGCAGGGAGCAGGTGGCAGTAAGGAGCGAGGGGTCCGGGACTGAGAAAGGGCACAGGCTGGGCTGAGGAGCCCCTCCCCAACCTCTAATATTTCGATAATTTCTTTGGAATATATAACTAATAATTTGATGTTACCTTAGCCTAACATTTATTTATAATTTAAGAGAAACTAGTCAGTCAGAGAAAAAAAACGGGGGTAAATGCTCAGTTAGATTGGTAGATGTAGGAGTCAGACAAATGATGTTTAAAATATCATTTAAAACATGTTTTTATTGATTTCAGAGAAGGGAAGAGGAAGGGAGAGAAAAACAGAAACATCCAGAGATGTCACACCTCTAATGTTACTAGAGTAAGAAGCTAGTGTGTATCCAACCTAACAAAGCATAAAAACAAACATAGAAAGGATCCAGCTGAACCACAAGTACAGTAAATGCTGGAGCAAAAGTCAACATTTTTTTTTTGAAAGAATTCAGTAAAATCCAGAGCTGTCACAATAAATATAAAAAAAAATTGTTGGACATATGAAGAAGCAAAAACATGTGAGTTCTAAGCAGGAGAACAATCATTCAATGGAAATGAAACTCTGAAATCAAAGATGATGGTGTCACCAGACAACTTCTTTAAAAAGTTCTTATATGGATATAAAAGAAAAACTATAGTAATAGAAATAGTGGAGCCAATAAAACAGAACCAAATAGAACTTATAGAGCAGCAATTTTCAACCATTGTACCCCCCAAAAATTTTAAAACATGCAATATCTGACTATTTTAATTAAGGGCACTGATCTCTTTCTCTTTTTTTTTAAAAAAAATATTTTATTGATATTTTACAGAGAGGAAGGGAGAGAGATAGAGAGCTAGAAACATCGATGAGAGAGAAACATCGAGCAGCTGCCTCTTGCACACTCCCTACCGGGGATGTGCCTGCAACCAAGGTACATGCCCTTGACCGGAATCGAACCCGGGACCTTTCAATCCACAGACCGACGCTCTACTGCTGAGCCAAACCGGTTTCGGCTGATCTCTTTCTCTTATATTGTCAAATAAAAAAGTGACAACAGCAAACACAACAATAGCTGTCCAGTGTAAATGAATTAAAATTATGCTTACTTTTTGGTCAGATCAGCAAAAACTATACAATATGTCCCCCAAAATATATGCACACTTTAACATCTGATTTTATTACATCTTGAAATAAAATATATTTTAATAAACACTACTTTTATAATTATTTAAAGTGTGTATTCATTTTTGGGGACACCCTATATTTTTTGGTGTGTTGTAGAATTTTAGTAATTAGTTTATATGTGCTATGAGATGAAAAAGGTTGAAAATTGCTGTTCTAGAGATTTAAAGAAGATCTGAAATGAATATTTCATTGGATGGGCTCCATGGATTAAGCAAGTAGAAAACAGTATCAGAGAACATAAAGAGAAGGTAATTAAAACTATTTAAAATAAAGCACACAGAGAGAAAAGGCTAGAAAAAAATGAGTAGTTAATTACTTGTGTCACAGTATCACATAAAATTAGTCACACAAGGATAGGGAGGAGAAAAATATTAGTAGAAATAATGGCTGAAAAAATTTTAATTTGATTAAAATTATGAATCCACATTTATGAAACTCAGTGAACCACACCCCCCCAAAAAATCAAGTGAATTAGATTTTATCTAAATTTAAAAAGTATACTCTTCAAAGGATACCATTTTGAAAATAAAAGCCAAGATGTGTAGACTAGGAGAAAGTACTTATAATGCATATGTCTAACAATTTAGAACTATCCAGAATATATGGGGCACTTTTATTATTTAGATCAATGATTGGAAATAGAGACCAGAGAAAATAGTCAGATTATGACTTCACAGGGACATGAGGAAATTTTTTGGAGTAATCAAAATGTTCTCTATCTTGATTGTAGTGATGATTAAATGAGTGCATATATTTATCAAATCTCTAATTATATAATTCAATTTGGTTAGTTTTGTTTCATGTAAATTTAAGCTTAATTGAGATGGATTTAAAATAGGAATCTCTGAATTTCATGTTATTTCTTATGCTTTTGAGATATTATATTTACTTATTTTTGGAGAGATGTGAACAATTCTTCTAGAAAAAAAATTAAGATAACCTATCATAGAGCACTTTATTCTCATGGTACTTGAATTTGGGTTTCTTAGCTCTTGTTATACATTTGTGCCCTTCATAATTAGTCTTGCTATTGTGGTAGGTAACTCAACTGACAGAGAAGCTGAAGAATCAGTCAGAAAGCCATAAACAAGCCCAGGAGAATTTGCATGACCAAGTGCAAGAGCAGAAGGCACATCTTAGAGCTGCAGAAGATCGGGTCCTTTCCCTAGAAACCAGTGTCAATGAATTAAATAGTCAGCTAAATGAAAGCAAGGAGAAGGTCTCTCAGCTTGACATACAGGTAATATTGAATTATGCAAATGAATAAAACACTAATTTCAGGCCATCAATTGTTTTAAAAATATTGTTTCCCTCTCTCTTTCTATCCCTTGAACCTCTCCATCCCTACCCCACCCTTTCTGGCCTGATCTTCATCTTTCATTAATGGAAAAAGATTGGGAATAAGAATTATATAAAGGCTGTATTTAGACAATTTGTTGTGTTTTCTTATTTGCCTTTTTTTCCTCTTTCTTCTTGAAAACTGTATTTCCTGAAACTACCGATCTTTTTGCCTTGCTTTCATAAAGTTCTTATTACTGTTTTTCAAGTTTAAAATAGTTTGATATTTAGATTTATAGGTTAAATATATTTTTTACTTTGTTTTTCTTTTACTTTAAATGCATGGTTTTAAAAAATATCTTTATATGGTACCATTATGTTTAAAAATATATATTCTTTCATAGGCCAATATGGAAGTTTTGTTCATTGGGTCAATTGTGGGGTCGGAAGTAAGACATATTTCTTTCTCCATCCTCATAATTGGTTTCTTATTGTATACTATAATAGAGATAGTTATAGAAACATTTCTTTATTTTAGGAGCTTAATTACACTAAAAATAGGAAATAATATAACAAATTGGAATATAAAGATATATATTTCTTTCTTTTTGAAATATAATTGTTTATCAGATGAATTATATGATAATCCAATTAATGGATGTCCAATTTAAGAGAGAAGTGTTTCCATGACATATAGGAACATCTTTTCAACATTTATCTAAACATTATTAGGAATCTTTCCTACTTTTTTCTGTTTTGGAGATATCACATAATAATTTTTCAATATTTAAATATTTATGTATTTTTGTCAAATGATTTAAAATTCTACATTATTTAGTGACAAAAGCAATGTATAGTTGACGCAAGAAGAAATCAATAACTAAATATGAATTAAATGACTTGTAAATTTTGTTATAGGTTAAAGCCAAAACTGAATTACTGCTGTCAGCAGAAGCAGCAAAAACTGCTCAAAAAGCAGATCTTCAAAATCATTTGGACACAGTCCAAAATGCATTACAAGATAAACAACAGGTAGGAGTACCTTATGCGGTTCACACCATAACCTAATGTTATGATAGATAATTAATTGTAAACATATATAATGATAACACTCAGTTTTATGTTGTTGTGGTTGACTTGCTTATTCCCCTTAATTTCTTCCTGAGTTCAGAACCAGTTATAGTGGTAGATGCAGGGGACAGACAAATGAAGATAAAAATATCATTTAAAAAATAATGTTTTATTGATTTCAGAGAGGGGGATGAAAAGAGAAACATCAATGATCGATTGGCTGCCTCTTGCTCCCTATTGGAGATCAAGCCTGCAACCTGGGCATATGCCCTGACTGGAAATATAGTACTCGAACTGTAGCTTCCTGGTTCATAGGCTGATGTTCAACCACTGAGCAACACTAGCTGGGCTCATTTTTAGTTTTTGATAAGCTCACCTATAGTGCATCTATGATTTGGCCTTCTTAATAATGTATTTCTCCCCTAGTCTAGAACTTCATGAGGAGTTGAAATATTCAGTCTTAATAGTTGAATTGTTGCTCTATCCCATGAAGTGCCAATCACTGGGAAAGAGAGACTTGCACACATGTTTTAGTAGACATTCTGGGCTGTAAACCAAATTTACTTATCACTTGGAAGCAGTAAAGAGCAACATGCATTCCATCGCAATAATAAAAGTTGCTCTCTTTTCTTGGGAGTAGGAGTCATTGGAGTAGGAAGGAATATAGAAGTTACCTTTGTAAAGCTTCTTTTTTAGGGAAAATGACCAAATTTTGGTAGGTTAACCTTACTTTTTACCAGGTAGGCAGTTTTAAAATTTATATTTTATTTGAGAAGTAATACAAGTTGTTGGTCCAAATTTTAAAAACAATATACTAAGTATATCAAGCTAACAAAACAAAACTGATTTTTATATTTACCTTAAACTCCAATCCTTAGAAGGAATATTTGCTATTAAATTTGGTATGTATCCTTCTGACTTATATAAGCATTGCATAAACCACACACATATACACACACAGTTATATTTGCAACCTACTTTTTACTTACACATCTGGAAAGTATTTTATAAACATAAGATCAGTGCTAGAAACTATAATGGAAAAAGTATTTATAAGAATAACCACATAAAAGTTTTAAATTTATCTGCCAAAAACATTAGTAACAAAATTCTAAAGCTAATAGGAAAAGAATAAAAGATTTTCTGAAGTATGTCTGATGAAAGGTTAATAGCTTTTATATTTAAAACACTTTTACATAAGAAATAAGTGAACCTACAAAAAAGTGATCAAAACTATATTAGCAAATATTCATGTTCATTAAGAACCAGTTGCAGCCGAGACCCGTTTGGCTCAGTAGATAGAGCGTTGGCCTGCGGACTGAAAGGTCCCAGGTTCGATTCCGGTCAAGGGCATGTTTCTCTCTCATCAATGTTTCTAGCTCTCTATCTCTCTCCCTTCCTCTCTGTAAAAAATCAATAAAATGTATTTAAAAAACAAAAAAAGAACCAGTTGCAAATTAAGACAACAATGGAATATACCCTTAGAGAAGTGAAATGTGTGGATATGTTTAACACCAATTTATACCATGCACAAGAATAAACTCAAAATGCATAAAAGACTTAACTATAAGTCATGAAACTATAAAGGTCCTAGAAAAAAACCACAGGTAGCAAAATCTCAGACATCTCTTATAGCAATATGTTTGCCGATACATCTGCTAGGGTAAGGGAAACAAAGGAGAAAATAAACAAATGGGACTATATCAAACCAGAAAGCTTCTGCACAGCCAAAGAAAGCATTAACAAAATGAAAAGGGAGCCCACTGTATGGGAGATTAATACATCTGATAATGATACATATGATAAGGGGTAAATTTCTAAAATATATAAAGAACTCATATAATTTAACAAAAGGAAGATAAACAATCCAGTTTAAAAATGGGCAAAGGACCTAAATAGACACTTCTACAAAGTGGACATACTGATGGCCAAGAGGCATGAAAAAAATGCTCAAAGTCACTAATCATCAGAGATGCAAATTAAAATGACAATGAGATATCACCTCAGACCTGTCAGAATGGCTACCATCAACAAATAAACAAATGATAAGTACTGATGAGAATATGGAGAAAAGGGAACCCTAATACACTATTGTTTGGAATACAGACTGGTGCAGCCACTATGGAAAACAGTATGGAGTTTCCTCAAAAAAATTAAACATGGCCAAAACCGGTTTGGCTCAGTGGATAGAGCATTGGCCTGCAGACTGAAAGGTCCCTGGTTCGATTCCGGTCATGGGCATGTACCTTGGTTGTGGGCACATCCCCAGTAGGAGGTGTGTAAGAGGCAGCTGATCCATGATTCTCTCCCATTGGTGTTTCTAACTCTCTATCCTGCCACTGCTTCTGTGCTTGCCAGCCATGAGCTCAGCTTCTGGCGCACTGACCACTATGGGGCAGCTCCTATGTTGAGTGACTGCCCCCTGATGGTGAGTGCAAGTCACAGCGATCAGTCATTCTACTGTTCAATTTGCATATTAGCCTTTTTTTTATATAGGATGAAGGAGGTTTTAGTGAAACAGTATGTAAAGTTAGTTCCTGTTTTTATTTTAAAAATTGAAATAAACAGAAACTAATATACAGAACAGACTAGAAGAAAAGTTATCGAATATTAATTGTGTTCATCTGTGGGTGATGGATTTATTAGTAATTTTTATTTTGCTCTTTCTGTGTAATTAGATATTTCTGATGAATGGAACAACTATCATAGATATAATCATTTTTTAAAATGTTATTTTTGAAAATAGTGTCTTGAACATTGAAAACATTTAGTTATAAATTATTTCAGCTTGTTTATTCTTTTGTATTTTTTGGTTTTCTAGAAAAAGTTATTGAACTGTTTATGTATATAAACTTAGTATCTCAGACTATGCATAAGTTCAGTTCAGATCCTTTAGATTGGTGGGTAAATTTAACCATTGAATATTCATTAGACTTACCTGTGATCTTACTCCAGATAGTTTCATAAATAAAATTAGAGTTTTAATTTTAGTTTGAGCAAACATTTAGGCACTATAGTAAAGTAAGCTTTACCAAAGTTTTCTTCACTTGTATTTCTCTGTAGGAGTTAAATAAGATCACTACTCAGCTGGATCAGGTCACTACAAAATTGCAGGAGAAGCAAGAACATTGCAATCAATTAGAAAGTCATCTTAAAGAATATAAAGAGAAACACCTGTCATTAGAACAGAAAACTGAAGAATTAGAAGGTCATATTAAGGTTTGTACAAATTAAATTGAATTTAGCAATATTTTTCACAGCTTGTAGCAATGGAAACTGATGACTTGGATGGAATAAAATATTTTACATTTGCGAACAAAGGGGAAGTTGTGATATAAAAAATTTTAAATTACTTAATTTTTTTTATGTATTAATTTTGAATTCTACATTTACTTTGATTTCTTCATTAGTGGATGGCTTTTACAACTGACAATTAACATTTATACTGGTTCCATTGCAGTGTATAACTAGTATTTCAAAGAGACAGTCAATCATGTATCTACTTTATAATTGCAAGTAACTTAATTGTTTTTTTTAAAATATATTTTATTGATATTTTACAGAGAGGAAGAGAGAGAGATAGAGAGCTAGAAACATCGATGAGAGAGAAACATCGACCAGCTGCCTCTTGCACACCCCCTACCACCGGGGATGTGCCCGCAACCAATGTACATGCCCTTGACCGGAATTGAACCCGGGACCTTTCAGTCCACAGACCGACACTCTACCACTGAGCCAAACCGGTTTCGGCAACTTAATTGTTTTTTGTGTGAAGTTTCTTTTCTTTTATAATTTCCTTACCTCTTTATTCCAATATAATATTAAAGGTATTATAGACTTTTTCCTTTTTTAAACTTTACATTTATACCCTTTGGATTTATTTCTAATTTAATAATAAATTTATTCTATGATATCCTGCTTCTTACTTTAACATAATTCCAAGGGAAAGTGCTGATTTAATAAAGAGATTAAGTTAAAATATATATCCTAGAAGGCATTGACCTGCGTCCTTTGTTCTTTAAATTGGAACTTTCAATCAAACTAAAATTTCTCAAGTTTATATATATCTAAATAAATAATACCTTCATAGTCAGATGACACACTCTGTATAATTATGCAATCATGGGATATGCATGTGTGTGTGTGTGTATGTGTGTTATATACACACACACCAATATAAAATGGAAAAATAATTGCATTTACGATTTTGTTTGTGGGTTCCTTTTTCTTTTCTTTATGGCCAGTGGTAATAGTAATGAAAAAAAATGTAATAATTGAAAAGAATAGAAAAATGATTTTATTGAAAAGTGGCTAATGAGAATTCTATTTGGATGTTTTTTTTTTTTAAATAGTTTTTTAGAAACAATAATGTCTATTGTATTTATCAGATTTTTAACATTTTGTAATTATTATTTTGTAGAGTATTCCATATGTTTTATATTAATATATTGTTATAAAATTAATGTTAGTTATATCAGCTATCCAATAAAAGTGTCAAGTAAGAGCCACAGATACCTAGATTAGTTTATAAAATAGAGTGTAAAATTATTACACCTGTATAAGAAAATACATTGCTTATATATATTCAACGTATATTCTTAACAGCTTGATCTTTTAAATTTGTAAATATATACACAGCTATATGTATATGTATGGAGAGAAACTATATTATGAAGAACAGTTTCTAGATCAAGATATTAAAGAAGCAAAATCAGGAATTTAGTTGGCTTTATATTTAGGGTTAATAGATATTAATGAGAAGGATGATGTGGCAGCTTTATTTTAGATGTGAATATCTATAAATACATAAGTGTTAACTATAAATACAGAAAATGTTATATATATTTATATTAAATACTAGAGGCCCGTGGGTGTGTCCCTCAGTCCAGTCTGTATCCTTTCCAATTTGGGACCCCTGCGGGATGTTTGACTGCCTGATTTTGACATCCCTCTCACAATCTAGGACTGCTGGCTCCCAACCACTCAGCTGCCTGCCAGCCTGATCACCCCTAACCACTCCCCCAGCCTGATCACTCCTAACCACTCCCTGCCAGCCCGAATGCCCCTAACTGCCCTCCCCTGCAGTTCTGATCACCCCCAACTGCCCTCCCCTGCAGGCCTGGTCCCCTCAACTACCCTTCCCTGCAGGCCTGGTCCCCTCCCAACTATCCTCCCCTTCAGGCCTGGTTCCCCCAACTACCCTCCCCTGCAGGCCTGGTCCCCTCAACTACCCTCCCCTGCAGGCCTGGTCCCCTCCCAACTATCCTCCCATTCAGGCCTGGTCCCCCCCAACTACCCTCCCCTGCAGGCCTGGTCACCCACAACTCCCCTCCCTTGCAGGTCTGGTCCCTTCCAGCTGCCCTCCTCTGCTGTCCTGATCACCCACAACTGCCCTCTGCTGCTAGCCATCTTGTGGTGGCCATTTTATGTCCACATGGGGGCAGCCATCTTTGACCACATGGGAGGGGCCATCTTGTGTGTTGGAATGATGGTCAATTTGCATGTTACTCTTTTATTAGATAGGATATATGTTGTATATTTATATTTAATATATATGTATATTTATATTAAATATAAATACATATATTTAAATGTTTTTATTGATTTTAGAGAGAGGAGAAGAGGGGGAGAAACAGAGAGAGAGAGAGAGAGAGAGAGAGAGAGAGAGAGAGAGAGATCACTGTGAGAAACACCCATTAGCTGTCTCCAGCACACCCCCTACTGACTGGGAATTGAACTGGTGACATTTGGTGTATAGGATGATGTGCAAACAGCTGAGCCACGTTGACCAGGACAAGGATAATACATATATTTTAAGTAGGCCCATATGTGAACTTTTTATGTTTTCATACTTGAATTAATAATTTATACTCACTGTAAGTATAATTATTTTAAGTTTATTCTTTTATTCAGATAATTTTAAATAGTAAGACCTTAGTGACTATCATATATAAAGCCTGCTGCTAGCTCTTTTGGAGGATTTCAAGATAAATGCTTCCTTTTCCCAGTAATGGCTTCAGAATGTATTTTTTCCTTAAAGACATTCTGAAGCCATTACATTTTATGGCTATTTTTGTGTGTTATATCAATACCAATTTGAGTATAAAATAAAAACGTTATAAATATTTACAATAAATTTTGACATTAAAATGGTTACTATGTTATATTTTTTTCCATAGAAACTAGAAGCTGATACTCTTGAAGTCAAAGTAAGCAAGGAGCAAGCTTTGCAGGATCTACAACAGCAAAGACAGCTGAACACAGATTTAGAGTTTAGAGTCACAGAATTGACTAAACAACTAGAAGTGGAGAAAGAAATGTAAGCTTAACTATTTAAGGGGGAATATTATAATCTAAGTATTATAATTTATAATCTAAATTTAAATTCTTAAAATTTAATTTTGCTATCACGGTGCTTAAAGATTTAGTAAATGTTTCTCTGTGTTGATTCTATAAACAACTAATATTAATGTAAATGAAAAAATAAGGCCATCATAATATGGTTAAATTTATCTTCATTAGTAAGGACTGAAAAGTTGAGTTATCTAGTCTTTTTTTTCAGCAGTAACGTGGTACTCATTTCTCTGGGTTAAAGCAGTTATTTTGAGTTGTTCATCGATTTGCAAAAATGAATGTAAAATAACAAATAGAGTGGTGTTTAGATATAACCACCAAAGAGCAATCAGGCTTTCGCATTGAGGTATTGTGCCAAAAAGGGAATATTTTCTACTTTATTGTAAGAGATTATCTATTTCAGCTTTAAGATGCATTTTCACAAATTGTCTATATTTATGAGCACGTTTTAAAACCTCCCCCCCCCCCCCCAAGTAGCTTTGCTTTAGATCTTTTGGTTTTATCTCTCAGTGAATAGAAGTTCTAATTTTTGTTTAAATTCAATTTGTAATTTTTTTCTTTTATGTTTAGTGTTTTGTATTTTTTTTCAGAAATCATTGCTATTCCCAGGATTTATGAAGAATTGTTTTATATTTTCTTCTAGAAGTATTTATAGTTTTGTTTTTTACATATAGATCTAGGGTTTATCTGGAACTTAATTTTGTGTGAGGTCTCAGGTAGAGGTTCAGGACCACCTTTTCCTCCTTACATTAAGTTGTTATATTAACATTTGTTGAGAAAACATTTTCTCTCCCCTTGTCAAAAGTGAGTTACCGAATATATGTAGGTCTGTTTCTGGACTCCATACTGTGCCATTGGTCTGTAGTCTATATCGTATCCTGATACCAGCACCATCCTACGTTTTTTTGCAGCTTTGTGGTAGATCTTAATATTAGATTTTATCAGTCCTCCAACTTAATTTTTTTCAAGATTGCCTTAACTCTTTTAAATTCATACAGTAATATATAAAAAGAATGACAGCTCTTCCATATCATTTTAGTATTATCTTGTTTATTTCTACAAATAAAATTATTGTGTTTTGATTAGAATTATAGTGAATCTGTAGTTCAGTTTGCAAGAATTTAACATTTGAACTTTATTTAGTCTTCTAATCCCTAAACCAGGTATATCTATATTTAGGTCTTCTTTAATTTATTTGAGCAACATTTTATCATTTTTAAAATAAGGATTTTGCATATTTTGTTAAATTTATTTCTAAATATTTTACATTTTCAATGCTATTTTAAATGTAATTACTTTTTTAAATCGAATTATCTGATTGTGAATAGTACAAAATACAATTGAATTTTATAGATTGACTTTCTATTCTTTAACTTTGTTAAATCCAGTTTCATGCTTTAGTAATTGTTTTATATAAAATTTTCTAAGTAGACTATCTTGTTATCTGTGAATACAATAGTTTTACTTGCCGGAACCGGTTTGGCTCAGTGGATAGAGCGTTGGCCAGTGGACTGAAAGGTCCCGGGTTCGATTCCGGTCAAGGGCATGTACCTTGGTTGCGGGCACATTGTCCCAATCTTAGGTGGGAAAATTAAATAAGTACCTTCAATTTAGAGGATAGCTGTATGTTTTTCCTACATTCCTTTATCAAATTGAGATAATTTTCTTCTATAAAGAAGGATTTTTAAAGATTTTTTTTATCAACTTCTCAGCATTTTTTATATAATCATATGTTTTTTTCTTCTTTATTCTGTTATATGGTGAATCACATTAATTGATTTAAAAATTTTAAACCAACCTTGCTTTCCTGGGATAAATCCCACTTGACCATCTTGTTATTTTTTAATATATTGCTGTATTTAACTTGATATTTTATTTAGAATTTCACATGCATTCATGTAATGTTCTTTTAATGTCACTGTCAAAGTTTTGAAATAATGGTTATATTGTTCTTAAAAAAGGGAATTCTGCTTTCTGAAAGAATTTGTATGAGGTGGATATTATTTGTTTCTTAATAAATATATGAATATTTTTATATTCTAATGTATTTCTTGGATCTGTTTTGGTAATTAATTCTTTTGACAAGTTTGTGCATTTTATCTGAACTTTATAATGCAGAGTGGACAAAAGTAGGTGCACCATTGTATGTGAAACATGAGTTTATTCTTTTATTATTTATTAATTATCATAATACTTTCCATACAAACAGATGTATACCTACTTTTGTCCCACTCTGTATTATTATTTTAAAATCTTGTAGGATCTGTAGTGATGTCTCATTATTCTTAATGTAATTTGTGTTCTCTTTTTTCTTGATCAACCTAATTAGAGATTTAGAAATTCTATTAAAAAAAACTTTTAATTTGGTTTTCTTTATCAGTTTGCTATTTCACTTATTTCTCTTCCTATCTTTAGTGTTACCTTACTCTTTGGGTTTAGTGGTCTTTTCTTTATAGCTTCTTAATGTGAAAACTTCCTTGTGGCTGTCTACCTTTTGTAGTTTTTTTGTTTTGTTTTTTTCAGCTCTTCACCCCCTTTGCTTTTTGTTAATGATACGTGTCAGATGACTATAGATGGTAGTTATATGTCTTATTCTAATAAAATCAGTATAGTATGAGTTTTTCAATAGGTGGAATAAGTTATCTTGATAGAGTTTATTCTTTTTCTCATTTGCACTAAGTGTTCAATGGGTTCATGACAGAGTATAAGGGTGGTTATTATTTTTTTAACGGTCTTTAATTTAAAAGATTTTGGGATCCTAAAATGTTAATTGATAAATTTGAAATGTCTTTAGTGGCAGAGAGGGTATGTGTCTCTGGCTGGCCACATGCCATATAGCCATAAAGGTACTGAACTGAGACTTTCTTTAGTCACAAGGTAGTTAGTCTCTTGCCTAGCTTGTCTTTGATGTTGATGGTTGGATTGGATTTTCCTATGAGATCTTCAGTGGACACATAACTCACCAGACTTTTGATGGATAAAAACAGTTTCACCCCATTCATCTGAATCTCTTCATAGGAAGACTGTGAGCAGTCACATTTCAGTAGTCTTTGTCTTAAATGCCAAGTAGGCTACTGTGACTGAGTTGATAGACTTCCTCTGTGTCAAAGTGATTAGTTTCCTTGACCCTCAGTAGTAAAATTGGAGGCTGAGAGCCTCGGAAAAGGACCTTCTGGGAAATTAAATAAAATACATCAGAGTTAATATGTTGTTTCCTGAGTTCATGGTTTCATTCTTGTTTTGGAAGTGATGATGAAAATTTCTTGTTCTCACATCTAGTAAACTGGGTACTGATAATTTAAATTTGAGGATATAGAGCTACATTTTATGCCTCAAATGACATTTTTTTCTCACTGTTAGCATCATAGTTTCCAATGCCTATGTATTTGGGGAGCACATCTGATCCTTTATATCAACAATTGAATTGTTGGCTTATTACTTCTGGAAATCAGTTATTGATTCATGAAGATCCCTTCTGTGTTGGTTCTTGTTATCTTTTCCAAGGCCCCTATAGAACTATGGTTCTTTTCATTTCTACTGGGCTTAGTGGAAATGGGCCCATTTCCATTCTGTGTTCTATGCTCATGGTTAGAACTCACTCAGAGGCTTCCAC
Organism: Vespertilio murinus; assembly: GCA_963924515.1. Taxonomy (NCBI): domain Eukaryota; kingdom Metazoa; phylum Chordata; class Mammalia; order Chiroptera; family Vespertilionidae; genus Vespertilio; species Vespertilio murinus. The sequence goes on from OZ004707.1 coordinate 113,215,619, forward strand.
ATCATATTGAGGTAGGGAAACCTTTTAATACTAAGGTTTTCCTACCCCAATAAGAAATGAAAACATTTCTTATATCTAGAGTGCTAGAAATGCACTCTACATTGGAAATGCATTCAAGAAATATTAGTACTTTGCATCTGGTTTTATTTTCACTTCTAAAAATGCTTGATATTTAATATGTATTTTTATGCATTATATATATGTATATGTGTATATAAGTATATATACACATATACATATATATATATATATAATTTTATTTCTTTTATGAAAATAATAAAAGCCTTTACTTTAATTTTCCTAAAGCTATATTTATATTTCCTCATTATTGTACGTTATTCAGGGATAGAAAACTTATGTTAAGGAACAAATGATAATAAATCTCTTGTATAATCTGCTAAACTCTAGGATTAAAGTAAATCAATCATTTGTCTTTCCTCTTTGAAATGAAATACTTCTTTTTTTAATTTATTTTTTTCTGGGTTAATGTGTTTTATGTTTTCAAGGAAAGAGGCAAAGTTCTCTATGTGCTTGGGAGATAACTCAATAAATAGGAAAGTTTCTGGCTAGTATAGACTAGAAGGTCTGTTATATGCAGCTTTAATTTTATTTTTGATCTATTGTTGTGGGTAAGACTGAATTAAGTCAGGAGGCTTGGATGATATTGAGTTATTTGACTGGAGAAAAATCATCATCTGTTAAATGATCATAATATATGTTTAAAGCATTTTTTAGTTATGTGATTTTATGACACTTAATTTTTTTTACTTCTTAACTATACAAGAAAGTTTTAAAACTCAATAATAATTTATTAATTTGAATGTTACCTTGGGGATGGTAAATTATGAATCAATTAAAAAATTGTTTCTTATCTATTTAGAGTATCCACTACAAAGTTGGACCTAAAGAAAAAATCTGAAGCCCTTGAAAATATTAAGCAAATGCTTACCAAACAAGAGGAAGAAAAAACAATTCTTAAAAAAGAAATAGAAAATTTAAGTCAAGATGCAAAGATGCAGCACAAGGAATTGAATAACAAAATTCAAACCGCAGAAGCAGAACTACAAAAAGTAAAGATGGAGAAAGAAACTCTAGAGGCAGAACTTTCTGCAGCAAAAGAGAAATTATCAAAAGTTTCTGATTCTTTGAAGAACTCCAAAAGTGAATTTGAAAAAGAAAATCAGAAAGGAAAGGCTGCTATATTAGATTTGGTTAGTTGTTTACACTTACTTTCTTCGGTAGAAGTGACTTTTTTCCCCAACTAAAATATACTGATTTTTCTACTTAATTCACTGTTGATATTTTGTCCTATAAGTAAATGATTTAAATAATTCTTATCAGGAAAGGAATTGGGATTGCTTAACCTGAAGAAAAGATATTGGCATGTGCATATGTAATTTTTCAAAGACTGGGGGTTTCAGTTGAATGCACAATCTTATTTTATTGCTAGTATGATGTGAGTTTTGGGAGAGACTGAAGCAGGTTTGTCCTCAGAGACATTTCCACAGAAAATATATCTACTAGTTGAAACATTATTCACATATCTGTGAAAGAAAAAAGACAAAAAGTCAAGAAAGAGCTTGACTCTTAATTCTGGTACTATAAACATTCTAATGTTTATTGAGTACTAGAGGCCTGGTGCACAGATTCATGTACCAGTAGAGTTCCCTGGCCTGGCCTGCACCCTTTTGCAATCCCGGACTCCTCGAGATATCGAATAGCCGGTTTGGGCCTGATCTCTGCAGGCCCAATCCAGACAAGAGGGAGCCCAATCCCCGCAGGCCTGATCCAGACAGTAGGAAGCCCGATCCTGTGCGTTGAGCGTCTGTTCTCTGGTGATCAGTGAACATTATGTCCACTGGTCGTTCGGTCAGCTGCTTAGGCTTTTATATATATAGATTCTAAAACTCTGGATAATACCATGTCTTAAAGATATCGTAAAACCTACTTAAAATGCAGAGAAAAAAGTCTCACAGTCGTAGGAAATGCTTAAAGGGGAATGTATTTTCAGAAATATTTTAACCCAAAATAACACAGAATAACAGTGTAAGTAATATCCTTTTGTTCTTAAGAGTGAAAGTGTTTAGTAGTATAAAAAACATATGATACTAGTATGTTACTTTTATGTTTCTTTTTGTTTGGTAAAATCATCTTTTATTTGTACTTCTTCCCTCTTAAATTGTGATTATTTTTTATTTATTGTTTTAATAATTACTGTTAAATTTTTTTTTGTTTTCACTACTTGAAGCCCATTATTCTACTTTAAAAATTACATGACAAGTTAATTATAATTAATTTTGTATTATAAAAACATTTCAAAATATTATCTATATGTTATTTAAAACATTTATTGAAACTATTGATTGATAGAAACTTTTAGCCTTTTCCTGTCTCTACATTTATTGCTATAATATTTGCTTGTTTTTATAATTAAAATGGAAAATTCAATCCCATTTTAAACCACCAGTGATTTTAGTTTATTTCCTTGTGTGGATCTTAACTAAGTATATAAACCAAACTTCCTATAGTTAACTACAAATATTTTCTGCATAATGTAGTTTCATTTTTTTTCAGGAAAAAACTTGCAAAGAATTGAAGCATCAATTACAAGTACAGATGGAAAGCACACTAAAGGATCAGAATGAACTGAAAAAGTCACTTGAAAAAGAGAAGGAGGTAAGATTTTCTTTTTATATAACATAAAATATGTGAAGCATAAAAGGCCTTTATGTTTAAAAATATTTTCACACTGATGCATAAATCAAAGGATAGTTTATTTATCTGAAAACATAAATCATATATACATAGTTTAAAACTACAATTTATGTTCTACCTCTTACTAAAAAGATTTAAGCTACTTTGTTATAAAAGGCCCAGAATTGAAAATTATAATTAAATATGAAAAATTGAGTCAACTAACTACTGAGTTATTAGATTATCTAAATTAGGAATTAGTATTGGAAAAAATCTTGACAGGCTTTCCATAGAAATGACTTTTTTAAGGGCTATTTATTTCATAGACATTTATATTGGTACATATGATATTGGTTGAATAACTATAGAGATTTTTTTCAGTTGTTGTCTATCAAAAACAAACAAGCAAATGAGTAAATAAATGGTTATAATAGTTGTAATTCTCTGAAGACATACCTTTAGCAACTAGAGTTCATGTATGTAGTTTTCTAGTGATCAAATTAAACAGCAAAGCCTACTCCTGACAAGTCTTAAATATGAAATTATGGTGGGTTAGTGCTCAAGGTCTGAATCCAGATTGTCCAGAAATACTGGCCATGTCACTAATTGTTATTCTGTCTTGCCTTGTCTTAGGCAGATTATTTAACTTCTCTGTGCTCCAGTTTCCAGAGCAGTACAACAGGACTAATAATAAGAATCTATGACATAGGAATATTGTGAGAAATATATGGGTTAATATATTTTGAAGTGCTAAGAGCACTGATTAGAATAAAATAAATACTCTTGAGTTTTTTTAAATTACTGGTTATTTCAACATAATCATCATTATTGTTATATTATCTGACCCCTATTTTACACAAAAATATTCCCTTTGCATTGGAAATAGCTAAAGCACCCATATGTAGTACTGAAACTTTTTAAAAAGTAACTTTGAATATGATCAAATGCTCAAGTTAGCTTCTTAATGAAATATCCATAAAACATTAAAACATGACTTTGGCTGGAAATATAGGAAATAGTGTTAATTCACTTTGGCCACAGAGGAACCTCAATGTGACTTCTATAAAAGATATCTAAATTTTGAATAGAAATATATGCTAGTAGATTGTAAAAACAAAATAGTAGCAAAATATGTCCCATTTCTCTAAATGAGGAAACTATTGTATGGTGTTGTTTAGCGTCATCAGATACTAAATGTATTTCCCAAAACGATTTTAACTTTTGTCATAGTTAATATGAAGTTATTCTTTCTGACTAATCCTGGGCAACAGGCTCAGTTAGAATTTTGAGAATACAGTAAACCCTTAATTTTGCAGACCTCCATTTAACAGATTTTGGATTTAATGAACAAAATTTCCTACCCATATGTTGTCATATGTGAAAATTAACACCTTATTAACTTTAAAATTCTTTTCACTAAAATTTGCTTTTAATTAAATTAGCAGGTTATGTTTTGTTATGAATTCACTGTTATTTTTAACTAATTTTTGTGAATGGGCCATATGTTGGAAAAAAACACTGTAGTAATTTCACTGCCATAAATAAATATTACATATCTGCAATTATAGTTTACATATTTAAGTCTAATAGTCACAGTCCATAAACACTGTTTGGTGAATGATTAGCACATGATCACATTGCATCGTGCATGGTAATTGATTCTGTTGTCATTTGGTGCAAATTTTTGCAGCACTTTTAATGCATGCCAGCCTATGCTTCAAGGTGTGCTAAGCCACATCTCAGCCACTAGTTGTGACTAATGAATGCACACATTTACTAGACCTATTCAGTATAAATTTAAAATTACAGTAATACATATAGAAAACTTTTCTGTGAAATTAAACTTTTCATACATACTTAATTTTAATCACACAAATGTGTCTACATAAGTAAAAACAGATGAACTAATTTGTCAATTTTTTAACATACACATTAGAAAAAACAACTTTATTATATAATAGATTTTTCAGCTTTAATGGACACCCCTTTGCCCAAATTGGCCCGTTATATCAAGGTGTTTTTGTGTTCTAGAAAAACAATAGACATTCTAGCAATCTAAAGATTGATGTTGATAATCTTATTTCCTCTGACATAAGGGAATACTTGTATGTTCATTTACAAGCTCTGTCCAAGTACATAAATCATAAATTTAAAAGGAAGTTAGGATTAAACAAATATTAAAGATTAACCTAGTGTGTCATCTAATAGTGAATAGTTCAGTTATGAAAGCTCCATGAATGCAAGGATTTTTGTTTTGTTTTTTTGGTTCATTACTGATTACCTGTGGCCAATAGGCTCAGTAGTTTCTACCGAGAATGGTGGTTGGCAAGTGGTGGTCAGTAAGTGTGTGTTTGATGAATAAATGAATGCAAATGAATTTTCTCTTCTTATAGACTTCTCGTCAGCTGAAGCTGGAACTCACTTCAGTGCAGGGACAAGTCATACAAGCCCAGGATAACTTAAAACAAAAGGAAAAAGAAGAACAGCAACTTCAGGGGAACATAAATGAGCTAAAGCAATTGAGTGAACAGAGGAAAAAGCAAATTGAAGCACTCCAAGGAGAAGTTAAAATTGCTGTCTCACAGAAGGTAATGATATGTTTGTTTACTTTTTCTGGGAAAGAAAATTATAATTAAGATAATATGATAACACATGAATTGCAAAGAAGAATATGTATATACTAGAGTGCATGAAATTTGTGCACTGGGGTGGTGGTGGTGGCTATCCCTCAGCCCGCAAACACCCTCTCCCATCTGGAACACCTTGAGGAATGTCTGACCGCCCATTTAGGCCCAATCGGACATCCTTCTCACAATCTAGGAATGCTGGCTCCCAACCACTCATCTGCCTCTGCCTGCCAGCCTGATCAGCCCCTAACCACTCTCCTGCCACCCTGATCAATATCTAGCTGCTCCCCAGCCGGCCTGATTGCCACTAACTGTCCTCCCCTGCTAGCCTGGTCACCCCTAACTGCTCTCGCCTGACAGTCTGGTCTCCCCCAATTGCCCTCCCCTGCAGGCCTGGTCTCCCCCCGAAACTTCCCTCCTCTACAGGCCTGATTCCCCCTAACTTCTCCCCCCTGCAGGCCTAGCCCCCTACCAGCCCTCTCCTGCATTCCTGATCCCCCTCAATTGCCCCACCCTGTTGACCTGGTCTCCCCCAACTGCCCTCCTCTGCTGGCCCAGTCACCCCTAACTGCTTTCCCTGCTTGCCTGATCACTCACAACTGCTCTCCCCTGCAGGCCTGGTCCCCCCCAATACCCTCCTCTGCAGGCCAGGCTCCCCTCAACTGCCTTCTCCTGCAGGCCTGGTCACCCCCAAATACCCTCCCATGTAGGCCTTGTCACCCCTACCTGCCCACAACTGTCCTCCCTTGCAGGCCATCTTGTAGCAATCTTGTGTCCACATGGGGGCAGCCGTCTTTGACCACATGGAGGCAGCCCTGGCCTCTGCTCAAGGCTACAGAGTTTCAATTATAGAAGATAAAATCAATCCCAGATACCAGGGCCTCCACTTGGGTCACTGGGGTGTGTGTCCAGCCTTCAAACCACTACCGGCCCCTCGCCCAGGCCACCCTACGTTCCAAAGGAACCCCCACCTTGATCCAGGACACCCTTCAGGACAAACTAGCTAGCCCTCACCCATGCACCAGTCCTCTATCCTAACTAATAAAAGAGTAATATGTAAATTAATCATCACTGCACTCAAGCCATGCCCCCAGCCACACCCAAGCCATGCCCACCAGCCAATCAGAGTGATTATGCAAATTAACCCCAACCAAGATGGCTGCAGCCACATAGAGCAGTTGAGAGGCGTGGGTTTCAATAAAGAAGCCAAGCTTTCCACCTGCCCTGGCCGGCCTAGGCCTCCACTCAAGGATACAAAGTTTCAATTATAGATGCTGAATAAACCCCAACACAAATAGCTACCACCACAGAGTGAGCAGGGGGCTTGGCTTCGCTCCAGGAAAAAAAGTTTCAGTTGTAGAAGGTAAATAAATTCCAGATAATAAAGCCTCCACTTAAGTTGCCAGAGGGCTTCGCTTGCCTGCAAACCACCACAGGCCCCTCGCTCAGGCCACCCCACTTCCCAAGGGAACCCCCACCCTGATCTGGGACACCCTTCAGGGCAAACCAGCTGGCCCATACCTGTGCACCAGGCCTCTATCCTATCTAATAAAAGAGTAATATGCAGATTGACCATCACTCCAACACACAAGATGGTTGCTCCCATGTGGTCAAAGATCCTGCTCCTATGTGGACACAAGATGGCTAACAGAGGAGGGAAGTTGGAAGGCACCAGTCCTGAAAGGGAGGACAGTTGGAGGTGATCAACCCTGTATGGGAGGGCAGTAAGCAGTGGCCAGGCAGGCAGAGAAGGGAAGTTGGGGTCAAACAGGCTGGCAGGGGAGCAGTTAGACATCAATCAGGCTGGCATGGGAGCGGTTAGTGGCAATCAGGAAGGCAGGCAGGCGAGCAGTTAGGATCCAGCAGTCCTGGATTTTGAGAGGGATGTTAAACTGCCCATTTAGACCCGATCCCACTGGGCAGTTTAACATCCCATGAGGGGGTCCCAGATTGTCATGCAAGCTGGGCTGAGGGACACCCCCCACCCTGTGCACAGATTTTGAGCACCAAGTCTAATCCTATCTAATAAAAGAGTGATATGCCAATTGACTGTCACTCCAACACACAAGTCGGCTGCCCGCATATGGACACAAGATGGCCACCACAAGCCTGCAGGGAGGGCAGTTAGAGTTGACCAGGCTGGCAGAGGAGAGAAGTTGGGGGCAACCAGGCCTGCAGGGAATGGCAGTTGGTGGGGACCCAGGCCTGCAGGGGAGAGCAGTTGTGGGGGGGGGCACTCCTGGAGGAAAGGGAAGTTTGGGGGGACCAGGCCAGCAGGGGAGAGTAGTTGGGGGCAATCAGGCTGTCAGGGGAGCAGTTAGGCATTAATCAGAATGGCAGGGGAGTGGTTAGGGGTGATCAAACTGGCAGGCAGAAGTGGTTAGGGGCAATCAGGAAAGCAGGCAGGCAAGCAGTTGGGAGCCAGCAGTCCTGGATTGTGAGAGGGATGTCTGACTGCCCCTGAGGGGTCCCAGGTTAGAGAGGGTATAGGCTAGACTGAGGGACACTCCTCCCCCCATGCACGAATTTCATGCACTGGGTCTCTAGTCCTATATAATAAAAGACTAAGATGGAAATTGACTGAATGGCCGGTTGCTATGACATGCACTGATCAACAAGCCGAAGATGCTCATCTCAGGATCTGCCCCCTGGTGGTCAATGCACTCCCACAGGGGTGCGCTGCTCAGCCACAAGCCAGGCTGACGACTGGAGAGCGCAGTGGCCCGCCTCTGCAGCAGTGCTAAGGATGTCCTACTGTGGCATAGGCCTGCTCCCGCCATCAATTGGACATCCCCTGAGGGCTCCCAGACTGTGAGATCCCCCCCTCCTCGAGTGCACGAATGTTGTGCCTCTAGTATAGAACAGAAGAGAGTCATAGACAGAAACTTGGGCTCTATAATGTTGATAAGTCAAACAGAACAAGAGGAGCTAGTAAAAGATTTTAAGGAGCAATGACCAGTGAGGTAGGAGAACCTGAAACATAGGTGCCCAGTAACCAGGTTGAAGAATGTTTCTAGGAGGAGACATTATCAAGTGTTTCAAGTACTGTGGGAAGGTCAAGTAAGATGTGCACAAAGACATAGCTATTGGATTTTGGAACAAGATGGTTGCTGGTGACCTCAATAGCAGTTTTTTTGAAGTGCAATAGTTAAAAGCCAAGTTCTTATTTTAATATTGTGCACACATGCATTTTAATTATGCCATAATTTGTGCATAGCTACTGAGTCTTAGAAACTAAAGACAACTTTGTAGTTTGGAGGAGTTGGATCTTTGGAAGATTTTCTTTTCTACCTTGATGTTATAAAGATGACCTGGAGAAATTTCCTAATTTATTTTTTAATTTCAAGGAGAAAAAACACACACAATAACTTCAACACAGTGATGGCTTTTTAATTTGTTTCATGGAGTAATTTCCATTAGTTTAACTTTGAGCTATATCATCTTCTGCTAGTGCATGCAGCCTTTAGCACTGCATCTTACATCAGAAATGTGGGTGTTACCTTCAGTTTTTTGAGACCTTAATACTTAGGACTTCCCAATGACATGCTTTTTTTCTTCATTTAATTTCTTTTTAACTTTTTGTTTTTGAAATTTGAACTTGTTGGATTTTTTAACTCTTTAACTTTGTAACTATAAGGTAAGTATATTACTCTTTTCTAAAGTAGAATAATTATAGGGCATGGGTGTAGTTTAATCTGTCCTCAGGAATCTTCTTAATTATGTGGACTTTATTTTATATTTGTAACTGATTTTTGGTATGCATACCATTTTAAATAGCTATTTTATGTTTCAGACAGAGCTTGAGAATAAACTACAGCAGCAGTTAACCCAAGCAGCACAGGAACTTGCAAAAGAGAAGGAGAAAATGTCAATTTTACAAAACACATATGAAAAAAGTCAGGAAAACCTAAAACAGCTTCAGTCTGATTTCTATGGGAAGGAATCTGAACTTCTTGCAACAAGACAAGATCTTAAGGTATAGTAAACTATATTTTTTCATAAAGATCAGTAATTTATTTATAGACATTCATTAAATGATTGATTTCAACCGAAAATGGGCAAAGGAATGTTAATATTTGTGGAATTTTGCACTTGTTTTCTATTCTATTATTATTTTTGGAGTAGCATGCATTTATTTTATTATTTTAAAAATATATTTTATTGATTTTTTTTACAGAGAGGAAGGGAGAGGGATAGAGAGTTAGAAATATCAGTCAGCTGCCTCCTACACGCCCCCTACTGGGGATGTGTCCACAACCAAGGTACATGCCCTTGACTGGAATTGAACCCGGGACCCTCCAGTCCGCAGGCTGACGCTCTATCCACTGAGCCAGACCGGTTTCAGCAGTAGCATGCATTTTAAAAATGAAATTGTCTTATAAAAAAAATACACATATAAGTATATGCATTTTTAAATAACATTTATAATAGTAAAATGTGGCAATTTATTAATTTCTAACATATTAGGTTATCTAGGGACATTGCTATCTTTATATAAAATAAAAACTTTAAAATGTCCTACAGTTAAAAAAATCTAATGAGTTTTAAATGCAAACTACTTGTGAAAATGAAAACAGTTTTATTGTTTCCTATCAGGTAATATGACTTGTGTTTTTATATATTTGTTACCTTCTTAAGACTACTGAAATGCCTCATGATTAAAATTAGAAGGTGATAACTCAAAGTAAATTTAGCATTAATTATCTAAGCATGAGAGACTGGGTGCATGAAATTCATGCATGGGAGAGTCTCCTCAGCCCAACCTGCACCCCGTGGGGGATGTAGGCCTGGGATCGGGCCTAAACCAGCAGTTGACATCCCTCTCACAATCTGGGACTGCTGGCTCCTAACTGCTCACCTGCCTGCCTGCCTGATCATCCCTAACTGCCCCCCCTGCCAGCCTGGTTGATCCCAACTGCTACCCTCCCCTCCCCCCCAATGGCCACCCCCTCTCTGCACTCCTCTGCTGTCCTGGTCACCCCATGCAGCCTGCTGTTCAGTCCTTACAGTGAGGGCATCCTGATCAATTTGCATTGTACCCTTTTATTAGTATACATATGGAATACTGTTTGATTAGATAAAGTATGTTTATTAAAATGAAGGATATGGAAAAAGAATAAATAATTTTTATGTAATATTAAGGTATCGGTTTTCTAAGGAAAATGGAACATTTATATTCTCCCATAGAATAAGCCAGTTCTGTCTTTCTCTTTTTTTCTTTTTTCTGAAATGTAATATTTGTGTTTTGTGTTTTTGTTTGTAATTTAAAGTGCATTATTAAAAATACTGAAAATGATAGAGTATTTATATATGTAATGTATGTAAATATACTTGGTCTTTATTTTATTCATAGGCTGTTACTATAGGGGAGGCTTTATGAAGGAGGCAGGACTGGACCAGGTCCTGAAGGATACATGCAGTTTGAATACAGAGACTGTCTTGAGAAAGATCATTTCACTCAGGGGCATGTTTGAGAAAAAATGCTGCAGTGGGAATGAGCAAAGCCAGGAGACAGTTAACATAATTGTCTTGCTAGAGTGTTGGTTTGTGTTTAGAAGCTAAGGTTAAAAAGGTTCGGCTCAAACTATGAAGTATCTTAGATGCCTAGCAAGGATGATATGTCTTTACATTTGGCGGGAAAGTGAAGAGGAGTAAATGAAGAAAATAGTTATTTAGGCTACTTGACCTGGAAGTGGTTTATAGACAGCTGGGGTTGTACCTGGGGTAAACAAGTGTTAAAGAAATTAGTTAACAGCCTATCTTCCTTTCCTTCCACCACACATTCCAGTAATCCAGGTGGGAATTGATTAGAATTAGGATTGCGGTTAAAGAGTATAGACAGAAAGGGTTCCTGAGATAGGTAAGATGAAACAGAAGGGCTCAATATGTATAGTCTGCAAGAAATCAGTGGTGACTAATGATTTGACACAAAAATAGGAAATTGAGCCCTATCCAGTTTGGCTCAGTGGATAGAGCATTGGCCTGCAGACTGGAAGGTCCTAGGTTCCATTCCAGTCAAGGGCATGTAACTTGGTTGTGGGCACATCTCCAGTAGGGGATGTGCAGGAGGCAGCTGATCATTGTTTCTCTCTCATTGATGTTTCTAACTCTCTATTCCTCTCCCTTCTTTGTAAAATCAATAAAATAAAATAATATGAAACATATCCTCTCTACATAACTTTAAACTATTATTATTACTAGAGGGCTGGTGCACGAAATTCATGCAGGGGAAGGGCGGGGGATGTCCCACAGCTCAGCCTGCTCCCTCTCCAATCTGGGACCCCTCAAGGGATTTCCGACTGCAGTCAGACATCCAGGACTGTTGACTCCTAACTGCTAGCATGCCTGCCTTCCTGATTGCCCCTAGCCGCTTCTGCCTACCAACCTGATCACCCCCTAACCACTCCCATGCCAGCCTGATTGATGTCTAACTGCTGCTCCCCTGCCAGCCTGTTTGCCCCCAACTTCCCTCCTCTGCCACCCTGATTATCCCTAACTGTCCTCACCTGCAGGCCTGGTGTCTCCCAACTTCCCTCCCCTGCTGCCCATCTTGAGGTGGGTCTGTGGCAGTTTGCAGGCCAGCCATACTCCCCAGCAACCCAAGGGGAGGCCCTGGTATCTGGGATTTATTTATCTTCTACAATTGAAACTTTGTAGCCTGGTGTGGACCCAAGCCTTCTGCTTGCTCTGTGGCAGCAGCCATTTCTGTTGGGATTTATTTACCTTCTATAATTGAAATTTTGTAGCCTGGAGTGGAGGCCTAGACCAGCCAGGGCTGCAAAAGCTTGGCTTCCTCCATTGCTAGGGCAAACCCTAGCCTCCTGCTCTTCCAGCTCCATGGATGCCGTCATTTCTGTTGGGATTTATTTATCTTCTTTTTAAAAAGGGTGGGAAACTTTTTAGCATTGAGTGGAGGCCTAAGCTGGCAAGGGCAGGCGGAAAGCTTAGCTTCCTCCATTTCTGGGGAAATCCAAGCCTCCCTGCTCTCTGTGCCTGCAGCCATCTTGGTTGGGTTTATTTGTATATCTGCTCCTGATTGACCTGGCTTGTTGGTGTAGTGGAAGTACAGCCAATTTACATATTATTCTTTTATTAGATAGGATTATTATTATTATTTAAAATGTATTTTTATTGATTTCAGAGAGAGAAGGAAAGGGAGAGAGAGATAGAAACATCAGGGATGAGAGAGAATCATTGATTGGCTGTTTCCTGCACTCCCCCACTGGGGATTGAGCTGGCAACTTGGGCATGTGCCCTTGACTGGAATCAAATCCAGGATCCTTCAGTCCACAGGCCAACATTCGATCCACTGAGCCTAACTGGTGAGGGCTACATTATTATTTTTTTACTTTATTGATTGATTTTATAGAGAAAGGAAGGGAGAAAGAGAGAGGAAGGGACAAAAAAATTTGTTGGGATACATATATATGCATTTACTGCCTGCTTCTTGTATGTGTCCTGACTAGAGATCAATCTTGACTATTGGGATAATGCTCTAACCAAATGATCTACCGGGCCAAGGCCTATTTATGTTTTTCTTTATAACACTATTGAAAATCAGGAAAGGTTTGTGGAAGAGTTTGGACTTTATTTTAAAGGTAGTAGGGAAACACTGAAAGGATTTGTCCAAATTTATATTGGCTATAGGATAAGGGATGTATTGATTGTAGGGGAACATGGTGGAATGTAGAGACTAGAGAAGTGACTTTGCAGTAGTCCAGTTGCAAGTAATGGCGACTTGGGCTGGCAATAGTAAGGATGGGGAATGTGGATGAATTTAAAGGGTATTTAGTTGGTAGAGGAAATGAAACTTTACTGCTCTCAGAAGTCCTATAGAAACCACATCCTTTTGAAAATATTTTACCCACGAACATAAGAGTAATAGGACTTAGATCTCTTAAATCAATATTCTTTCATTAAGCCAACAACTATTTTTATCATTCCTGAAAGCTACATCATGTACTAATATATATATGTATATATGTATATATACATATAAACACACACACACACACACACACACACACACACATATATATATATTTAAATATATTAGTATATATATGTGTCTGTATATTTAAATATATTTTCATTGATTTCAGACAGGAAAAGCGAGAGAGAGAGAGAGAGAGAGAGAGAGAGAGAGAGAGAGAGAGAGAGAGACATCAATGATAGAGAATTATTGATAGGCTGCCTCCTGCACACCCCCTACTGGGGATTGAGCCTGCAATCTCTTGCATATGCCCTGACCAGAATCAAACTGTGGCCTTCTTGCCCTTGCCAGTTTGGCTCAGTGGATAGAGCATTGGCCTATGAACTAAAGGGTCCCAGGTTTGATTCCAGTCAAAGGCTCATGCCCAGGTTTCGGGCTTGATCCCCCCCGCCCAGTAGAGGATGGCAGGAAATAGCCAATCAATGATTCTCTCCATTCATTGATGTTTCTATCTCTCTATATCTTTCCCTTCCTCTCTGGAATCAACAAAGAAAATATATTAAAAACAAACAAACAAAACTGTGATCTTCTGCTTCATACGTCAATGCTCAACCACTGACCCATGCTGGCTGGACAGTACTAATATTTTTATACATAAATGAATCATTCAAATGTAAATATGGGTAAAAAGTGAAAGGCAGAGGGCTAAGTCTACTGTAGAGTTAAGAGACCATGCGGTAGTCCACTATTCTAGAGCTTCTTTGTATAGATTAAGGCCTTCCTTGTGTAGACTGAGGCCTGGCTTGGTGACAAGCCTAGTGTTGTACAATTACAGAACCATGATTAGATCTCAGTTATTCTGATTTTTAGCCCTTTATTTTTTTATCATAAATTCACAAGAATTGTTTAATACAAAAGAGTAGTGATGAATTCCATATTAATGCTTCTAAAATGAGAATTATCTGAATTATTTAGGAAGTTAATTTTTTTTAAAAAGAAGTAAATTTCTGTGGAAATTCAAATGATATTATAGGCCAGAATAAGAGATAGTCATCAGCCATTATTTTTCTATTGCTTCAGTGGTTTTAAATGATCTTGTTGTATATAAGAAAGAAGAGGAGAGGATCAGAACCTTGTAACATGACTGTCTAAGGCAAGGCTGCCCTCTGTGGGCCTAGGGTGTACACCAAGACACCAGTAGAATGGAAAATGGTGTGTTGGCCTAATCTATGCCTTTAGCCCCATCTGCTGGGTTATTTATGAAATACTTAAGTTTGCCTGGATTTCAAATTGGCTGTCCTGTGTGTCCAATATCACAAAAAACTGTTTGGTTATTGAGGAAAGGTTGAAGTGGAACTTAACTATAAATCTCTCACCTAGAGTGAAGTGAAATTCTAGGGTAAGTTCAGAATTAATATAAATCTTCTTAGCCTAGTACTCTTCCTTATGTCATTTCACCCTCTATCAAGAAAAAATAAAAAATAAATTAAAGAAAGGATAAAATTGTTGAATGGACAAAATAGAAATAACTATTATAGAACACTGCAGAAATTATTCATTAGCTATCCTATATGATAAAGAGATAAAATGCTAATTGGACCTAAAGAGATAATATGCTAATTAGACCAAACAGCAGAATGACCATCCAGAGGGCTGAGACAACTGGGGCAACTGCGAGGGCCAAGCCCCTTGCACGGGTTTTGTGCATCGGGCCTCTAGTAGCACTATAATGTGATTAGGGTCTTCATTCAGGGTCAAGGTTGGTAATTGATGTGTTCAGGGATTTGCCTATTCCAGTGGGAGTGGATGGGTTAAAGATAGCCCCAACTAAACCATTAAATGGGAGAAGAGAGTTCCCTAAGGGAAGAGATTCTAGCAGGTGAAAATAACATGGTCTGCAATATGAATGAAAGGAATATTTAAAATATATGGTGACATGCCACTGAATGATTGATGAATATTCTGAGACAATGTAGAGCAGTGTCTTGGTATCTTCAGAAAAAAGTGTAGTCCAGATTTTGAACTTAACTTTAAAGATTTAACTGTTTGTTTTTGTGAGTTTAAAATTTTAAAGGCTTATATATGTCATGAGCATTTTTGGAATTCTTATGGTCAAAGATTGGGGGTACTGTTACTTTCAGTACTCTAGCAAGCCTTGGTATTCTTTAGCTTCTATCACCTAATTACAATTGATATGGAGTAGGCGTTGTCAAACTTTGTTCCTTTTATCTGAAATCACTCTCACTTCTTGTGGTACTTAGGTCAGTTTTCACATTCACCACGGAGCCTTGTGTAATCACATTCTACAGAAAGCTCTCACACTCAGCATTTTTCTGTGTGTTTGGCTTATAGCAAATGTTTTAATAACCTTGTCCAACTTTTGTTTTACATTTTGGTTCTGTTTTTCGGGCTACATAGTCTTCTTCAGTCAAGGACCATCTTATACCCCCAGTATACTTCAGTAGTGTACTCAATTAATGGTTATCTGCTTGAGTAATAAAGGACTAGGTGACTTTAGGTCTTTCCTGAAAAAGAAGCCTTCGGGTTAGTTTTATGTATTCTACTGGAAGCCATTGAAAATGGAAATTTAACTTTACATCAGAAAGACTTCTGAACTAAATTAAAGAGTAAACTTTCTCTTTCAGGATGCTTAAGAAGTCTCTCAAATAATGTATTTATTTTCATACGTTTTTTTTTTTTAATTTAATGCTTACTATAGCCATGTCTAATCAGCAGGGATGCTACCTAAATTATATCTTCTGCTTCCTTTTCAAGGGCACTACATCTCTAGAGTAAGACGAACTTCTAGATGGTGGAAAAGATCTTCGAGTTAGTTCCCTTCCCTGTGGATTCTTTTCTTAGCAAGAACAAATGAGAGTGACAAGGTTCCTGCCATTTCTGTTACTCACTTATTACCATATCTGTCCCCAAATGAAACCTAATAGGTCAAAAAGCTTTCCCTTTCCCCTATTGGCTTCTCAGAATATTTTGGCCTTAGAACAGTCAGTAGCTATGGGCTGTGTAAACTGACAACTCTATTGTTGCTACATATGTGGAAAGTTAAGAGGAGGGGGTGATGGCCTTCTCAGAAATAGAGCCTCAGGTGCTGGTTGACTTTCTTCTTAGTTCACTTGATGAGGTTGGCAGATGTGAAATAACAGTTTTGTTTTTACTTACAAAAGGTGTTAGTATGTCAGACATCACAGTTCCTACAAAACATGTACATGGTGGGGCAAAAGTAGGTTTGCAATTGTTTGTATAAAAATATATAATAATTAATAATTAATAATATAAGAATAAACTGTTTTGCATATTCAAAACTGTACACCTACTTTTGCCCCACTCTGTATGTACACATAACAGCATTTAACTGTACCATCTCTTTTTGTGTGTGTGTGTGTTTTCATGTCCTTCATGTCTTCTCTCTAACCACATATGTATTCTCTGACTATGTTTGATATAGTCCCTACTTACTTGATATTCCTTCATACACTTCGCCAGTAACAACTTATAGATTATTTCTAGAGGTTTTGGAATTCTTCGGTATTTTATGCTGTAAATGTTTTTCCACAGGCAAGATAATTAATTACATGATATATTTTTCTCTTGTATGAGATCTTACTGAAGGGTATACATACTATCTTTTATAATTTATTGCTTGTGTTAATTACTATTGAAATTTGAAAAAATGGGCATATAATAATTTGGGGATTTTTTTTATAAGTCTGTAGAAGAGAAGCTTTCTCTAGCACAGGAGGACTTAATTTCAAACAGAAATCAAATTGGAAACCAAAATAAATTGATTCAAGAACTAAAGACTGCCAAGGCTACTTTGGAACAAGATGCAACAAAGAAAGAACAGCAGTTAAAGGAGCAGAGTGCAGCACTGCAAGATATTCAGAAAGAAAAGGTATTTCATTTTCTGACTAAATCCAGAATCTTAGCATTGTCATGGCCACTGAGCCATTTAGTCAAACCTCTTCTCTCAAAAAGGCATCACCTCTGTTTTCAACAGCTCTCTCAGATGGCCTTATAGCTTCTGAGAAAAACAGTTTTGGTCATTGGAATTTTAATTCTAGGATATACTTCTTTTATTTCTATCTATTTTTAAAAATTTTTTTAATTGATTTTTTTTACAGAGAGGAAGAGAAAGAGATAGAGTTAGAAATATCGATGAGAGAGAAACATCAATCAGCTGCCTCCTGCACACCCCCTACTGGGGATGTGCCCAAAACCAAGGTACATGCCCTTGACTGGAATCGAACCTGGGACCCTTCAGTCCGCAGGCTGATGCTCTACCCACTGAGCCAAACCGGTTTCGGCTATTTCTATCCATTTTTATTTCTGCTGTTTTTAGTTTTATAAACTAATCGATTTTTCTAACCTAGATTTATGGTTATTCAAAAACATGTATTACAGCCCCTCAACAATTTCTGTCTTCTGGGTGTAGGAATGAGATAATAAAAGGGCTGAAAAGAATTCTGAAGCTTAAGAATTCCTAAAATTAAGAACTAAATTTTTCTAAAGAGAAGTATGAATATATTTTATATAAAGGATGCTATATTATAAAGTTTAAAATATTGTATTAAATGACCAGTGTATTTAAAAATCAGTGAAAGTTCTTTATGAAAGAGAAATTCAGATTATAGGGTACATTTTTTATGTTGTATCATAATTGAAATCATATTTCTATCAGCTGATAGGATATTATTCTTAAGTGTATAATTCCTGATGTGCTTGATTGTATAATTCTTGAAATTCTCTTTAATTTAAAAATCAAGGTAGTTTTTTGTGGGGGGGGGAGGCTGGAAAAGCTGGAATGAATGCATGATTTGTGCTTCAAGTTTAGAAAATTCTGACAGAACTATAATTTATAGGCCTTTAATTGCTAGGGCTGTACATTAGTCAGATCTTGTTTTAATTTACCTTTAACTCTAATAGATTATTTGACTTCTCTAAAACTTTATTTACCTATGAAATGATAATTAAAAAGAGATATCTAATATAGTGATTAAATTAGGTAATATACAATACTCCTAACTTAGATGTGCCTTATATAAAGATAGCGATAGTAATAATATTCATAAAATTATTAATAACAGCAATAATAGTAGTTTTGGCTACATTTTATACTTAGTTGGTAAGTCACTATTCACTTTATAGTATTAACTCTAACTACTTACTCCTTATTAATAATCTTATTGTTCACATTGTATAAATAAGGACAGAGAGGCAAAAGAAGATAATTTACTTATGTTAACTTAGGTAGAAAGGGGCAAAGACAGTGTTATAAATGATAGCAGTCATTTTGATTATATTACTTATCAGTTAAATATTTACTTTAAAATTGTTTTTAAATCATTTTTCTACAGTCACTGAAAGAAAAAGAACTAGCAAGTGAAAAATCTAAATTGGCAGAGATAGAAGAAATTAAGTGTAGACAAGAAAAAGAAATTGCTAAACTGAGTGAAGAACTCAAATCCCACAAGCAAGAAAGCATAAAGGTATGTTAAGACAATCATTGTTATTTCTTCAACAATGTATTATTGGCATTTAAATTTATCCTCCTATCTAATAAGAGAGAGACATGCAAATTAACCATCACTCAGCTACACCAACTAGCCAATCAGAACGAGTATGCAAATTAACACAACAAATATGGCAGTTAATTTGCATATGCAAGCACTGAGCGGCCTCTGGTCCCAGAACACCTTTGACCACTCCGAGCCTATGGATGAAGACACCCCACCCCCAGCCGCTTGTGAATGCTCTGGCACCAAGCAGCAGTTTGCGTCCATGCCCCCAGCCCAGCACCCACAGTCAGGGGGGCCCTGTCTCTGGCCTCTGGGGTGTGCGGAGACCCTGGTGGCCACTGCTGCACGTGGCTCAGGGGTCCCTTTATGCCCCCCAGCCTGGCGCCCATGGTGGGGCTGGCTGCTGGCCTCGGGGGCGTTCGGACACAGGGATGTTCGCACCCCACCCCCAGCGGCTTGGGCAAGCTCGAGCCCCAAGCCCAGTGCCCTCGATGGGGTGGCAGGGACATGCTCCTAGCCCAGTGGACACAATGCAGGGGCTGCGTGAGCTACAGAGGAAACACCTTTTTAAAATACATATATATATATATATATATATATATATATATATATATATTGATTGAGTTTTTTTTTGTTTGTTTGTTTTTTGTTTTTTACAGAGAAGAGTCTAGAGGGATAGACAATTGGAAATATCAGTGAGAGAGAAACATTGATTAGCTGCCTCGTGCACACTCCCCACTGGGGATGTACCTCCAACCAAGGTACATGCCCTTAACAGGAATCAAACCTGAGACCATTCAGTCTGCAGGCCCATGGTCTATCCACTGAGCCAAACCAGTTTGACAGTAATATACCTTTTCTGACAGCTCATTGGCTAAGCTCCCTGTAGGCCACCTCTTGCAGTGTTCTTGGTAACTTGGGTTATAAGAATCCAAGAAGGCAATCTAGGGTTTTTCTGCCACACTCCTGGAGGTAAAAATGAAGGTCTGCTACTGGAAGGGCTAAGAAATGTCATATCCTGCCCTAGCTGGTTTGGCTCAGTGGATAGAGCCTTGGCCTGCTGACCACAGGGTCTAGGTTTGATTCTGATCAAGCACATGTACCTAGGTTACAGGCTTCTCTCTGGCCAGGGCCCAGGTCAGGGCCCAGGTCAGGGCTCATGCAGGAGGCAACCAGTCAAAGTATTCCTCTCACATTGATGTTTATCTCTGTCTCTTCCTCTCTCTTTCACAATCTCTAAAAATCGATGGAAATGTATCATCAGGTGAGGATAAAAAAACAAAAGAAAGAAAGAAATGTCATATTCTATGAAAGATACATCTTGAAAATGCCTAAAGAAAGTTGTCATTTTTTTCACAGTTGAAGGGACTTGAGTCTGAGTTGATGAAAACACCTTGGTGGCTGCTGTGGCGGGCAGTGGCTGCAGCAGCAGAGTGATGGGACTGGTGCCTTCCCTTGATCAGCCCGGTCGCCTGACATCCCTCAAGGGGTCCCAGATTGGAGAGGGTGCTGGGCTTAGGGACACCCCCCCTCCCCGTGCCCCCGTACACGAATTTTGTGCTCTGGGACTCTAGTATATATATACTTACATATATATATATATATATATATATATATATATATATATATATATATATATATATATATATTATACACACACTCACACACACTAGAGGCCTGGTGTATGAATTCATGCACCAGTAGGGTCCCTTGGACTGGCCTGTGGTTTTGGGCCAAAACAGGTTCTTCAAAATTCCCTGAGGGGTCCCAGATTGCGAGAGGGTGCAGGCCAGGCCGAGGGAGTCCATCGGTGCACGATCGGGGCTGGGGAGGGATGCAGGAGGTTGGCCAACCCGGGGCAGAACGTGGGAGGGCTCCAGGGCATGTCCAGCCCATCTCACTCAGTCCCAATGGACCGGACGCCTGCAGCAAGCTAACCTAGCAGTGAGAACATCTGCTCCTTGGTGGTCAGTGCATGTCATAGCGAGCAGTTGAGTGGCCTTAGCACATTGTTAGCATATTATGCTTTGATTGGTTGAACAGTTGACCAGAAACTTAACATATTAGGCTTTTATCTCACACACACACACACACACACACACACACACGAGAGAGAGAGAGAGAGAGAACTTCTTTACTATGTACCAAATTCTCCTCTCTCAAGTGTACTCTTGTGTTGAATAATATCTGAAACTATGTTAGTTTTGTTTTAGGTTTCTGAATAAAGTAAGCAACCCTAAAATTTTAGATTTTGTTGAGATGATAATTAAAATTTTTAAGGAATTCTGTGTTATTGTTTTTTTGCTTTTTAAAATTCTTTAACAATCTCTTGAATATTTTTCCTGGCATAAGCAAAGCTAGGATGCTATTTAAAGAAACTAATTACTTGTAATATGCTCTGGAAAATGTTAGTCATTTGATTCTCTTTTGCATGTTCTCACAATACGTGTTATGCCTATCAGTATACTTACAGTTTTGCTTTATAATTATCTCTATTATGTTATTAGGTTCTTCCTTAAAGCAATGGATATATATATTTAATCATTGTGTAAATATCAACATAGTGTGTGATGCCTAAGTGGTGACCAATAAACACGTGCTAAGTGAATAAAGAGAAATAGAGGGTAGAAAGTTTTCATATAATTCTATTAAAACATATGTATGCAAAGTATCACTTAAATTTAAATGAGTATTCAGCAAGAAGTAAATAACTTTGCATATTTTAAACAATTGTTCAAAATATTGAATTTGAAGAATATCATTAGAGAAAAGATTAAAACTCATGTTCGTATATATTATTATAATACGTTGCATAAACTTCAGCTATATTTTTTATATAGAATGATTTATTTTTGGCCTTTTAAATAGGAGTTAACAAGTCTCAAGGATGCCAAGCAGCTTTTGATTCAGCAGAAACTAGAGCTTCAAGGGAAAATAGATTCCCTGAAGGTAATCCTTGAACAGGAGAAGAATAATCAGCAAATGCTAAAAGAGCAGGTGAAAAAGCAAGAAGATGAGTTGAAG